>OX411312.1:75100641-75820549 GCA_948150685.1 Rhaphigaster nebulosa | reverse complement strand
AGTCTCAACCAAGACTGACTACGACAATACCATCGAACTACTAAACGATAACAAGGATATTGATTACCATTCATATGCTCCTCGGGGCACAAAACCACTCAAAAAATTTATGTAAAAGGGTTTGACTTAGATCACTCCCTAACATCATTACAAAACGCATTCCAGACCCGTCTTCCTGGGTTTAAATCCATATGGAGAATGCGAAAGACGAATCCAAACGGTGTTAAAACCGAATTATCCTTTCTTATATTAACGACAGAACATAATGTCACGCTCAAAGACATAGATAAAGTGGGTGCCATAGACCACATGATCTATTCAGTCGAAAAAATGAAAAACATTGCTGGCCCCAGGCAGTGCCATAACTGCCAGGAATTCGGCCATGCCCAAAACTTTTGCGGGCGCATCATCAAATGCGTACGCTGTGGTGATAACCACGAAACAGCAGTGTCCCGGAAACATTCCCCCAAAGTGTGCAAACTGCGGTGGCCCACATGTGGCCTCTTATCGCGAATGCCCTACTAGGGTCAAACTTATTAAGACCAAGATGCACACAAAGGTCATCAGACCTAACATAACTCAGCAGACCGCATCTAGCGCTGCTACCATCACCTCTGACCCACACTCCTATGCAGGGGTTGTTTTTAACGGACCACCGGCCCCATCGGCCCCACCCCAACCCTCCCAATCGTCCACGGATCAACCCCCATGGGTTGATGGCCTGGTCTCCATGTTCAGCGACATGAAGACGATGATGCACACCCTGATGAGCACGTTGAACATTGTGCTTCAACAAGTTTTCTCAGGAACAAAAAATGGATAGACATTCTATCATTAATTATAACATAACAGGGCTCGCAAAGCGTAAGTTCGAGCTAGAATCCCTCCTGGCCTCTCGCAGGCCATCAGTTGTCGCACTCACAGACACAAAACTCAACAGACAAACACACATACACTTTCGCGGTTACCACACATACAGACTTGACTCACAAACCCCCGGACACGGTGGCGTCCCACTCCTGGTGCGTTATGACGTCCCATCACGACTGGTAAACAACAATACACTCAATGACGAAAAACATACAGCAATCACCATACAAGTCAAACTCAAACAAACATACAAAATCACATGCATATACAGGCGTCCAGGAGGAACACTTGACATCACCAAGACACTGCTACAAGAAACTGAAACCGACAGACAACATATCATTGTAGGAGACCTCAATGCCAAACATCACACCTGGAACTGTAGTCGACCAAATGCATTAGGAAATCATCTGACAAAAACAAAGTACACTATTATTCATCCTAATGCATACACATTCAGACATCACTCAAACCCGGCATACACATCTACATTGGATCTTCTACTCACACAACAATCACACAGATTCACACACTGTACAACATTGGAATTCAGTAACAATGACCACATTCCCGTACTATACCAACTCGGCAGGGACCCAACAAGAACCCCACCCACTCATCACAAATACAATTTCCAACAAGCAGACTGGAAACAATACAAAAATACAGTATACACTAACATACCCAACATAACACCACTCACAAAAATCCAAGACATAGACACTGCCATAGGCACACTACAAAACATCATAAACGAGGCAGCCACTACAGCCATACCCACATTCACCCCCACTCCAATACACCTGCGCAAACCACCGGCACACATACTTACACTCATCAAACAACGAAATAACATTAAAAACTGCTGGTACAGGACCAAAGACCCACATACCGACCGATCATAAACAGTCTCACTAGACAAATCGCTTCCCTAATGTCACAGTGGAAAACATCCTTATGGCATGAACAACTCCGCCGTACCCACAGTGTCCTACGTATGTCCTACTCAAACAACTCCCCAGAAAAGCCCATATGTTTCTCCTCAACATCTTCAATTCTTGCTCACGCCTCAGATACTACCCCACTGAGTGGAAACATGCTATCGTCGTTCCACTCCTCAAACCCCGAAAACGAGGTTTACCGGAAGAATACTGGCCCATCAGTCTCCTCAACCATATCTCAAAAATATATGAGAAACTTATTCTTACCCACATTCGCAAACACTGTGAATCACATGATATCATCCCCCCGGAACAAACCGGGTTTACCCGCGGCGTTAGCTGCTATCACCATGTAGCCAAACTACAGTATGATGCAGCCAATAACCTTAATCGAAACCAGGCCACGGCAATGATCTCTCTAGATTGCACGCAGGCTTTTGACTCTGTATCCCACTCCACCCTAATTGATAAACTCAGGCTTCACCACTTCCCGGACCAGCTGGTCGACATTATTGGATCCTATATTAGTGACCGGACTTTGTCTGTACGTGTCAATTCTGATATCTCTGCCCCCCCGCCCAGTCACCTGCGGTGTCCCACAGGGCTCGGTCCTTGCGCCTGTCCTATTCAACATATATACAGCCCATATAGTACGGCAAAAGATTGACGATGCTCAAATTGCTGCGTATGCTGATGATATTGCTATATACACAGCAAGCATGAATGCAGACCACGCTATGCGCAAGGCCCAAACTGTAGCCCAACTGATTACAGAACTACAAAACATAAACATACACATCAACACGCAAAAAACTGACGCCATTGTATTCTCTTACAAGAAAACACTCACTAAACAACCTAAACTAAACGGTCAAACAATAGAGAACAAAAGACACCTCACATACATCGGTATGAAACTCGAAACACATTTATCATTCACAGCTCACATAAAACACAGAACACATATAGCAAGAGCCACAGCACACCAACTCAAACACCTACTCTACTCACCAGGGCTGTCACTCAGACTCAAAATCCTAATATACAAGGCCATACTCAGACCCACACTACTACACGGTGCACCCCTCCTTCATCACCTATACCCCACAGCCCTGAAGTCCCTCCAAACATTTCAAAACAGCGTGCTACAGAAGATCACAAAACGAACGTCACTCGAAAGACGAAACATGAAACTCATCCATAACGAACTACAATTAGATACTATACAACAGCACATCACAAGGCGACATGTCAAATTCTTTGACAATCTCCCCGCTTCCTTCAACCCACTCTTCCGAGCCATCACTCCATCTCCCCTTCCTGCCAGATGGCAGGGTCGTAAGGGCCCAATCAACCCTATCAACATCATCCAACAACCCACTTAAATAATCTTCTCCCCCTCCCTTTCTCTCACCTACCTCAAGTCCCACAATCTCCCCTCCCACCTCACATCCTCTCCTATCCACCACTTATTTTTATTATTATTATTATTAATGTTTTATGTTTTTGCACCATTAAGAGTCACGAGGAGGCCCCTCACCTCCGATTCATTAGAGAAATCCTAATAGGAAAAGATGATACCAGGTATGTATATAGATGATCCACCTTCAAATACCCACAGGTAGAATAAGGTAATGTATGTATTCTGAGTCATAGTTTTTACTTGCATGATGTTATAATGTTACTAATTTTATGTTTTCTTCTGTTTGAGGGATCCGGAAAAAAAAAAAAAAAAAAATCATTACGCTCAATATGGAGGACCATATTAGGAGGTGTATGGCGAGGTTGCAGGAGGAACCAGTCCTAGCGTTTCCCGATTTCACCAAGCAGTTCACGGTTACTACCGATGCCAGTGAATATGCATTGGGTGCGGTGTTGTCTCAGAAGGGCGGGGGAGGTGATCGTCCCGTCGCGTACGCCAGCAGGAGGTTGACCGACGCGAAGGCGCGTTGGAATTGAAGCTCCGTACTTGGAATTGGAACTTTTCGACCGCATTTGTTTGGGAAACGTTTTCGGGTCCAGACAGACCACCGTCCGCTGCAGTGTGTGGGTAAACTGAAGGAATCATCTGCATGCGTGTCGCGATGGAAGGAGCTCCTAAATCAGTATTCTATGGATATCGTCTATAAACCCGTTAAGGAGAACGTAATCGCGGACTGGCTGTCGAGAGCACTAACGGTCAACGCCATAGAGGACGCTACTGGTGGACCATCCCGCGACATTCGGCAATTTCTTCAGGACTGGTGGCCGGATGGTGAGGGGGAACCGGCTACTACGGGAGCCGATCGGGGAGGGGCATCGTCAGGCACAGAGAGTTCGTCGGGCGAGAGACCGGCGGAGATGGAGGAGATCGACGAGATCGTCAGTGATAAACCACGGTAGATAATTTTTAAAAACGAAACCGCGGGCTTGATATCCATTGAATATCTCCGATATAGACGTTAGCGCATCAACGTCATTTCATCGCCGCCGGGCGTTCCCGTCGATAGGGTCTGTCAGGCTTTGAAGGACGCGTCTTCACCAGGCCGCACACATCACTCATACGTGGGAAATGCTACGATTTGGGAAAAGGTGAAGCAGGTCTGGTAAACGGAGCAAATCCTGGATAGCGTCTTTGTTCGATGTAGGATACTGGTGGAAACGGTTAGGGAAGCAGACCGCCAAGTCGAATTGACCAGAGCATATCACCAGGGCAAAACTAATTATCGGGGAGTTAGTGGGACCCTACAGGCCTTGAAACGAAAATATTTTTGGTCAGGCATGAAACAAACGATATAGAACGTTATTGGGTCTTGCGAGGTTTGCATGATTACTAAATATGACCGCCACCCACCACGGGCAGTACAGGAGGAGATACCTACGGGGGATAAACCGCTGCGCGATCTACAAGTCGACACATTTACTTGGAGGGGATATCGGTGGATGACGATCATTGACGTGTTTAGTAAAATAGCCATGGCGCATCCTATTCAGGTGAAAGCAACAGACGCGATTTTGGAGGCCCTAGACACGTGGTTCACGTGGTTTCGGAGCGTATCACATCCGATAAAGGGAGGAATTTTGACAATACGGCGGTGAAATGAAAACCTTAGAAGTCACGTGACATTTCAACACTCCGGGTCATCCGAATAGTCGGGGAGGGATTGAGCGCTTACAAAGCACTCTCAGCGATCATCTCAGGTCGGCTAGAGATCTACCAGGTCGAGAAGGGATTGGAATCGGACATAGCAATGCGGAAAGCGGTAGCGGCGTATAATCACTCGATCCATTCGGTCACGAGATTTTCACCAGTTGAGGTTTTATTTGGGTTGCGCGGGCCCGGAAGAGACTATGCGGCGATGGCGGGGGACTCGCTGGAGGACCGGGACATCATTACGAACCAGATACAGATCCGAGGGTTATGGAAAAAGATGCGCGAGCAAATCGTGAAAGAAAAACGAACCAGGACATAAAAATCGGGTCGATCGTATATCGGCGCATTGGGTCTAATAGAGGAAAGGAGACACGGCGATACGAGGGTCCATTCCACGTAGTCGTTAGCCGGGAGCATAACGTTGTGACAATCGAAACCGTGGATGGGCCCAAAAACAGGCGAACTGTTCATATACAACAACTTAAATTTCCATTAGATGATGCATTGGGGTCTGGAGCGCCTTCGCCTATGCGGGCAGGGGACAACTGTGTGTGAAGTTTTCTTGTATTCAAAAAGAATGTATTGTGGTTGTATTTTTTTTCTGTATTATATAGGTTCCAGTAGTAAGCTACAGACAATTTTGTTTTTTGGTATTAAGTTAATACGCTTGAATGCAGTCTATTTCGTTGATTGTATTGTTATATATTTCTCAATTTGTACTTAGGGAGTATCAGTATTGTACAGGAGTGAGTTCTATGACGTACTTGGTCTGGTGACTTTGTTTTTCTTTTTTTTTTTCTTTTGTTGAGTTTCCGGAGGTGTCCGAAACTGAGAGGGGGAGTTAATAGCCAGACCTAGTTAAGAATACAACTTAATCCTACTAGTAAGGTAAAGAACTGCCTAAGAGTATATAAGCAGGATTACTTGTTGAATAAAGTTAGTTATCAACCATCTTTCGTTGCTTAATTATTTAAAACCTTTCTTTTTTTTAAAGTTATTTAACCCGGACTCGTTAAGTTATATACATATATACACACATATATATATATATATATATATATATATATATATATATATATATATAAGTTAAGTGACAGCGAGTTAAAACAGATAAAAAAAAAAGAATAAGGTTAAAGAAACAACACGTTCAGAGACAAAATCAAGACTGCTTTATTCCTCTTAGTAATCCTACTTATATACATTTCGTTCTTGTTTACATAACAGATTTGGTATTAAATACAATAATACTATGCTTCAGACTATAACTCCCCCCCGCCAGTTTACGGACATTCTTCGTAAACTTCTTACATACACACAAAAACAACAAAAAAAAAAAAAAAAAAAATTATAAAACCATTCTTGTCTGTCTTGTCATAAATAAATAAATAAAAAAGAAATATCTATATACATACAACAACAAAAAAACTACTTACAGCTATCTATACCTTAAAAGAACAAAAAGAAACCTCTTGTGGCTTTATAGCCGTATTAGGACACTTACCGCACTCTCGCGCACTTATGGTCACAAAGCAAAATCATAATAATACTACGAAACAAAGCACAAAAAAAATGTTGAACAATTTGTTATATACAAAGTTTATGTAATGAGACGAGGATACTCCAGTTTACAAAGGTGTTTCTATCGCTGGTAGCTTTAATTGTTCGATGTGAACTGTTCTACGTTTTAGAGGTTTTTTAACACTCTCAATGGTGACAATATTATGTTCTCTAATTACCACCACCCTGAATGGCCCCTCGTAACGCAGTAACTCTTTACCCCTATTAGTGCCTAGCCTCCTGTACACTATCGTCCCTATTTTCACCTCTCCCATCATATCCCTAAGATTGAGATTGTCTCGAGCGACTCACTTGCTCTTTTCTTTCTCTATCTTTTCCTGGACTTTCAGCCACAATTTCTTCCGCTCAATAGTGTTATTGACCACTTCCTCCTCGTCCGCTGTCGTGCCCCGATAGTCCCGCCGATGACCGCGAAGCCCGAAAAGTATCTCGAATGGGGAAAAACCCGTTACTGTGTAGATAGAATGGTTGTATGCCACAATAGCCTTTGCCATCGCCACGTCTGGTTCTAGCCCCTTATCAGTTTGGTACACCCTCAGGTGGTCGCTTAATGTGCTATGTAGTCTTTCAATACTTCCCCTGCTCTTGGGATGACCGGGAGTGTTGAGATGCCACACCACGTCCAACAGCTTCATCTCCGCTCTGATGCTGGCGTTATCGAACTCCAACCCTCCATCGGACGAGATCCGATCTGGAACTCCGTAGAACTGGAACCACAATTTTAGGGCCTTTAACACTGCCTCTGACGATCGTTCCTGAATCTGGTATGCCATCGCTATTTTGCTGAAGAGATCAATCATGGTTACCCACTTATAACCCCTCCAGGTAAAAGTATCAATCTGGAGATCGCTCAGCGGAGTATTGGCGGTGGGTGTCTCCTCTTGTCTTCATCTTGGTGGGTGTCTGTCGTATTTCGTGCTGAGACAGACTTCGCAACCCCTTATGGTTTCGTCAATCGTTTTTTTCATCCCCCACCAAAAGTACCTTCTTCGCAACGCCTGCAATGTTTCGTGCACCCCGCGGTGGTTCGTTTTACCCTGATGATAGGCGAGCGTCACCTCTTTCTGCTGTTCGGCATCCCTGAGCGTTTCGACCATAAATTTACATCGAACGAACGTCCTATCCACCCCTATTCGCTCGGATCGCCATATTCGTTTGATCTTTTCCCAAATAGTGTTATTCCCGACATATAGATGATGGGTTTTACCAGGTTTGGATGCATCCTTCAGAGCTCTGCAGATTTGGTCGTCCCTAGCTCCCGGCTGCGACCAAATGATCGTGATGCGACTATTTCCATACCGAGTATACTCGATTTTCATCAACCCTGAGGTCCTGGTTTTCCAGATTATTTGTCGATGCTTGTCGTTGACAATTTCTTCTGATTCTTCCATGTCCGTCGGTCTTTCGTCGCTTGGGTTCTCATCTTCTGAAAGATCCTGTCTGTCGTCCGTCGTGCCATGCTCACTCTCTCCTTCCGGTGTCCACTCTCGCAGAAACTGCCTCACGTCCCTGGATGATTCCCATTCCTCTTCCTCTATCACGTTGACCATTAATGCTCGGGACAGCCAATCCGCCACCACATTCTCTTTCCCCGGTTTGTACACGATGTCCATGTTGTACTGGCTTAGGAATTCTTTCCACCGAGTAACCCTCGCGGAGGATTCTTTCAACTTCCCAATCCATTGCAGTGGTCTATGATCCGTATGTACTCGGAATCTTCTCCCGAATACGTAGGGTCTGAAGTGGTCAATGGCCCACACAATCCCCAACAGTTCTCTTTCGAGGGCGCTGTACCTGGTTTCTGTCTCCGTAAGGCGCCTACTGGCGTATGCTACGGGACGTTCCCCCCCTTTTCCGTCTTGAGATAATACCGCCCCCAGCGCGTACTCGCTCGCATCCGTTGTGATGGTAAATAACTTTTCGAAATCAGGGAACGCGAGTACTGGCTCCATCTGTAACTTCTCCATACACTTCCGGATGTTGTCTTCTATCACAGGCGTAACTATTATTTTCCGCCCTTTCTTCAGTAGATTATTGAGGGGAACTAAATATTCTGCCATTTCCGGTACGAACCGTCTGTAGTAGTTCAGCGTCCCCAATAACCTCCTAATACCTTTTACGTCCCGGGGCACCGCTATCTTCCGTATGGCCTCAACTTTGTTCGCATCAGGTCTGACTCCATCTTTTGAAATGGTGTGTCCTAAAAAATTGATTTGCTCCTGACCCAATAGTGACTTCTCCTTGGATAATTTTAGTCCGAATTGTCGCATCCTATTAAATACGCTTTGCAAATGTTCTATGTGCTCGCTTTCGGTTTTACTAAAAACTAAGAGATCATCCATATAGATCTGGCACACCGCTTCATCTATACCCCTTAAGAACTCATCCATGAGGCGCTGGAACGTAATGGGAGCGTTTTTTAATCCGAACGGCATCCTAGTGAATTCATAGTGACCTCTTTCAAACGTGAATGCCGTCTTGGGTTGATCCGTCGGATGCATTTTTATTTGGTGGTACCCCGCCTTTAAATCCAATGTACTAAATATAGTTGCCCCGCTCAGCCTGTCTAAAATGTCTTCGAATCGGGGAATCGGGTATTTCTCATCGATAGTGTTCTCATTTAGTTTTCGGTAATCTATCACTACCCTGTATTTTTCCTCGCCCGTTGCACTCTTTTTCCTCACTGCCCACAACGGACTGTTATAGGGGGATGTGCTATCTATAATTATTCCCTGTTTCTTTAGGCTCTCTATCTCTTCCCGGATATGGTGACGTAACGCTTGTGGATATATCCTTTCCTTGACGTAGGTCACTCTTTCTTGTTTTAGCGAGATTTCATGCACTGTCTTTCCCGTTGCTCCCAGTATGTCGCCCTCCCTGAAGAAGACATCCCCGTATTCTGTTTTCAACGTTTGTCTCCAGTCTTCCGTTCGATTTATCGCGCCTACCCGTGCCTTCTGGTCCCTTATGAGGCTTTGACATTTAAACCTTTCTCCCCCAATCCTCACGTTCCATTTTCCCTTGCTATTCTTAATCCTCGCGCCTACCTTTCCTAACAGATCACACCCTATAATGACCTGGTAGTCTCGCGGCATACCCCCTACAATATGTACTCTTAAATTAGATCCACTAGATCCCCATCTATCTAACCCTATCTCTGCTTCCCCCTCTACTTCACATGGGCCACCCAGGGTGATTAATTTACAGCAACATACCTGGATCTGGAGTGTCCTCTCTCCGCCATTCAGTTTTTCTAGCGCTTCCCGGCACATGATGGTGTTGGAGCTCCCGGTGTCAACCAGACATCTCACTCCGCCTCCACTTTGATTATAGGCAGACCGCTGTGCTTTCCTCTCACGTTGTAACTTACCAATCTGCGGTCGCCTCTCTGCCGCCACTCCTCTCAGACATCCTCTCGGTGCTTTCTTCCTCCCGAAACTCGCCTCCAACTGCTCCTCCCGCTCCTCTGTCCGCTTTTCTTGTCTGGATCGTCTACTTCGTCTTCTGATTCAGAATTCTCGGATGTTCCAGTTGAATCAGCTGATGATCCGCTGAGTCTCCGTTGGCGTTTACCTCCATTGGTTCCGGCTGTGCTGTCTCTCTCCTCCTGTAGATGTAGGGGCACTGCCTGGCGATGTGCCCTTCGGTTCCGCACTCGAAACATCTGGTGCGTGGGCATTGCGCTACTAGGTGTCCTGTTCTCCCACAACCGTGACACTTCCGATCTTCTTTCCTACCGCCGTTCCTTGGTCTTGATGGTCCTGGTCTTCTTTCCCCCAGTGCGGCCCTCTCTCTTCCACTATCTCCAAACTCTCTCTTCTTCCAGTTGGTCTGTGCAGTTCTGGGTCGTCTATATACCATTCTGCTCCACTCGGTCTCTTCGACTTCCATCCGGGCTTCCTCATCTCTCGTGCTCATATCTACCATTTCTTGAGCGCATTCAACGAAGATCCGCTCTCTAGGTAGGCCTTCTTTTTTCCCTGTCTCTTTGGCCAGTTGCACCTTAAGTATCGTCGACAGGAAGGCCATCCTGGCCTCCACTTCTTCCACACTCCATGTCTCCCGCATTTTCTCCGTAATCCTATTGTTCCGGGCTAAGAATGTCCCTGCATATTGCCCAGTCGCTCGACTGTCGTGGCTGTTTGATTTCGCGGAACATTTGGAAGATGTCTTCTTCCGGAGTCCACCTGCCTCCTCCGAACGCCTTCTTTAACCTCTCTTTAACTATCGTCCACGGTGTTTCTTCGTCTGCCTGGATCTGATTCAAGATACTTCTTTTTATCCTGCATATTAGGGCTGCCTTCAACGCCTCTGCGTCTTCACGGCCCAACAGGTTTTCCGATGCCTTCGCTTCTATTCTCGTTATTAAGCGATCTCCTCCTTTTAAAAAATGATTAAGCTCACCTGTTTCTCCGGTGAATCTCTCCAGGTCCGATACCGCCTTCCTCAGGTCCTGTGACGTCGCTGTTTTAATTTTCAGCCACTCTAGTGCGTTCGCATGCGCTGCCGCCAAGGTGGTCTCCGGTAGAGGTGGGATCTCCGGCATTGGTGGGATCTCCGGCATTGGTGGAACATTCGCTTGTATATTTAACACTGGTGGCCTCAGTATTTCATTGTTCGCCATATCTTCACTCTTTCTCAATCACGCTGTCTAATCACGCAACCGAAATTAAAAAAAAAAATAAATCAAAAATCGGGTTTCGGAAAGTTTAAGCTCCGACCGTACTTTGTCCCGGGTTTCGGCACCAGTTAAGTGACAGCGAGTTAAAACAGATAAAAAAAAGAATAAGGTTAAAGAAACAACACGTTCAGAGACAAAATCAAGACTGCTTTATTCCTCTTAGTAATCCTACTTATATACATTTCGTTCTTGTTTACATAAGAGATTTGGTATTAAATACAATAATACTATGCTTCAGACTATAACTTATATATATATATATATATATATATATATATATATATATATATATATATATATATATATATACATATATATAAAGCGATTTACGCGGAAAATTTTAAAAAATCATAACATCGCTCTAAAGCGATAATATAAATAATCTAAATCTAAATTCTAAAATTTAATCTTCTTTAAGAATCCGTAATAAAATATGCCCCATTCCATTAGGTATAATGTATCTTCTCTATGATTATTAATAACGTCAAATATTATTTGTTAACATTTATTATGTCATTCTGTATGCTTCTACAATAATTTTACTATCAGTATATGTTATTTCTAGCCCTGATGAAGGCCTGCAATGTAGCCCGAAACGTTGGCTTTAAAAAAATAGTTTTTATATTTTTGTGTTATAATTGACCGACGTCCATTTTATTTAATAAAGTTATATTAATTTGTTATATTTATCGAATAACATAAACATGTACTTTTTCTCTCAAGCTATCGATGAATTTAAATAAGTTTCATTAATTATCTTTTGATAAAGCCAACAAGTCAGCCCCGAATTCAGCCATTTCTGCCTCTTCGTCCAAAACTTTATCGGCAGATTGGATCCCTGCGGCGGCACCCTCGATGGTGTTGAATCCAGTATTCACGCCTAGGCTGACCAATTTAGCCCCCGCGTTCAAGCCGCTACTGGCCACATTCGCTGCAAGATTCGCTACTCCGTTTATAGCATCCGTCGTCTTGTTGATTAAGGAGCTCTTTACATGTATTAAGGCTTGCCCTCCCAGATTTACATAATCTGCTCCCAGATTGATTGCTTTCCTTCCAGTATTCGTTACCTGTGGCACACCAGGTAGTGGTACACTTCCAACTACATCACCTACAAAGTCTGAAAACAGAGAGAACGCTTCTAAAATATTATTATTCAATTTTTGGGTATTATAAACAAAGTGGACTCATTTATATTTAACGATTAAATATGAAACTAGCGCGTACAATGGGGAAGGAAAGTTATAATGTTATTTATTTTTGGGTCAGTTATAGTTTCTGATTGTTGGAGGGGTTGCAATGGAATACCAGACCTTGAAGGATATAATTTCAAACATTAGGTAGTCTGTCGTAACAGATATTTGCGCTGAAACTAGCACTGGAAAAAGGCAGGGAGTATAAGATGAATACCCATTATCTTTTTATTGATTTTTGGGTCGCATATGACTGTGTAATAAGAGAAGAATCGCACCATGGATTGTTGGAAATGGGGATTCCTGTAAAGCTCATTCGTCTTATACACATGACCATGAGGAGGGCTTAATGTGCAGTCCGTATTCAGGGTATGACCTCAGAAGGTTTTTGCACCCGTTAAGGACTTAGATAAGGCGATTGCCTTGCGGGCTTGCTCTTTAACTTAGCCCTAGAATGCGCAATAAGGAGACCAGGAATTCAAGTCGGAGGCACAATATTTAACAGGACTACAATGATCCTAGGATTTTTAGATGGCATTAATATCATCGAAAGAGATTTTGAGGCTATTCCTGGAGCTCCAAATGGCTGCTGAAAGTATGGGACTCATTATTAATCGGAAAAAAAAAACAATTATATGAGTACAGTCCCCCACGGAGCAGATCTAACGTACATATTGGGCTTATGCCTTCGAGCGAGTGGAGGAATTTACTTATCTGGGATAACAGGTTAATTCTCAGAATGGCAGGAATTCAGCGCAGGATTATCTCCGCTAGCAGGTGCTACTACGGACTTCTTGAGTACTTCAAAAGTGGAGTAGTATCTAGAACTACAAAAATCCGCCTAAATTAAACATTTATGAAGCCATTACTCACATACGGTGCAGAATGCTTGACTATTACCAGGTTTCAGGAACTGGCTTTAGGATGATTTGAGAGGCGGATCCTAAGGAGAACATTAGTGGCGATCTGCTCAAGGGAATTTGGTGACAGCGAACCAATGCCAAGCTAACGGAAGTTGATGTCGTTATCTCCATTAAAATAAGCCGCCTCAGATAGTCTGGGAATGTGAAGAGAATGTCTGAGGATCATATTTCAAGGAAAATATTACAAGAAAGGATACATGGCCAACGAAGAAGAGGCAGACCAAAGCTACGGTGGGCGGATGGTGCCACTAAAGATGCCGGATCAATGCTTGGGATCCATGCTTGGGATTGATTGGAGAACGATGGCCAGAATAAAAATGACTGGAGGCTATTGTTGTAACATGCCTTGTCTCCTTGTGGGAAGTAGCGCCACATAAGAAGAAGAAACAGTCAATCGAAAAGCGAATTTTATTTATCCGTCCACCGGAGGTTATACTAGCAATATAGAAGGAGCCTGGGCGTATGAGAAAAGAGGAAATAAAGAAGAATGCGAGAATTATTAGACTCATATTTAAGCGAATACATGTGGAGACACAGGAATAAGGATAAAGATGTATTCCACCAAATAATTTAATAAAGATGGGGTGTCCATTCACATGGCTTTTCTTGCTTTTGGATGCAATACAAAATTTGTTTGCTGTATGTTCGCTAATATTGGTCCGACTAAAATTTTTTTGTTTATGTTTAGTGTTGTAGACAAATTTTTCAAATGAGTACCTGGAATGATTTAGGAAATAGTTTTCCAATCATCAAAAAATTAATAGTAATTATTACAGAATGGTTTATTATTTCAACATAATGTAGATAAATGTTGAGGCACAGCAGTCTTGAAGAAACGCCGAGGAGAGTATCGTGCATTACTGAAAATAATAAACCAAAAAAATGTCTTTGAAGTTCAATATGCTGTATTTTAATATTAATAGTCCGATTTCGATGATTTTTTTTTAAATTTCTGATTTTTTACGCAAAGGCTTTACCACTAGATCCCGAGCCGAGGAGCACACAATGTAAGGTGGTCCACATTAAAAAAAAATATTTATTTACACTAACAAAGAAAATGTTAAAGATGAGTTAAGAAAAGTCTTAATTTTTATAAGTGATGTTATTATGTGGTCAGTGGTATTATTATGTGATAAAATTAAAATTGTCACGTTAAAGATTATTTTTTTTTTGTTGAAAATTGTTGGACCGACCGACATTCCCCTCCAATGGTGTGAAGAAGGGGGCGATAAACACTTAATCTGACTAATATTAGCGAAGATTCTTCAACCAATTTAAGGTCTGGACTTTGCACATACAGCTTTATTCTCTTATTTTTTTTAGTTTTTCCTCTCATCTAATGCTTTTTAACCCTAAAATACTAAACCTTCATCGAATCGTCAAAGTCGGCCAAACAATTGGTAAAACTCAGGGCCTCCCTAACAACTGGGTTAAATGGGCTTTAGCCCTAGGACGCATGCGTTTTGGGGCGGCAATTTTTTATTTAGTTGCTTAGTTATTTAAATTCAAAACTTTTTTATGACACAAATAAGCAAATAACCTGTTCTAAATGAAATAGGAAGTATTTTATGCATGTATATTTTACGAACAGAGGCATTTTATTTTTATTATTTATGTATTTATTACATCCTACCATGCCTTCGCAGCTACACGGGTTTTGGCGGAGGTAGCGTTCATAGATGCATCTATTATGCTGCCTCTACCAATAATCTTCTTCTCCGTTCAATCTGTTGAACGCCGGCTGATAAAACGATTCCAGGATCTGTCCTGGAATCGTTTTATCAGCCGGCTCAAACCCTAGCTCTAGGGAGGCAAAGGCTAAAATTCTCTGCTCCCACTTTCACCTTCCACCCGTAGAAGAACTCTTCTAGGTGCCTGTAATTATTTTCAGACATGAGGAGGGAAAGGTCGCTCTCGGTGAGCATGTACATCCCTACAGTTTCCGGAACGCCGCACGTTGGGCATAGGGGGTCGACCTCCTTGTCAAAGCTGTGTAGCTCGGACCGGAAGCCTCCATGCCCCGTGAGGACTTGTATTACCCAGTAGTCCGAGAGCACCCATTTAGATAGTAACCAGGACTGGACGGTGTGAAAGTATTTTCTCAGTGTTGTCCCTTTCGGGGTTGTCCGTCGCACAGTGGGGCCAATAGCCGATCTAGTAGGACAAAATTCATTGACCATAAATTTTGATTGGAAATCAAGTGTTCCTCACAAATAATTAAAAATTAACCTTTGATTGTTTTTAATTAATTCATAAAATTATTTTATAGCGATCAATTTTGTGAGTATTAACAATTTCATTTAAAATTTCAGAGGTCTGTTCATGAAAAGACAAATTTTCCCGTAGTTCAAAAAATGTGAGCCCAGAAATTGTCTTCAATTAAAACAAAAATCCAGTGCTTATAGCAAAACTGCGCAAAATTTGATGAACATTTCTTGAAAGAATGCAAAAAATGCTACAAAATGAAAAAACAAATTTTGCTTTGGGATACCGTGAATCGTATTTTAGAGATTATAGAAGTATTGTTTATCCATTTCAAAGCATTGATCATAGCCGTTTTTGAAAACCAATTGTAATCAATACGAAACTGGCTGAAGCTATGTTAATCAGGTAAGAAAGAAACAAAATTATCTGATTTAACAGAAGCCATCTTCAGCGATAACACATTGACACTAGTTGCAACTATAAATGATTGTGGGCTTGCTTGGTCATGCCTGACTAAAGCGTACTCTACAACGAGAGCATAATCAAACTTTGAGATTACACTGGGACACTTTTTAAGTCAACAAATATTTATAGAAAGGATACTTTATTACATTTATCATAATTTGAAAGTTGTTTTTGTCCTCCTAGATCGGCTATCGACCCCACTGTGCGTCGGTTCCATTCCTCTTTTGCATGATGCCGGATTATCTGTTTCCATCTTTTGGGATAATCCACAATCCTCATACGGAGAGTCGCTGGAAGCCCTGCCGATTGCCTGCGTTTTAGCAGCTTTATTTTTTATAGACCATGAGCGTGTAATATCTTAAAACGGCTCTGGTAAAACTGTTACCGGCGGAATCGTTAGAAGACTCAAATATTAGCAGTGCTTCTCCGTAATCAGTATCCATAGAACCACATAAAAGGACCACTATGAACATCAGAAAGGATCATTGTTACCTTCTGTTTATAACCAGGTCAGTCTAAACAAAACATAAATCGTCGAATCGACACAAATTTAGCAATAATGCGTATAAAATGTTTTCATTATTTCGACTTAGGTCTAGTAACTATGCATCTGTACGAAGGTTTAGGGATCCAAGTCGATTTTTATTATTATATATTTATCCATAAGTATACATTCATTATTTATGTTCTAATTCAAATTTGAGAATAATTATTACTCCGTATGATTCCATGAAAATTACATGAAATTATTAAGGAAATTTAATAACATTTATTTCAAACATAGAGGTAAGTAAAAGCTATGTGATGCGCGCTCCAGATGTATTCAAACAATATAAATGATAAAAATAAAGACAGGCTGCTTTTATTTCACCACTTTATTTATTACGATGCAAATTTTCGGCCTACAAGCCATCCTCAGGCATCTTAAAATTATTTAAAATGAATATACTGTCATAATTAAGTCCAAACCGGACCAAGTCGAAATATACAGCGTCAAACTTCAAAAATAAAATAACAATACGGGAGCCATCTCATAAATAAAGTGGGGAAATAAAAGCAGCCTGCCTTTATTTTTATATATTGGAATGTTCACCTTAATCAACAAACAAATATAAATGATCATTATTTGTACTTATTGTCTCCTTCATTACGCTCTAAATTGATATTTTGGCTCTGGTAATCGAAACGACAAAGGTTTAGTGATGATGTACCTGCATTGAGGTTTAGTATTCTGGGGTTAATTACATTTTTAACACTCTGCAATGAAAGGACTATTCATTGCTAGTTCATTGAGGGAACAAAAAAATACAAAATTTTCTGTTTGATATAATCTACTTAAACCTTGAATTGAAGATGAATGTATAACATTCGAAACTAGTTTTCAATAAAAACAAAATTATAGAAGTGGAAAATAATTTATCAATCCCTAATTAGAAAGGACTATGTTTATGATAGTTGTTCCCATCAAGTTTTAAAATAAGTAGAACTGTTAGTCTTAGAATATATTATAATTTCTTATTAAATTCTTACCAACTCCAAATTTGAATGCGCCAACACCGCCATCCAGTATCGATGATTCAACCTTTCCGAGAGTAGTTAGCCCACTATTGGCAGTTTTTGTGACACCCAGCACTGTTTTTTTGGCAATATCCACTCCAGTCTGACCTATAGAGTCTAGTACTCGAATGAAGGAAAAAATACCTAGCGGCTGACTTGGTTCGTCAGGGTTTTGTTGGGTTGTTGTCTGAACCAAACTTATGGCGACAATCGTGCATGCTAGGATTACGTTTCGGTTCATTCTGTGAGTCTGTAGCTTGAAGATCGCAGGTGAGTCTTGTTATAATCTGGCAACAAAACATATTCAATTTAAAATTCAAAATTATTATAGATATCCTCTGAATGAACAAAACATAAAAATGACACAATATTTAAAGATCCCAAAACTTATTTTATCTATAGCTATTTGGAGGAAAGTTTTAAATATTGCGGTAGCAAAGTTGCGAAAGGCAAGTTTTCCTTGCAGAGTTTTACGATCGTAAAATGGAAAGTGTATTTCTGCATTTTTAGAACATGGTGTAATATTTCGGTTGAATGTTTTCCCGGGAACCAAATTCGGCCGAACACTTAGTTTCCTCATTTGTAAGTTTGAAGCAGGGTACGAAACAATTATTAAACTTTTTCAACAATTTGCTACTAAATTTAAACGTATAAGTTCAACAGAAAAATTGCTTTAATTTTGTTTTGGGACGTAAACACCACCTCTATCGATTCCCGCTCACGACATAAAAAAAAAATTGGAAATGGTCTAAAAACGAATATTGATGACATAAGCACCAAATACTAACGACTCTCAGCCGTCAATCTGACCTTAACCAGTGCTAAAATGCTTTTAAATATATTGTAATTATAAAGGTTTTGCTAGATTAATGAACTCTTACTCTATGTGATAAAGAATAAAATTTAAAAAAAATATATAGTTATTTGGGGAAAAATCGTTTCATGTGTTTCCTGTAAAGCTTGCTAAATGGCGCTTACGCCTTTTTTCAATAAACGACGTCGGTATGTACCATAAAATTGTATGTTTGAATAAGGAAGATTCAAATAAATAAGTAGAGTGCATTGCACTCTAAAGTGCATCAATAAATTTAATTAAAGCTCTAACTTTGAAGAAGCTATTATAAAAAAATCGTCGAATATAGTGTTGTTCCTATTGCATATTGCGGTTGCTTTGTGTATTAGATTTAGTTTTCAATACAGTTTGGCAGCATCTACGTGCCACTTTCATAATTATATAATTTTCTTCAACGAAGGTACAGCTGGCAGAGATGTTCCTTTCATTAAAATTTCTAATATAATACTAATAATTTTTGTTAAAATATGCTAATGAACGATACCGACGAGAATTATCGAATATTAGCCTGCTACTTTTGCCTGGCTTTCAAGAGTAAATTGGACAGCGTCGCTAGGAATCTTAAAAACTCCCGTGAGTCATGGTTTCAGAATACTGTTACAATTATTACAATAAAACAACTAATCGTTGTAAATAGTTCGTTATTTATATTATTCATGTCTTTTGCGCCCATAAAGTATCTACCAAAACTCTTTCTCTAGATTAATTGGTTATAATTTGTCAGTCATTTTTGGCACTTGTTATGAACTATATTCATAATTAGGATTGCATTTTCTTTAAGAATTCAAAATCAATTGATTTTTGGGGTCTTTTCCATTTCGAGTACCGCAGTTACTAACCGGTGATTTATGTGATCACTAGTATAACATATTATGCTAAAGTTTAGGTTATTAATAATGTATGCAATGACCAGCAAAAATGAACCTTTAATTTTTATTGTCAAACCATAAAATAAATATGCAATATAGAAAGCTTTAGACACTAGTATACAGACGAAACTCCCTGTACGACACAGTTTTCTATGAGGAATGACACCCTGATTCATACAATAACGAACAAAACTATCCTCGGTATTAAAATCAGTTAAGGAGATCAATTGATGATAACAACAGATATTTAAAATTAAGCATATAAAATAATAGACATTATCACAGAAATCACTGGTTAGTAACTGCGGTACTCGAAACGGAAAAGACCCTAGACATAACGTAAATTGTATAAACCTGTTTGAATGTTATTTCATAAGTAATCTATCAAGGCATAGAAAATATATTTAAAGAGGATGAGTTTCTCTAAAGTATATCCATGGAGGGATCCTCACTCCGAAACGAAATTCTATGCCACCGCCTCTAAGTGTCCGCCTGTACTTGGCATTACCAAAATGTGAAAAAGGCCACATGCCGGAGAAGTTTCCCCCACCAATACCAGTAATAGTATCTTTTGCTTTCCTCAAGAGCAATCATGATAATTCTAACTGATAATTCTCAAAATAGGCACTATGGTGGATGAAAGTCGACTTCTTAATACAATCAAAATATACCCGCGGTACGAAAGGGACAAAAAAATTCTCATAATTTAGACACAAATACCCAATTCTTAATGGAAAGAGCCTGATGTCTCCAAATGTGTGCGTCATTCCAGAATAAGCTCGAAAAAAAGGTCGCATAATGGCCATCTATATTAGATAAACCTTCTGAATAATACCCCAAGTGTCTCAAAATTCAACAGAAGTAACTTACCCTCTAGAAGCTTGGTCTGCTGTACAGCACACAAGCTATGATCCCTTCAAAGTGATTCCCTTTCCTTAATTTCAAAGTGATTATAGCTAGGCACGATTAACCTTGTCAAAAGCTATGAATATTAAATTAGCATTTCTTTTATGGTCAATTTATGCTTTATTAAAACTAATAAATTGAACATCGAATCATTAAAAAATACTGACGTTGGTCACTAACTATCAAAATAACAATATGGAGCCAAAAGAAACGATATATTAACCATCATATTATTTTTTTAGGATTCAAGGTTGAATTTTTTGAGGAATCAAAGTCCTTAATGCATGGTCTCTAATCATAAAAAAATCTAGCTGGGAAGAAACGAAACTCGAGGTAAAAAGGGAGTTAGCCGAAATATATTTGAGAGGACACGAAGTTCCGCCAAAATTATCTGCTGAAGGATCTTCAACTTCAAAGAGAGAATCTCGACTGTCTATTTTGTGAAGTTGACAATGGAAAAGGTTGAATATGACTTGGAAATTCTATTCATATAAATATATATATATAAGTTAAACTCCCGTGACTGAAAACTGTTAAAAAAAAGCAAATAAAGGAAAAGGGAGTAAGAAGCAACACTCACGAGTTCTGAAATACGACTGCTTTATTTGTCTCAATAATCCTCTATTTATACACTCTGTGTTCTATTTACATTTAGGGATGGTATTAAGTCTTACACTGTATACCTACAGACCTTAACTCCCCCCTACCAGTTTACGGCCATCCGCCGTAAACTAACATAAATATAAAAACATAAAAATAAAAATAAAATAAAAAAAAATAAACTACCATTACATACAATAGAATACTAAAATACATACTACATAATAATCTAATATATACAACTTTTAATACGAACATAATACTGACACTTGAAATAAATAACTTAACTTACGACAATCCTGACTGACAAAATATAACGAAATTCCTTGTTTTGAATGATACCGACACATGTTTCGGTATCACTGTAAAAAAAAACGTTTAACCGAAAGAATAGCTTTCGCACAATTATGTATGGTAAAGAGGATGCTCTGGCCTTCTCAAGGTTCTACTGGCGAACCTGCTGGTAACTTTAATTGCTCGATATGCACGGTTCTACGCTTCCCGGGTTCTCTCACGCTTTGGATTGTCACAATGTTGTGCTCTCTAATTACAATCACCCTAAATGGGCCCTCGTACCGTAGCAACTCTTTACTCCTGTTGGAACCTATCTTCCTGTATACAATAGTCCCTATCTTGATGCCACCCCCTACGTCTTTGACCTTCCTATTCTCCCGCGCTACTCTCCTACTTTTCTCCCTCTCCAGACGACCGCGTACTTTCCCCCACAATTTTCCCAGCGTTATGCGATTGTTCTCCAACCTTTTCGCCGTTTCGTCGTCCATCGCCGTGCCCGTACTGTCCCTACGACGTCCCCGGAGCCCGAAGAGAATTTCGAATGGGGCGAATCCCGTGACGGTGTGGATTGAGTGGTTATATGCCGCCACTGCTTTCGGCATCGCCGCCTCTGGTGTCAACCCTTTGTCTGCGTGGTACACGCGTAAATGTTCGCCCAGCGTGCTGTGGAGCCGCTCAATGCCTCCTCTACTCTTTGGGTGACCTGGGGTGTTGAAATGCCATTGCACATCCAGCGCCTTCATTTCATTGCTCATGTTTGCGCTATCGAATTCTCTGCCGCAGTCCGACGAGATCCGATCCGGTACCCCATAAAACTGAAACCACACCCGCAGGGCTCCTATCGCCGCCTCTGATGACCGTTCGTGCACTGGATATGCCATAGCCACTTTGCTAAATAGGTCGATCATAGTCACCCACTTATGTCCTCTCCAGGTGAATGTATCTATTTGTAGCTCGCTTAACGGTGTTCCTGCCGTGGGCGTTTCTTCTTGCTGTACTTTCGGTGGGTGCCGGTCATACTTAGTGGTTTGGCATATTTCGCACCTCCCTATCACTTCTTTGATAGTTTTCTTCATTCCTCCCCAGAAATATCTGCGTTTTAGTGCCTGAAGTGTTTCCAGCTCCCCTCGGTGGTTGGTTTTCCCCTGATGGTACGCGAGCGTCACTTCCTTTTGCTGGTTTTCGTCTCGGATCGTTTCTACCATCAAATTGCACCGTACGAACGATCTGTCGACTCCGATCTGTTCGGTCCGCCATAGCCTCTTTATCTTCTCCCAAATGATTTCGTTCCCTACGTACAAATAATAGGTTTTCCCAGGTCTCGACGCGTCCTTAAGTACCCGGATAATTTGATCGGGTCTCGCCCCCGGTTGAGACCAAATGGTGGCGATTTTTCGCCCGTCGTATACCCCGTATTCTATTTTGATCAGACCCGCAGTCCTCGTCTTCCAAATGATCTGCCGTCCCTTGTCGTTGATTATTTCATCTATTTCCTCCATGTCCGTAGATCTCTCCTCTGTAGAGCTCTCCGTTGTTGTCGATTGTTCCGCATCGACCGCCTCCGCTTCGTCTTGTTCTCCTTCTCGGTCTGGCGTCCACTCCTGCAGGAACCGTCGTACATCTCTGGAAGGCTCTCCTCTGTCCTCCTCCACTGCGTTGATCGTAATCGCCCTGGACAGCCAATCTGCCACAACGTTCTCTTTCCCCGGCTTGTACTCCACCTCCATATTGTACTGGCTGAGAAGTTCTTTCCATCTCGTGACTCTCGCGGAAGATTCTTTTAATTTTCCCACCCACTGCAAGGGTCTATGGTCCGTGCGTACTGTAAATTTCCTGCCAAACACGTATGCCCTAAAATGGTCAACGGCCCACACAATACCAAGCAGTTCCCTTTCCAACGCGCTATACCGCGTTTCTGCATCCGTGAGGCGCCTACTGGCGTACGCTACCGGTCGTTCTCCTTTCCCCCCTTCCTGCGCCAATACCGCCCCCAATGCGTATTCACTGGCGTCCGTAGTGATAATAAACCGTTTATCAAAATCGGGAAACGCTAGTACCGGTTCCTCCTGTAGTCGAGTCAGGCACCTCCGAATATTGTCCTCCATGTCCGGTGTTATCACCACTTTTTGACCCTTTTTAAGTAGGTTATTGATGGGTACGAGATATTCCGCCATTTCCGGAACGAATCGTCTATAATAATTTAGCGTTCCTAATAGCCTCCGGATCCCTTGTACATCTCTCGGGACTACCATTTTCCGTATTGCCTCCACTTTCGCGCTATCCGGTTTCACTCCCTCCTGCGATATGATGTGCCCTAAAAAGTTGATCTGTTAATGACCCAACTGCGATTTTTCTGCGGACAACTTCAATCCGAACTTTCGAATCTGGTTGAACACGCTGCGCAAATGGTCCACGTGCTGGTCTTTATTCTTACTAAACACTATCAAATCGTCCATGTAGACCTGACAGATCGACTCGTCTATTCCCCGCAGAAATTCGTCCATAAGGCGCTGAAATGTGATTGGCGCGTTTTTGAGACCGAACGGCATCCTTGTAAACTCGTAGTGGCCTCTCTCGAAGGTAAAGGCCGTCTTAAGTTGGTCGTCGGGGTGCATTCGTATTTGATGGTACCCAGCCTTCAAATCTAATGTACTAAATATGGTCGCCCCGCTGAGTCTGTCTAGGATGTCCTCGAATCTGGGTATGGGGTATCTCTCGTCCACCGTATTCTCATTTAACTTCCTGTAGTCCACCACGACCCTATACTTTTCCTCGCCTGTTACACTCTTTTTCTTTACCGCCCAGAGGGGACTATTATATGGCGATGTGCTATCTACAATAATCCCTTGCCTCTTCAGGGCCTCTAGTTCCTGCCGGATATGCTGACGCAGCGCCTGCGTGTATCGCCGTTCCTTTATATAGCTCACCCTATCTTGCTTCAGCGGGATCTCATGCACGGTTTTCCCCGTTGCCCCCAATATTTCTCCCTCTTTGAAGAAAATGTCGGTATACTCTTCCCTTATTCCGTACCTCCAATCTCCCACTTGACTGATTGCGCCTACTCGCGCCCCACCGTCCTTTAGGGATCTTAGACATCGGTATTTCCTCCCCCCTATGCGAATGTCCCAATGACCTTCGCTATTCCTAATTTTAGCTCCTATCTTCCCCAGTAGGTCACACCCAATAATCCCCCCGTATTCCCTGGACATTTTTTTCACAATATGGATTTTTAACTTATCCTCCCTTTTTCCCCATCCTTCTAGGTCTATTACGGCTTCTCCCTCTACACTACAGGGCCCACCCAGGGTGATTAATCTACAAGAACATACCTTTATCCTGGGCATCCTCTCTCCATTGTACAACCTCTCCAGTGTACTCCTACACAATATTGTGTTAGAGCTCCCTGTGTCCACTAAATATCTTCCACTCGCGATTTTAATTATAGGCAGCCCGCTACACTCACTTTCCACACTGTTGCTCACTATTGTGCGGTTGCCTCTCCGGTGCTCCTCTCCTCAGATCTCCTGTAGTTCTCTCCTCTCCGGAGCTGCCCGCCGTCCTCGGCTCCTTTGGACACTACTGCTTCTCTCTCCTCCTCTATTCCCTGGTTCCTGCGCCTCTTCCTCTGTCTCGGATGTTTCAGACCATTCGGTTGACTCCCATTGCGGTCTTTCCCTTCTCCACATTTTCTGAGCATTAACCTCCATAGGTTCTGGCGGTCGGAGCCCTTCTCTCCTCCGACTCATGTAGGGGCATTGTCTCGCAATGTGCCCCTCTGTCCCACATTCGAAACACTTGGTGCGCGAGCATTGCGCCACCAAGTGACCTACCTTTCCGCATCCGTGGCATCGCCGGTCTTCTCGCCTCCCGCTATTTCTCATCTTCCCTTGCCTCCTTTCTCCAACTGTTGTTCGTTCCTTTCCGGCGTATTCCGGTTTTCCTCTCCCCCACATGGGTGGCATTGGTCTGGGTCTTCTGTGGATTACCTTGTTACACCCCGCGTCTTCCTCCACGTTCCTGACTTCTTCTTCTCTTGCACTTGAGTCTATTATTTCCTGGGCACTTTCTACAAAAGTGCGATCTCTCGATAGACCCTCCTTTCTCCCGATCTCCTTTGCCAACTGCACCTTTAGTATCGTTGAAAGGAAAGCCATTCTGCCCTCCACTTCCGCTGCGTTCAAAGTCTCCCTCATCTTCTCTGTGATTTTGTTGTAGTGGGCTAATAGTGTTCCAGCGAATTGCCCGTTCGACTGATGTACTCTTTTTGTCTCCCGGAACATGTAGAAAATATCTTCCTCCGGGGTCCATCTGCCGCCTCCGAACGCTTTTTTCAGACGGTCCTTAACCACGTCCCATGGAGTTTCCTCGTCAGCTTGGATCAAATTCAGGATACTCCTCTTGATCCTGCATATCAGTGCTGCTTTCAAGGAGTCCACGTCTCTTTGAATTAGCATGTTTTCGGCTGCCTTCATCTCTATCTCCGCCCTCAGCCGGTCCCCGGCCTTAAGAAAGTGATTTAACTCACCAATCTCACCGGTGAACCTCTCCAAGTCCGAGATCGCCCGCCTCATATCCTGCGTCGTCGCCGCTCGTACCTTCATCCAAGCTAGCGTATTTGCATGGGCTTCCGCCATGGTTCCTTGTGGTAACGGTGGGACTTCTGAAGATATGTTTAGCGTTGCTGGTCGCACAACTCTTTCTGGCATTGCCGCAGCGAAAGTAAAAGAGAAAAAAAAACGGGTCCTCAGTTCCTCGTTACTCAGGTATTCGCGGTCCCGGGTTTCGGCACCAGTTAAACTCCCGTGACTGAAAACTGTTAAAAAAAAGCAAATAAAGGAAAAGGGAGTAAGAAGCAACACTCACGAGTTCTGAAATACGACTGCTTTATTTGTCTCAATAATCCTCTATTTATACACTCTGTGTTCTATTTACATTTAGGGATGGTATTAAGTCTTACACTGTAACCTACAGACCTTAACTTATATATATATATATATATATATATATATATATATATATATATATATATATATATATATACTAGGTTGTTACAAAAGCCCTTATGCATGAACCTTAATTCCAACTCTCACGATTATCCTATTAGAATGTTTTTGTTCCTACTATTTATGTCAATGTTTACTTTATACTCATTTAATTCCTTGTGAATTGAGTTGGCTTTATGGGGTCATTTACATTTTTGAAACATTTTAAACGCACGTGCAATGTCAGAAGAAAAAATCGTGATCCGCGGTCTTTTGCGGCATTATTGGAATAAACGTTTAAGCGCAAAGGCAGCCGCCGAAGAAATTTTTGCCTTAGAAGGAGAGTCAATAGTTATGGACTCATCCAGTCCTCAGCAACCCCTGAGTCAGCAGTATGATGGTTCTAGTATATATATCCCTCAGATCTAGAGCATCTAGTTCATTACCGTCTAGTTAATCATAGTTGTAGCTTCCTATAGTTGTAACGCTATTTCAGTATTGTAAGTTTTCCTTAAATAAAGTTTTTAAAAAGTGATTTAGTGTGTCCAGTTATTTAATTGGCGCCCGAACAGGGACTGGTGCGCTTCAAGTCAGAAGAGAAGAAGGTTGAATTACATATTCAAGAAAATCCGAAGAAATAGTTCCATTGTACTTTGAACGGACAACAGGATTTGGGATATTGATTCTACCACTCTAACGAACTGGTCAGGAGGGTCCGAAGAAATATTAACAGGATCTGGAGCAGCTCACTTGAAGGTGTATTTAAATACTTCAGCATCAGTCAGAAGAAATATTAATCGCTGGACATCACTTCTAGAACTTCACATCTTTATTAAAGGTAATGCTTATTATATTGTTAAAGTAGTTATAACTATATGCCTAACGACAAATTAAAAGAAATTCTAAATAAAAATAGAGTAACTTTAGATTCAGAAGAAATTAATTTAAATACAGTAGATTCAGAAAAAATTAATTTAGATACAATACAAGAAGAAATTAATACAATGGCTATTAAACAAATGACAAAAGAATGTTATGACCATTTGCCTAGCTATGATGGTGATCCATCACAACTTGTATTCTTTATTAAAGCCTTAGAATTAATTTATGATGCTAATTGTCATGAAGGAATTTCTAATAGAGTTGAGAACGAACAATTATTATTACAAAAAGCTTTATTTAAATTGCAAGGTACAGCCAGACATTTGTGTATGTATGAAAATTTCTCTTCAATTGGTGAATTAAAATTAAGATTAATCAACCAATTTAAGGACAGTAGAACGATAACTCACTTACAATATGAGGCTTCACATATTACCATTCAAAAAAATGAACATCCTATAGATTTTATTAACCGAGTTATTCCATATGAAATTTTAATTAAAAATCGTATCATAATAGATACATCAATTGAAAATAAAACACAAGAAACTTTAACTCAAATGCGTTTTTTAATTGACTACGTCATCAGAAACTTGCACCCTAGATTAAAAGATACTTTAAATCACGTTGTAATTAAGGAACTCTCGGGACTAAAAAATACTTTATATAATGAATGCCGCATTATTATGGAAGATTTATACCCCCAAGGTCATGGTAGGACTTCGCCCTACCAAACACCCCATAAGGAGCATAATAAATCTCGAGATAATTTCACACATCAAAATCAAAACCCTGCATTTAATAGATTTAATTACCCAAATTTTAATAAACCCCCGCAATTTTATCAACCGCGCAATGATTATCACCCGGGATCAATTCAACAAAGATTCCGTCATAATTATAACCCGCAAAACTATTACCGGGAACAACAACCACAAAGAACCTTTAGTAATCAAATAAGAAATCCCTATAACCAAACGCATTTCAATTTTAATAATCCTCAGCAACAACAAAATTTTAATTACCCTCAGCAGCAACAAAACTTTAATCCTCCGCAGCAACAAAATGTGAATCCTAATTCACAAAATACTGTCTCAATGAGAACGGTGAGGAGTAACAATCTCCACCACTTACAAGAGGAAAATGATGAATTAAAGGCAAGAATAGCCGAGTTAGAGAATAAATTTGAAATTTTTTTAGAAGTAAGCCGGCCGGAACCTGCCCCTCCGGAACCTGGCCCGTCTACCGGTTAAATCTTTTGAAGGAGTCTCTAACATTTTGTGACAACCTCGGCGACCATTGGCTCATTGATACAGGCTCAGAAATAAACTATATAGACCCACGTTCCGTACCCGTAGGAACTCAAATTATTTCGGAAGGATTCGTTGTTATCACTCCAGCCGGAAGCAAGAGAGGAAATAGTTCTGTACTAATTGATCTTGCACCGAGACTAGGTTTGGAAGACGAATTTTTAGTTAAGTTTAAAGTATTTAAATTTAGTGATAGGTATAGATTATTGTTAGGGATGGAAACTATGAGAAGTTTACAAACAAAAATTAATGTAGGAGATACAAATGAATTTATTAAAATAAATAAACTAAAAATAAAAATTATGGATGGAAAAATAATTAAGGAAGATGAAAATGAATTAAATATAATAAGAAATAGAAAGGAATTATTTGAACTAATTAGACATGATCACATAAATAAAGATATTAAAGAAAAATTATTTAATATTATCATGAAATATCCGGAGATAATAAAATCGGATGATGAAAAATTAAAACCAACCAATCTTTTGAAACACTCCATTAGACTTAAAACAGATAAACCCATTTATACTAGAAATTATAGATATCCCCAACATTTCAAAGAAAAAGTTGATGAAGAAATTAATAAACTATTAAAGAACGGTATTATTAGAGAAAGCAATTCCCCATATAACAGCCCAATATGGATTGTCCCTAAGAAAGAAGACGCGTCAGGTCAAAAAAAGATCAGGATGGTCATTGATTACAGGAAATTAAATGCAGAAACAATTCCAGACAGATTTCCTCTTCCAAATATTGAAGATTTATTGAATAAATTACATGGATCTAAATATTTCTCAACAATAGATTTAACATCGGGATTTCATCAAATAGAGATGTCTGAGGAGTCTATAGAGAAAACTGCATTCTCAACAGACACAGGTCATTATGAGTTTCTTAGAATGCCGATGGGATTGATGTCATCACCCCCCACCTTCCAAAGGGCAATGAATTCTATGCTATCTAATACTGATAACACTCTCGTATACTTAGACGATATTATAATTTATTCTACCACACCTGAAGATCATCTAAAACATATAGAAATTGTTTTAAAGAAATTAAAAGAGCATTCCTTAACTATTCAACTTGACAAAACGGAATTTATGAAATCTGAATTACCTTTCTTAGGCCATGTATTGACCAGAGACGGCATTAAAACAGACCCTAAGAAAATTGAAGCAATTGTAAAATTCCCTTTGCCAAGAAATATTAAAGAAATTAAGCAGTTCCTCGGAATGTCAGGTTACTACCGAAAATTTATAAAAAATTACGCTCACATAGCAAAACCTTTGACAAATCAATTGAGAGATGAAATTAATTTTAACCCTAATAATTACAAAAATGCTTTTGAACAACTTAAATTACATTTAATAAATGCACCAATATTACAATATCCAGACTTTAACTCTCCAATGATTTTAACAACAGATGCAAGTAACATCGCATTGGGAGCGGTGCTCAGCCAACTTAGACAGGGGAGGGATCACCCTATTGCATTTGCCTCTCACACTCTTTCAGCAACAGAACAAAAATATTCCACCATAGAAAAGGAACTCTTAGCTATTGTTTACGCATGTAAACACTTTAAACCATATCTGTACGGAAAAAAATTCACGTTACTAACAGATCATAAGCCTTTATTGTGGCTATTCACAATGAAAAACAATAATACACGCATTATGAAGTGGATTTTCTTATTAAGTGAATTTCAATTCGATATAAAACATACAGATGGTAAAACCAATGTAGTAGCTGATGCTTTAAGTAGAGTTAATATAGACAGTAATTATGATTTACATGCATTAACCGAAATGGAAATAGATCCAGAAGAGGAATTAGACAGAATATTACAGGAAACAAGTAATGTAGAATTACCACCAATACCTTCGGAAGATTATGATGAAATTTTACAGGAATTAAATCCTAATCAAGATGAACAATTAAGCATGGCTCCAACACAACATTCCCAAGACTCCAGCAATGAACAAATTTTAATAGTTCCAGAAGACAGAGCGATAAACGTAGAAAAATTTCAAATTTTAATTCAAAGAGGTTCAGCTAAACCCATTATTACAAAACCTTTCGGTAAAACTCGGATCTATTTAGAAACTTCCTACCCTTGGAAGAATAATTTAGAAGCAACTCTCATTGAATTATTAAAGCCTAAAACAGTTTATGGTGTCTACTGTGAACCTAACGTAGAATCAGTCAGAATTGAATTTGAAGCTATATATAAAAAAATAACTGAAATTATAATTGATAAATTTCCTACCGTTAAGATTAAGAGATACAAAAAGAAATTGATTGATGTATTGCAAAATGAGGAACAACAAGAACTTTTAGAGAACTATCACATAGGAAAATCATATCACAAAGGAATAATAGAGACATACGAAAAATTGAAAAGAAATTATTATTGGCCAAATATGAAGGATGACATAACTGAATTCATAAATAAATGCTCGATTTGTAGACAGGTGAAATATGAACGAAAGCCTATTAAAACTAAATATCAAGTTACACCCACCATGGAAAGACCTTTTGAAGAATTAATGATGGATATATTAAAATTTGATTCTCATAATATAGTGACAATAATAGATACATTCTCAAAGAGACTTTTTGCCAGATTATGTAAACATGTAAATGCAATTAATATATTTCAGACATTAACAGAATATCTAGCACTGTTTCCAAATCCCATTAGAATAAAAATGGATAATGGAAAGGAATTCAATAATAATCTAATTCGTAATTTTCTAGAATCTTTAGGAATAGAGGCATATTATACAACACCAAATCACCCTAATTCCTTAGGACTCCTAAACAGAGCACAATCAACTCTAGTAGAAACATTGCGAGCCTTAAAAGAAGAAAATCCTAGAAATGATTTAAAAATTAATCTAAATCTTGCTACATTAACCTTTAATAACTCTATTAATCAAACATTAAAACTCACTCCAAACGAAATAACATATGGAGTAATAAAAGACCCAGACAAAAATGAGGAAATAATTAAGGAACAATTAGTAAATGAATATCACAAAAACATGAACATTGTTCATAATAAACTCAAAACCGAAATAATTCAAGAAAAGAAGGAGAGAACAAATAAATTAAATAAAAACCGCGAAGACCCGGAGGTTGAACAGGATAGGCCTTATGTTAAAAGAAGAATAAGAAACAAGGGTGAAAAGGTTTATAAACCAGTCATACCTTTTATGGATAGAAATCAGAAAATTACTGTTCATGCTGACAATATAGCAAGAAAAAGGAAGTCCAGACGAAAATCTAAGAAGAAATTAATTACTGTTTCAGATGGAGAGATGGTCTCTAGTGATCTCAGTGATATTGACAGTAACTACAGCGTATAAAGTTACAAACGTTCAGTATTCATCAGGACTAATAACATTTAAAGTTCCGGACTCAAAACTGATATCAGACTACAAAACGATTGTTCATTTTTAGATTTAACAAAATTAATCAATGAATTAAATTCACAAAGGTTATCACTGAAACCCAAAAGTAGTACAATAGTTAATACAGTAACTCAAGTTATGGACACAATGGACAGAATACAAATGACATTGTATTTCAATGAACTGTATAATGTTCTCACCTATTTAGAAACAATTTGGTTAACAAGCAAAATCTCTTGTACGATTAGGCAAAATATCATTCATTATATAGTAAAAATTCCAAAATTATCTAAAATCTTTAATACAATATATCTTTTATCAGTCCCTATTAAAGAAAATAATCAAGTTATAACTACTCTTGTTAAGCATAACATAATATTGTATAATTTACCTGAAATGTTTACTGGAAATTGCACATTTGTTAAAGATAATTATTATTGTACAAACCTTAGAATAGTTAATGATACTTGTATTCTTAATGCCTTAAGAAATAATCTCTCTAATTGTATTTCTACTAACGTTCTTAATATTTCTCCTTTTATTAAATATGTAGATATTATAGATGCTTATGTAACTTTTGATATATCCTATGTTGTATTGTCCAGTAACGGAACAATCCCTGTAAATTTGCCAACTACCTCTATTATTAAGTTAGAAAGTAAGGAAATAATTGTTAATCAAACTAGGAAATTTTATATAAACTCCGATATCTTATCCATTAATCATAAATTAAATAACCTTAAGAAATTAAATAGTACATTTGATAAAATAGACTTACCTATAATCTTGCATGAAGAATTTGAAACATTAGAAACTATTGATAATCCCATATTGTACTCCACACCTCTATTAATTGTATATATTACTATATCTTATTTTATTGTAATCCACATACTTCAAATTTATTTTAGGATAGTAAAATATTGTAAACAAAGGACCTTTCCTAGCCCACCTATAAATTTCCCTCTTATTGTACAAAATGAAAATATGTTCTCCCAGAGTTCGAATCTTCAGAAGGGAGGAGTTATGGACTCATCCAGTCCTCAGCAACCCCTGAGTCAGCAGTATGATGGTTCTAGTATATATATCCCTCAGATCTAGAGCATCTAGTTCATTACCGTCTAGTTAATCATAGTTGTAGCTTCCTATAGTTGTAACGCTATTTCAGTATTGTAAGTTTTCCTTAAATAAAGTTTTTAAAAAGTGATTTAGTGTGTCCAGTTATTTAATTAATTATCCATCGAAATTCTGCCGCACAACCCAGATCAGATCGTCCATCGGTCGTTGATGATGTCGTCTTTCCTGAATGTGTGAACCAGGACCAACATGCAACTACTCGTGATTTATCGGCCGTAGTAAGGACTCAAACCTTTATTGTGAACAGCTAGACAGAGTGTATGCAGTTTGAGTGCAAATTATCCCGCTTTGGTCAACAGGAACCAAGCCATTTTGCAACACGACAATACCCCTGCAAATCGTTCTCGTTTGAACTAGGAAGAATTATCGGAACTGCAAGGAGTAAACGTTTTGTCTCATCCTCCGTTTAGTCCAGATATTGTACCATCAGATTATTGAATCTGAAATAAAGCTACACTAATGCACAAGGACTTTTGTAACAGCCTGGTACATATAGCTTATTTATTAACTTTGTGACTATCTTTTGAATGTCATACAGTAATATCACTTTAAGAAAAAAACAAAAGGATGCTTTTAATATAAAGAAATAGGTTTGAGTACACAGGCCCACATGGAGGAGAATCGCGGGATGCGTGGCTTGCTCCAGGAGGTAGTCACCCGATTCAGACGGTCACACATCCAAGTACTAACCATGCTCGACGTTTCTTAAATTTAATAACCTATTGCTAATGCCATAGCCAGTTGGGCCACTCCGACCCCTCGTATAAATATGGGATATAACAAATTATATTGAAAATGTAACAGTGAATAAAGTTACTAATGATAAATGATATAGGTTGAGGTGAGTTTTATTTTACCATCTACTTTATATCTTTAATTATCTTGCAGTAGTGCATTTGTTATTACTCTAATTATTTATCATTCATTGCTTTATCAATTTCTACTTTTCCAGTATAATTTGTTAACTGTTATTTATTGTTTCTACTGTTATAATTTATCATTTTTATTTTATCAGTTACCATTCTTTCAGTAAATTGTTCATCTGTTTTTTAGCTTATTACAATATCAATTACAGCTAGGCATTCCCCATGTAACACTTCCACGTATTTGAACATGTGGTTTCATAGTCACAGCAACTTTTTCATTGAAATAGTCTGATAGGGCTTCGTCTAAAGTAGGTACCTTTAATTTTGTTTATTTGAAATAATTAACCGTCTCTCATGGTCAGTAGTAATAAAAAATAAACAGATAGATATAAACTATGAGAGAATTTGATAATTAGCTGAAGTAGTTTTCATTTTCCAGGTTAAAAACAAATTTCGGAAAATAACAGTAGTGATGTTGATGCATAATATACCGTTGGAAAGCTAAAGATTTCAAAAAAAATATTATCTGATGTATAAAATCGTAGGAGGTAATGTAGAGTGACGAAAAATGCATAAACTTGAGTGATGAAGAAGAAATATTTTACCAGATTGAAAAAATAATTGCCGGAAATAAGAAACTAAAATAGATGAGACGGGTGGGAAAAACATGCAGTAATTAATTGTTTTAAATGAATATGTTGCACCATCTATAATTTTTACTTTCACATGCTTCCATGGAAATATAGTAAGAATAAGTATTGCCATTGTTAATAATAAATAAATTGCTGTTTTGAAATGGGCGAAGATTATCTTTCGTTTTTGCTTGGAGAGGTTTCATTCTGTGTAGTTAGAACAATTATTCATTTTGTAAGGTTACGAATGTATACCTAACAGATTTTCTATTAATAAAAAGAAGTTGATTATAATGTTTCGTTTTATTATAACTTGACAAACCAAAAATGTATAGTGCACAGAATCGTCGTACTGCAATCGTATAAAAAATTGCTTTATTCTGTTGAACATTTTATTGAACAAATTTAAAGTAAGTGATGTTTATGTGAATTCTTTAAGATGTATGGAAAGTTATTTGATGCGCGCATCGCACCAGATTTTATACTCTTATATTAGGTACTCGTTCTTTGTATCTTACTTTTTAACCCTTATGTATACCTAAATGTGGGTCGAAACTTCGACATTAAATAAATCGTTATCAGTATTTTATGTTTATTTTCGCAATGATATAAATATTACGTACTTTAAAAAAATAAGGGACGGTGTCCATGGTAATATATTTATTCATTGGATCTTTGCAACTACCATTTTTGACATCACGAATCGTGTTGATTAAATCAACAACGATAAATATTGAAATAAAAAAGACTAATAAAATGTTTAAAAGCTACTAATTTGTTTTCCATTATGATTTTTGTTTTGCACATCCTTGGCTAATTTCATAATGATCTCTTACTGTTGATTTATCCATAAAATCGAAAAATAAGGTCTAATTGCATTTTATCAGCTAAATTAATAATTAAATGTTGTCAGTATAAATATAAATATATATATATATATATATATATATATATATATATATATATATATATATATATATATATATATATATTTGTTGAACATTTTCAGATTAGATTAATTATCGAAATTATATATAATCCGCAGATTAATTAATAAGTTATTGTCACCTATCTCAAACACTAAAATATTATATTTATTGAGATCATTACAACTGAGCAATCTTTTCTTAAAAAAATATGCTTACATAGTAATTTTTGTAAAATATGTATTTACTAAAGGGCTCACAGAGTACGCCTACTCTATTCATTAGGCGTAATTGAGCCTATCGGAAAAGCTAATCATTTCATAGAATTAAAAATCCTAAAATATAGAAATTATTTATATTTTTTACTACATTTTCTTCGTTCTTCGAAAATGATTAAATGAAATATGTTATTGCATATTTTTTGTACTCAATGGCCGATTTAGGAGCCTAAATATGGATATTATTGGTCCTCTGGGACAATGCAAAGGCTTTCCCCCTATCTCGCCTTTCGGATATGACATGGAAATGACAGCCTAATGCCCCTCACTAAAATACATCGTATACTTCAATCACTTCTCTAATAATAAACACTTCTCTAAGTGTGGATTGCCTCTTCTGGTGTTCTTCCCTCCACTGACCATCTTTCTCTCCTTCGGGTTCTAATGTTGTAGGTGGCTGGACTCACCGTCGAATTCCAGCCATAAATAAATTTCTTGAACCGAGAGAAGTTTTCCTCACTCAGGAAGTTCTGCCAAGCCTTCTTTTTTGTGCATATGTTTGGTCACATCTTGGCATTTACGACATCATGCTCGTTAATCGGCTAATTTTTTGGTGTTAGCTGATCCAACTTTTGACGTTCCAGCAGCAATTGATGCATATTACTATGGCAGTCCAATAGGATAAGTCCAGATCTATTGAAAAGTCACTGTCATTCATTATTTATATTATATTCGATGATATCCTATTAAAACAAGCACCTCCTCTGGCTCTTTCATGTAGGTATCTCAAGAAATCTCTTATCATTCTGAAGTTTCGGCCTTACACCCACCTTTATCATTTACATTGTCATGTTTAGTTGTTTCCCAATCAGATGAGATTCTCTCATCAGATAAAAGATTTTGAGAACTAGAGGAACCTGCTCAGATTCAATTCACTCCTAATGAAGAAGATACTTTATGCACTGAATTTTATGAGTCTACTGCTCAACGCTAACCAGATGGGCGCTGATTAGTGCGTCTCCCATTTAAAACAGATCTTTCAACCTTAGTTTATTCTTATTCTAATGTCGCATCACGTCTTTATTTTTTGAAAAGGAAATTCAGATGAAATCCAGAATTCATTATTAAAAACATTGGAGTTATGCATGACCATGGTCATATGATACCCGCGAATGAGCCTACAGCGCATATTGTTCCATGTTATTATATTTGTCAGTATGAGATATTCATAGGAACGCAAAAAAAGTGTGTTGTCTTTGACAATTTCAGAAGCCAACATATTACGCGATGATATCATCAGCCTCTTTGCAAACGGGGTGTTACCATAAATAAAAAAAAAATATATATGGGCTGTCAATCACCCATCTTTATTAGAAGGTCTTCCAGTAGAATCTTGCCAAGTTTCTTTCGGAGAACATTCTGTCACCCATAATCATGACTTAGTTGGTGTCAAATGGAATGCCGAATAAGACACTATCTCTTATAACTTCCTTATTGGCCTAAAGATCCAAGATGTCAATTTCAAAATTACCAAACGCTAAGTACTGTCTTTTACAGCACAACTTTATGATCCCTGTGGTTGGATCCCACCTTTCACGATGATCACAAAGCCTTTGCCCCGACAATTATGGAGACATCTCTAAAATGAGAAGCCCCTTTGCCTGACCATTTCGTCGCTCAGTGGCACTGCTTGTACAAGCTTCGCCTAAAGTTCCAGATATTGCGTTGGGATTAATTAATGTGTTAATGTTCAATATCTTAGTAAACATAAAAACTCCAGAGGGTCCATCTGAGCTTCGCTTTGAGATATAACAATAGTGTTTATTTAATTCTTTAAACAAAATTTCAATGTTACGTCCTTAATAAACCAAAAAAGTATAGGGGATCCTGATTATCGTTGGTTGGAAAGATAAAAATTATGTATATTTCCTTGCTAAAAACAAAATTATTTACTTAATGCTAAAAAAAAAAAACAAAAAAAAAACAAGGAAGAAGTTAATGTGGAGGAGATTAAGAGTTTGTTGTACTGCTGCCCACAAGCATGGCACATAATCCCTCTCTTCTATCTCCTTTCTTTTATACAGGTATGTAGTTAAAAATTAAGTGGATAATTTTCATATTTGTATACTTAATTGATCTGTTTTTATTCTTACACATTCATTTGAATCTAAACATGTTATTTCACTCAAATTTTGCTGCTTTCCAAAAATTGCCATCCCAAGCAATTGCCTAGTCTGCCAGTGTTTTAAATAAAATATTGGCATGTATGTCTTGGTAATTTATATAATTATTAAAATAAATTAAAGCTGATAAGTGTCCACAACGTTTGTATTCTTGATAGATACTGTGGTCAGTATTGTGCTCTAAATACCTGATTTATCCCATCTAATGTCAAGTGCTTATTATTATTTTTTTTTTAAGTTGAATGGATTATTTTTTATTTTATTTTTAAGTTGAATGGATCCAGAAAATGTCTGTCAAAAACAAAGGTGCCAATCCTCACAGAGCCCATTAATTTTGAGTCGAGGAAATTTAGTATGGTAAGCTATGATTTGAAGCGGGTTCATACAATATATAAATTGTTTAATATTTTCTGCGAAGATAAATGATTAGTTAAGTTGTTTTTATAAATGGGCTGATTTCACAAACATTATACGATATTTATTTTTTTCAAATCTAAAATAAAAAATAGAAAATTTACTTATATTATTTCATGTAAAAAGTTAAATGTTTGGTAAAGAATATTATGAAGTACATAAGATCAATTTGATTATTATAACAATCAACATTATTTTTACTACTGTAATTTGTAGTTTTTTAGCAGAATAAATAACAAAAGTAAACAAAAAAATATCTTTTAATAGAAAACTATAGTGTCCACAGCTTTAATCTCTATCATTGCATATTATACTCAGAAAAGGTTTTTAAAAACTGAAAAATAAAATAAATATATATGTTCATCAGTAACTTATTTTTTTTTATCTAAAAAATAAATGTCATTCTGATTCATTCAAAATTTTCCAGAAACTTAATCAATTGAATGTTTCACTAAACATAAAAAGTTTTAATTTAACTAATTATATTTGATGGGCAAATAAATAAATTGTATTTATAACGGTCTTAATCAGAAAATTATTAAATATTAATTGGATATACTGTAATAGTGATTATTCTTAATTAAAATAATTATTCCTCCAACCCTCTGGAATAAATTGAATATACTTTGTATTTGATAACATAATAATAATTAACTGTTTTATTTACATCAAAGGTCTTATAATAACTTAGAAACAGAATGTTTAGAATGAAGAAACCTTTGTACTCTAAAATCCCTTGCGAAAAATGGAAGCTTTTACTAAACCACTTTCCTTAAGAAGCTGAGTAGAACTGTATGTAAGTGATTATTTACTTTTTTTTTTTTTAATGAAAAGTAATTATCAAATTCAATATCAATTTAATTGTTATTTACGGTATTTAAATTAAATAAATACGCAGTTATTATTTAACTAAAATGAATGAGAGTTCACTAACTAAACTTGAAAAACTTTCATGATCAATAATGCCAATGGTAAATTGAAATTTATTTAAAATAGTTGACAAATATGTTTTTCTCGATTATATTAAACAGCTTAATATTTAAAACTTACTATTATTAATATTTCTGATACTAAATAAAAATGAGAAAATCTTCACTTTTATTTTTTAGAATTATTTCAAAAAACATTCTTAATAACCGGGGATCTAATTTATCAAAGATTAGATAACAGAAGTTTTATTGATTCTGAACTTCTTAATCAATAAAAACTTAAATTTTAATTTTGGTGTGGTTATAGTTGATGGTCGATGTAATTTAAAGAAGTTAGTCAGTGGGAGATGGAGGGAGAAGGGAAGGAGGGAGTGCCGTCAATGAAGAAAAAACATTTTTGAGTTATGCGAGATACGAACGTAAGTACGAACGTACAGACGCCACAGCGAAAATAGTCAAAATGGATTCAGGGATGGTCAAAATAGATATTTTAGTTGAAATCTGAAAACCGAAAATTTTCGCGATTACAATACTTCCTTTACTTCGTACAAGGAAGTAAAAAACTTGCCTTAATGAAATTGGAAGTTTATATCAAACATTTTTCATGATGTGTGTATACAATTTTATGATCCTGATATTACCTAATAATGATTGATTTGAAGGATACTGCATGATAGGCCAGGGTACAACGGGGTATGTAAAACACATTTTCGGCCATCGGCTCCATGAATGAAGCCCATGGCGTATGCTAGAGAAAACTTTTTATTTATGATAGTATTTTATGAAGTAATCTTCTTCCTCTAATTTTCTATTTTATTTACAAACTTTTATCACATATTTTGTGACATTTTGGGAAATTTCCCCTTCTTAAGGACAACACTCTTATGTATTATTCCTTAATATCATAAGTTTCAATTCTCCCCTCTTTTTTGTCATTTATTAAAATCCATAATTTTTATTTTGTCTTACTTGTATTAGTCACTATTATTTAAAAATCTAATAAAAAGAGTGAACATACATACTCTGGATACCATTGTGACTTCATAAAATACTACCCAAAATTAAATTTAAAAAAAATATCACTATTGTTTATTTATGGTAATTCAGAATATGAATTTACATTTGAGTATTTTCATAACTTGTTATAAAAGGTTAATTTCAAAATTTGTTTGAATAATTTTGATTTTCAAGCTATGGGTGTGCTATCTACATTATTTTTTGTCATTTAAATTATACTGTTATTTTTTATCATGCTTTGGCAAATCGAAATATGAATAATGAATTTATTTTGTAACTTCTAGGTAGCTTTTATGTAGAAAAGCTTAATTCTGTGGTCATTATTATATTTGTATTATTTCAACAAGAAGGTTACTCTTATTTGTAACGTATTGCATTTTGTAATGTAAAATTTAAAACAATAAAAGGATTAATAATGTTTAGAAAAGTTAAAATGTAATGTGAAAATATTAATTTACCATAAATTCATTGTTATTATTATTTTTAAAAATATCTATTTCCATTTGTAGTTAGAGCTGGAGAAGTATTTTATAACCCTAAAATGGAGGAGAAAGCGAGGTGGACAGGCCTAGGGGTATGAAGGGCTTGGCACACCATTGAGTTTAAGGTAATTTATAAAGTGCGCTGATATTTCAGCCTATTATAAGCCTTCATCAGGGTTAATTAAAACAATATACAACCATGAAAGTATAAAATAGAGATATACCACACAATCTATAACCATTTTTCTTTCTGTTATACACCAGAACTTAGTTGGCACAGTTCTTTCAAACATATTTATTTCCAATTTTATCCTTCTTCGTTGTGAGGGCATAACTATGTATGACTTCATCTTCACTAATTCTGGAGTCATCAGAATGAATCTCTCATTATTTTTCTTTTTTCTCCTACTTACCATATCCCTCTTTCCTTTTGTTTCTATCTGTATTTTTTTCCTTTATAACTTATGACTATAACAACATCTACATTATTAGCTGTTATACTATATCATCAGGATACATCTAGAACTGACCATGTCAATTTTGTTGTGTATTAACAGCATATTGTCTATATGATATATTAAGAATATCGTTGCTTTAAGTTTAGTGCCTAATAGTAGAGTTGGGCAAATATTACTCTTGAGTACAGAGTACCGAGTATTTTACCCAAATACTCTCACTAGTTGGGATAAGATATGACTGGAGATGGATGAGGTAGGTCAGTCTTTACTACCACTTCCTTCCATTCATAGTCATTTCTAATTCCGGGTAGTGAGAATATTTTAGTAAATTGTTCGGTACTTATGAGTACTTTTTGCCCATAATACCTAATAACATCTGTTGTTAGTTTTGCTACACATTTTTATGATTATTAATATAAAACTTTAAAATTAATGACTTAAGACAGTTTAATTGTATGCCAATATATTCTATTGGCTTATATAACTTCTATATTTTTTAAGTATTCTATTAAATCTTTCATTCATTTCTTTTTATTTAAATTTTCATAAATCACATAAAAAAAGTTTCATATATTTTCATATCACATGCTACTACAATTTTTCCATGTATACTATTTAATTGTTCTATATTCTCCTATGTATTTCCTGCTATATCTATATTTATTCTTCTTTGCTTCTGTACTTTCATGATTACATCTTGTATTGTTTAGCCCTGATGAAGGCTTGCAACTTAGGCCGAAACTTCTGTACACATTAAAATAAGTTTATACTTATCTATGTGTTTTTCTTTCCTGATTGCATCTTCCAACCAGCTTCTCCTAGTTTTGATTTAATTTTAAAAGTGAAAATTGTTTCATAGAAATATGTTTTTTAAAAAGACTACTCTTATTATACTTGTACAAACACCAAACAGAATATTAATATATTAATAAGGTTTTGAACCAAAGTTTGGGTTATATTATAATAAAAAGAAATATATTTTTTTGTTATAATTAATAATTTTTTGTTCTCCAAGGCCTTAAGCTTATTTATAACTATTACATATATATGTGTGTATATATATATATATATATATATATATTATTTTTTTTTAAACTAGAATGAGGTATCTTCTATTAATGCAGTATCATAAAAATTTTAATTAGGACTAAATACAAATAAAAATGAAAACATATTTGAATAAAAATTTGCTCTAAGCATGCAGTTTATAGCAGAATAAGTATAACTATCCGGTTATTATAATTATTACTAATTTGCCCTATGACCCATGTCGGGTCCTGGCATCCTCTATGAACTTTCTTCTCTATTTTGGGTAGCTGCTTTCCAATTATCGACGAACAAAAGGTTTTTTGAATTAGCTAAAATATTTATAAAAAATTTGATTAATACTTATTATAACTACATAAGTGAAGAGTAAACGGATAAAACTACTTTACAACATAAAACTTTAATAGAAAAACAAATTTGAAAAGTTTCCAACATATGTTCTCCATAACTTTATCACAATGTTTAACGGCTTTAAAGTGGTTCTACCCAAGATATGATTGCAGGTGGTATTAGTATTCCTTGAAAGCTTTCAAGATGGCACAGCTAACTCATTTTCCGGAAAATCACTGTAAAATGGTTTTATCCCTGGATCCTTCAATTATGTTATTATAAAAATTTATATTTGTTTGTTATATTCTATTTCTGGATTTAGGGATACTGGAAGAGAGGCTGGTCTCGAATGGAATACATCTGAAATATCAGCATCGACCTCAGTATTTGATGTAACACAAAACGAATCAGAAGAACTCAACTTTACAGTCATGTCAGAATTACCTTTTGGAAGCAGCATAAACAGTGCATCATGCAGTACTGTACCCACGCAAGAGTCTATTGTAGCTGATGCTTTAGCTGCATGGGAACATGAAGACTTCGCCCAAAATTTAACAAAAGGAAAACTTGCTGAAGACAAAACATCGTCTAAAGGAAATAAGCGGAAAAATAGACAATCTGTTTTGCCAAACGAATCTTTTCTTTCAGAGACAAGTGAAAATTCCATCAATTATAGTGCTATTCAAAGTGCTGTTCTTCTACCAAAAGTAAATCAACTCTTTTCAAGCCAACCTGAGAGTAATTTTAAACACCCAGTTCCCAGTATTTCTGCAGCCAACACAAGTTTGAACAATGAGACAAGTATAATCAATCAAACCTCAATCAACTTACCCCAACTTAATAAACAAGGAGGAACTGCAAATAATCATATGTGTCATAGCAGTTTTAACAGTTCAAGGAGTACAGATACTAGTTGTACTTCTGAAAGTCGGCTAAATTCCACCTACATCACTTCTCAAAATTCTTCATTAGTTTCGGATTCTTCATCCAACCAAACTGTTGGAGAACTAAACCCATCCTTGATCACTTCCACACAGCCAGCAAAAAAAAGGAATGCACGAAATAGCAAGTCGCCATCCCTCCCAGAAGAAGGTGCCAAAAAAGAACTGAATGTGCCTATGAAAGAAGTGGTCAAGAAAAAAGCAACTAAAGGTGCACCAAAGACAAAATCGAAAGGAACTCAGGTCAATCTAAAGACAAAAGCTTCGAAAAACGAAGTTGGTCCGAAAAAAACCACTGGGAAAAAAGTAATTAGAAAAAAACCTTCAGAAAATAAAAAAGAAAATAATCAGCAAATTGAAGAACCTATTACAGAAAACATTACGTTAGCCAACGATTTGAATAACAACTTTGGCGGTCCTTCCGATTTTGAAATAAAATCCAAGGAGACATTACTGAAGGAAAAAGTTGAAGAATTATTAAATATGCCAAGCACTAGTAATGCAGTTTCTGACATGAATCACACCATTGGGACTGTTGACATGAACATGAACTATACTATTGGTAATGGTGGTCTAGATCAAAGTGAATCGGAGAATTTGATTTCCCAATCTTGTTCAATTGAGATTATTAAAGATGCAAATAGGGCTTCGAAAATAAGTATTACTCTGCCACCAGAAACTAATTTATCTCTTTCTAAAAAGAATGCAGCTACCGCTAAATCTAAAAAAAAGAGTTTACCTTCTAGTATGGTTAAAAAAGACTCGTTGACCGTTGAGAGTAACACACCAAAACAAGGAAAAATAAAAATCAAACAAGAAAAAATCTCACCCAAATCTGTAGATTTGACTTCTGAAATCCGACCAACCAAAATAAAACGCGGAAAAGAAGATACGAAAGACACTGAAAAAAGACATTCGAAGAAAAGCGAAACCCCTAAGCCTGGAGACAAAAAGCACGGAAAGGCGAGTCCTGCACCTAAAACAAAAAGGCATACCATTTCATGTAAGAATTACATTTAAAATAATTTAATTTGAAATTTAAATTATTCAAAATAATGAAACTCTATTTAAACTCCCCCAAGTTATTATCATTAGTTATCATTAGTTATTAGTTATTATCATACACACCTAATTATAGGTGTGTATGATCATTTTATTTTGTATTAGCACATACTGCTACTGATCGTTAATACAAATATTTTTTTGGCATTACTAAAAACAGGAAGTGAACTACTTCTGGGACTAAAAGCGTGAGCTTCCAAAAATAAAATTAATAATAAATTTTAAAAAAATCAGTCACTTGAAAATAAAAATATTTCCTTTTTCGAATTATGGAAACTTATGCCATTTGCTCTGTTTCAGGTGGTTACATGTCTTCAAGTAGCTCAGATGGTAAGACTATTTTTGCAAATTAAAATTATAATTTATCTATTAGTTTATTTGGGTGTTAACGTTCTTACCAAATCCAATTAACGCAGAAAGGAGGGGTTATCTTATAGGTTACCAACCTATCCTAGCCAGAGTGGGAAAGATCGAGATTCATTTCTTGGGTCCGCCACCAAATAAATATTCAACCCATCCAGGCCTGATTCGAACCAGCGCCGCATCTGAATCGAGTTTGCGGCTTAACACGCACGGCCACCAGGCTTCTAATTTATCTATTAATCTTTAAAAATAATAATTAAACGGACTTGGTCTCGATCATAAATCATTGTCTTGAAAATATACCATAGCTTCCCACAACTATGTCCTAAAACCTTGGGCATGAAAAATCTGATATCTGAAATATGAGCGAAATCTCGAATGAAGTTACATGAAGATACATATATTTGATAAGGTATTGAATACATAATAATAAAAATGTTATTGTTATGGCATTATGTCACATTTAGTCTTCCATTTTTTTCAATTATTGACTGTCTGTTCGAAGTTTATTGAGAAAATTTCGAGAGCTTTATATATTCTGCTTATACAATATATATTACTAGAAAGTTCAGCTCTCAAACATGCAATTAATAATTTTACTAATAGAAACGTATTTTCATTTTATAGTTATGCTCCTTTCGTAATAGCTTTTGTATTCGATTATTCCAGGCCTTTTATTTATTTTTTACATTACTGGCAGTCCCGGCAAATAGAATCCTTCAACAGATTAAGGCTGATAAGCTATATAGTGATCATAGACGTACGCACGGGGTTCCACAGACACACAAGAACCTACGAAAGTCTCAGAAATAATTTTGTTTTTCTATAAAACAGTAAATAGAAGCAAAGTTTAAAGATTCACTTAAAAATAAAAATACATGTTGCTTAGAACTTAAGTTCAAAAACTCCAACTAAAACCTTTTTTATAGCCCAACGTTGTTAATTTTTTGGTTTAATTTTAACACCAAATTGTTAAAAATGAGTTTTAGGCGGCATATTCTTTCAAAAATTTTCCAGGGGAGTAAAGAATATCCCCGGATCCTCCTCCCGACTGGGGAGTATAAAAGAACCTACTTAGTACTTCGCACATATATCTTGATAATGATATAAGTATTCATTCATAATCATGTAAGTATTTTGGAGTACTATCAATTCAGATTTGCTGCATTGTTATCTGCATTGATTTGATTTTATGATTTTTAGGCCTGATGATTGGCTAACCGCATTGGTTAGTTATTTACAGCTATTTGAGAGATTCGATGTTTTATTTGTGTTGGAATCTTCCTAATATTATTTCTATTACATCATTTTAAGAATAAGGAAAACGAGATTCTTGTTTTAAATAATTTACGAATACATATAAGTTTAAACACTGGAACCTAATCTAACATAGTCATAGAAACATTCTCCAACTAAATTTAGTGGATTATTAAATAATAATATTCTTTTACAGATACAGATGAAAGCTACGATAGCTCAGAAGACAGCAGTAGCAGTTGCAGTTGCGACTGCAGCGATTGTGCAGGTTCTTATTGCTGTTGTTGTTCTTGCACTTGCTCCAGTTGCAGCGAATCTTCCTACGAGTCACCTCCCAGGAGGAGACGTCATAGATAATATCCATAACGTTTCTTAGACAATTGTCAAACGGTTGTTTTTAATATTTGATAAATCTATTGTTATTTTATTATATTCGAAAATTTTATAATATCAGTGAATGCTTGAAAAACTAATACGCTATGAAATGACGTTTATGTGTTTTTCTCTAGTTCATTATTTAAAAAAAAAAGAAAGGAAAAAAAAGGTGTCGGAGAAAATTTTATAAATTTTTTTAAATATATACTAATTGTTGATAAAAATAAATGGATAAAATCAGTTAATTGTATTATTTGTGCACTGGTTTGGCAGATGGGCCATGGAAACCTTTAAATAACCTTCACTTAGTAACTTTTTCCCATATTTGTCATATGTAGTTTGTAGTATAGACTATTTACTAGTATTTAACAGAATTGGTAAATGAAATAATAAGTTAGTTATTAAAACACGAATAAAATTTTTTGAATTCAACAATATTATTAATTTAATATTGTTCTTAACCATTTATATCAGGCCAAAATGATTTCATTTCGCAGTTTCTTGATTAAAAAAAAATTACCATAACTCTTTAACTCAGCTGTCATTTAGCCACTTTTCATTTACACTTTTTCAATCGCGATAGAGTGTGCATGTTAGTGTGTGAAGGTGTCCGAGATGGGAAGGGCAAGAGATTCCTGCGGGGAAAGTTTACAATGGGCCTCATTAGGCGTACGCTCTTTCTCGAGTGCTTTGAAGCAGTATTAGAGCGTACAACACTTATGTTTGTAGCAACAAAAAAAAAAAAAATAACAATGAGCAAAGCAGGAAAAAATACAGGCAGGGTAGTTTAGATATAGATTTAAACAGCCAATTTAAAGCCATTTCTTGTGCTTTCCCATCAAACCAGGGCCGGCGAATGCAATTGCTTGAGCAACGGTTCTTATAATTCTCATTTCTATATCACCAAAAAACACCGATGACAACTGAAAACAAAATACAGTCGAAACAAACGAAAGCTCCAGTACAACTGCGTTTTTAACACACGCCAACTCATACCAGTTTCATACGGTAAATCGTGTGGGAATAGCTTTTACAAAGACGTTCTTTCCTTTCTAATAGAAATGACAAGAGGAATCGCGCGCGGAAGAGCGAGTGATCAAATACTCGCAACATGAGCGGCAAACATAAGCATGCGTGATTGCGCGTGCAGACTTTCTCGCAAGTTACAGTGAACATTTAAATCTTTTTTGCAACAGTTGCCAAATATCACAGTATTTATTAATTCCAGCTAATTTTAAATACAAGAGAATATTAATGCAGATTAGACTATCTCACAGTATTTATTAATTCCAGCTAATTTTAAATACAAGAGAATATTAATGCAGATTAGACTATCTGGAAAATGCATGAGAAAAGATTTCAGTAAATAATAAAATAGTCAGAATTAATCCACAACAAGATTGTAAATTGTGCAGTAGAAAAAGAAAGAAACACTTTATCATATATTGTTTAAATGCCCTATCTATAGTAATTTGAGGTTAAGAATTTACCAAGAAATGGAAAATTTTAATGGGCTTGAAATATTAAAACCAAAACCAAAGGCGATATGAAAAAGTTGTATTTTTTCATTGCTGGAATTTCAAATTATAGAGAGTAGGTTGGGTAGATATAATTAAACAATATCCTTATCTCAACGTACAATGACATAATAATTGTTGGTTTTGTATTTGTTTAATTAACAACATATATTGTTTTAGTAGTTTAACTTTTAGCCTAGTTTGTAATAATAAAGTTTTTAATTTAGTTATTACCTTTCAATATTATAAATTTTATTATGTAATGCTGTGGTATCATTTAATATATTTATGATATCATTTTGTCGTAGTTAATTTTTAGCAAAAACGTTTTTTAATTTTAATAATAATTAATAATACTAATAAAATTTTAGTAGGGTGACTTTTAGTCTCTTATTTATAATTTATGTTTTAAATTTTGTATTTTTAAATTTAATTTTAAAACATAACAGAGTAAATAATTTTGTATGTCTATTTCTTTTTTAAGTATATGCATGCTATAGCTATTGATTATTAGAAAATTATAAGAATAATGAAAGACAGAAATCTAATGGTTAATTTATATAACTCCTTTAGTTACATACATTTATAGACAATGTAAACATATGCTGCTTATGATTAATTGGTCACACGAACTTACAGTTAGAGTACAGGGTAGTCTAACAATTAAATTTCAGACATTGCAAAACAGTGTAAATATATACATATGAATACACAGCAACATTTATGCGATTATATAAAGATTTAGAAAAATAGACAAGAGATCTTTTTAAACTGAACATTGAAAATACAATATGAAAACAGAAGATCGAAAAATCACAATTAGGAATCCGAATCAAATATTTTCTTGGCCCCGGTTGCCCCATTCCAGTTATGCCCTTGACTGGAAATGAGTTCTTTTTACTGATGATGTGAATGTTGGTGTTCAGATGGAGGTATTTTAATTTGAAGAAGCCCAAGTGAACATAAGCTCAATGCGGAATGACCCTACAGATTGCAATCCAACAAGGCTCAAGCATGTTCTGGAATGGTATCTCTTGTGCAGAGCAAGTCCTTAATTGCTCAGAGGTACCTGGAAAACTTTTCCGAGAGTCATCTGGACCCAATAATGGAAACAGGTTCCTGCTGATGTATGAAAAAACACGACTTCACAGAACTCAGTGCAGTGGAGTACCTCCAAGAGATTGTTACAATATTCCTGGAGTCCTTCCAAAAAAATCTAGTCCTAAATCCAATATAGCCTGTTTGGGTACGGAACTGTTTAAGCATTATGTATGGTACCAGAATTCTATTCCTAGAACACTTGAAGAGTAGGAAACAGAGTTATTGATGAGTGAGACAATATATTGCCCGAGTTTGTTAATAAACTCTTTGAGGGCAGAGGAAGGCGATTGATCATCGTTATTCATGCCAGAGGCAGTAGCATGAGCTACTAACTTAATTTTAATTGAATTGTAATGTTTATTATGTTTGTAAATTGTGTAATTCTTTTCTTTTCAATTACATAAATTTAAATTTAATTCTATAAATATTATAAATTATAAATTTAATATTAAATAACATTTTCCATAAATAAAGATATTGTTATTAATGATGATTTATATGCTAAAATCATAAATTAAATTTAAGTACTATAAATTGTCTAGAAAACAAATTTTGAGTTGGTGTATTAATTTTATCCACCAGCTTACTCATATTTCTGCACGAGTTTTTGTTTTATTTTGACTGCCCCCTGACCATCATTTACTAGATTATTATTTTTACCTTTAGCAATGGTGAAATTCGGTTCTTTATTCTGATGAATTTCTGTACTCTCCCGAATCGGCCTTCTTCTTGAAGGTACTTGAAATTAGAAAACATAATTTTAGTAAGAGTATATTAAAAAGTTTTGTAACCAAATAACATCACTTGGGATAATAAACAACAAACATAAATTTGAGTGTGACGAGGAAGTGGAGGAAGGCTGTTATCGCTATCTGCTAACAATTCCCTCTTTGAACACAAATTCTAAAGCTACGTTTACATGACGCTAGTTGACTGGCATGACAGTAGGCAGGTTAGTCAACTAGCATGGTAGAAATATTGGACTTCTCAAGCAGGACAGCCAACTCGCATACTGGTAATATTTGTTTTTAAACTCTGAACAGTTTCTAGTCAGTGTTGCAGTCAGGGGCGGATCAAGAGAAGTTGGGGCCATAAGCCATAAAAATTTCTGATAAAAATATATACCTTTTTCGCTTGTTGCTAAGCCCAACTTTACTTGTCCATTTTAACCCATTAATAGGCCATATACTCCGCAGTTCTTTATAATTGAATTTCAAAAAACAAAATTATATTATGAAGATAAAAAAAATCGATTTATTTATTAGTGGGAAACAGTGGTTTTAGCATTCTTAAATCAGAAATCCTAAAAGTTTGAATAAAGCCTAGTTGCAAAATAATTCTCGGCCTCGCTCTGGTGAGTAATTAGTAATCAGAGGGATAAGACCGTCCTTCCTGCCCTAGTTAGGGTACATAATGAAATCAAATCATAATATATAAACACAAACTTAATAATTGATAATTTTCTCTAAACATTATGGTTCAACAACAACTCACCATCTGGTGCTCGTTCAATAAACTGGTGATATGAATTGCTATAGTTTACTGCGCTTTCAGGTACAGCACCTATAAACAGAAATTATTTAATAATTAAGTTCAGAAGTTAGTAAGTAATAAGGATAAAAAATTTTTTTTTAAATAAAATAATTTAAAACATATTTGTTAATACCATCCATCAACTATTATCATAAAATATTATGACTATTTAAATACTATGGTTAATTAACTACTCACCTGATGGTTGTTCTGCAGGATGCTGGTTGTCATCGTCCATTGACTCTTCTCCAGAATCTATAAATAAAAATTAAATCATTAAGTATACAAGGCATTCCAACTGGCATTACACCATATTATTTGAAGGCTTGATTACTGAACCCAGACAAGCCAAAACTTGTCACTTTTAAAATATAATGGCCAAGCATCAGTTTTTTCATTGTAACCTTCATTGAAATCACGATACGTACCATCCCATAAAGCCTCTAAAATGAAGTAATTTAACCATAGAAAGGAAAATTGACTTCTCAAAATGACAGTATAATAATGAGTTAATTGGTTTTTGTAATCAACACTTCAATTGGTCAGTTATACTTCATAATATCAATAATTTTTTTTAGCAACGAATGAAAATATAGTAAATAAATACATTTATAGCACTTATAAATTCTGAAAGAATCCCCAATCTGTATGTTCTGTAGGACAGAAGATGAGACTTTCTATGATGCCACATTATAAGCTGATATGATACTTTTATACTTTAGAAGGTTAATGCATTTTGGCTGTGATCAAATAGCCGAACATAAATTGCATGGAGCCCTTGAGTATTTGGAGGTTCACAAAGTCTATCGGATTGCCATAAGATAGTGTATTGAACGGTACACAATAGATCAAGCCTTGAGCCATTTGTGTCTAGTTTTCTTCATTAAAGGATTGAAATAGTGTCCATTACCCTCTCTTGGAAGGGAAACTGGTTCTTAAGGTGGAGAGAACAAGATAGAGAGGGGAATGTCTGGAGGGATGAGGAGGTTAGAGAAAATGTTTGTCACTAACAAATAATCACATATCTCTTCACAACAAACAATCACTAACAATCCCTTGAGGGTTTGGAGAGCCTAATTATACAAATATTATTAAATTAGGCCAAAGATATATCGTCTGTGTTCTCTAAAAAGAACTAATTACCATATTGGGAATTTTAGGATCTTTACCTTTTTTAGATTCATGACATTAATAGCTACCGCCGTGTCAAAACGACGAATCTGTAACTTTCATATTTGTACATCCCCCTAGAACATCTCCCCCGATGTTACGATGGCGAAAACAACATCACTTCCTAAAATATCTTGAAAACTATGCTTTCCTGAAAAGTATTGAATTGTTTTACAGAAAACCGACGATATATATTTTATGTTTTATACAAAAAAAAAAAAGAAAAAAAAAGAACAGAGAATATAAGCCAATCAAAATATATCAACAAAATGTACTATTTTCAATCATATTATATCAAAGCTTTCTTGAGAATTTTAGGGATTTCAGAATTTGTGAGAGGTAGAAGAGAAAAACTATTTGCATGCATCCGTTTTACCCTGGCATAATTCACTGAATTGGTCACTAATTGAGGTTATTTCCGACCAAGGCATTTAAATCAGATTATTAATAGTAACATTTTTCCTTCTTCGCTAGTTTTAACAGTCAGGAATATTTTCTAGCTTACTATAATATATTTTATCCTCTATAAATTTATTTGTAAGCATCTCTGTTTTTCTTCTCTTGTCAGATAGTCTAGGAGCCAACCTGCAAATTTATCTTCTTTTTTTTGTAATATCAAAATTAAACTTTCCGGAGAGCTTCATGATATCAAGTTCTACCAATAATTGACCAATATATTATTGGTAACATAGAGATATTTATCTCAGAATATGTTGTCATGCTGAATTATTGCTTACTGCTGGGGTAAGTGCTTCAGCTAAAATCTGTTCTTGTAAGACTTATTATTATGAAGCTTCCAAAACACTTTAGCACTATATTAATAAGATGATTTTTTGCTTGCCAACATCCGGACTAAAATTCTTCACACCTTTCCCTAGGACTAGGATATCTTCATCTGTATATTTGAGGATTTGGTATTCCATCCTGACATATGTTCCTCCATTTCCTTGCAATGTTGTGCATATTCAAGAGCTGGATTAAACAACACAGGGAAGATACCTTTTCAAAGTCTTTTGAAAGTTCAAATGCTTCTGATACTTCTTTTATCAGTGCCATGTTTTTGAAATCGTGCTCTAGGCTCGCCATAAAATAAAAGTCAACCCTCGCAGATCAGAAACAAAGCATTCCCGCTTCTATCTCGAACACCAGACACACTTGGAGACCAAGCCATCAGCTAATTTATTAATATGTTGTTTTAAATATGTTTAGCTTGAAAAATAATCATAGTTACCGGTCATCAGAGTACTAGCAGGGCTGTCAGGAGAAGACAGGTCCACTGAACTGAAATAATAGAACAGTAACTTAAATGAGAAATCTCGCATAAACTTTATCAATCAATTATGTTTCATTTCTGATATAGAACATACCAAAACTAAGTACAGTGTCAATTGCTACCAAAAACCATGGCAAATGCCAATTAATATAATTTAGAATCAACAATGTAGAGGAACCCATTTGAAATTTTTGGAAAAACATTTACTTTCAGAATGATTCTTTGAGCTCATGTTTAAGTAATTTAATTAGAAAAGATGTTTTGTTTTTTTCATGGCCTCAAACTATGTACTAATCTTCTAACATATAACCCTTTTACTGCATAATGCATTTTAAGGGGATTTGGTGTGGATATATTTTTGGTTATGCTATATGATTATATGTTCCCCTGTTATTTTAAACTTAGATTTTTTAATAAGTTAAGTGAGATGGAACTTATAAATTTTACTTCACTAGAAATTGGTCATTGCAATTGCTTTATGAACCACTGTAATTGTGGTGTGCAATTACACATTACAGTAATTGCAATTGTAATTGAAATTACGTTTTGCCCAACACTGTTCTCAACATATATCGCGCACTGTTCTGTTGCGTCTACCAGATTGAAACCGTCCCGTTTCCGCTGATTTACTCAATCTTAAATAAATATTTTCTATTTCTTTTTTCTACTATGAAGTAATTGTATTTTTCTTTTATAATGACAGGGGAATCACGAGCCCATGAGTACAAATAGAATAATCATCTCTGTCCGAATTAGGCCCTGTATGCGTAATGATCATGGGCACCATGCGGAATGTATGCGTAATGATCATGGGAACCATGCGGAATGTATGCGTAATGATCATGAGCACCACGCGGAATGTATGCGTAATGATCATGGGCACCATGCGGAATGTATGCGTAATGATCATGGGCACCATGCGGAATGTATGCGTAATGATCATGGGCACCATGCGGAATGTATGCGTAATGATCATGGGCACCATGCGGAATGTATGCGTAAGGATCATGGGCACCATGCGGAATATATGCGTAATGATCATGGGCACCATGCGGAATCTGTACGTAATGCGTGCTACTGACAGATCTCTGTTAAAGAATACGCGTCTTGATATTTATGATTGGAAAGACTGTAATCAAATCGTTTATGTTTTTAAATCGGTATGAAATATACCTGATGAATATGAATTCGCTGAAAATTCGTGTGTCTACTTTAGATACAATTGTAATAACAAAAACAAAATATTATAACTTATATAATTTTTAAAAATATTTTAGAATTATATTGATTTTGTTGGACTCACTTTTTGGTCGGATTCTATTAGTATTTTTTATAATTTAAACAAATTTATAAATGTTTTGGAATTAACGAGCAATTCAAGCACGGACTTAGTAGCATGGACCATTGTTTCGAATAAAAGCATCTTAAAATTGTATCCCTCCATTAAAAACAGCCCGTGAACTTGTACGTATTTAATGAGTAAATCATTTACGAAGATACACGGAGCCTGATTCAATTCAATTAGAGATAAGAAAAATAGCCATTTTCCACTTTAAACTATCAGTCATTAATGAAAACACTCGAGATAATTAGTTTTTATCTTAATGGACAATAATCTGAATATATTGTTGTAGCTGCTTATGGTATTAACGTCTTTATTCACCAAGAGGTTAGTAAGGATTAGTTTAAGCGCACAGCAGTAGTGATCTGCGAAGATAAGCATAAATACAAAACAATACAATCATAAGTTATTAACCTAAAATAATTAATCGTGAACAAAAAGAACCAGAAATATGTGCACTTATGAATTGAGATTGAATGTGTGAGCGGAAAGAATAAAATTGGTTATTAGTTTGTTGGGGGGTGCGGTCAATGAAAAACACACTAATAAGTGTAAATTATTTATTGTGTGCCAACGTTTCGGTCTAAGTTTTAGGGCTTCATCGGGGCTAAAAGAAAAACAAGATAACATCATTGAAAACAACAGAGCCAGTACTAATTATAGCAATAAAAGATGATAATAAACAGAAATGACAAGTACGATTAAAATATATGAAATAAAAAGAAAAAAAACTGTTAATAAATATTGTAAAATTAGAGTAATGTGAAAAAATATCGATATGCTTTACGTACTTCCTAATCTTCATACTAATAATCATTTTAATTAATAGTTTTCATATATTTATTATATATTATATTATATAGATATATATTTTATTATACATGTATGATGTACTTTATTATTTCATGTAATTCAAATCTTTCCTTTACTCTTCCCACATTACTTTAATTTTACTTTATACTTCATTTATTTTTATCATACTTAACATTTCTGTTTATTACCATCTTTTATTACTATCTCTGTTTTTTTAATGTTGTTTTTCTTTTAGCCTTGACCATGGCCTAAAACTTAGGCCGAAACGTTGGCACACAATTCTTCTTTAATTATATCTACGGTCAACAAAACTTACTCCAAAATTGGATATAGTTGGTTTATCTACTTCTTCTTCTTTATCATCCTCTTATGCCCTTAGCTAGCGTCGAGGAGCCTTAATCCAGCGTAACCACTCCTCTCGGACCCTGCTTAGCCGCTTCATCTCATTGAGCGATTTGCCTCTTTTACTTCCAATTCTTTGGATATATTCTTGGTACGTAATTCTGGGGCGTCCGCGTGGTCTCTTTCCTGTGGGCCGAGCCTCTAATACCTTTATAGGTTTCGTGTCCTCGTTCATCCGGCAGACATGACCAAACCACTGGAGTTGCCGTCTTTCTAGAGTTGTTTTAAGCTATGTAATGTCTAGTTGCTCTCTAATGCTTTCGTTTCTAATGCGATCCCTTCTAGTTCTCCCAACAGATCTGCGAAGGAACCTCATTTCCGCTGCCGTTATGCGACTAGAGTGCCTGTCCAGTGTTGTCCAGCTTTCTCCGCCATAGGTGAGTGTAGGTAGGTAAACAGACTTATATACATGCATTTTGGTCTTCTTATCTACTTCTCGGTGGCCGATAATGCTATTAGTAAGTTGTTGTAGTTTGGTCTTGGTGTCGGCTATTAGGACTATGTCATCCGCATATAAAAGGCTTTGAACGAGGACAGTTCTCATATTCCATTTCCCGATTGTTGTCCATGCAGTTCGGCGCTTGCAGATTTTGTGGATTTCGTCCATTACGTTTATAAATAGAAGGGGACTTAAGCTATCTCCCTGTCTAACTCCTCTCGCAATTGGAAAAGGTTCCGATTCCATACCATTTATTCTTACCACTGCCATGGCATCTTGGTAGGCTGACTGTATGGCTGCCAGCAAGTCTCCAGGTACACCCTTGGCTATTAGTGCATTCCAAATTTCTTTTCTTGGGACCACATCAAACGCTGCCTTCAGATCAAGAAATGCAAGATATAGATTCCTATCTCTGTCCCAAACTTTTTCAGCAATATTTCTGAGAACAAAGATATGATCCTGCGTCTGTCGGCCCGGACGAAAACCAGCCTGTTCCGCTTCTAACTGTCCTTCTACAATCCGCCGGAGTCTCTTTTCTAGAATAGAAGTGTAAATTTTACAGACTACGGAAAGCAAACTAATGGGCCTATAATTTTTGCAGTCTGTTGTGCATCCTTTTTTATAAATAGGGAGGATAATACAATATTTCAAGTCCCTGGGAATTTTCTTTCTGTCATACACTTCTTGGAACAGCGATTGAAGTCCTTTAAGAAGTTCTTGACCACCATATTTCAAATACTCTGGTCCAATTCCATCCCTTCCTGATGCTTTACCTCTTTTTAGCTTACGGATTGCATTTTCTATTTCTTCTTCCTCTATAACCTCCAGGCTTTCCTGCATATTGGACTCTCGTTCATGGTAATGGTCTGTTTCTGGGTTTTCGGAGAATTGCTCCTGGAAATATTGCTTCCATCTGCCAAGGATCTTTTCCTTGTCTGTTAGTACGATTCCATCGCTACCTTTTACATTTCTAATGGGCTTGCATTGCTTTCCTCTTAACGTTTTAACTTTTCCCCAAAATGTTCTTATAGATTCGCGATGGTCCTCGCTCAGCCTTTTACCAAAGTCCTCCCATGACTTTTTCTTGGCCTGGCGTATGGCTACCTTACATTCATTCCTGGCTATTCGATAAACGTGTAGCTTTCCTTCAGTTCTATCTTTAAGGTATGCTTTCCAGGCAAGCTTCTTCTGAGAAACCAGTCGTTGGAGGTCATTGGTCCACCAATCTATCCGCTTTCCCTTACCGGACACTCTCTTCTTCCCACATACTGTATTTGCTGTTTCCAGGATACATGTTTTCAGTGCCTTCCATATCGTTTCCACGTCTCCATCGAATGACGTTTCTCTCAATTTATTTTCCAGGCTTTCTGTGAAGAGGGCCCTTTTCTCTGGGTCATCCAAGGCCCTTGCGTTGAGGGTTTCAAATGCTTTTATTTTCCTGTTATAATCTGGGATGATCTTTGTATCAGCCACAAGTAAAAGGTGGTCGCTGCCTATCTCCGCTCCTCTTACTACTTTTATATCAGCGAAATACTGCCTTACGTTCCTATCGTATATGAAATAGTCAATTACACTATTTCGTTCCATGCATGAGAAAGTGATTTTGTGGATCCTCTTGTGTGGATAGAAAGAATTTCCTATGAGGAAGTCATTATGGACACAAAAGTCTATTAGCCGCTGTCCATTACTATTCCTCATATTCTCACCTCCATGTAGCCCTAGAACTCCATATCCAGATCTTTCATCATTTCCTGTTCTGGCATTGAAGTCCCCACTCAGGATTACTGACCTTCCTTTTCCTTTAGCTTTATCCACTATTTTTTGCAAATCCGAGTAGAATGCCTCCTTCTCTGCAACACTAGCATCTTCCGTTGGTGCATACACCTGGATTATGGAGATCTTACCTATGGTCATCTTAAAATCTGCTACAATCATTCTTGGAGATATTGGTTCCGTTCTCTAAATGCTCATACATATTTGGCGACATTACTAGGCCCACCCCTTCTTTGGCAAAAACCCCTCTAGGTACTCCAGCATAAATTAGGGAGTAATTATTAGCCCTTAATAATTATTATTAGTAATTATTGGTTTATCTACATAAGAGGGAAAGCGAAGACTAAAAAAGATAAGAAATTTTACTTCTAGACCTTAAAGAGACGAAGAAATGTTTTATAGTCACAAGCGATTAATACCGCTAGATTATCCGAATCATTGGACTACAAAAAAAGTTAATCCATGTTAAATATTCTTGTCAGCTCCAGTAATAATTCATTTTGATATATATTGTCTTATTTTGATTGAATGAACCTTTGTAATCGACTAAGAAAAAAAATATTAACCCCCCTCAAGATTGTGTAATAATTTTTTAGGTAAGAACCATTGTGTAATAATTTGCAGCGTTTTTATTCGATTTTTTAATTCTACATATAGACTGTTTTGCACAAGAAGGTCCAATCTATTTTTTTTGTCCGAGAGCCAATCTGTTTTTATTTACATCCTAACGAGAAGCTGAAAGGGCCAATCTGGAAACTAAACTGTTAAAATTATAGAACATAGTATAATAAATTCAAGAAAATCAAATTACATGGAAAACTAAGCTAAAATAACCTAAGAAACATTTTAGAAGAATCTCAGAAAGACATTTATAAAATGCAGATTATCCCTTTTTGCGCAAAACAGTCGATATCTAGAATTCAAAAATCGAATAAAAACGCAAATTATTACACAATGGTTTTATTATTTCCAAATTATTAAGTTATATTTAAAAAATATCTATTCTCATGACTTTTTTTAAATCAAGTAGGCTAAGATGGACAGGCTATGTTGTCAGAATAGAGATTGAAAGGGGGTACAGAGGAAAACTTTGGAGGCGCAGTTAATTGAGGATGGATCTAAGGAACATTGATTGTGAAATGACGCATAGTAATGTAAAGTTCCGAGGATCATCCTGGGGTGGCATGTGACTTTGTTGCCAAATTTCAAGAAATTCGGTAGAGTAATCTCGGAGAAAAGCCGCGATTGTATTTTTTTTTTTACTCAAAATTTGGATTCATTGTATCTTGAAACGTAAAATTTCAAATTTTGAGGGGGGGGTTAAAAAAAATTTCTTAGTCGATTACATAGGTTCATTATTTAAAAAATCCATCCTCCCGCCGGTCGTCTGATCTTTTCTCTGAGACCATTGGACCGATTTTTTTGAGATTTGGCACAAAAATCATAGGTCATCCCAGCATGAATCCTCGGAATTCGACATTTATATTCGCCATTTCTATTCAAAATAGCGACCGATTAAAGATTTCATACGCCAATATCTCGGTCATTTATGAAGATAGAGGAGAGATATGAAGTGTTTTGAAATGAATACAGCAAAAGCTTGAACAAAAAAAAAAAATATATTTGGAAACAATACACCATAGAGATTAAATGGAGAAATCTTCTATAAAATGAGGATACAAGAATACTAGGGGGTACATCAGATGCGAGAAAAGGAGTGGCCTGGACCGAATAAAGAAGGAAAGGACAATCGGAAAGAATAAGGAAAAGGTAGGAAGAAAGAAAGAAGGAGAGAAGGGAATGAAAATAATGATATTCGCGAGGTCTCTAAGGCCTGGGAAAAAAAACGTTTTTCCCTACTTAACAAAGTATAGATATAACCAAAAAGACTTATGCGGATCACCACTATAGCTTTAATTCATTCACTAACATTTGTTTTTTAAGAATTGAAAATTAATAAATAAACTTACCTAAAGTTGTGTAGATATATTGTTTACGAATTCCGATGTTCAGCTACTACAGTGTATGATACTCCGACCAACGTAACTTGACACTAGAACGTAACTAGAGGCCTCATAGGTATAAGCATCGTAAGCTTTTTATCGCTTATCATTGTTTAAATTTTGATTATTGCAAGAAGGACTGATAATAGTGTAACTTTTAGAATTTTTCTGTGAAATAGTAATAAGAATTTTAAAATATTAAGAAGTGGCATTGAAACAGATATTCCAAGGAAAGAATCACCTATCGATTTGTATTTTGTTTACAAAATTTTGTAATTTTGTTTGAACAAGCTAATATGATAACATTATTAGTTAATTTTGAATGACGAGTAATAAACTTATTAGCTATTATGAAAAAAATATAATTGATTTTGTATTGTGTCCATTTTTACTTTCTTGTATGAAGTAAAGGAAGAATTGTAATCACGAAAATTTTCGGTTTTCAGATTTCAACGGAAATATTCATTTTGACCATCCCTGTATCCATTTTGACTAGTTTCGTCGTGACGTCTGTACGAACGTACGTGCGTATCTCGGTTAGCCGTAGAAAGTTAAAATGTTGTATTTAGTATTGTTGAAAAATCTAGTTGTAAACCTGCCCTTTTGGTAACTACATGATTGCCGGAAGTGGTACTTTAGCATATGTGTCAATAGATGGATATCGCGACGCCGAGTGTCGTTTTTGAGATACTGCAATCTTCGGAAACTAGTAACCAAATTCAGGATCACTTTTTGAGTCACCGATTTATGGTTTAATAGGCGTACAAGGAAGTCATGTATTGTCCATATCAGATATTTTATTTCTAAATATCAATAGGTCATGGCTATTTTGTTCTTCCTTATTTTCCTAATCATTAATAGGTACTATTTATAGTTTAAAACAAAAATAATTGTCTATAATCCTATAATGATTGTACCTTTGATTACTTATATATGCAATATTGTTTATTTTATACTCTTTGTATTTTATTTTATCTATAGATACACTTATAAGAGAAAATTTCCTAGTAAAAAAACAACTAATATTTATCATTTATATACTTGAAAAAGTTATATAAAATATCGGTAATTCTCTGCCGATATCATGAAGATATTATTGTTATAATATCGATATAACTCTGACGATATCATTATGATATTGTTTTTATTATGCTCATTTACAACAGAATTTAAATGAGTCGCTTATTTCCAAAATGAACCCTAATTGATTTTTTCGGAAATTGAGATAAATATTGATTCGTATGTTAAAACACCCAAGGAATTAGATGGTGTTGTTATTTTTTTTCCCGAAAAGAGCCTAAATATTGGAAAAAGTGGTTTCAAAATACATAAATTTCCAAAACCATACTTTATTTTGTTCCAGAATGTTCCTAGATTACAACTTTATTTCATTCCAAACCGTCAAACCACAGTAAAGTGGGGCATAAATCATTATTTTCTTTCCAAAAGGGACCCTAATTTTCAAATCAACCAACACGTGGTCCTCTCTTCTGCGTTTTTTTTTTTTTTTTTCTGAAGACTGTAAATTAATTATTTCTTGTTTTAATTCGCGTAGTTTTTCTGCGGTTGATAAAGCGTTTTTCGAGTTTTCTAAAATTTGTCCATCCAGATGATTTAACCTTATCAAAATATTTCAACCGGCAATTCTTTATCATTCACTGTCGATGTTGTTTTCATTTTGGTGCTTCGTAAAAGTTTTTTTTTTTTTTGTTTATATTTTGTGAAGAAGCCAAAAAATAAATAATTTAATGATGTCAGATGAAAGAGACCTGAGAAATGTGAAAATAACCGAAATCCTGATAATGACACACATTTTAATAATATCACAGAAAAACACATTTTAGCTGCTGAATTAATTTTTGATGAACTATTATAATCTGTTTACTGAATAATGTTTTTGTTTTTGAAACTTAAATATTAGTATATTTATTTTACGGGTAGTACTATTTTATGTATTTTTTATTGTGATATATTTTTTATTGTTCTATTATTAATACCCTTGATGTTTAGTCTAATTTAAAACAATACGTTTTGTTTTAGGTTTATCTTAATTATTTTTGAAAAATAAATTATTCAAAAGCCTTTTTTAACCTTTTCATTCGAATAAAAATAGTAAATATATTGATCTTATAGCACCTTTGTAACACAGAAAATATAAAATTATTGAAGTTCAATGTCAATCATTTTTTTCGTTCCAAAACGAACCCTAATCAATTTTATTTGTTCCAAAACCGGCCTTGAAGTTTAATTTGTTCCAAAACCGGCCTTGTTGAAATTTAGATACTCTTTAATTAATATCAAAATAATCGAGGATTTCTGAAAATATGTGCTACAAATGAAGATTTGTTTACTTTATTTAAAAAAAAAAAAGGTTTTGATATCACCATTGGAATAGAAAATATAGTTTTTCCCGTTAACTGAAAACTTGTCAATGATTATTAGGGTTCATTTTGGAAATAAACGACTCAAATAATGTTAATTAGGTTATCTCTTAATCTCCTTATGATTTCTTTAGTTTTTTTTTTTTAATTTGATAAAATGTTTAATACTTCTACAAGTATCTGAATGTCATGCACAGTTTTCATGGAGTAATCTAAAAAATTGTACATGATCCGAAAATATAACATCTTAGAATAATAAAGTGGGGATGGGGTGGCTCAGTGGGTAAGGTACACAGCCTCTATAAAGTGGATGGGTACTTGGTCCTTCAATGACTCTGAAGATAAACCGAGCAGTTGGGCGTTGATGCTGACCACATCAATTCCTTGTAGAACCACCGAATAAGAAACAGTACATCCTTATCAACTATTGAACCCAAGACCTATCAAGGCTGATAGTGGCATTGGTTTTAGAACCATAAATTTCAAATGTTGGTATAAAACTTATCTGTATAATTTATCTGGTAAATAAATGATAATAAAGGAGAAAAAATATAAGTATAATACTTTAACAAAACAAGCATACTTTATAAAAATAGTTACAAATCAATCTCATAAATTTTAAGTTACTATCTGCTAAATATATTACAGATGATATATAAGTTACAATACTGAAATGATACAACGTTAAAACTTAAACTAACAAATTTATACTTTAATGCATAACATACTTATTGTTGTTCACTCCGTGAAACCTCCTATGTGACCAAAAATTAGTTATGTGATTTCGATTTTATTAGAAACAATATTATGTATATATATGTATATATATATATATATGTATATATATATATATATATATATATATATATATATATATATATATATATATATGTGATGAAAATCACTCATGTTAACAAATCGTAACATGATTTTGACACTAACATGATTATGATACTATTTATCACATTCGCAAGTTACTGTTAAAATCACCTTGAGACACTTCCGAGAGAGTTTTTACCTAGGTACTTTCACAGTTATTTACCTACCATGTTCTAATTTTTATAATTAGTTTATAAAATTATATTTTATAACATTGCTTATAAATCAGTTTTTAATTTGTCCTATAAAAACATTTATTTGATGCATAGGAGGTTTCATTGTGGCAATGACATTATATTATTTTTTAATTTAAATTAAAAAATATTTATATCACCATTTCTTCATTCTTAATTTTTATGTTAACTCTCATCGAGTGATGTAATATCTCTGTTGGGTTAGTCCTTTTTCAGACAGTTGATGTGAGACGTGCTATCTCTGGTCTACCTTCATGCGATCTTATTTTCTTTGGTACTAATTGGTAAAATGTTGACTGACTAGTTATTTACTGCTGTTTGAGAGACTTTTAAGGTTTTGTTTTGGAATCTTCCAATAATATCTTAACAGCCATTTCTCTCTCTCTCTTTTTATTTTATTTTTTTTCTCATTAATAATTTCTTAAACTATAGATTTCAAGAATTTATTATATAACTATAGAGTTATGTAAGGAATTAAAATAATTAATTGAACCGTTCTTCTGAGATCCTCCACACTCCTACACAGCTTGGTCTTTAGTTCTTGGGGTAGGCCATACTGTCAGCAACACCAAGTACAGTAACCCTCATTATACTGCGAATTCGGATATAACGAGCCAACAGTGTCCTGTTCTTTGAAAGAATATAACTTACTTGTTCTCTTTTATATTGAAAGTTGTAAAAGAGATGTATCATCATCATTGTCTATCCTCTATGAACCGCATTAAGCAGTGTGAGGAGGAAGTCTACAGAGCCCTCTCCAGCTCTGCCGGTCCTCTACAAGACGCCTTCTGTCATTCCATTGAAGTCCTCTTCTCTGGAAGTGGCTCTTTACCTCATCTTCCCATTTTCTTCTTGGCCGCCCTTTTCCTCGCTTGCCCTCAACTTTAACTCGATAGGTTTCGCTAGCGATTCTGCTTGGTTCCATCCTCAGGAGGTGCCCTAGCCATCTTAGTTGACTTTCCTCTATTATATCGTTTGCCGACTTAACATTGAGGTTCAACCTGATGGTGTTGTTGCGTATTCTATCTCTTCTTGTTTTTCCTTAGATCTTTCGAAGAAATCTCATTTCCGATGCCTGTATTCTCGATCGATGTTTCTTTGTCAGCGTCCATGATTCTGACGAGTACGTTAAAATGGGCAGAAATGTCGATCGGAATACAGCCACTTTTGTTTTCTTTTCCACCTCTCGCCTGCTTAGAAAACCTCTCTTCACTGCTTCAAACATCCTGCCCGCAGCTGCGATTCGTTCAGTCACTTCCGAATCGATATATCCATATTCATTAAGGTGCGCACCCAGGTATTTGAAGTTTTCTACCTGTTCGAGGATTTCGTCTTCGACTCTGATGACGCGCATGTTTCTCCTGGGTTTCTTCCCAACCCTCATTAGTTTTGTTTTCGCAGGGTTCATAATCATGTTAATCTTCAGCAGTTCTTCTTTCAATTTATTAATATTGTACTGAAGATTCCTATCAGTGTCGGAGAAAATGACAATGTCATCGGCGAATGCAAGTAATGAGAAGCTAACTGGTCTCAGATTGGCGTATCCTAGGTGATATTTCCGCATTTTCTCTTTAGCCCTCCGAATAGCTGAGTCCATAACTAAGATAAACAAAAGTGGGCTGAGACTACAACCTTGCCGGATTCCTATGGTAGTTTCGATTTCCTTAGAGGTGCAGTTGGCAAATCTTACCACGTTTCGTGTTTTCTTATAGAGACTCTCAACCGCCAGGATATGACCATAATCGATCCCTTTTTCTCTTAAGGCCTCTAAGATATCTGACTTTCTTACTCGATCAAAGGCTTTTGTAAGGTCAACAAAGCACACGGACATTTCCCTTTCTTTTTCAAGTACTTTTTCGAAGACCTGTCTCATAGCAAAGATAAGGTCTTGGGTGCTACGATTTTCAAGAAAGCCGTACTGTTCCTCTTCAAGCAATCCTTCGATTCTTCTTCTTATTCTCTTTTCTAGAATCTTAGAGTAAATTTTACTTGGTACGCTTAAGAGAGATATACCTCGGTGGTTGTTACAATCTCTGTTATCTCCTTTCTTAAAGATAGGGACAATGACGGCTACTTCCCAATCTTTCGGTATTTTCTTTTGCTTCCACACTAAGTTTAACAGATGCAGCAAAATTTCTTTTCCTTTGGCCCCCATGTATTTTAGCATTTCAGGAGTTACTCCGTCACTTCCTGCGGATTTCCCGAGTTTCATACTACAGAGTGCTTCTTCCAGTTCGTCATCATCAATAAAATCATCCTCTTCCCAAGGTCCTATCTCTCTTTTCTCTTCATCTATGGAGGGCGTTTGTCCATTCTCATTCAACAGATCTTGGAAGTACTCCCTCCACCTTTCCATTATATCATCCTTCTGCCTGAGAATGTTTCCTTCCTTATCTTTGACGAATTTCAGGATTGGTGCTCTTTCCTTTCTTAATCCCTTGAGGACTCGATAAAATAACTTTTGATTTTGGTAGAAATCGGATTCTAATTTTCGACCAAACTCTGTCCAGGTAATCCTCTTGGCTTCTATAACTTTATTTTTAGCCTCAATTCTTTTCCTCTTGTACTTTTCGTAGTTCTCCGGTGTTTTGTGCTCGAGGTATTCTTTCCAGAGGGTCTTCTTTTCTCTTATTACTTTTTTAACCTCATCAGACCACCATGCTGTTCTCTTGTGTTGGCCTCCAATTCTTTTCTTTCCACAAACCAATGTCGCTGCATCCAAAATTATCTTCTTTAAGTATAACCAGCTCGTTTCTACGTCATCCGAATCCCACGGGTAGTCCAAATCACTGGCCATTCTTTCTATTTCTTCCTGGTAATAGGTAGCGATTTCATCTTCTTCTTTCAACCTATGTGCCTTCACCACTTCTGGTTGGATCCTTCTTGCGTTCTTTCCAGTCTTTCTCTCTCCTTTCCATACCATATCCATCTTTAATAGGTAGTGGTCGCTTCCAATTTCAAAACCTCTTTTAACTCGCACGTCAATCAAATCTTTGAGAGAATGTTTCTTAACTAGAAAATAGTCTATTACAGACTTTTCGTTCCTGTTTGGTTCCTCTCTTGTAAATTTATGTGCGTTTTTATGAGGGAATTTGCTATTAGCGACAATCATTCCATTGCTGGCACACAATTGGAGTATTCTTTCCCCATTATCGTTTTTAAATTCTTCTCCATGTACACCTAAAACATCCGGCCATAACTGTGAATTTCTTCCAACCCTGCCGTTTAGGTCTCCGACGACAATTGGTTCACCGTGTGCGTCATCTATTTCTCTTTGAATACAGTCAAAGAATTCTTCCTTCTCAGTGGCTATGGCATTATCATTCGGTCCGTATACTACGATGATAGACTTTAAGGCATCATCAGATGCCAAGGCATAAAGAGATGTATAGCTGTCAAAATATTTGTATTTCCTTTAGGCTAAGTATGATAGGTGCTTGAGGATATTTTGTAACTTTAGCCAAGAGATCTATGCTCTCATCACCGCTTAGTCTGCAGTTCCTAGGTAACCTATCCACTATAGGTTGAGTTCTTGGTATTGGAGATTGTAGGACTTAATTATCACAAATTTTCGAGCTGAAATATTTACAATGCTTCTAAATACAAAAGATGCTTGAGGTATTGCTGTCGCATTAACTCTATGATTTTTGGATTATGGTCTACTTAGAAATACTTTTTCAATATGTATCTGTTAGACATGCATACATGTACTCTACTTTCATTTTAAATGACATTCCTTGCAATTCAGTGTAACCTCTTTTTTTGGGTACTTAGATGAACTCCTAAGTGATCTTTACAGCTGATGGTTGTTGTAGGCCATTTTTAATTAGTCTTGTTCTTCTCAATCACCATTACATTTTATAATTGGCAGAATGAAGTTCTTCATTCATAAATCTGCTCAATATTAGACTTTTAGATTTATTTTTTTCCATAAAAAAGTTATTTACTCAGGAACTGACAGAAATTCATCTAAGCGAGACCTGCATCTTTCGCCAAACTATAGAAGAATGAAGACTTGTTTTAAGGAGACTCTACACCTAAGTAGGCCTTATTATTTATATAGTATAATTGTTTAATTTTTCAATAAAAGTTTTAATTCTTAACTTTCTTAATATGAACATTCCCATTACATAACTTTTGTTTCTTCTTCCAATGTCCTGCGGAATAGAGTACGCTCCGCCCACTGTGTGTCCCCACTGTTCTGTCTTTCGAACTTAACACCATTGCACAAAGAGCTCTAAACGTATAAACTTGCAAAGATAGTTGCAAGATCAAAATCAATGACCTATTAAGGACATGAGAACTTATTCAGAAGGTTTGATAAAGACGAAGTCCTGGAAATGGGATCTGATATTCAGGTCGAGAAGTAAACGTACATACATTATTGAGTAAGGATTGCAAGGACTAACATACAGACTGTGTAATGGAGTTAATTATTATTGTAACGGATCTCTGACAGTAAAAGATTCAAAGGCTGGGATAAAGAGAATGGATAAATCCAGGAGGGAATCTTTATATCTTTGGATAGACACACCTCAGTCTTATAATAATATTGAAAGAGCTTCAATAAAAATCAAATTATTTGATTTCAGCCAATTTCAGGAGCAAAACAAATTGTTAAACTAAAATAAATATCTGATGTGGACAACATACGATTTCCTTGTACTTCTATTAAACTATAAATCGGTGGCTCAAAAAGTCACCCTGAATTTGGTTACTAGTTTCCGAAGATAGCAGTATCTCAAAAACGACACTCGGCATCCCGACATCCATCTATTGATACACACACAAGCTCTTGTTTCTGGAGGTCTTATTCTGTTATTATATGTCGTTTTCATTCAGTTGGTAACAAGTTCTCAAGAGATGTCTTCGTGTTCCTTGACAACAATTGAACGGTCTAAGTCACTAGATAAGTATTGGAAATCGGCGGTTTCAACATTTTAAGCTTAACTTATATATTTTTCTCCTGCTGCAATCTTGTTCAGTTCACAAATGGGAGCAAAAAAAGTATTTTACATTAAATTTTAATACCTAAAACAAGTAATAAAATTGTTTAATTAGAATGGATAAAAATCGCGTTTATAACCTTTATAACTAAATCATATGATCTCTGTATTAAATGTTAATATACCTTTTGATATAACTTTATTATGGCCTTCAAGTAAAGTATCCCTTTCGGCTCTTCAATTTCAACCAAAATCTATCATATTACTTATATTAATATAAAAGTCTAATTTACCAAATTTTAGATGTTTTACATTATATTTTAATATAATTTTCGATGAAGGTCTAATATGACCTTCAAGTAAAGTACCACTTCCGGTTTACCAATTTTAACCAAAATTTTTTACGTTATTTATATTATTATGTAAAGTCTTAAATACCAAATTTGAGAACTATTGCATCATATTTTAATATAATGTTTGATGAAAATCAATAATGACCTTCAAGTAAAGTACCACTTCTGGTAATCATGTAGTCACCAAAAAGGGAGTTTCACAACTAGATTTTACAATAATCCTAAATACAAAATTTTAACTTTCTACGGCTAACCGTTTTTGAGTTATGCAAGATACTCACGTACGTACGAACGTACGTTCAGACGTCACGACGAAACTTGTCAAAATGGATTGAGGGATGGATATTTCCGTCGAAATCTGAAAACCCAAAATTTTCGCGATTACAATACTTCCTTCACTTCGTACAACGAAGTAAAAATAGATATCGTCATTCTCTTGCTAAACTAAGGAATGAAAAAATCACTGCTTTTTATGAATGCAAAAAAGTCGTTGTATCCTTCCATGTATATGAGGCACGATAATTTTATTTTTTTCTGTTGGTGTTGTATGTATGAAAAGAAGTGATTTTCATAGTCGTTAGTTTACCTTGGAAACGACGATATATTCTTTGAAGACAATTCTACGTACAATGCGTGTAATGATAAATGGAATTTATCCTAATATATGAAGATATATAAGAGCGATGTATTGTCACTTATAAAGGTAGAAGGTAAAATGTCAGACACATCTAAAAAAATGTATATTATTGATACCTATTTAGGAATATTATTAATAATATACACTTTTTTAGATGTGTCCGACATAAAATTATCGTTTTGAATTAAAGTCATTCAGCCTATGTGTTTCAGCAACTTTCATCTTCTCTCCAGCGAGATAAATTAAATAGTAATGTTAACTCTTTGTATTAAGCGCTAGAAATTTCCTTAGCCTAAATCGTATTATGAGTTTTGAATTTATTTAAAACAAGATACAACATAATGTATTGTGAATAGCGTTTGTGTTCTATGATTCTTAGACAAGTTTAAAAGCTAGTGAAGTTTTTCAATGTCCATAGAAAAAAATATGAAACCTTTCTGTGTAGATTTATTGCTAAAATTATCCCTTTTTATTTATTATTCTTTGTAGTTTAATTTTCAAATCGAACGTACCGTTAGGTATAACTAGGTAGGGATGACTTGCATAATCATTCACATCATAAAATAACTTAAGTATCTTAATTCCATCTAGATTGTCAGTCACAATGTAAAACAAATTATTATCATTCATTATTTATACTCGTTTATATAAATAAATCAAACTTAAGGTTTTTACTGATAAGATGGAGATAGAACTAGAGATAGTATGAATTTTGCCCAATATTAATAACAGTTTATCATGAAGTGACGAACCCTATCTTTGATGTGTGAACATTGTTTTATTTTAATTTTTTTGGTAGTCTCCATTTGTATTACAAACGGTATTACCTACTAATTTATAATTATACTTTCTGCGATTAAACTGAATTTTATTTTAACTCATTAAGTATAGATTCATCTGTTTGATAACTTAATTATGTTTCATTCCATGTTATTGAACTGAAGCAAATTTTTTTTCTCCAAACTTTCTTTTCTTTAAAGTATTTGTGAATACACACACATCCCAGTAATCTTTTTAAAATATTCCAGACCTTTTAATTTAAGAGAATTATAAAAATAGAAATTTCTAAAATTTATTTATTGAATAACAACTGCCTTTACTATATGTTAGGTTATTATTTGATGCATGATACACTAATTTATTGGCTTATAGAAAATTCTTTCACTGAATTTAAGTAAAACATCAAAAATTTATAATTAAGTTTTAAAGAAGCCATTAGCACATGGAATTTTTTCAATTCATAAATTTCTGATTTACATTTATATCTTGTTTTTAAAATGTATCGTTATGAAACCTTAATAATTTAAAGCTATTTTGTTTTGATTTAATTATCTAATGAATCTTAATTACAAAAGATAAATAAACATTAATATTGTTCTTCTTTATTTTTTAATTTTAGATTATTCGATATACTGAACAAATCAGTAGTGTTTTAATTGCTGATAGTTTTGTAATTCTGTAATGTTTTAAAAATCATCATATATTCCTTAATAAAACTGAAAACTCAGAAGAGGCTTGAGTTGGTTATTGAAAATTATTGGAGGATAAGACAAAGCTCCATCGTATATTATTCTTTATATTTCTTGGTCTCCTAAAAATTTTTGTCTCTGTGGATTTACTAGATGCTTCTAATTTACTAAAAGTACTAAATTTTTATCATGATCTAAGCTGTATTTAGTGTTAGTTTTTTTTTCTTATTATTCTATTTTTATGTTATTGGTATTAAGAACTTGATGTAAGGAATCAAATGTGTTTCTCTGTAAACACATTTTTCCATGATGTTTTCACTGGTAACATTGCGTCTAATAAAAATAAATGTTTGTACTCCTTGGCAAGTTAGAGAAAGCCGAACTGTGGAAGTTAGGGTGAAGAGTGGAGATAGCCTTCACTAATTTGCCAAAGGTATTATCTTTCTTATGGTTTGAAGTTGGTGCAATTTTATTGTTTCTAATTTGCCATTGTGATTCTCTCTTTTATAACTTAGTTTGGCTAACTGCTGTTGCGTCAATTTATTTTCTTTTAAACAACGTATTATTTTCCACCTTAAACCCATTATTCTCTCTAACTTCAGAGATATTCATGCTAAATCTCGTTTTTATTTTATTTTAAGATTTTAAGCACTAGCTGCTGATTTTGATATTTTTAGATTTTAAATTAAAAATTATTAAGTTCAGAAATTGTGATACTGAACACTTTCAAAATGATGTTATTCTAGATTAATAGCTTGAAATTAATAATTAAAAGTACCCTCCATTAATTAAAAACTCTTACTTTTTACTCTAACTTGTTCAAGTTTTTTTTACTTATTCCTTCTTACTTACATATCTATCCACTTACTTTACCCACATTCTTTTATTTATTTTATTTAATAGGCTACTTTGATTTTTAATTTTCTCTGCTCCATTATAAGAGCTCTCCAACTTTATCAGGCAAATTATTTTTTCCTGTTTTCATTTATTACTTTATTTAAGAACTGTTATCCCTTTTGCTCTAACTCTTGAGAGATATACATTCAAGAGGCCATGTTCCACGGGATCACTTAGGAACTGGATAAATAGAAAATAACTTAAAAATGATTCTCTTTGAAAAACCATCCAGATTAAAGCAGTGCTGACATGCTCAGAAATGTCCATATTATAAATAGCTATGGTGATATACTTCCTTCTATTTATACAAATCCATTTTTTCTTAACTGATGTAATCTCACATCTGTCACTTTTCCCTCATATCTTGTGGCGCTTCAGCCATTATGATAGCATCTTCTTTGCTCATCTTTCAGCAATGGTTTTTGGTTTCATGCATGCTATAACAAATATTTTATAACTGACTATTAATCATACTGAACACAAGGCTTAATACTAAACTTCTTTATTGTACTGAGAGTGCCAATTTTTTTTATTGAGCCCCCTCCAAGAAAAGGCAATTTTTAGCTTTTCCTGATGACAACTAGTCTTTCTTTTCCTTAATCAGACAATTTTAATTTGTTTGCAATAAAGTTGTTGTTCAATTTAAAAAAAAAGTCCCCTGTTATGGGGCCTGGGACGGACCAACCTTTCCCCTTTCTCTCCTAGGTTTGTCACTATACTGAGACTATATAATACTATCACTCTTTACTGACTGCCTAGAGTAGGTTTTGAATTGTCCCATATTGATTAGCCTAATTAATTACTTCATAAATCCTACATATTTATTGTATGACCTGTTTAATAATTTTAATTTGTACTAATTATAATTTTCCTTGATTTCATGTTGCTAGAAATCAAAAAAACTTAAACATGCGATAAACTTCCAAGAATTACTCTTTGAGATATAAGAAGAAATCGTACTTTACTCTTTTATTATGTTTGAGGAAACTTTAAATCGTTTCTGTGGTTCACCATTTTGGGTATGTCACATTTTAAAATCTATATGCCATGTTTGCATAAATTGTTTTTTTATATTTATTTATATAAGATATATGAATAGGTTTATTTAGTTTTATTAAGAAAAAAAAAATTTTTATTCCATTAAGTTCATTACTCACAAATCAAAGTGGTTATAAAAATAATGTGAAATATTTTTAAAAAATTGGTACTTATTTTAAATTTTATGAAAGCAATTTTTTAGTATTATAATTTATATATTTTTTTTTTTATATTACTCATATTGATATACATTCAAATCTGTTGAATGAGAAATTAAAGGTTTTTGCCTTATATAGAATACCTAAAAAAGTTTTTAAAAAACATGTTTACAACCTGCCTAATTTCTGAATATTATTGAAAACTCAGATTCCTAAAGAACAAATCGGCAGTGACAAGGAATAAGTTGGTTTGTATAAAAAGGCTAAACAGCCATGTTTGATCATCTCCCACACATCATTTTTAAACCAACATTTTTTCAGATAAAAATGTCAACTAAATCTGGCTACGGGATGCTATTTCTTGATTGTTAAGGAGTATGGAAATAACTTTATTCAAATTGAATTAATTCGATTTGGCCATATATATCGACAAATATATGAAAATTGATTGAATTTACAGGGGTATCCCGTAAGTCATGGGAAATATTTAAAGAGGTGATAGAAGACCTCAAGAGCAACAAAAAAGTTCATATACGCCATGATTTCCTTACAGAAAAGCAGATTTAAGTTTTTTTTTTTTTTTATGTATGCCACATTTTTTGTTGATTAGGAAGTGATCACTCAAAAATATTCAAGATAATTTATTTCCAATTACACCATTGTAAAGTAGACAAAATTTCCTTTAAGAAAAAAGAGTTTAGTTCAACTAAATCTGTTGTAATGAGAATTCGGGAGGGACCAATAACGAAAAGTTTTATTATTTTTTTTAAATCATTCTTTAATTGTTAATGTTTTTATCATACCCCTGGTGGGCTAGAGATCCCCGAGTCTTGCAAAACTTTATTTTTATTTTATTAAGGAATAATTTTTATTTCTTATATTATATATATATATATATATATATATATATATATATATATATATATATATATATATATATATATATTTATATACATTTTTATATAAGAAAGAAAGTGGTACAGACCATAATGAACACCAATGCTCCTAAGCAATGTCCTTTGAAGGTAGCCGCTACAGAAAGTCATTTTAGAAGCATCTTTGAATATAAAAATCTGCAAACGTGCGCACTATGAAAAATGCACCTTTATGCCCATCAATGTTCAATCAGTAAAAAAAAGCAATGAAGTCGACATAAATGGACAAATCGCCGGGGCCGGACGGAGTTTTAGTCCGCACAATAAAATGCATTGATGTATGCATCATCGGGGTAATTGCAGAGATCATGCTGAAGGTGGCTTATGTACCAGAGTCTCTTTGTCAGGAACGCATAATATGAGTCTATAAGGGTAAAGGGGATGCCAACAACATATTCTCATAGAGATCATATAAATAAATATATATATATATATATATATATATATATATATATATATATATATATATATATTTATAAATCACTACATAAGATACATAGTACATAGTACATTGTATACTCCTACAGAGGTAAACAAGACTACCTGTTCGTAGGTCTGGTATTTAAAATTAATACTTAATGCTTTACAAAACTTAAAACTAGTAAGATAAAATAGAATATTAGCAGTTTAACAATTATTAGAAATTACTCTCATATATCTTATTGCTCACAACAGAAAACTTAATGAAATTCCGCACATAATTTTATTGCGCATAACAAAACTTAAAAAATAAGCAAGAAGCAAAATAACATTACAATCTATATTTTTAGATGTTTCCTAATCAAGTGCTTACAAGTTATATACAATCCAATCTCTCAATTTTCTTTTTCTAATTTTTGTACATTCTATTATTTTCAGTTCATTCGGGAGTTTGTTGAAGGCTTTAATAGCATTAATATAACTGCATTTACTGCTTATTGATTTTTTCTGTTCAGGAATTTGTATCCATTTATTCCTAGTTATACTTTTATTTGATTCAAACTTTTCTTTTAGTACATCATAGTGATATAATAGTGAATTAAAAGTAAATAATTGTGCAAAATCTAGTTTGAAGTCTTTGTAGTTAGTTAATATAGATGCTATAAGCTCCACCCCAAGAAATGTTTCCATAATTAACTAAACTATGGAAAAAGGTATAGTAGATTTTCCGTAGGGTATCAGTTTGCATGATTTTTGATAATTTTTTCATTAGAAACGGTAAATATTTAATTTTATTCAATATATATTCTATGTGTTTGTCAAATTTTAAATTGGAGTCAAAAATTACACCAAGGTATTTGACTTGGTTTTTCTGTTCAAGAATAGTATTGTTTATATGAATATTTAGATTATTTGGAATACTATTACAATAACTGCCAAAATTCATATATACCGTCTTCTTTAGGTTGAGTGATAGCTTATTATTAGCTAACCATTCTGAGATTTCATTTAAAAGTGTGTTCATTTTGTATTCAACAATATCCCATGTTTCTGCAGTTGAAATAACATTAGTATCATCGGCATATGATAGAATTGAGTTATCTGGCATTTTACACAATAAATCATTTACATATAAAATAAATAATAATGGACCAAGAATAGTTCCTTGGGGTACCCCTGTTGATATGGTCAAGAATTCGCTCACTGCTCCATTTACTTTTACCCTCTGCTTCCTATCGCACAAATAGCTTGCAAGCAAGTCCAAGATATGTCCCCTAAAACCATATCTACTTAATTTTTTAATCAAGATTTCATGATTAACTGTATCGAAAGTTTTTGCTAGATCAAGAAATGTTATTGCAATTGGATTGTTTGTATATATATATATATATATATATATATATATATATATATATATATATATATATATATATATATATGTATATGTGGTTTGCCATTGGTGATATGGGAACTACGGTTTGCCAAAAAGTATGGTATGGAAGTAAGGTTTCCCTGACAAAGAAGTGTTTTGAGAATAAATTCAGAAGTAAACAATTCAAAATACAGTTTGGTAGTATTATACATATTAAATTAAATGTAATATCAATTAGTATTATAAAACATTTATGAATTTAATTAAGACAAGAAATCAAATATGTGTTGGTACTCACCAAGGTTTAAGTAGTTATATCAAACAGAAAAGTTTGTACTGGTTTGTCCTCGCACTGAACTAGCAATGAAAGAAAGGTGGGATGGGGTGTTTATAGGTAAACGGTTTAAGGGTCGGGGTTTTCCAGTAATTCCGGTGAGTAATTGTTTTTTCTGTTATAGATGGGAATAAATTTAAGATTGAACTATTACTGGAAAAGCCATGACCCTTAAACCGTTTACCTATAAACTCCCCACCCCACCTTTCTTTCTTTGCGAGGACAAACTTTTCAGTTTGATATAATCTACTTAAACCTTGGTGAGTACCAACATGTATTGATTTCTTGTCTTAATTAAATTCATAATTCATAAATGTTTTGTAATACTAATTTATATTACATTTAATTTAATATGTAAGTAATAACAAACTATATTTTGAATTGCTTATTTTTGAATTTTTGTTTGTTTTTAGAACTGAAGATGAATGTATTACATTCGAAACTAGTTTTCAATAAAAACAAAATTATATAAGTGGCAAATAATTTATCAATCCCTAATTAATTACATTGAATAGTTTTTGAGTCGCATTCTGTAGTCAAATTTTGTCGACATTTTTGTTCGAAAAAGGTTAGTTTAGTGTGCCCCAGCCTTCTTCAGAGTGTGCAGATGGCTTAGGAGACGATCATAGTACACATTACTCATTTTATAACTTGCCAACTTATTCCCTGTAACCACCGAGTTTGGAAGAAAAATCATCCAGGGCTTAAATATAGGCCCTCAAAGTAAACAGTCCTTTGTAGAATGTTAAACTGTATTGAATTGGCTTTCTAAATATTAAATTAAATGCAGAGCAAATTTAAGAATAATTAATAAAAATAATTTTATTTAGTGATTACTTATTGTTATTTAAATGTTTCTATATTTTAGTTATATACCGAATTCTATTAGTTTGTCATTGTTCATATTTATCATTTTTGGTTATAAAAGATTTATTTTTTAATCTAATTAAGCTGTTTCATATTCACTAAATTTGTTTTTAACTTTTTAGTCGTATTTTCCCTGAAAATAATAGGCTTTTGCCTATCGGAGAGAAGGTGGGCGTACATTAAAATACATTTCATATTCCCCAGAACACCGATATCCCCCTTCCCAATTTGGTATGTATGTTTTTTTTTTTTCTAGGCAGAAGAATACCATAGAAGTGAGAGTAAATTTCAGCAAAAATGTTGGCTGTTATTAAGACATTAACCTATTTTTAAAATTTTGCACACCTTGAAAGCCCCTCAAAATTGAGTTAGAGGGTTGAACATTTTTATTTGAATTGAGTGGGTGTTAGAGAAGTGTCTTTTGAAGGTCTTAATATTTTTCTCTCTCTCCCGCCATTTTTAATTTTATATTTTAGTTGCTTTTAAAATATGACCTTAGTGATGGAGCTCTGCTGATCATGCTTTTTTTTTTTTTTTTGTTATCCTAACTTATGATTTACCTAATTAAGTTGCATACTTGTTTTAAACAAGACTAAAATCTGGTGTTTTGTTATTTATTACAGTTAGTAATACTTATTTTATTTATTTATTTTTTAGGATAATAATCTTACATGGTATACTGAATCTCCTAGATTTACTCAATGCTTTGAAAAGACTGCTCTTAGTTGTATTCCATGTATATTCCTTTGGATCTTTTCCAGTGTGGACATTTATTTTACCTTTACCAGTAATGCAAAAAATATCCCCTGGAATTGGAGAAGCAAAGTAAAATTGGTTAGTTGATTTTGATATAAATAAAAAATATTTATTAATATGTCCTGGTACACTCGTATATTACTTATTTTAGTTAATAATAAAGCTTGGAATTTCCAGTTGCTTATCTCTGTGTTGATTGCCATATGTTCATTCGACTTTCTCCTCAACATTTTAAAAATAAATGAAGTGTTTCCTGTTGATATTTTTACCCCTCTAATTAAAATAATTTCCTTGGTAAGTTTTTAAAGTAAGTTTTTAAAATTATTTTTTGGTTTTTTGATAAATCTTTTATATTCTGCATTTTGTATTCCAGGTGTTATGCTGTATATTAGTAACTCTTCATCGAAAGTTCGGACAAAGGTCGTCAGGGTTAATGTTTCTTTTTTGGTTTCTTGTAGTCTTATTTGAATTTCCACGGTTCTTCTCATCAGTCGAAGTACTAATTTCAAGTGTTTAATATTTCTCACTTAAACTGAGCATTTCTTATTAATAAACATCTATAACTACTTTATTTTTATAGAATGGGACAGATATAGCAGGCATTTTTTTTATTGCTTATTACTTTTTTTCATTATGTTTGTTCATACTTCAGTGGGTCGTGGATCTTCCTCCTACTTCTTCAAGCTGTGCTCCTGTTAAAGTAAGACAATAAGTTGTTAAGCATTTTAAAATTATTAACTTTTTTTTTATTTGAAATTTATAACTTCATTCTACACAATACATGGTTATAAAACATATTATATAGAATTAATTCATTTAGAATCTACTCATTGATAGTATTCCGATAACTGTTCTATGTAACACCATTTTCATTTCGTCATTTCAGATCATTGTAAGGCAAGACTACAGGCATTCGGGTTTATATGGATATTATTTACTCCAGTATAAACCAAGCATATGCACTGTTATTTTTTTTATATTAGATCAGTTAAATGAGTAAATTGATTCTTTCATATGTGATTTAAAGTTTCATGAAGCTCTCAGCCTTAAATTGAGTCAGTTATTTTAGAAACGACATATGTGCCATTTTCACCGGTTTTGAGTCGAGAGTGGTTCTGAGTGTATTGTTCGTAGACAAGTATTTTATTCACATCCACATTTTCCATAATCCATTCCTTGAAAATATCTATTCAAAACATTTTGTTTAGAGCATAAAGAACACAAGTGAATATTTTTTTTTTCTCCTACCTGATTCTTCGATCATTCGGGGTTTTCGGCAGCAGTGAGGTATTACGTGGGGGAATAGGCATGCCACTGCTGCCAATAAATGATCTCTTCATTTATAATTTATTTTTTCTTTTACATATTATTGTGATCAGGTGTTGCGCACCTTAGTGCAGGGATTGCATCTTATTCACTGCCAGTCTGCATGACCAGTCCTCCTCGCCCTCTGCATCTGTCCCTCACCACATCCCTCTATCCATAGATGAACTCTCTGAACAAGATATAATCCTCTTCTTCCTCAGACAGAGGAAGTCTGACTCTGTGAGGGCGAAGATCCCAGTTTTTCTTGACAACCTGGCTCGGTGTCCCTCCATGGCGATACAAGCTCCTGCTTGTACAATCAGATTCTTAATTGGCCTACTGATATGACAGCAAGAGCCGAACTGGAGTCAATTGGAATATAATCAAATGGCACATTTGTGGTGATTTTTTGTGTTGAATCAATTCTTCAAATTTTCTTATATTTTTAATCATTACTCATACAGTTATAATTAAATAAAAAATGAGAAAAGGGACCGAAATACGGTTTACTGCAGAAACAACAGAAGTGTAAAATTTTCAAAAATTTTTTATGAACATGTAAATATATTTATGTAGTAAAGTCCATCTGGCCTGCCCTCGTTCCAATACTTCAAGCAGGCTGATACTTGCCTGCCGTGCATGTCTATGCGAGCGCTCCCTTAGGCTTGTCAGTCCGTATCTAACCTTGAAGGAATCTGTGTGTTTTAACAATGTTCAAGATCGAATACTGTGTGGTTATTAAATTCTTGTGTAAAGAGGGCCTTACTCCTGCGAAAATTAAAGAGCGCTTGGACGGTGTGTATGGGGAGTCCTCCCCCTCGTATACAACTGTAAAAGAATGGGCAAAATTATTCAAGTTAGGGAGAAAAAATCTAGATGACGACTCGCGTCCTGGTCGCCCATTGGAAACTGTCACTTCTGAAACAATCCAACTTGTGGAAGCTGAATTGCTTTCTGATCAGAGACTGAAGGCCAAAGAAATAGCAGCAAGGTTGGGGCTTTCAAAAACAAGTGTTCTGAGGATCATTAAAGAAAATTTGCATATGAACAAGGTTCGAACAAGCAGTCGAAAAAAGGTAATGTCTATCATTTTGTGGGATTGCAGAGGAATACTGCTGATTGATTTTAAGGAAAGGAACACCACAGTAAATGCTGAGTATTATGCAGCACTACTTCACCACTTATGATATGCCATCAAAGAGAAAAGGCGAGGAAATTGAGTAAAGATCTTCGGCTTCTTCACGACATTGCCTCTGTCCACACAGCATTGATTTCCAAGGCTGCTGTGAAGGAATGCGGATTCCAAGAAACCTCCCATCAACCCTAGAGCCCAGACTTGGCCCCTAGCGACTTCTGCCTTTTCTCAAAGTTAAAATCTGACCTTCATGGGAGGGGATTTAACACCAACGAAGAGGTCCAAGCAGAGGTGGAAGAACATTTTTCTAACAGAAGAAAATGATTTTTTAATGTTTTGTCTAAGCGTTGTATCAAGTGTGTAGAACTTAGAGGAGAATATATTGAAAAACAATTACACCAGTTTTTTTTCTTTCACCTTTCCTTCTTCCTCAGGCCGGAAACTTATGGATCTCACAATGTATATTGCTAAAATCTGGCATAAATAATGTACAGATTGATTGTTTATACCATTAATTTTTTGTAGATTTTCATCTTTTAGAATTTAAGTAATAAATAGTTTTTTGTTTATCTCAAAATCATGAAAATGACACATATGTTGTTTCTGAAATAACCGATTCAATTTAATTATTATTGCTAATGTAAAGGGTAGATGCGGATAAATAAATAAATTATTAAATAACTGAAACAAATTACTTCTATAAATTTACTCTATTTACTTTTCTGAAATACTACTTGATTTATTTATTTTTGTAAATATTAATCTTTATTAGTTATTTTCTAATATATTGAAATCGGGAACCATAACAAACTGTTAACTTTTATTATAAAAAACAAAAATTAAATATAACTTTTATTTCTGTAGGGGTGGAATAAATGTTACATTATAAAATAAAACTTTATTTTTTTTTTTTTAACTTTTATCCTTCAAATTTTGAAATAAAAGTTTTATCATAACTGTTTTTGTTTTTTTCAAACTGTGTGAGAAAAAGTTTCAATAAATAAAAATAAATTATTTCTCAGTCGTGGTATCAAGGAACTGAAGTAATCATAAGTAGCTTGAGACATGAAACGTTAAAAAATAACTCCAACAAAACAATCTTTGAATCATCCTTAATCTAAGCAATTTATTTATTTATTTGCTATGCTGAAGAAATCATGAAAAGATACTCTTATATTATATATTAAGTTTTTTTCCTTGAAATTTTTTTAATACATCCTAATAAAATAAAAGTTGATATAAAACTTAAATAACAATAGCAATAAATAGCAACAACTTTTATTTATAAGTTTAAAAAAAACACAGTTATTTGCAATTAAAAAAAAAAAAGAAGCTCAGTATCTCAGTAGCTGTTCCGAATTTAAAAAAAAATACTAAATTTAATACAAGAAATTTAGCGTTCTTTAAAATTGGCAATGTCAAAGTTTTACCTAAAATGGGCTTGGAGCGAGCTACTGAGAATAATATGAAAAAAGTAACGCAAACGACGAATTGGTTGGCCTATAAAATTTGATTGCAACCGATCTAGAGTGGCAGACATTCATATCTCCAGTCTATTATCAGAGTACTTTCAGCATAGGCGATCAAACATTTTGTTGAAATCAGAAACTTTTTTTTTGCCTCAGCTCCTGGACTAATTCGGTCTCTGATTAAAATATTATTACTGCATAATAATAATGATAATAATCCTATATTGTAAGAGAAGTAATTCAAAATCTTAATTATTTTAAATATGTTTATATTTGCAGAATCCTTGTCCTGAAGAATCTGCTTCCTTCCCTTCTCGTATGACATTTTCTTGGTTTGATCTCTTACTATCTAAAGGATTTAAAACGACATTGACTAGCAGTGACTTATGGTCTATCGAATTTCAGAATACTGCACTGCAAGTTTTCTCTCTTTTCAATAAATATTGGAATGCTTCTATCATCAAGAAAAATGGGTGTGTCATGGATTTGATAACATTTTATATTTTATATTTATATTTTAAAATAATTTAGAGTATTCTCTCATATTTAGTCCTATATAGGTCACAGGTAGGATAGAATCTATGTATATTATAATACTTGAAATGTGGATAATGCAATTTTTTTTTTTCAGTTTGGTTTTTAAAAATTCTGCAAAATTTATGAAGAATGATGGCAATGTCAAAATATGTGGAAGTGAAGTCGGATACAAGCCTTGTTCTATAGTCCCACCTTTGTGCAAGGCATTTGGACCTGCTTTTGTTGTTTGTTCTATTTTCAAAATCGTACAAATTTTGTTATCTTTCATCAGTCCTGAACTTCTAAAGTAATAATTAATATTTTTATTTTTAAATTTACATAAAGCACAACTCACAATAAATCTTAACCTATATTTTCTAAATAATTGACCTTTCAAAAATATTTTAAGTGCATTGATAATACTGTGAAACATCTCTAAAACGGATATCCAAAGGTCTGACGGATTTGTCCGTTGCAGAGGGATATCCACTGAGGAGGGGTATACAAGTGTTCATTAGCACATTCGGTGTGGTACAGGGTCTATTGACCCTGTGTCCTACTTTACACTAGTGCTGAAGATGTGAGAGGTAAATTTTCAAAAATTTCCGGACCTATTTTGGCTTTGGACCTTTTTAAAGTGTTGAAAATAGTAGACTATATGTTACAAACTTCAGTAATCTCTCAAAATACAATTAAAAATAGCACAGGTGAAATTATCCCGTGTCGCACTGAGGTTAAAAATTTCATTTGCTACTTTTGCGAAAAGGATGATTTGCTCACTACCCATCCCTCTTTTAGGAGGCTCTTCTTTTTATTATTACCTTTCAATCTAAGGAAGCAGACTACAAAGTAAAAAAATTTCATGCATATTATCTTACAGGCTTCAACGATAGACACTTATCAATGCTCTTTTTATTATTTCCTATTGTTCATTTTTGTTACAGTTCGAATTATTGTATTTTTTTTAAATTATGGTAATACTGTTTTTTTCCTGAAATACTTGTTTTATTTAAAAAAATGTTAGTACAATAAGTTTAATTTTCTTACGTTACTTAGTTTGATTCACTTATTTTACTAAGTATATATTGACATCAATGTTCTAAGTTCGTCCATTCAAAAAAACATAATAAAGATAAAAAGGTTATGTTATCATTGTTGTTAAAGGGGAAGTAGAGCATCACGAAAAGGCTAGTTGTTCCCTGATCTCTAAAATTTTCATAAAAGTGTGGACAATATTTAATTCAAATGAGGAAGAAAGTGTCCTAATTAAAAAAAAAATTATTTACGAGTAAAATTTACTTGAGGTTAATGAACTTTTAAATGAATCAGTTAATGGCGTGCTGCTGTGGTATACAGGTTTAAACCTATGTAGTGGGAAAACACATAAATTTTTCTAAATTAATCAATTTTCTGAATGCTTAGCCCGTTTTAATTAAGGAAAGAGTACGGGGTCGATTGAACCCCTTGATCAACTTAAGAATAGTTACTGCATGGGGCCAATTGGCCCATTATCACACTTGTGGATAGTTACGGATTTTTCCTTTTGCACTGAACATGTTAAAAAATTAATACATTTTTGCATATATCAAAAATTTATAGTTTATTTATTTAAATAAATGAAGTTTATTAATATAATTTTGGGTTCTATTTTTACACATAATATTTTTAGAACTTACTATGCATGTTTAAACATAATGAAAAAAAAAGAAAACAAACTTGGTGGACAAAATGTATAAACATCATAGATATTTACATTATATTTTTTAAAATATCCGCAAATAGAGTCTTTCCGAATTAAAATTTTCTGGCTAACTTATGCACAGAAAACTTAATTTAAATTGAAATTTGCTATGTATATTTTTTTCTTTTATTGTGCAAGAAATTTACCCGGTGTCATTCTTAACGTTTTATGTTAGGTCAAAACTGAATGAGGCATATTGGGTTTTAATAAACCATGTTGAGCAGAAGCGAAATGATTTCTATGATAACTACCATGAGGAGTCGAGCACAAAATGTAAATACTTCCTGGAAAATTACATAATCCTATTCAAAAGTGTGTTTCCATTTCACTCTTAAGAAGTAATCCCATATTAGACCGGAAATACTATTTAGATGAATAAAAAAGTATAATTTCTTTGATTTGTTGATGGTGTTGTGGCTTTAGGTTTTAATTAATGAAACGGCTGTAGTCTTATTTATTAATAAAAAAGAATAACTTCAAGATATGTACATGCGTTTCTATATCAATCCGTTAAACTATTAAATATGGATTTCTTAACTTCAACATTTTGTAAATACCCGTTCAGAGAGGTAAATTTATCGCTTGGTGATAAAAATGTGGCTGTCTGCGCCCGTTAGAGGGTTATCCATTGCAAAGAGGTATAAATTCCTATACTTCCAGATGGGGCCTTTTAAAAGTTGTACGTTGGAGAGAGGTTTTACTGTATTTTGTTGTGACCCTTCATGTATCCATTTGCATCAAACATTTTGTTTTATACATTGTGATTCCTGTTAATAGTAACCAATTAAATCTCCCTACTTCTATTTCTAAATTTCTCAATAAACTGAACAGTTGATTTTGAAGTTTGTGAATTTTTTTTAATTTTTTTTTTTAGATCATTTGAATTATGATTAGAGATTTTTTATAGTTAATTGTAGATCAAACCATCAGGAAAGTTTGTGCAACATGAATACTTTCAAACAAACTAAATTAAGTATGATATAACAATATAAAAAAAATATTACAATAAGATAAACATAATAAAAGCATGATTGATGTTCGAATTGAAAAAAAATTTATTGTCAAAAATACAGCTTAAATTTGTAAGTCTAAAAAATAATCTACAAAACCTTAGTTTGATTCCAGGTGATAGGTTTGAGTATGATAGTGTATGGAAAAATTAAGTCAAACCATTAAAACAGAAAAAAGCCTGACAAGAAAACCATTGCTGGACTGGCAAGTTCTTGCTCTTTGAATACTTATTGATGGAATTCATACTCTTTTAATTTCCTATATTATAAGCATTATAGAGTGGACTCTTGTTATAACTCAGATTTTCATATTGCGGGTTCAGGTATTATGTTGATCTAGATTTGTTCCCATTCTTTGATTAATCTAGAAACAAATCAGCTAAAAATTAAACAGATTTCAGGAAAGAAACCCAAATAGAATTCAACGCACCAGCCCAGTTCACAAAATAAATAAACTATTCTCAGAACTCAATCTCATTTCTGTAAATCTTGAACCAGTTAAAATAATAGAGAGCTCACCCCCATGGGATCCCCTTCCTAAACCCCAGATTGTCATAACTGTTCCAGTTATCGAGCGAAAGGAATCGCTTTAGCCTCAATTAATGAGATCTCTTTCTTTGAAGATGGTGAATGAGAGATATCCCTCAACCTCATGGAGCCGAATATACACCGATGGATCAGCTGCAGGTTCCACTGCTAACGGGAGACCAGGAATATGCATAGAATTCCCAAGCTGAATCATCTTAGATAAAGCATGATACCAACTGGTACCATTTGCACAAATTTCAAAGCATGAGGCAATCTTAGAGCATGAGGGCAACAGGATAACGAGGTGAACGAACAGGGATCCAGCCTCCAAAATAGTTTTTTTATCGGATGTCGCATTGGTTCTCTAGTCCGTCAAGTCTGCTTCACACTCTAGTAGAAGATATAGAAAAACTGCAACTCCTGTAGTACTCCAATGGATATCTAAGCACAGTGGATTGCATCAGAAAGATGTGGCCAACAGGCTTGCAAAGAAGTAGCATCCTCTTAAGTTAGTGAAGACTCTCCAGGAAGCGTTCTTTATAAATTAGGCAGCTATGCGCCAAAAGCCTACTATTAAATTAGCAGGAAGGAGCAAGTTGTGCTCTTTAGACTTAGGAGGGATCATAGCAGGATGAAAGCTCATATTTATAAACAAATTTCTGCATCAGAGAAAGCTTGTGGATTGCTAAACAAGGGGCCAAACCACAGAGCACACCCTTCACATTTGCCCAAAGCTAGAGAACATCAGGAAGCGGATCTGGCCAAACCCCACCCACTTAGAGACCAAGCTCTAAGAATCCTCAGGTAGTCTGGAGGATCTCAGGAAGACCTTCTTTGGACAATTGGATTGTTTGGACAAATAGAAGAAATAATTGCTCATTGTGCAATTTAAATGTTCCCGAGGATGCGATGCATTTCATCTCGATCTGCCCGGTGCTTATTCAGTTTAGGATGATTTTCTTAGGAAAAAATGTACTTAATCCAAATGAAACGTTGCAATAACTGAACGGTCTGGATTATGAAAAATTATATTTATATCTTAAACTAGCAAATGCATACCGAAATGAACTAGTTACAGAGTTTAAATCTGGCGTTGTTTATAAAAAAAATCCTGAAATGTGCTGTATTATTTTATTTTTTATTTATTTTTTTTGTTTTCACTGATCAATATATTAATAAAGAAATCTCGACAGACGAACTCTGTTCATTGTCTAAAATACGATGTACATAAAAAGCATATCTGTAAATACTTATAAATAAACGTATTCATCTATCTATATATCTATCTTTCATTATAATTTTGCCCATTCTACTTACTGTAGTATAGAGATGCGTTTAAGAAATATAAGTTCGTTTTAAATGAACTTAATGATGAAAGTTCAATGATTCAATGTACATTGAAAACAATTTTTGGCGTTATCTCTTCCTCTTAAAAAATAAATAAATTATCTTTTTTAAAAATGGAGGCTAGAACAACTTCATTAGTAATTATGAGCTTGTTTTAAAGACTGTATCATGGGCAAACATAAGCATGTTTAATAAAATTTTCTCAGAGTTTAAAAAAAAAAGCATGCTATTTTTTTTTCTATCTAATATCAGCCTTGATTTGAAAAAATTCAAAAATTGGGAATCAACTCATATATTGCAATTTTTATCTAATTACAATTTATTCTTTTTTATAGATATTTGATTTTATTTATGGAACGTAATGAACCGCTATGGCATGGATATTTTTATGCTACTTTACTGTTGGTTTTTTCTACAATACAAATGTTTTTTATGACTCAGTTTGGTAAAATTTCTCAAATTATCGGCCTCCGTATTAGAACTGCTCTCACATTGGCCATTTATAGAAAGGTAAGAAGATTTGAATGTATTTTTTCATTTTGATTTAATTAATATACCGTCATTGCCACTTAGATGCTTCCTATGTAACCAACAATCAGTTATATGATTTATATTTTATTATAAACAAGATTTTATCTCCTATATACTGGTGAAAAACACTTGTTTTAAAAAATTGTAACATGATGTAAATTTATCAAAAAGAATCCTCCTATATTTTTATGTTTATTGCTTGTGCAACAGTTATCGTTATAAATCACCCTTGTGAACTTCCAAGACAGTATTCACATAAGAGGTTTTACAGCTGAAGTGATGATATATTGATTCATAAAAATAAATATAAGTGCTTGGAGGATGCATCCAGTCAATGCCAAGATTCTCTCTCCCTACTTTTTATTTTATAGTCTTATTCACTATAATATTTTATATTTCTTTATATATTTAATGTAAATGCAATTACATATAAAATATTATCTAGTATAAAATCATAAATAAATATAATCAAATGTAATACAAAAGAAAAAACAAATGAAAAGTCTAAAACTATTAGCAAACAATTGTTTAATTTAAAATAGTTGGTTACATAGAAAAAATAAAACTATAATATATCAATAAGCCAATCTGTTAACAATATGTACAATGCATGTATAAGAAACAGAACAGAAGGTACTTGGTTTATCTATCTAAAAGATAGTCTAGTATATTGAAATTACTTCTAGAACCGTTACTTTTAATCATGTCTAAAATTTTATACATTTAATTTATTTCTGTTTTTATAAGGGCATAAAGGACCTAATCCATTGTACAGTTATAATGCATGTTATCAAACAGGATCCTAAAAAGCAAGAAAAAGACATGAAAGAAAAATTAAGAATTACTTAAGGAAATTAGTGAGTCTTTTTCTCTAATTTGAAAGCAAAGAGTTTAAGATGGTTGGGGCATAAGGTCGAAGCCATCCATCTGGACATTCCTAAAGAACCATTAATGCCACAGTAGTTGATAAAAAACAATGTGTAAGACATGAAATCCAGAATGGACAAAATCAGTAAAGATATGACAGAGCTGCATGAAGCTGATTGTAAAACCATAGCCTTTACAGAATGGAACATGATACTGGTGGAACATGCTGGTTAAGGCAGTAACAATCTAAATGGTCTGTTAAGCCATCAGGAAAGCAAACAATGTTTTATTAGAAATTATTTTTATTCTTTTGGTAAATTGTCTCAATATCATTCATATAAAGCTTTTTCTACCATATATCTTTAGATTTTTTTTTTTTTTTTATTTTTGTTACAGAATGTCATATCCAAAATCATATACATAGCTATTTCAGGGTGTCCAGCAGCCTTGAATTCCTTGAAGATCGGGAATTCTCCTTGCATTTTTTGTGTTGGAAAAATTATGCTTGAAAAGTCATCGGGAATTCGTAGTCTAATAATTCCATTTTTCCATCAATACTAAGCAACAAGTGTATAATCTATTGAGAAGAAGATTGATGTAGTTTTTCCCCTTACCATCTCTGATTCCATGAAAGCTAGAAAAAGCTCCTTCCACTAACTTTGTTCATCAGACCCTTTCTCTCAAACATTCTATCATACCATACATTATATAAATTTCACCAACTTACCAAAGTTTAATGTAGTATTATAATGTTTGGGTGGAATCAAAATCAGTTCCAAGTAGACAATCCCTATGTAATTTTTTTATTTAAATTAGTTAAAATTGGACTTATAGACGAAATAATTATCTATGGACAACACAGACTTTGGGAACTATTGCCAATGATTAAATATAAGAAAATACAGCAAATTTTAAGAAAAAAAATCCTAATGATGACAGAAGATTTCGAAACGTCGGTTTAATGGAAAAAAATATGTTAATGTTACAATAAATAAAGTAAGTTTTTGTTGTTCACAAAAAACATTATATTAAACTCATTTTATGTTCTGTCTAAATTTACTGGATCGCTCTACTTGTCACTAACAAAAGTAGATTAGCGATGTTATGGAACGGTAAAATAATGTATTAGCTCCAAACAGCTCAGAGTTTTAATTTCAACCGACTTGACTTCTTATAATTCTCGAATCCGAATTACACATTTTATCATAAGCTTACCAAATACAAAATTTCACGATTCCAATATCGTTTTAAATTTAATCCAATAAATTGCCAGATCATAGCCTTGAAATCCTTGAAATGGACACTGGACATCCTGAATTTCTTCATAAAAACTTTATTGTCAAATTATTATCCTCTTTCTCCGCATTTGCTGGCAATAACACCTACCCAAACCTTCCTAGGTCAAGAGTTAGACTAGAAAAACTTAATCCTTGATATTTATGAATTTTCTAACAATACTTGCAGCATTGCTTTCTGCTTCTGTTCCAAACTGTTCATAGGAAGATCTGATTCCTGAACGGTATTCACTGTCATCTCCAGAATCAAGCCGTTTGTATAAATGATCAACAGCAAAACTCTCACTTTTTCATGCTATACCATTGCTTCAATTCTTCCCTTTGATCTTGATATTTTTGATTTTTTTTTTAAATCATATTTTTCTTCCTGTTTAAAAAGTAAAATGTCAGATTTCTTGTGAGAGATTATGACGATCTGTCTCCAGTATAGTTTGATATGTTATCTACTGTAACTGGCTGTGGACTGTACTTATAACAAGAGCAGATATCATTCAGAACTTTAAATTTCTTGGCCAATTCTTGATGAAATAGTTATTATATGATTATTTTTATTATTATTATATATTGAATTAGGAATTAACCTTTTTTTAAAATGTGTAAGTGATGAATTTATATGCAATTAAGGTTTTTAACATATAAAGGCTTTTCGTGACATCAGAATAAATTGTACCCTTCTCTTCTACATATTATTATAATTTGTATTATATAGTTTAGATATTCTTATATTATAATTATTTTTGTATTATACATTTCTTTTCAGGCTTTGAAACTATCTAATTCTTCAAAAAAAGAATCGACTGTAGGGGAGATTGTTAACTTGATGGCTGTAGATGCTCAGAGATTCTACCAGTTAATTAATTCATTAAGCAATTTGTGGTCTTTCCCAGTTCAGATTCTTTTAGCAACAACCCTACTTTGGCAAAGTTTAGGCATGTATCTTGTTTTCTATGAATTTTTTTAATAAAAAAACTGAAAAAAAATTGGATAGGTTTTTAATGGGTCAATTAAGTGTTTTGTTTTACAAATTAATTGTTCAGTGACTACGTTAGTCTTTGTCTTTTAAAAGTATCAGTTTTTAATTGGTAGAACATTTGATCATGTGTATATTTAATTGAATCATCATAAATATTTTGGCTTAATTTCTTTTTATCTATATGATAAAGAGTACCATTTATTATTATAAATTATCTTCTTCTTCTTTATCTTCCTCTTCGTGCCACTCCTACCATCGAGGAGCCCTGATCCAATGTAGCCATGCCTCTCGGTCCCTGCTAAGCTGCCTCATTTCTTGAAGGGTTTTGTCTCTTTTTCCCCACTACCTGCCGTATTTTCTCCAGGTAGGAAATTCTGGGACTGCCTCACGGCCTCCTCCCGATGGGTCAAGCTTCCATTGCCTTCCGTGGCTCTCTCTCCTCCTCCATTCGACAAACATACCCAAACCACTTACTTTAGCTGTCCGTCTTCAAGCGAGGTCTTTAGCTCTGTTACTTCCAGCTCCTTTCTTATCCATTCATTTCTGGCACGGTCCCTCCTGCTCTTTCCAACTGCTCTCTGCAAGAACTTCATTTCAGCACTTATCACTCTGCTGGCTTATTTATCCAGCATAATCCAGCTTTAATTTCCATAAGTGAGGGCTGTGAGGTACACAGACTTGTAAATGTGCCTTTTAGTTTCCCTACCAACATCTTTGTGCCCCACTATCCTGTTGCAGATAGGGTTGTAGACCTGGTTGGCTTTGGATATCCTATTTGCTACTTCTGGGTAAATTTTCCCCATGTCGCTAATGACCGTCCCCAAATAGGTAATCTCCTGCACAACTTCAAGTATCTCTCCATTACAGATCAGCTGGATGTCCTCTTGATCCTTTCTTTATAGAACTACCACTTTGCTCTTGGAGATGGCTTCCTTTGTGGAGGAGCTCCTGCCATTCCATAAGGGCTAGCTGGAACTTGTTTTCCGTGTCTGCAATCAGTACAATACCATTGGAATAAAATAGGCTTTGAACCATTAAGTTCCTCATGTTCCATTTCCCGATGACCATCCAAGTAGTACGGTACTTACAAATTTTATGGATTTCATCCATAAATATGACGTATAGGCTGTCTCTCTGCCTCACACTTCTTTCTATGGGAAAAGGCTTGGACTCCCTTCCATTGATCCTCACAACTCCTTTTGCTTCCTGATTATTTATTTTATTTATTGGCTCAATAGGCGTCTGAAGCTGCCCATGGCCCTCTCTATCACCTTTTCCCAGTCATTGCGGTCAATATTAAGTCTGCTGGACACTCTGACCATCCTTAAGTCCTCAGCCACCTAGTCTTTCCACCTTCCCTTTAGTCTTCCGCGCAGTCTGACTCCATCCGGGGTTCCATAATATAATTGTCTGGTTGCTCTATCACCATCCATTCTAATTACGTGTCCCAGCCATTTGAAGAACTTAATTTGCACGAAATGGGAAGCTCTCAGATTGTCGTATAAGTCTTAGATCTCTGTTCCTTCTCAAGTGGTACAAACCATTTTCTCTGATAGGCCCCATGATGTGATATAACACTTTTATCTCAAACCTGTCAATCTTTTCAGTCAGGATCTTGGGTAGAATCCAGGTTGCACAGGCATAGGTCAACATAGGTCGTATGATTGTTTTGTACAGTCATTTCGGTACCCCGACTTTACAGTTTACTACTGATAAAACTTCTTAGGGCAAAATATGCTTTATTAGCCCCCATTATGCGATTTTAAATTTTCTCCTCTTCCTCCATCTGATCATTTACTTTGGAGCCAAGATACTTTATGGACACGTATACTTTCCCACTACATAATACTTTGGCTGGTTTATAGGTGTTTTTTTCCTGAGCACCATAATTTTTGTTTTCACTTAATTTATAGATAGGGCCATTCTTTCTGCTTCTCTTTCTAATCCTTTGCAGGCCTCCTTTATAGACTTGAGGGACAACCCAACCAGAGCCACATCATCAGCATAACCAAGAACTTGAGTCATTTTATTAAAAATTGTACCTGACTGATTAAACTCAGCTCTTTTCACCATAACTTGGAGGGCAATAGTAAATAGTAGTGGCGAGAGGGGGTCACCTTGTCTAACTCCTGAATTAAATAGGTTGGCCCAGCTTCCCATTTATTTTCACTCGTCTTACACTCTATCTTAACTCTCTTAATGCTGCAAACTGGATTAACTTCGATGGAATACCTATCTCTTCCATTACCATGCAGAGCTCCTTTCTGATGATGTAATCATTTGCAGCTTTAAAATCAATGAAAAGGATTCATATAATCTCATTGAATTCCTTTGTTTTTTCCATTATTTCCTGATAAGCCAATTTAATAGCTGTGATAAGATCACCTGGAACATTTTTTGCCGTCAAAGCATCCCATATTTCTTTTCTGGGGACATAGTCAAACACTGCTTTAAGGTTCAAAAATGTCATATATATGTTCTTGCCTCTTTCCCATGCTTTTTCTGCGATGCTTCTTAGTATGAATATGTGGCCTTGAGTCTGCCTCTCTGGACGAAAGCCCGCTTGTTTGTTCTCTATTCGGTTCTTGAATGTGAACCTTAGTCTCTTTTCTGGGATTGAGGTGGATGATTTGTAAGCGACTGAAAGCAAGCTTATCGGTCTATAATTTTTTCAATCGGTGGAGCTATCTTTCTTGAATAGGGACAATAATGCTGATCTTTCAATCCCTTGGAATTATCTTAGTATTCCATATTTTTTGGAGAAGTTTCTGGAAAAATTTAATAAGTTCTTGTCCTCCATATTTCAGTAATTCTGGAGCTATGCCGTCCCTTCCTGCTACTTTATCTATTTCAATTTTTTTTAATGGCATATTCGATCTCGTCTTCCTCAATAACTTCTAGACTTTCTAGAATATTATTTTCCGCAGGATGTTCTTCTGGATCATTAGATCCTCCTACTGAGAAGTGCCCTTGATAGAACTGCCACCACCGTTCAAGAATTTTTATTTCTTCTGTGATCATGTTGCCGCTTGAGTCTTTGACATTTCTCTCTGACTTACTTCTTTTCCCTCTCAATGTCTTTACTTTGTGCCAGAATTTCTTAATACTCTTACAGTGACCTTCCTTGAGACTTTTCCCATGATGCTTTTTTTGCTCAATGGACTACTCTATATATGGAACCTGATCGTTTTTCCATCGTATTTATAGCTAAACATTTAAAATATTTAAAGTGTAAACATTTTCTTTTTTAATTTTGAGAATGCTAAGTGTGAAAGTTTCATATTAATTGCTAATGACTGGTTTTCCTCTTTCAGGACCCTCAGTCCTTTCAGGATTAGCTGTTTTGGTTATAATGATTCCTTTGAATGGATATTTGGTGAATAAATCAAGAGGGTTACAGATCAAACAGATGAAGTATAAAGACGAAAGGATTAAAGTAATGAATGAAGTTTTTTCTGGAATGAAGGTTAATTCAGTTTTTATTATTTCCAGTGGTATAAGTTAAAAATTTAAAGAATATATGAGACATTTAAATAATCATCTGATAAACTTAAAAATAATTTTCTGCTTGTTATTGGAGCTCATTTACATTCACTATTTTCCAAGGAGAACTTTTGTTTTCAACCAACTTTATCTCTATGTGAGCGTGATCTCGGCCAAATCACCTCCTTACACAACCGTTGGCCTTGAAACAGTATGGTCCTTACCAAGTACTGAGCCCAAAATCCTTCACGGGTTGTAGTGGTACAGGGTTTTTTTTTTATCTCTTTAATATACTTTAAAATTTCAAGTTGGTATTTTAATAGTTGAAATAGATGTTGTTCTTTATTTATTTAGTTTTGTTTTTAATTGGAATATTCTTCACTAGTAAAATTTGATGACTGATTTTAAGACATTGCACTTTTGATACATCAATTTTGCAGCAACAAAAAGAATAAATTACTGACTAAAATAAATTTTCCAGATTCATTTATTCTTTCTGCCTTCTATCAAAACATGTATATGTTGATTTATATGTCACAATGTGTATTATAAAAATATTTGGTTTGATAAAGCCCGGAATACTTTTATTTGTCAAGGTTGCTTTTCATTTGAAGTTTTCTTATTTTTCATTGAATTCAAGGTGCTGAAGTTGTATGCTTGGGAGTCAAGCTTTCAGGAAAGAATCTTAAAAATAAGAAAAAAAGAGGCTAACCTATTGAAGAAAACAGCACACCTAAAGGCAGTCATTGCATTTATGTGGACTTCTGCTCCATTCTTGGTATCATCATTTATATTCATTATTATTGTTTATTTTTTTTATAATTTTTACTTTTATTGTTAATTTTTAAATTATAAAATTTAATTAATGAGAGCAAAATATCAACAACAAAAATTACTCTTAAGATATTAATAAAATATTCCAAAGCAAAGCCTTAAGTCTTAGTTATTTTAATGATTATGACTTATCAGCTGAAGGTAGACTTTCGCTGGTCCTGCCCACCGTAGCAGCTGGCAGAGACTGCTGTGAGGGAATAGTAAGGGGCATATTTCGTTGGCACTGCTTAACAGTCCAGATATGACATCATATCCATACTGATGCGTCCTGATGATAACCCTCATGTTCTGACGGTTCATTACTTTTATAATTTTTTTGTTTGTCTTGTGAGAAAATTAAATGAAAAGTTTTTAAAAATTTAAACAAAACTATCAGCCATTTGGCAGTATTCTATGTATTTTATATCTTATAATAATTAAAAAATTACTCTTTAAAAAGTGGATACAAATATAAATCCAATTAATATTAAATAAATTAATGTAGGAGAAGCTTGATGAGGGGTGCGATCAATGAAGAAACATACAAATAAGAAAAAACTTATTATATTGTGTGCCGACGTTTTGGCCTAAGTTTTAGGACATCATCATGGCTGAGTGGCATATAGTTAAGCGCCAACTTTTTTTTTTTGCCGACTTCATTGACCATACCCCCAATCTAGTTTCTCTTATATATATATTTCCATGGTCAACCATACTCTCACCATTTTAAATAAATTAAATAATGAAAGAAATTTTCATCTAATATAGATACTCAATTTCAAAAATTGAATAATCAGAATATCTATTTTAATTTAAGTACTGATTTACTAATCACATAATGATAAAACATAATCTGTTGTGATTTCATTAAAAATATATAACAGTAGTAATAAATAACACCCATAGTAATAAATTTAAAATCAGAGATACACCTTCAATTTGTTGTAAATTGATACCTAATGGTTAAAATTTAAACATACCAAGTCTTATTTTGAACCTGGCAACAGGCGTGAGTTGATTAAATAAGATCACAATTCTACCAGATTTTTTTTCTGCCCTAACGATACAACTGAAAACCATTAAATTTAAGCCTAAAATTTTTAGTTGGCAATATTTTAAACCAGGATATTTAGTGCGAGGGGGTTGGCCGCTATGGTGAGCAGTTTCAATGAAATATACAGGCAGTAACGGCAATCTCTGTCAGCCACTATGGTGGAGAGTACCAGTGAAAGTACCTTGACAGAGACCATTATGTGCAGCTGATCATTAATCATTAAAATTATTTATCAGCTGTTTAATTGTAACTTTTCTCAGCTGCGCTAATGCTATCCTCCTTTTCCTAAATAGAACTGTTTTGGAGTGATTTTAATATCTCTATTTAGTTAGTCTTTTTTTAATCTGCTGAGGTGAGATGTGCTGTCTCTGATCTACATTTATTTGATTTTATCTTTTTTTCTCCTTAAAAAGCCTGAAATGGTGATATATTGACTGCTAAATTATTTTATGGTATTTGAGAAACTTTGGGTTTTATTTAGGAATCTTCCAATAACATCCTAATTAAAAAAATTAATTTGAAATCCTAAAATTTATTAAGTAAGAATCATTCATCAATTTAATTAAATATGCAAGCCACATTGTTATAGTTTAAAAAAACAAGCAAAAGATATATTTTATTTGTAACAACAATCATCTTCATAATATTTATATTGCTAATCATTGGCTTTGTTTCAGGTTTCCTTTGTATCATTTGCTACTTATGTTCTTATTGATGAAAATAACATTTTGGACACATCAAAAGCATTTGTTTCTCTGGCTCTCTTCAATATGTTACGGCCTCCTCTGGTTGTCCTTCCTATGGTTTTTAGCAATGTTATGCAAGTGAGTTAAACTATATATATATGTTCCTAACTTCTTTTTGAAAGGACCTAATAAAAAGAGCATGTATTCTTTATCTGGTATAATAGTGGAATGTTTTCTACATCTATACATTTAATCTCATTTATACATTTAAGGATGGATTTAAATAAGAGCAGGATTCTATTATTGCGTTTATTTGTATTTCGGTGCCATTACTGCTTTTTATTCTATTTTAATCTCGTTTTGGCTCTTTTATTTCCCAGTTCACCAAGGTATGTTGTTTACTGTCATGCCCTTTTGGTTTATTATTTTCAATAATGAACATTTATAATCTATCAAGAAAAGATAAATTTAACTCTAATACCTTACGGTGTCAGCCTCTATCCATTTCCTGAACAATCTCTATCTGTAGCCAGCCTCTTAACTTCACCCAAAGCAAGTCCTCTGTTCCTTGCCAGATCTGATATAAGCTTCTCTCACTTATTTCTCAGTTGTCCTCGATGTCGCTTTCTCTCTGTTCTTGTTTCCCATACATTTTTTGGTAATCTGTTGATCGGCATTCTTTGTACATAGCCAAACTTCATCAATTCTATGGATGTTTTCTGTCTCTTCTCTTATCCTCTGATTTCTCATTTGGTCAAATCTTGTCTTGCCGAGAGCTTTCCTTTGGAATTTCATCTCTGTGGCTTGTAAAAGGCTCTCAAATTTCTTAATGCTAGGCCAGTTTTCACCTGCATAGGTCAGCATAGGTATAAAGACTTGTTTATATACTCTCATCTTTGTCTTCATCTCCAATTCGCTTTTCCCGATTAGGTCATTGTGAAGTTGGTAATATACATATTTAAAAATATTTCAATTGTGTATAATCAGTAATTTTATTTATAACTAGTGGTTACTATAAATGCATGAGGTATACTTTTCTAGAGAACTTACATTTATTTATAATAATAATGATTATAATTTTTTTTCTTTAGGCAGGAGTATCAATAAAAAGGTTGAATAAATTTTTGAACAGTGAAGAATTAGATCCAAATGAGGTTACACAGCATGATAAAGATGGTAAGCTCATTAACCTTTCAATAAATACAGTATCAAAAATTTAAAAAACAGAGTATAGTTAATCCTCATAGACAATATAGACCCAATTGTTCAGTTGGTACCCATTCCTTTTCTCATACAACCAAAAAAATAAAAATTTTATACCTTTACCATATCTTAATTTCAAGTTTGGTTATATTAATATTTTTTATATATCCAATTTATGGAAAGACACATTAATGATGGAAAATGCTACATTCTCTTGGAGCTTTAATGAAGAGCCAACACTGCGAAATCTTACCCTGCGGGTGCAACCTGGATCTCTAATCGCTGTCGTTGGTGCCGTGGGCTCTGGTAAATCTTCATTGATCTCAGCTTTCTTAGGAGAGATGCATAAAGTGTCCGGACAAGTCAGCATAAAAGTATATAATCATTTTATAAGTTATAGCAATAGAAGTACTCTACAGTCTTGATAATCCGGCCCTATATTTCCTAATTGCCTAATTATCCAACCCTAAATATCCAGATTAGTAGTACCGAAAATGCCGGATTAGTAGAGGTATATTTATAAAACAAAACAAATTAATGTGAAAACCTCTTATAATTACCTAATGAAAGCTAATTATATTACCCACTTTATTGAAATAAATGCAAAGAATAATCTGTAATGCAAAGGATAATTAAAAGCACTGTTATAAAATTAATGAGACAGTTTTTTATTTTTGTGACGTTGCACTATACGCCTACTGCATAGAATATTCGCCTGCGACAGGTTAAATATGGCACACTACAGTCACTGACAGATGATAACACACAATTTATATATAGTATAGTAAAGTACAGCCTCCTGCTCTTGCATAAAAAGATCTGACCCACCGGCAGCCTCAGAGTGCCAGATTGCTGGATGTTCCAAACTAGCGAACGGCAGGATTATCGAGACTGTACTCTATTACTTTTTTGTTGTCTTGGTTTTTTTAACCCTATAGCATTTTTTGGATCCTTGTAGAATGGCTGCTTCATGATGATTTTGTTCTGTTAGGTTTAATAATATAACGAATATAATGAACTAGCAAATTCAGTTATTTTATTTTATTATTAACCCTACAGAACCCATAGATCTAAAATATCCAAACAAATTATGAATTTTTTTTTTTATGATTTAAAGAGCTCTTTACATTAATTTTTCATTTTAAATTATTGAGTAACATTAATTTCATTTTCTGAGTAGACTGAACTAACAATTTATTACTGATTTTTTTGAAGAATTTTCATTAAAAACTTTCCTGAACAGGGTTCTGTTGCATACGTACCACAGCAAGCTTGGATTCAGAATTGTACCCTCCAAGATAATATATTGTTTGGAAAGAATTTGGACGACAAGAGGTACAACGAAGTGATTGATGCTTGTGCTCTTAGGCAGGATTTGGATATTCTTCCTGGAGGAGATCAAACTGAAATAGGTGAAAGGGTGAGTTTGTTTTAATTATAGCATGATAATATGAAATAAATAGTTATTAGTGAATGTTAGAATGTTTATAGCTAAAATACATCTGGATAAATTCAATTTTTAAGAATTTAGTGGCTGTGGACTTGACATGGAGTCGACTACAAACTTCAATATTAACTCTCCAAGCACCATAGGTCTAATGAAACACTAAGTACCATGGTGGTATTTTCGGAACCCTCAAACTATTTTTCCACTTTCAACCTCTCATTTATCAATAGGAACTTAAAACTTGTTAATTCCACATTTCACCTTTAAGTTTTGTTTTCTTTTTGCCTACACCCAAAAATAAATAAAAAATGCATTTTGTTTTTTCTTCTTTGATTGTGAGCTCTTTGATAAAAATAATTCTTTTTTTTGTTGCATATTTCTAACTTGGAATTCGAATGTCTAATGTTTCTTAAATCTAGCTACTAGTAAAAAGAGAATAGGTATAAAAAATTAATATAAATAAAAAACAAAACATCAAATTGAATTCTTTGTAAATAACAAAGTTTGTGAAAAGACGAAGAGAAATGATTCTCCGCAAAAAGTTATGAGGAGTGTTTACCCAATTTTGGCCATTGTTTCTTGTGAAATTTGATTCTTCAAATAAGAAACATTTCTGTAAATTAATTAGCTCTTTTTACTTATCGATCCTTGTGGTAAATTGTTGAATTATGATTATGCATTGTTATTTGATAATACACAATTAAATAATTAATAATAATGTTGTCATTTTGAAAAAAAAAGGTCACATTTGATATCGCAGAAGGATCCTAAACACGTTTTAAGAGAGAAAAAACTCATGCATATTCAAAAAGGCTCTCTAAAAGTCTTTGAATATGACTGGTGTCGAAGGATTTGTTCAAATGTTGTTTCAAAAATTAGAAATGTTGTAATAGGACCCCATGGTACTCTGAGAATTAAAAATTAAAATAAAAAAATTAACAGTCAATGATACATCAGCGGTCACAATATTTTTAAAAAAATAAAAAATTGATTTTATGTCTCTTCAGAATAACAAAAAGTGTACTCAATAATATTCTACTCATTTCATAAACTTTATTTATTTATTTTTTTAGGGTATCAACCTCAGTGGTGGACAGAAACAGCGTGTGAGTTTTGCCAGAGCTCTTTACTCAGACTGTGATATCTACTTTCTTGATGATCCATTAAGTGCTGTTGACAGTCATGTTGGTAAAAGTATATTTGAAGAAGTGATCAGTTCCCGAGGAATTCTGAAGGAAAAAGTGAATATAATCTTCAAAATTTAGATTATCAGATAAATTAGATTTTATTTTATTTTAAAAATATATATATTTTGATAAATATAGCCAATGGTATTATAAATTTAATTGGAAATAGCGTTGTACTGATTTGAAAAATAAAATTAGTCAAAAAAATAAAATAAAATAGTAAACTGGATCTGAATTAACTCAAAAATAAACTAATAAATAAATAAGGGAATTATCAATAAGCGACCAGTCATGAGTCTATCATAAAAGACTCTTTGCATTAGAAGGGAAGGTGAAGAGTCAAACCACAGACCTTCCAACAAGCAATAATCTTATGGGCCATTGATGCCTGACATTGTGTACTTTACGAGTCAAGGTCGCTGCCCATCCCTTGATCTGAACACTGAACAGCACAGATCATCTTGTGGTATTACATGCCATTCTGAGCTAAATGATTTATTTGATTGATAGAAAATTTCGATGATAAACTGTTGTAACAATAATTCTTGGATCATTGTTCTGCCATGCTTAGCACAAAGGGGGTTACTGTATTTGAGGTTAAACTAAGAAAATGGTGTTTGAAGTTTTGATGTATTCTTTTTGTTCCTTCATTAACTAAAAACATTATGTCGAATTTACAATATGCTACATTAGATACCCCTAAAACTACTTAAGAATTGTAACTTAATGTTAAACTATCTTACTAAAAGGTACAAAATGTGTACTTAAGACTATAAAAAAAAAAGGTTTTTAAATTTTTTCTTATATAGATTAAGTCCATAATACTTTAATATTAGATGTATTAAACATCAATAAATCACTAGGCATCAAAATCGCAATTCACCCAAAAATGTCAGTAACCCCCTTTTACCGCAGTTAAATTTCACTTTGGGTTAGAGAGAATCGATAACAAGCTGAATTTCATATATGCTTTAGAAGTCATTATAACATACGTAGTAAGGTCAATAAAATTCCGGCCTGCTCTCGTTCCCCTACTTCAAGCAGGCTGAGATTTGCCTGCCGTGCATACCTATGCCTGCAATCTCCATACCCATCTCCCCCACTTCCTCAGTCCTGTCAGTTCGTATCTAACCTAGAAGGAATCTGTGCTTTTTAACAATGTTCAAGATCGAATACCGTGCGATTATTAAATTCTTGTGTAAAGAGGGCCTTACTCCTGCACAAATTAAAGAGTATTTGGATGGTGTGTATGGGGAGTCCTCCCCCTCCTATTCCATTGTAAAAGAATGGGCAAAATTATTTGATTTAGGGAGAGAAAGTCTGGATGACAACCCGCGTCCTGGTCGCCTATTGGAAGCTGTCACTGCAGAAACAATCCAACTTGTGACCCTCGATTCGTTCCAGCTTTTCCGGGTTTTTGTGCTTAGCCACGGCAGTGCTGGAATAGTATTTTTTATTTTTTTTTGCATGATAATAAAAGTAATTTAAATGAATGTTTGACTGAATAGTATTATCAATAATTTTTTTATTATGAATCTTTGGTTTTTGTTGATATAATCGATTTGATATTATCTCATCTCGTTTGAATATTTTTTATACAAAATTAATGATTTTTCTTACATTTTTATATATTTATGTATGTACTATTACTTCTATATGTATTTTGTTTCTGCTTTTTATTATACAGACTAGGCTTTTTGTCACACACACTGTTAACTATTTATCAGAAACAGACCTGATTGTCGTTCTAAAGGATGGTGAGATATCAGAAATCGGCACATACCATGAACTACTTAATATGAAAGGAGCATTCAGTAACTTCCTTAGTACTTATTCAAATGAAATAAATAATGAAGACTTAGAAGGTTATTAATATAATCAATAATTGATTTATTCAGATCATAACTTTAATTATTTGTCTTTCTTTAAACTTTAATTTTAGTTTAATTTATATTGTAATTTTATGTGTATATATATATATATATATATATATATATATATATATATATATATATATATATATATATATATATATATAAATTTTATAGGTATTAATAGTGAAATGAGGCAGCATATTTTAAAAAGTAATCCAGAACTTGGCCAGCAAAAATCATCAATTACTTCAAATTCGGACTCTTCTACAAGAATGTTTGTAAATTATATACAAATATATATTTTCTATTTTTTTAGGAATAATAATTTAACTTTTTATTCAAAACAGTAAGTAGTAAATAGATCTCAGTTATTTTTTGTAATATTTTATAGGAGACGTAGCCAAAACAGTCAAAATTTGAGTTCCTCTCGTCCTGTAGGAACGGAAAGCAAAACTGAAAGATTGGTTAAGGAAGAGAAATCTGAGGTCGGCAAGGTAATTTACTTTTTGAATATATTCCTTAAAAGTTAATAAATAATATTTTCATGTGTTATGTTGAAAATTATTTACTGTAGCTTATAAAAAAAACCTGGTCACTACTTTATTTGGATAGAGCTTTATTTTGCTCATAAATTATACTTAATATTAAAATAGGAGATATTACTACTTTTTTTTTTGTGTCTATCTTGACCGCCACCCGGACCATCTTCTCCTTCATTATGAATACGGTCAACTATTACATATGTAATTTAAAATTTTTTGTGGCAAGAAGTGATTTTTATTTTATATATATATATATATATATATATATATATATATATATATATATATATATATATATATATATATATATATATATATATATATATATATACATTAATGTTATTTTTGTGGGACATATTCTCAGTATAAAGTTATTGTTTTTTTTTTAGTTCTATAATCACATATATACCCTATTATGCTTAACCCCATCCGGATTACTTCATGGTACAGAAATGGCCTACTGCCACTTGTTCTTTGAGAGCTCAACTCTAACGATCATTTGTCCTCTTCAGGGAAGTCACCTATTTCTGTGCTCTTTTTTTTATTTTCTGCAGATTAGTTGCAAGTTTCTGTTGTCCTTTCCACAGATTTTGGCATTCGAAAATCTAAAACACTATTTTTCCCTTTTTTGCTGCTTGATACATCACTGTCCTCTCCATTGTAAAATGAAGCAAGGATACAAAAATATGGGTTCAGTATTTTCTCTTGTTACCTCACAGTTTTTTTTTTTTAAGAGAAGCACTTTGCTGATATGTATATTTGTGTGGGTTATATTTAATATACTTTTGTGTATACTTATCTCCGTACTTTTATATATCTTTATTTATATACTTTTGTATATACTAATGAGCATTAAAAAAAATATATTTATTTTTTCAGGTGAAATGGAAAGTTTACTCTGATTACTTACAGGCGATCGGATTAATGATGTTTTCTGCTACAATTATTTTCACAATTCTTCGCCAAACTTTTTCAGTCGGATCTAACATCTGGCTTTCTGAATGGTCCAGTGACAAGAGCGTTGTTATTAATGGTTCACAAGATGTTAGTAAGAGGAACATGTATTTGGGAGTCTATGGAATGTTTGGTTTTGGAGAGAGTATGTAAAATTAATTTTGGTAAAATTATGATAATGTTAGGCTGGCAGACAAATAAAAATTAAAATAGTATAAAACTATTTAATGTCTGCCAATGTTTTTTACTTCTTTTTTTTTTGTTGTATTGCGGATCATAAGTAGATATTCTGAACAATTACTGATACTCATTTTGTTATTATTCTCTAAAAACTTATGTTGCGCATTATTTATGTTGCGCATTATACCATTAATTTTTTCACTCTATATATTCTAGTTTTCTTATGTATTTTATTTTTATTTTTTTAAGCTGTCTCAACTTTTTTCTCTTCAATATTTTGGTTCCTTGGAGCTGCTGATGCTGGTACGCTCTTGCATTATCTATTATTGGTCAATGTTATGCATTGCCCTATGATATTCTTCGAAACTACTCCTCAAGGTAGAATTATCAGCCGTTTTGCAAAAGATATCGACATTATAGATAACATCATACCTTCCAGTGGGAAACAACTGCTTTCATACATATCTGCAGTAATGATCTATATAATCCTATATATATATATATATATATATATATATATATATATATATATATATATATATATATATATATATATATATATTTGATTTTATTATTGCTCTATATTATATTAACTTTATACTTATATGATTTACAGGAAATTGGAACTATTCTTGTCATATCTTATTCGACTCCCATATTTCTGGTTGCCATCATTCCAATCGGATTTGTGTATTATTTCATTCAGGTAAATACACTAAAATATAATAGCAAAGTATTTAACCTTTTGACGCTCATGATGAAATCAATGTCGATCACCAAAAACAAGTATTTTTTTAATATTTAGTTTTAATATATCTTTAGAAGTTTGTAAGGATATAATCGGAAGGTTCCAAAAACAAAGGTTCGAGTCTCTGAAATGCCTGTAAACAACTAACCAGTCAAAGCTTTGCCAATTCAGGCACATCTCTTATCAACAGTCCTAAAAAACTTATCAACTAGAGACACTACATCACACCAAGACATCTAAATACATATTGAAGGAAATAGGAGATTTTATTCAAACAGTTGATCAGCAGAAAACAGAAAAACAAAAATACGCTTACCAAACAACACAAAATATTAAAAGGCCATAAACATAAATTACATAATAGTCAGAAAAGAAAAATAATTAAAAAAAATAGAGAAAGTGTCTTAAGGTGTAAATAGCATCCATACCAATTTTTTTCTCTTTTACACCTTTTTCTCTTTTAAGGTGTAACTTGCAAATGACGGTTTTAAACGTTTGGCATTATTTGTGAAAATTTGAAAAACGTTTTAAGGTTTTAGTTTTACTATTGCATTTTTATAAACATAAATCTTTATATTTATTATTATCTATATAACAGTTGATTAGCACCATAGTTTCTGTACATAAATTATCAACATGCGGTATTGCATGACTGCATTGATGACAAGTGTTTCCTGGTCTTATCATAATATCAGTTTTGAGGTGGCATTAACAAAATATGAATGTCACGAGAAGTGACACCGGTACAATTCTGGCCTGGAGAGGGGGAGTTGCCTTTTATTTCATGGCAGACGCCTATAATAAATCTCGACCTGAATCTAGCTTGACTAAATTGGTAACTAGTAGGAAAGGGTGTTGAACCAAATAAACAAAAAACATTATAAATTTATAAATTTCTTATAAATTAGAAGTATATAATTTTTTTGTATTAATAATTTTACATTATTTCAGAGATATTATGTTACTACTTCGCAGCAATTGAAGAGGCTGGAGTCTGTTTCAAGATCACCTATTTATTCTCACTTTGGAGAAAGTGTTTCAGGTTTGTGTATATTTTTTTTAAGAGGTCTCTTTTAGTTATCTTAGCAACCTTCGCGTTACGTCCACTTACAATCTTTCTCCAATTTTAAACGAAACAAAATTATAAATTATTAATTTTTAAAGCACCAAATGTAAAGTAGAGCTTTAAAAACTTTCATAGTACTTTTTATTAACTACTTTTTTTTTTAGGTTCCTCAACAATAAGAGCCTACAGCGCTCAAGAGAGATTTATAAAAGTGTCTGAAGAAAAAGTAGATTATAATCAATCTTGCACTTATCCCAGTATTGTGGCAAACAGGTCAGTAATAATAAAAAAATGATCCACCTTCATTTAGTTTTACAGTAATCCCTTGTTATCACAAACTGGGACAGTAAAACCAAATTTCTTAGCCCTGTCAAAAACATTGTATTTCCTGGCATACAATATTCTACTATATATTATACAATATGGATATTTTTTAAGAAATCCTCAATTAACACGAATCATCCATTTACAAGAATCTCGAACAATTTTAGACAGCATACTTAGAATGAAATTTTAGGCTAATGCAAACTTATTCTAGATAGGAACTGTTAATAAACAATTCTTGGTAACCCTTCACCTGCATCCTACATGGCTCTGGCTCCTTTCTCCTCAAAAAAAACAAAAAAAAAAAACAGTTATTCAGAGATCTATTGATCTAAAACCCAAATTAGAAATTTTAAAAAGTGGATAGTAATGTGACATAAAAAACAAAAATAGCTGAAAAATTTAATATTCCGAGATCCATCTTATAAACCATCTTTAAAAACCAGTGTATTACAAATTCAAAGTAAAATTTATGTATCAATTGTTTAAAAATGAGTATATGAGAGCAAATATGTCAATCGGTTAAGATGAACTTTTTTGTCAAAAATAAAGTTTTGATTAACAAGAATTTTTTTAACACGAACCGGAGATTTCGATCCCCAACCGAGTTGATGTTAACGAGGGACTGCTGTAATATGTAAGAAAATTATGATAAAAGATCAGCAAAATTTGTAGTTTTGTTATCCCTTGAGTGGACAGAAGTATTAACATTTTTGATCTACATAGAGATGCAATATTTCAAGAATCATTACTAATGCCAATGCATACAGATTCATTTTCCTACGCATAGTCTGGCGGAAAGAAAACAGTACCAGGAACCTCGATAATCCTAACCCCTGAATTATTACCGATGTTAGGGTCTATATAATTTCAATATTCAATACACCCAGATTTTACAATGCTTCACCTAGTTGAAGTAGCTTTTCCCTTGCTACCAATACAAGTATTTTCTGAGCCTATCCCTTCAATCATAGTGTGAAATTCATATCCCCAATACAAGATTTTTTTTTATTATGTATATTTTAATAATATCTCTTTCTATATTAATTTTCCTTTATTGATTTTCTCATAATTTTTTCAATGTTTCGGGATATTTGTCCCCATCATCAGGACATCTAGATAACAACAATAAGTAATAACTTATTTATAATTAAAAATGTATTTTTTTTTTTTAAATTATAAAATACTAGTATACCCGAGCGAGAACTCTCACTCTCGCATTAGATATCTACCCTTAATGCATTAGAAGTATAAGCGATATTAGGGAAACATATTTATTCGAGTAAACATTATATTACCAAAAAAGTTTATTTAACACACACATTTGGTGAAGCTACATAGCTTGTAATGACTATGTTGGAGTTACAGTTCATACTTAATAATTAGCTTATCCTACTGGAAAACATCTCTTCAATTTAGCAGTTAGGCAATTAGATTCAGCTATACCGTTTTCTATATGTAGTATTCATACTTAACAGTTACCTTAAGGGTTGAACATGGGAAACAATATATAATTTCCCACTCATTAAAAGTATTTGTAAACAGACTCATACAAGATGGCATGAGGCCTATGCGGACTTATATCGTGCGTTATCTCGAAAACGGTAGGTTTTTAAGCTTTAAAACGCTGGACCAATAGGCTCCATAGGAGCGTATATGATCTTGATGCCTGCGTCAAAATCTTTAAAACCCAACTTATCCTGCCTCGATCTGCCGACTCTCAGTCATCAAATCTTTGAAACCTTCCAGTTTTTTCATCACTTTTATTTAAATCCTAGTAAGAATTTAAGAAACAAAATTGAAATTTGTCACATCTCCATGAAATTCCCTTTCTTTTGATACCTCATTCATCAAAATCCATCGACCCTGAGAGCCGGAAAAGGGATCTATACTACCGTAATAATATATAGTAGTGATTATGATAGGTAGGTTAATAGAACCAAAGAATAATACGAAGGCTGTAGATGTGAGGTAAAATTGAAATATTGTATGAAATTAATGTTTATTTGCCAATGTGGCAAAATAACTAATTATGTGAAAATCAACAAAGGAAAATTAAAATAGGAAGAGATATTATTCACAATATGCATAATACATAATCTTCCAACATTTAAAAAAAAAAGAATTGAAAAGATTTTTTTTCTTTTAAATGTGATGATTGAGTATATTCAGTGATTCCTTCATTCAGTGTTTTATTAATTTGACAAAAAGTGAATCGTATTGCTTTAAATAAACTTTAAGCTTATTATTTTTTCATATAGATGGCTTGCAATAAGACTTCAAATATTAGGTAATTTGATAGTCTTCTTCTGTGCACTGTTTTCAGTCTTTGGAAAGGATTCATTGAGTCCTGGGATTGTGGCACTATCTATCACATATGCATTACAGGTATTGTTCTATCTTCTTTCATAATGGTTCCGAACTTTAAGTTTCATGCATACTTAAAGTGTGTTCATAATTTAAAAATATTATTACTGTAGAATCTAAATTATCAAGGGTCAGTAAAATAAATATGTATGAGTATTAAAATATTTAACCTGTAAAATATTAGAATATGCTACTGTTATAGGTTTATACTAATGTGGGTGTCAATTTAAAATTTTAAAGAAAGGTTTTGAAACATTAATGTTTGGAACCACAATTCTGACTCATTATTTATCACCATATATCGTATTTTATAAAGTTTTCTCTTTGAAAAATTACTTTGTTTTGTTTTTAGATCACCCAGTCCTTGACTATGTTAACCAACACGAGTGCAGAAGTTGAAACGAATATTGTCGCAGTTGAAAGAATCAAGGAATATGCTGAACTTCCTCAAGTATATTCACTTTTACAAATTTTTTTGTGGATCAACAATTATTTATGATATTTATTTTTTATGACTGAATTTTTGAGGTCTGTAGACTTTGCATTAGTGAAACAATGCTACCACTATGTAGTATCTAGTGACACTCCTTAAAAACCAAATAAACGGGTGTGATTCCCAGAATTCTTGATGATATACTTCTAAAAGGTTTAAGGCTCTTCCTAGCCTTATGTGGAATGGACTAATAATTAATGGTATTAAGTATGGCCGACCACCATATACTTAATTTAGCCAATTACCAATATGCATGCAACTGATTCAGTAAACCTTCCGCATATTTTAAAAATAATTAATGGCTTGAGAATGTTTTTATTATTATTTTGCTTTATTTTATCTTTTGCTATTTTTTTTTCTGTTGGCACTATAGAACATGAAGATCTTTGCGCAGGATGTGGTCTACTTAAAAACATTTTTATCACTTGCGGGAGAACAGACAGCCTGAAGGGGTTCACCCAACTTCACATTACTACGAACCATGGTTTCCATGATACAGTAGCAGGCTACTCGTAGCTTCATAACTAGTCCCTTAGGAGCCAGTTCGGCAATGTCCTTCTTAATCACTCACTCTGGTTCAAAGACAGTCACAAATCAGATCCATGGACCGATATCTGTATATCTTTTGCTATAAATTTTATTAATTTGCCCGTGTTGAATTATGCATCCTTTAAGAGCTTTCACTATTTGTCTCTATTGTGGGCAGCTGCTTTCCAATTACTGACGCCAAAAAAGCTGTTCAAGCTGCCACCTCATCCGCCCAATATAATTTTGGACGTCACTCTCTCCTTGTGATTTGTTCATCCTCTCTTCATGTTAGCCTCAGAATCTTCCATTCTCACTAAGTGACTAGCTCTGTCTTCCTAGTTTAATGGCTTTGTCAATGTCAGTTTCATTAAAAAGATCTCAGAGCTCCTTATTCTTTTTGATTTTTCAGAACTCTCCAGCATTTTCAGGACCAAAAATCGTGTGTGGAACCTTTCTTGCAAAGATAAGGAGATCCTCTTTGTTGTTCTTTGATAGGGTCTAAATCTATGATGCATATGTTAAGACTGCCCAGGAATGAGTTTTGTAAAGTCGTGTCTTAGTTTGTCTCGTGATGGGTCTGCTCCACATATGCTTCAACAGGGCAAAGCAACAACCCTTTGCCTGATTTCTGTAGGTGTGGTATTTACAGAGTTTATTACAGAACTCCAAGGTAGTTGAATTCAGACACTCTCTCGAATGTACTATTGCCATGAGTGGTCTTCTGCTATCTCAAGTGAAAATATATTTTGTCTTCTTTTTTGTTTGCTATAAGGCCCATCAGCAATGTGGCTGTTTGTAGATCAAAATTAATACTCTCTAAATGTTCAAAGGACTTTGATATTACTTATAGGCTAACAGCATGTCCTAGCAGTTAAACTGATCTTGAAAACTCTGTGACAGTTGTCTGTATGCCTTTGTTTCTAATTATTTTCTCCAAGCCTAAATTGAAAGGAAGCCATGCTAAAGGACCTTGTTTCAGTTCTTTATTCAAAGAAAATTCTGAGTACTTACCCGACTGGATAAGAACTTAGCATTTTACATCTTTCATCATCATTTTAACCAGTCGGATTAACCTCAAAGGGATTCCAAATTAATTTTCTCATATCTACAAGTTTCAGGTAAAACCATAATCCTAAATAAATTTATTCTTCATAGGAAGCACCCTGGGAAACATCCCCTAGCCTGATTCGAGACGAATGGCCACAGGAAGGTAAAGTTGAATTCATAGAATACCAATTGAGGTATCGAGATGGGCTGGACCTGGTACTGAATGGAATCAACCTATCTATTAAAAGTGGCGAAAAGGTAATATTTGAGCTATGATCGGGTCCTTTGTTTGTGCATATATGTCTTTAACAAGTGGATGTGAATTTAGTTGCCAAATTCGAACCATCTTATATATTATTAAGATTGCATGGGTAGAGAAGTATTCTGAAAACAATTGTATTAAACTATACCACAATAGAGTAAAGTGACCAGATGTCTCCCATTAGGTGGGATGCCCCACATTTGTGTTCTCGTCCCATATTGTCCTCCATTGGACAATCTTTTGTTTTTTTATTAAAAAATTTGATGTTTATTAATGGATTCTTATATAAAAATGTCTGAAAAAAAGTCAACCACTCCCAGGAGTTGTGTAGGCTTTATATGGCAATTTTTTTATTATGGCCACCGTATATTTTAAGAGTTATAGCAAATAAGTCCCAAAGTATTACAATTAGCTTAACTGTGTTAATTAGTAAAATTTAACCCCCCTCAAAATTTGAGGTTTTATAGATAGAATATATATATATATATATATATATATATATATATATATATATATATATATATATATATATATATAGAGAGAGAGAGAGAGAGAGAGAGATAGAATCCACATATTGAATAAAAAAAAAATCCGTCCGTCCACCATCAGTCGTCCGCAGCTTTGCTCTGAGACTACTGGACCGATATTCTTGAGATTTGGCTGAATAGATATTTTATTATGTTTTATTTTATGTATCTCTTTCTATTTTGGTTTTCTATATATAAATGATTAAAAAAATGAACATTTTCTTTTTAATTATTTTTTTTTTGTGCCTGTCCCACATTCCATTGTAAAACATCGGGTCACTTTACTATATAGTAAAATAACCATTCTAATACTGATATCCATAAATTCTTATATAAAATTTTACTTATATTAGTAATTTGATAGAACAGTTTTGTAGAATGTATTGGAAATAAGAAAATCTATATATTTTTTATTATATTTTATTGTTTCTACATCTCTACCATCATTAGCAATACATACAGAAGATAATACAATTTTGTAATTTTCTTAAAACATAAGCTAATTGATTAATGGTAATGCATTAACCCTATTAGTTGCTTTAGTTTTCAAAGTTTTTTTTTCTCTTTTCGTAGAATACATTCGGTTTTATTTTTAGTTCTTAATATATATGCTGAAATGAAATTTATTTTGATTATCCTTGCTCATATCAGTTAATGTATGTATTAATGTTTATTATAAATATTTTTTAAAATGATTGTGTTTTTAGGTTGGTATAGTTGGTCGTACAGGTGCTGGCAAGTCATCTGTAACTCTTGGTCTGTTCAGATTAATTGAGCCAGCTGGAGGCAAAATAATCATTGATGGTATTGATATTTCAAAGCTCGGCCTTCATTCCTTGAGATCTCGTCTTACAATAATTCCGCAGGTTGTTATGGATTTATTATTTTTACTTTTACTTACCTATATAAGGAAAGTAGCTATAGGTATTATATTAGACTAAGTTACTATATTAGATAGTAAATGAAAATAAAAATACTCTTTTTAGGTCCTCTGAGTCCAAATAATAAAGTATCATAATATGGTGTGCGTACGTACATATGTGTTTGTGTGTGTGTGTGTGTGTGTGTGTGTGTGTGTGTGTGTGTGTGTGTGTGTGTGTGTGTGTGTGTGTGTGTGTGTGTGTGTGTGAAGGTACTATAAAAAACTCATTACATTAAAATTGTTTCAATAAAAAATAACTATTTTCTGAAATGATAATTATTTAATAAATAGAGTTGTTAAGGCAAGGGAGAAAAAAAATTATTTTATATATGAAAGGAGTGTGACTTATTACATGACAAACAAATAAAGATTTTTTTAAATTGTAAATGTAGAACATTTCACTCTTCCCCATGGCATTCCCCTGTCGTCTTCTATGTTAGCTGGTGGACCAGAATGTGAACACCAGGTAACGGAAGAAAAAAAATCACACCGAGATTAATCCACACACCCGTAAGGTTTTTAAGTCACTTAGAGTGCAAGTAATAAGAATTGCAAAGAAGTATATCTATTCTTATCTATAAAGCTGAAGAATTAGTTTGTTTGAATGTACTACGACTAATTTTGGGAACTACCAATCCGATTTGAAAAATTCTTTTACCTTTAGATAGACTGTTTGTTGAGGAAGGCTTTAGGCTTTATAACAACACAATAATACCCATATTAATAGAGCAGTAACCATGAATAAATTCCTGAGAGAAAAAATGCCCAACTTGCGTAAGTGTTGTCATGGCAACTTCATACCTGTGGAAGCAAGTTTAGTACATAAACGTTTTAGTAAGTGCGAAATTATTGTGTAAAAATATTATTTTGTAAATAAAATGGGAGGGTAATGGGAGAATAAAATGTCCCTCTTGATTTTAAATTACATAGCTTTTATTTCTCCAGGAAAATAATAATTTTCATTATCAGTGAACTGTATTTACAATTTATTTTATTCCATTTAATCTAACCTTCTTTTCAGGATCCTGTCCTGTTCTCCGGTAGTTTAAGAATGAACATTGATCCATTTGGTTGTCATAGTGACGAAGAAATTTGGAATGTCTTAGAGTTAGCTCATTTGAAATCTTTTGTTAAAGGATTAACTGCTGGTTTGCATCATGAAGTTACTGAAGGAGGTGAAAACATCAGGTCAGGGATTTCATTTCTTTAATTATTATGACATACCGAACTTATATTTAAGTAAACTAAACTAATTATTTTCTTCATAATTCATTGTAAAATAATATTATTTGTAGAGTTTGTGAAAATGTATACTTTTTTTTTTTAATTTAAAGAAAGAAAAAACTTGACTTACTTTTTCGAGCATTATTAACAAAAATCTCACCAAAAATTAAGATGAAAGTCGTTACTAACAAAAATTTCACCTCTTCAGTTAAGTTCTGTTACAAATTTTTTAAAATAATAAATCAGTAAAAATAGTGATTATTAAATGTTTGCTGTTTAGTGATTAAATATTCTCACATCCTGCGATGTCAATATAAAAAATGAAATACTGTGCGATTATATCACTGCCCCAGTAAAACAATGACACAGCTGCATAATATGAAATATTTAATAAAAACAGCAGACGCAAATACAATTTGATGCATGGGAATGTAGGTCTTATGGCTCAGGGGCTCCGGCATAATGCTGCAGTAAGTGTTCACTATCAAATTTACTATAATTAAATTTATGCTACCTATTTTTGACAATGGAACACTAATTTCATTTTGGCCTAATTGTGCAGTTGTTTCGTGGTTCTTCCATGGCGGGGATATATAGTTTTTCATATTTATTTATTAATTTAATTCATTTTAAAATTTACAATAATTAAATTTATGCTACCTATTTCTGACAATGGAATACTAATTCCATTTTGACACAATTGTGCAGTTTTTTCATTGTTCTTCCATAGCTTGAATATATAGTTTTTAATTATCATGTGATTGTTTATGTTATTCAGGTCTTAGTTTTTTTTTGTTTTTTTTATGATCACTGCATGTATTTTGTAATAGTTAAATATTACTTAAGAAAAATTAAATACATTTTTTTATTGAGTGATATTGTTTTAGTGTTGGCCAAAGGCAATTGATCTGTCTTTGTCGAGCACTTCTTCGAAAGACAAAGATTTTGATTCTCGATGAAGCTACTGCAGCAATTGATCTTGAAACTGATGACTTCATCCAAAAAACTATTCGGACTGTGTTTGCTGACTGCACTGTGCTTACTATAGCCCATAGAATAAAATCTATCCTTGATTCTGACAGGTAAATTGACTCAGAAATAGCTCTTATACCTGCTGCTTTCTTTTCATTTATTCATTTTATCTTTAATCTTTGTTCATCATCATTCCTCAACTTTTCTATAACTTTCATACACCCAGTACCTCTCAAAAAAAAAAAAATGCAGATACTTTAATAGCATTCAAAATATATTTATTTTTACTTTTTTAGAACATACAGCAAATAATAATAAATGAAAAATAAAATTTATTCTTAATAAAATATAAATAAAAGTTATATGCACTATAAATAACATTTATTAGGATCAATGAGAAGGATGAAATTGTTTTAATGTTGGCATGGCAGATCATCATAATTGGGTTCCCTGTTAATTTTAAATGAGATAAGGTGCCAAATCTGTCTATACCTCTAACAATATTCACGACATGCGGCCAGGGATGGTCATGCAACAGAAAGAAATTATCGCCTATAAAAGAAGCAAAAATACTACATGTTCCTCTTGGATGTCCATGATGTATATTCGTGCATCAAGCGACGGTCTCTGTAACAAATAGAAGTCTCTCTTTGCCTTAAAAGAAATCCCTCCCCACATCATCACCCTCTCCGAACTGAACTCTACCTACCATATTGCACGGAGCTTATTTATCAAGATTTATCAATTATTAATATATGTATATATAGTTAAGTTTTAACAATTGTTTAGACACTTATTGTTGAGTTTAGAAATATGAGGTACCAACAAAAGTTGTAGTAAATTTTGTGTATTTTAATATTAAACATAAACATGTTTGAGCTATATCGTTTAAGAAAACAGATATCAAGCTAAACAAAAAAGTATGCACGTTTTAAGAAATTTTCATAAATTTATCCATTTTCAAAGTTCTGTAGCCCAGTTTCTTATGGGTTGAGAAAAGAACGTTTCTCACAAAAATGTCAACAAATTTATGGCCATTATTGAGCTAAATCACTTAGAAAAAGAAGATATTTAGCATAACCCAAAAAAATTCTGAAGTGAATTTTTATATTCACCATATATCATTTATATTGACAATTTATAAAAAATTAATGTCCCAACCTTTTACAAGATAAGATGACGAATTTGACTGGGCTAATAATTTTGAAATAGCTTCTATGGACATGTAAAGTTTTATCCAAGATGATTTAATAGTTTAAGTGAACAAGTTGCCCTCAGAAATAAGAATGTTTTTTTAAAATACTTTCTTGTTTTCATGGGACCTGAAAATGTTGAAATTAAGTGAGATCTCTAAACAAAATTAATTATTTTTTTTTTTAATTTATCTTTTTTAACTGAAATTGTTATATTCCTGTTATATTACTCTGATATACAATAGTGTATTATTATAATTGATTTTTCTAGAGTCCTCGTCTTGGACCATGGATCAGTTGTAGAATTTGACGCTCCTTCCGTCCTGCTTAAGGAAAAATCATCAGCCTTCTACAGGATGGCTCATGATGCAGGAGTTGCTTAATTAATTGGATTGATGATTATTCATTACTTGATTGATGTAATATTTCTCGGCTGTGAAAAAGTCAGAAGCATGGTATTTTCAATCATGCTGAATTGACTACTTTTGATTTTGTCTCCTTGTTATAGTGATTCTCCAACTGACTAGTTACTTAATTTCTATTTTGACTTCTGTTGTTACATGTAATAAAGTACTTAAATGATTTTTATAAATATGATTATTTAATATCATTTCTTTACTTTTAATAATTTTAATTTTAAAAATGTTATTAGTTTGTCAGTATTATTAATTAAATAAAACATGTAGTGAAGCCAATGTAACTGAGCATGTTGGGACAGTACTATGGCACAGTTGGATCAGAAGCTGGCCCATATTCAATTTTAGCCTGTAAGAGTACAGTTTAATTTTGTGTCATACCCAGGTAATAACTCTTGACATTTTTACTTTGGCTAGAATAGGTTGGTAACCTGTAGGATAACGATTCGTACATATAAACAAAAAAAGGTGGTTTAATGAATTATTATTTGTCTGTAATCACCTAAATCAATAGCGGATTCAAGGGGAGGAGAGGAGGGACTTTTTGTTTGAAGCTCCCATAACAAAAATTTTTTTTTGCATAGGTCCATTTTTGTTTCTATGAATATTCTGAGCCAAATAATTAAACAATTACATTATGTTCTCTTTTTAAAAATAATGCGTAACAAAAATTGCTTTGTTAGTGTAGGACTACAATTAAATCTTATTTCTCGTGTTTTATGAGGTATCTCTATCCCCAGACCCCTGGTGTTAGTCCCCGCCCCCTCCCAAAAAGATTAAATCCTGGATCAACTTAAAATATTTCTATACAACTCCATTGTATTATTCGTAAAGTCAAAATTTTAATTATTGCTTCCTTGAGGTTGTGGTGACAACATGTTGGGGCACTACCTCAACATTCTCGAGTCAGAAGAGATGCTGCCTTGACTGGATTGAGAGACGCATGAAACAAATCTTTATGAAAAGCTGGAATAGGTTGTTGTCCTCTAAAGGAACGTACACAATAAGCAAATTTTGTCCAATGAAAGACAGCCAACCGCTTCATTAGCATTTCAAAATTTAAAAAAACAGATCTGCTTCAATACTCTAACTTAAAATTGAAATTTTTACTGTTAATTCTACTAAATTATACTTTAGAATTGCTGTCAAGTAGTCTTCTACATCTCAGAAAAATTGATGAGCAATTCAAATTGAATATTGAACTATTTCAATTGAGATTTTCTCAAAATGGGCATTTTTCAGTTGTCCCATTATTCATAAGGGAAGGCTATATAATTTTTTTTTATTGGGAATAAATTTATTATTCATTAAAAACTTTTCCAGTCAGAAGAAACTTCACTGGAGCGTCGATCATCTGAATTGGCTACATGGGGGAAAAAAAAAAAAAAATCAAATCGAGTAGTTCTGATTTCATCTATTTTTCAATGATTTATCCAAAACTCTTTTTGCTGAAACCATTTAAAAATGATCGATGAGCCATCTAACATGTTGAGAAACCTTAGTGGTTTTACTGATTGGTGATGAAGAGAACATAAATGATTGCGTGTGGAATATCTAGGGTATCAGATGCTGATAGACGAAAAAATTGTTAAGGTAAGTTTGTCGGGAGGTGCGATCAAAGATTAACTCATTAATAAGTAAGAATTATTTATTTTGTGCCAATGTTTGGGCCTAAGTTTTAGGCCATCATCAGGGCACAGTCAGGTGTGCAGTCGAGCGCCAACTGTTGGCACTGATGAATGCAAACCTCTCTGCCCTGATGATGGCCTAAAACTTAGGCCCAGACGTTGGCATAAAATTAATGTCTTACTTATTAATGTGTTAATCTTTGACAGCACCCCTCCCCCCCCCCCCTCCCCCTCCTCGACAAATTTCTACCTTAAGTATATCTATGGTCGACCAAACTCACTCCAATAGAAAAAATTATTAAGTTGGGAAAATTAAAATATTTAATACAGTTGTGAAAATTAAAATATCTAATATAGTTAGGAAAATTAAAATATTTATTATAGTTGGAAAATTTTAGATTTTGACCTATCCAACAAATTATTATATCCCTGTTTAATCTTTGATTCAGTGTAAACCTTTTTCCTCTTCTTTTAAAGGTTAAAAATAACGATATTTATATTGATATATCCATCTGCTATTGCCATGCAGTTGAAAAATTATCGATACGGTATACATCGATGTTTAATTTCCTAAGCCCTTTTAAATATTAAAGAATATCGAGGCCTGAAATATCGATTTTTTTCGATGTATTAAAAAAGTATTTTTTCGATATCACATCCCTAGATCACACTGAGGGGGTATTTATACAAATGAAGATCTAGGAAGGGGATTACTGCGGATTATTTCATATTGAGGTCTTTCAGGCATTGGATTTGGTATTATGATCGTTCCAACTGCAAGAAGAATCTGATCACAGCCAGTTATTGCAACTCAAAAGAATTTGAGACCTAGTCGTGAAGAGGAAGTCAATATGGAAGCTTGACAGTATTTGGGCATTATTTGTGCCAAATTAATTATAGGTGCCACCACTTGTGTGTATGTATTTTTTCACTATGTACCGTTAACAATGATGCTTTTTGTGCCAACACGTGGTTTATTTTACATCCACTTTTTTTTTCTCGCGGATTTTGATTATTCCTACCACCCTGCATAACATTAATTTAGGTAATCTACGCTTTACTGCGTGCTTATCGATAACTTTCTTTTATAATTAAAGTTTCAATCGGCAACTTTACTTTATTGTCTGTTCATTTATTTCGATATCTGGTTCGTTTTGAATTCTTCAAAATTTTTTGATACATCGTTTCTACGAAAATCTCTACAATTTCCAAATTATGCTCATGTGATTTCCAAATTTACACAATTATTGCACCTATCGCAGCAATCATAACCAGAACAAAGATAAGGGATAAAGCCGACTCCATACCGGAAATCCCCTTGTATTGCTAAGCTACCTTTGTCCGATGTATCATATACTATTGGAGCTCAACATCGACATTTCGCAAAGAATGCATCAATAAAATTTTAGGTAAGTTTATTTCTTAATTCGGGAAAAAAGTGATTAGTGGATTCATTCAAACAACAGATATGATTCACATAAAACTGTCTTTATGGAAACATTTATAATTTGATTAAGAGGTAAGTTTTATCATATAAAGTTACTATAGATATACTAATTAGTAAAATTACAGTCATAAGTAGGTCAGAAAGTTATTCTTGTAAAAATTCCATTAAAATTAAACATTAGTTGCAATAATATGGACCAATGAACCACCAACGCAACGCCGCAGTGGTCTGAATTCTCCAATCATGGTGCAAAAAATCCTGCCGCGCTTGTTATTTTTGGTTGATACCGATTTTGATTTTATTTTGTACCTATGTACGATAGTGAAAAAAAAATGAATTTAATTATTTATATTAATGGTAAATAATAATTATTTAATTCTATAAAAATAAATTAATTATTAAAAACTTTTTTTTTAATGCTTTTCTGAATTTATAACGTTTGATTAACAGCACTAACAAATAAATTACTTTAAGGATACTTTTTTTTGTATTTTTTTAATTATATAATTTAATTTTTTATATTCATAATAAATTCTCTCTTTTAAGTAGACTTGATACAATTTTATAATATAATAATTATTTTTTACTGACTAAGAAACAAACAAGTTATATTTAATATATTACTCAAGAACAAACACATTTTTATAAATTATAAGATTATATATGTCATAGAATTCTAAAAATCGAATTTGTCCCTCCATTACTGTCACCTGCTTCTTATTTTATTCCTCTCCTTCATTTCTTTATCTTCAGGAAGAATGAAGGTTTCAACTTCTGTTACCTCGTCTATACTGTGTTTCCTGGTGATTAGATCACCGGATTTGCGAAGAGCTACAGTATACAAAATAGGTCTAGGTATGATGACCCAGGTAATGCGAGAATACCCCATAAATTAACCTCTTATTATCAGAGCTACAAGCAAACATATTTTGTTACCGGGTAAGTGCCCTAAAGCCTGGCATAAATAACTTCTTGAGAAAAATTTTTGATACCTAACTAAATTCCAAAGGGCCAATGGAATACCAGCCGCATCTCATCAGTCCAAAAAATTCACACAGGGTTTCACATTCACGGTCGTTCCACTTTCCATTTGGCATGGTGCGGTTAGGGTGGACTGATCGACAGTGATCCCCTTCGCAGTTTCATTTATTTTGGTATGTAGATTAGCTCATATTTTAGTTGACTATCAATATATAGCATATATCTATGCATTGTTTAAACTTGTTTTCATCGCAACGTTTTATAATTTTCCTACCTATCAGCTTGAGTCATTTTTCAGAGTCAAAACGCGAAAAAAACCTCTTTAAATCGTCAAGAATTATGATACCTTTCAAGATTGTGATAGTTTTTTTTAATTACAGAAAACATATTTTTTCTTTGAGTCTTTCTATTTTAGTCTTTGAGGTTTTGTATAACAGTGTCAAATGATCTGCATCCGCCAGTAACCAGCTGGTTTGAATCTAAAATCTATAGAACCTTTTCAGCTATATTCATTGAATTTCTATTTTTTTAATTTGTAATGTAATGTTTAAAATAGAAAGTAAATTAAACAAATTTGAAATAAAATAAATAATAACTAGTTGTGGTTCACATGTACCTAGTTGAGAAAGCAGCTACGTAACTCTGTTGTAACAGAATAAGTGGATTTAGACGCAATCGAACCCATTTGTGGATATATAATAGTGGTACTTCAGCATTAAATAGTCGACAATGTGGACTGTTGGTTTTCCTTACTTACTTATAACGTATTGGCATTGAACTTATATCTAGGAGCTTTCTTATCAGTTTTATTTTGTTTATTAACATTATTAATAAGTTGTTTGTTAATAATTTTTTTTCGAGATTTTTATTTTTATTTGTGATTTTTAAATTCTTTTTTTAGTCGAAAAGATGAAACATTAGTAATTGCCTTCTACGGAAGAAGATACAGTGATTTTTTTTTTTTTTTTTTTTAAATTTTGGGATTATTAAATCAAAGAAAGTTTGTGAGAATGACCATGGTATTTCCATTACATAATTAATTAAGTTTAAATTACGATAAGGCCCCGATCTCAACTGAAAAGGATGGGGATTTGTATACCTCTCGAGTGAGCGGAAATCAACAGCTGTGATCTAATTAAAGCACTAATAATTTCAATGAATACCAATTTGGGTACAACTTTAGAATCGGGTCGCATTATCACTGCCTCCTGCCGAAGTTCGCCGTACTAGCACTCTCTGGCGCCATTTGTGCTAATTAACTGGCTGTATTCAGTGTAACATTGGAATTATTAAAATTGTTACTGCTATAATTAGATATTATTTAAAATTATTAGTGCTGTCGACTTCCGCTCACAGCGTTCGCCCAAGAGGTTAATAAAACCCCAACGGATCCTTTTCAATTGAGGTCAGGCCCTTACATTAATTTAAATGTAACTGCTTCAGTTACAACTTCCCCAGACCACCGGAAGTCGACAGCACTTATAATTTTCAATAATATCTAGTTAAAGCAGTAATAATTCCAATGAATACGAATTTTAGAATTGAGTATAATGCAGTTAGCACAAATAGCGCTAGAGAGTGGTTCTGTGGCGACATTCGGGTAAGTTCGGTCCGAGCCAGTGATAACGCGTTCTGATTGTAAAGTACCAATTTTAATAATTCTGTAAGTTCCGCCCGAGCCAGTGATAAGGCGTCCCGATTATAAAGTTATGCTGTCCTCAGATTTGGCCCATAAATTTATGAAGGACTTTTCTTTTCCATACATAAAGGATCATTTTTTTTTTCTTTCGTCTTGGACCATGTCTCCTATCCATAAGTTACAATTGGTCTCACTATCATTTTATATAGGAAGCATTTTGTCTTTCTGGACAGAGTTTTGCGCCTTAACTGTTTCCGAATTCTGAACAGATATCGATTTCCTGCAGCATGTGGGCCCTAATATCCTATTCTACTCTGTTCGCGTTGGTGATCATACTGCAAGCTCGATCAATTTATTTAAAATAAATAAATCTAAGAATTTTTCGAAATATGCTAAGGGTATAAATAAACTTATAACTGCTTTTGACAGCCACTTCTCAGAATTAGCAATATGAGATAAAATGCTTGAATTATTTTCGTGACGGTTCCATGTCGACTTGAACAGTGTTCCTGAAAATCAGCAAATGGAGTTATGTAATTGAGTAACATTCCAACAATTGAATGTAACAAATTTTTGCGTCTACATCAAAATTTTATACTTATAGTATTTATATTATATCCGAAAGATATATTGCACAACGAGTTGTAAGTTCTTTTGGATCCTCAAATGTTTGTAAAACTTCTTTTTGAAAGATGAAATTTTTAGAGTTCATCGTGCTTCATTAACTGATGCCAATTTAGAAAATCAGCTAAGAAATTTAATGAAAGAAAGAATAAAAAAAATATCTCATTAAGTAAGTCTCGAGAGTTTATTATGTTAATGCTTAGTATAACAATAAAGTTTTTTTTCATTTTGTATTACATTTTTAATAGAATTTTTTTTTCTAAAGTTAGGTTCCTGTTGTTACGTGTCATTAAACTGGTTCGTAAAACCATTCAGGTTGGCCAGACCAGTGATAGATGATTCAGCTGTAAAATTTGCACATTTAGGAATATTTTTAAAGCAGTAATAAAACTTGTTCATGCATTTTTAGTAACCGTTTGTTACTGGAAAAGAATCGTTAGAATAAGTCTACAATCCTTTTTTCAATCTTGAAAATTTTATATTATATTTTTGAATTCACTTGTAAAACATTAGATGATTAGTTATCACACAGATCACCCGTCTGATGTAAATTATTTACGTCGACAAATACTATGATAAAAAAAAAACGGCTTGAAAGTCAGGCCGGAAAAAAAAATCTCCAAAGCCATGTTGATGACTAACATCATTTACACCTGCGACCTTGATATCAGAAAAGCAGCTGACTGCAGAACCATTGCTCTGTGTTAGGCTGGTGTGAGGTGACGTGTGGTTTGTTGATCGGAGAACCAGAATAGGATATTGATCGGCATGGGATCATTGATTAAATTTGTTGGTTTGAAACAAGAGATATGAAGAGGTATAATATTTATATTTATATAATAATAAAGATAATATTTATATTTGTATTAAATTAACTGCATATTATTTTTTAATATAAATCTTTTTCTTTTTTTTTCACTCCGAAGTAAAGGAAGTATTGTAATCTCTAAAATTTTCAGATTCCGACGAAAATATCCAGTTTGACTAGTTTTGTCGTGATGTCTGTACGTACGTTCGTATCTCTTATAACTCAAAAACGGTTTGTCATAGAAAATTAAAGTTTTGTATTTAGGATTGTTGTAAAATCTAGTTCTGAGCCTCCCTTTTTGGTCACTGCATAACCACCGGAAGTGGTACTTTACTTAAAGGTCATAGTTGATTTCCATAAAAAATTATATTTAAATATTATACAAAACTTCTCAAATTTAGTATTTATAACTTATATATTGATTTAAATAACATACTAGATTTTGGTCCAAATTGGGAAACCGGAAGCGGTACTTTACTTGAAATAGATAGTAAATGTAGTGTAAATGTAAAGGTAATGTTAATAGATGGATGTCAGGATACCGAGTGTCGTTTTTGAGATTCTGCAATATCCGAAAACTAGTTACCAAGTGCAGGATCACTTTTTGAGCCACCGATTTATAGTTTAATAGGCGTACTAGGAAGTCATGTGTTTTTCATTTCAGATATTTTTGTAACTAGTAATCATAAAGGCGTAATGGTTAGACAAATGTGCTTTTGAAATAAAATATGCGTTAATTGTTTAAGATGGATTTTGACAATCACTTTTTATTTTGTGTAACTAAAAATATTTCATAAAATAAACTTCCGTTCCTTCATTTCATTGTGTTTGTTGATTTAAATCGGATATGTGTATAAATTGTTAATACAACTGTATTTCTGCATTTTTCTTCGATGTAATACTTGTCCTATGGATTCCTGCATCTACTAAATGCAGGACCGCCATCAGCTGAGGCAGGGCACGGAACATCATAATTCAGCGGTCCTTTCCACTCAATATTTTTTGTGTTTTATTTTTGTCATAGTGTGGTAATTTAAGTTCGAAACTTCTTTTCGGAATGAAAAATTACCGATTGTAAATTTTTATTGGTCAATATTTAAAAACTTGTTATTTATTTTATTTTTTTACAACACTGACTAATGCTCATAAAAAAACACAAAGAATTTTAACAAATAATTAAATTAAATTAAATTAATAATGAAAAATCACAAACTTTCGATGAATAATTGTGCAATAGCTGATGAAGTATTTGTTAGGAAAACCCTAGAAAAATTCGATTTTCATTTCGTGACGCTCGTGAAAATGAAAAATCAGTTTCAAAACACAAACGGTTTTTTGTTACAAGGGTTCCAGCGCCCTGGTATCTTGTTTCCATCGTCCTGATGAAACCTCTCTTCTTGTTCGTCGCTTATTGCTCCCAAATGTTCTGGAAAAAATCCAAATGGAAGTGTAAAAAGTATAGTATTTCATCTATGAGATTTTTATAGTTTTCATCTTTCTTTTTGCCCTGAAATCCTTTTCACTAAAGTTACCAATTACATTCAACCCGCTATTTTCTTTTCATTTCTTTTTAAAAGGAGATCACATAGCTTCTTTATTTTAGGTCTAATTAATATGGCTTCTTTTAGTGACTTATTTGAGGAAATATTTCTTTTAGGTACATGAAACCATTACTTCTTGGTCCATGGTTTTGACAAAGTTTTTCATTAGTCCAGGCTTAATATGGAGAGGCGGAAGAAGCACTTTATTGGGTTAACACGGGAGAGAGGGGAAGGAGGATATTTTTTTTTGAACATACTCGTATATTTGAAGTACCAATTTTTCAAATTTCCCAAAATTTTTACCGCATAGGGCCCCAACCTCCACTTGCCTTGATCCGCTCCTGTGTATGTTCGAATAATCAAGTCCAAATTCAATGTTCTATCTATCCAGTGGTAAAATGGAGCAGCGAAAAGTGGGATGAGCCAGGGGTAGGACTGGATATTCTCTAATATCTCTGCTTCTACTTATCCTAGAAGGTTGTTCCTGGTATAATTTTAAAGTTATTTCAATGCACTATTTAGCAAGACAATGAAGGCTATAGATCTATTTCTGGAAATGCTTTAAAATTGATATAATATGCGGTATTTTCTCAAATTTATTATTATTTATGTATATAAATATGGAATAGTAGCAGATTTGTAGTATATCGTAATATCTATACTGTTAAATGTTCAGAAGATCAGAAGAGAAATTGTATTCAGAAATAAAATAATTATGCTTTTGATGGATGTCTCTAAACACTTCCACATTTTCTCAGTTTCGAGTTGGCATTGTGCGAAACATCAAAAAATCGGATGCTAATATAATTGCTTGGCATTATTTATTTCACAATCACTGAATTACAGCCTTGTGTTGATTTAATGTAACAATTCAGTTATATAATGCTTGAAAAAGTTATACAAGCTATTCTTGTCTTTTATAAATTAGATTCCATTGTTCTGAAGCATTGGCCTTATTCATGGGAAAGACAATTGTTTATATTTGAAAAATCAAACATTATAATAGATTTTGAATAATGCTGTATTAATTACCGTTTATTGAAAATGAGAAAATTTGTTAGTGTGGAATGTCGGATCCAAAATATTTTTGGATAATATAAACCAATTGTAAAAACTGGAAGGAACTTTGGTGTAATTGCGGTGTGGTGGACATCAAACAGCTTTCACTTACCACCCTCCTTAGAATAGAAATTAAGCGATTTAAAAAAAATATTGTTGCTGTTACCTACCTTAAATACGTAATTTCTGTTTCCTATAACTTTTCGTTATAGAACCAGGACTTACATAAAAGCAGACCATTTTGCAAGACTTGGTTATTTGGGCTCAGGAGACCCTTAGATCGTGTATTTCCGTTGAAAATCCGGAATTTTCACGATCACAATAGTTTCTCTTGCTATATATTTCATATATAGGTAGGTGAAAGTAAAAATATTCGAAGTAACAATTACACCAACAAACAAAATTAATAAGATGTGTCGTTGAAGAGGTCTTGAAAGTAATACAACTTGCTGTATTATTAAAGATTGGAAATTGCCTGTCCTGGTAACAATTTTTATATAAAATGGAATTAAAACATCAAAGAGGTGCCAGCGTGATAGGTATAGGTAACAGGGCCGCACATATGAATTCCGGGTCTCCCGATAAATAATAAATCGGACCTACAATTAACAATACCCCAGCCGAGTACTGATTTTGGTTATTTCAAAAGTTGTAACTTTCGATATTATTAAAAAAGTATTACTTAAAATAATCAATAAAATGAAGACATGCATAAGGGTCTTATGAATGCTGTCGGACAGAATGCCAAAGCTAAGACCAGCTAGGTCTAGACGCTAAAGTAATTCGCCTGGTTAGACTACGCATGCGAACTGGCAGATAAGTCGTTGGAACTGAAGCCCGTCCAGGCAGCTCAGTTTTCTTAACAGGTCTGTCAAGCAACCTACCCGCGGCGTATTCATAGTTTTATTCAATGGAAGATATATTTTCTTACTGCATGAAATGAGGTAAAATTTGGTTATTATGCATGATTATTTTCTAGGCAGAACAATGTCATTGATGTAGAGGTGAATATTAGTCAAGATTTCATCATGCCTACAAATTTTTTTCACGTTTTTTAAGGTTTTGCAAATCTCCATTGCCTCTCTAAATTGAGTTAGAGGGTTGAAAATTTGTATGTGAATTGAGTTTGTGTTAGAGAATTGTCTTTTGGGGGTCTCAACGTTTTTCTTCCACTCCCGAAATTTTGATATTTTCAATTTTGTATTTTAGTAACTATTAAAGATAATTTAAAATACTAACTTAGCTCTGCTGCTCATGCTTATTAGTCATATTTTTCTTTAGTAAATAGTTGCACTACAAGTGAAACCCACAACGTACCAAAATCATCGATTTTCGAATTCTCAGCTTTTCTTGACCACAACGATATCTTTTATCTGATAAAAAGTCGTTGCTTTATTGTTTCTTTTTAATTTTTTTTTATCAGACTAAATAATTGATTATAATTAATCTATCAATCCTGAGGATAATTATAAAATACGTCATGAGAACCAAGAATGATTGATGGTTAGCAAAAAAAGAGTGCTTGTGTATTAATTTAAAAAATAATATTGTTATCTCTATGTGTTAGGGGACAATAGAGTAGACCCACAGTATTTAACCTCTTGCCGTTGACCTTAATACCCATTTCTTTCTACGGCATTTACCTCCTGATCCTGTTTCACCTCCTTTATGCGTTATCCCAGCGCACTACCCCACTGCTCCTGAACCCCGTATGCCAGAAATGGCTAGGAAGGGGGAATAAAAAAAAAAAAAAAAAAAAAAATGTTTCTCACCTCCTTTCACTTTTTTCCCATCCATTGTTTTTCTCCGCCGTCTTGCGGACTAGAACGATGTTCAAAGGCTAAGAGAGTCAACCCCGACAGAAAATCCTTGTTCACCAAGAGGAGGGTGGTCGTTGGTCTAACAACCCTATACCTAAAGAGCGAAAACGAGAAAATAGCCGGACGGATCTAAGGTTACGACAATCGTGAGGTAAAGTGCTACTAAAACTGGCAACTTGGAACGTAAGAAGTTGGTTAACTTGACGCTGGTTAATTATTAGAGAGAGAGATACTGATGTATAATGTAGACATTTTTTGTTACCACAAAAAATTTAGTTAAAATCAGTGATCCATTGACTGTGCCCTCCTCTTGTTAGTGTGTTTCCCTTGTAGCGTATTGATATATTTCTCTGAAGGATCTATTTCTCAAAAACTCGATGATGTTCAATGCCTAATGTCGCTAATGATTACTGTAAAGTTGTACGGCAAAACAAAACTGAACTAGGCATTACGAAAAGCGTCCACACTTACCGGTTTACTTACGTGATACGGTGGAACCTCAATATAACGATTTGATTGAACTCCTGGACTACCCATAGCATTCGATGAAAAATATACCTATACATAACGAATAGAGCATGTAACCAAACCTCGATGCATTGAAATTTGAAATCCTCTTAACAAAAAAAAATTAACTTTGTATGACGAATTTTTGCAACGGAAACCTCTATATAGCGGAAAGGACCTCAATATAACGAATTGTCTAAGTTCCCATCTCAGTATAATGAATGAACGTGTCTCAGCTCAATTCTTTATGAGCCCTTTCCCAAACCTCCGTCCGTTCCTTCCCAATCGTGTTTACATAGTTGCGTCTATTGTTGTGACTTAAAGCAATAAGTCTTGTTTATAATAGACATACGTTGTGCATGTCGTCTAGTAATGATGGTTGATGTCATTCTGTCATTCTGCTTGCGCTGTTTTCTCGTCCACACGTTCCATCTTTGAGCAACATTTTACTTGTGCAAGAAAATCTTCAGCTAAGTTGTTGCGCGTGGGCCGATCTTGAGACTGCTCTTACATAATTATTTTGAGCAAGAAAAGTATGGTATTAGATTAAAAAAAACAACACAGGATCATATATTTACTATGAGGCAGATTTTAGAAAAAACAGTGGAATATGGTCATGTCCGTATTATTTATTTTTAGTATTCTTAAGGCTCATTTCATAATAATAAATATAATTTTATTTACAGTTTTAACAAAAACTTGCTAAGACCCATTTATGGTTAAGGCTGAAAAACAACAAAAAATCACAACCTCATCATGGACGAAGAAACTGCAAACTATTTCTGTGGCTCACGATTTTGGGTATGTCTTTTAATAAAGTTGAACAGTAAATAATAAAAACCTTCAATTTTCCTATCCCTTGATGTTTTTTAAGTGGCCTTCAACTTTTATAGAGATCATATATTGTGTTTGAAAATTTTCATTTAATAAACTATTAGATTATTTACATTCAATTTTCAATGAAATGAAAAAGTTGAAGACCTCTGCTTTTTAAAAATTGGTTTTTAACATTGTTATACCTTCAGGACACAAATTTAACATGGAATACAGAATCACCAAGTTTGACACCCTGTTTGGAAAAGACTTTATTTTGGATTCCTTGTTTCTTTTTATGGATGTTCTCGTTTATTGATTTATTCTACATATATACCAGTAAATCGAGGAATATCCCTTGGAATTGGAGAAATATTCTAAAGCTGGTGAGTTTTTAAAAAAAAATATTTGTGCTTTGTATGAATAACTTTAATAACAATATAAATAATTTAAACAATCCAAATATGCCGAAACAGTGTGAGATTAATGGATAAACACAGGAACTGTCATCTTTGTATAAAACATTTATTTAAATATTAACTCGTATTATACGAGTATTATTTAACGTATTATACGTATTATTCGATACAATTATTCTGTCAAGAAAACATTAAGAAAAAAATAGTATGGCAGTCAAACATAAATAGTTGAATGGCTTCGGCAGGGATGATTGGTGCAGTAATAAATCACTAACAAGGTTGCGTATTCCAAACTGCCCAATTTTTAGCAAACGATACTGACAACTCATACCGCATCAAAACGACTTTCATGAGCATATTTTAATAGTTACATCAATGGTTTTTACATAAGCGTACAGTACAACTAGTGTGGCGTAAGTTGATTTAAAAATATGTCTATTCGATTCGAGTGAAATTGTTTATACCAGGATTGTAGACATTGCATTAGTAGCTTCTATAAATGAACAAGAACTAATCAAAAATGGGGATTGTAATATATATATATATATATATATATATATATATATATATATATATATATATATATATATATATATATATATATATATATATATATATATTTGGGAGATTGATTGCAGTCATAATCACTTTAGGCATTGGTCCTATAAAAGGCTCATTATCTGGAACATACCATGTGTCGGGTTCAATTGCAAAGGCCTTGTGCGTGAAAACAGAACATCTTGGCTCTATACCAGTTCCCCAAACAATGAACAAATCTGTTGATAAAATAATGATATGTGTACCAAAAACCAAATATAAAGCAAGTCACTGAAACAGCAGTTAAGACTATTGTCCGTAGTTTTTGCAAGTACTCGAAATCTTTCGCCAGGAAGCAGTAACTAAAACAATTACATGCCAAATTGCATGGACGTGCTGATAAGCTTATTTAGAACATGGCTATAGCTCTTGTACCGGAAAATAGCAGAAGGAATTTTTTAAAAATTTGGGGTTGGAATCATTTTTTATTTTTTTTGTAATTAGTGCAAATCTTGATTGAAGGTTGTGCTGGATGCTTCTCCATGCCTTACAAATGTTAGTTTATCTGTATCCCTGAAAACACTGTTATTTATAATTATTCTAAAATAGTTTTTTTTTAAACTGTTTTCATAAGGGTACATTAATTATTTAAATTATCAATTTTCAGTAACGTTTCCCCTTATCTACTTCCACAACTTTATTAATTATTCCTCACAATATTACGGACCCATATTCCCCATTTACAAGTGATCTTGTATTTGCTTTTTTATCTCTACTTGTCTCTACTTTTATCTCTACTTACATGAAATTTCTATTTGTCATCGTAATTCGCTGCATGGGCTTGTCACATTTTTTCAAATAGCAAAATTGTCACTCAGTTCAAATAGATCCCTCAGACTAGCTGCTTATGAAAAAATGTGACAATTGTATGCAGCGAACTACGATGGCAAATATGAATTTCCTATACTAATTATAGCACATGGACAAGCTGGGATAAAAAAGCAAATACAAGATCACTTGGAAATGGGCAATATGGGCCCGAAACGTTGTGAGGAATAATTAATAAAGTTGTGGAATTGGATAAGGGGAAATTTTTCTGAAAATTGATAATTTAAAAAATTAAGCTGTTATTTAATTAAATTTGGGCAGCTGTGACTCCATCATAAAAGATATAAATTATATTACGACAGAACTTTAAATGATCCGATGATGGCAGATTATTTATTATGTTTCTGTTGCAATTAAAATTGACTTGGATCTAACTTTTGCGAACGAATAAATTCAATGTTTTATCGGATTTTTTTTTTTGTTTTTTTAACCATTAAATCATATTCTTCAGGTTTCCCTTGGTCTTCTTCTGGCTCTAAGTATATTTGAATTCTGCTACAAGTTATTTAGAAGTGAGCCAACTTATCCCGTTGACGTATATACTTCCGTTATGAAAATTGTATCCTTGGTTAGTATATGATATATTAGTTATAAGTAGTTTATTTAAATATTTTAAAACTTCTAACCTAAAATATTTTTATATTCATGATTCCAGGCATTGTGTACTACACTAGTAATATTCCATAGAAAACATGGCCAGAGAACGTCCGGTCTTCTTTTCCTGTTTTGGTTCTTAGTTGTATTTCTCGGATTTTCTCAGTTTTTCAGTTCAATCCAGGGGAATATTTTTAGTGTAAGTTAAGTATTCTAAGTTGTATAGTACTTTTTGTATTTGGTATTTATTTGAGCTAGCACTTATTCATTAATATTTTTCTTATACAGGAACAGGCAGACATAATGAGGATATCAAACATTGCAAGCTACTGCTTATACTTCTTAATGCTCTTGCTTTACTGCGTTTCAGACCTACCACCCAAGCAGTCGGAATATCCACCAATAAAGGTAAACTATTTCTTACTTCATTTCTTTATTGTCTATAAACAGTTAGGGATATGTTGCAAAACAATTTTCGACTATATAACGCGTCCACACCTTTCATGTCTGGAGTCAGTATTAGGCAGTTCGAAGACAGTGCAGCCTAAGGCCTGTCAGTAGCTTCAGTTTCTATTGTTGAGACTGAAAACAAAAAGACGGCGATGGACACTACAGCAATCGTTGGCAATAATCGCTCTAATTGATATTCCGTAATTGATTTTATAACTTACAGAATTTTATAATTTGTTTACATGTAAGTGACTTATTAACCCTTCCAATATCAGGTGATAAAAATTATGCTAATTACCGGGTGGGGTACTTATGGACTTCACCTTGTCGAGGTTATAGTGTTAGGATACACCAGAAGGCCTCGAGCAATGCGTATCCAAGTTGGATTAAGAGTAGCTGGACGGGTATAGGAGATGTTTAGAATAGGATGATTGAAGTATTGAAGGCATTAGACATTTCAGGAATGGAGCTACTAACGGAAGGTATTCGCTTCCATACTTAGTGGGAGGAACAGTTGCAATCCAAGGGATATTCACCCTCAGATCTGCACATTAGGAAAAGGAAATAGAGAGAAACAAAACAACCATGTATAGGTCAAAAATAGGAGGCAGATGTACTGATCTAGCTATGGTCTCAGCTCAGGAGAGACTGAGAGAGAAACTTGATTATAATCGGTAAAACTTTATTATGTCAACAAAGATTAGCCTATTTATTTATTTAGTACTAGTTCCTAATCAAAATATGTAGATATTTTTTGAAAGAACAGCTAAGACGATTTTTAGGTTTGATTGCTCAAATTATTTAGTAAGACTTCTACGAACGTTTTGAAACAATTTAAGCTCAAAGCAGGTGCTGAAAATATATTGCATTAAATGTGTTTTCATATTTCCCTTTGTTGGTATGTAAAGATTTTTTGAGCGAACGGCTCAAGCGATCTTTAAGTTTGATGCCTCAAATTACCCTCGACCCCGTCAGGAATGTTAGTGCAAAACAAACAAAGAAACCAAATTTTCATTTTTTTTTAACAACTAGCCGGTTTCGAAAACATAGTACAATTAATTAGATTTCAATATGATATCTGCCAGAGTAATGTGAAATTATCAAATTGATCACCCAAAAATTAATGAATTCTCAAAGTAATATTCTGGAGGGGACCATGATAACATGTGTAATATTAACTAACATTAAGCTGCTAGGGATGGAGAGTGTAGTATTAAAAATTAAAGAATTGACTGAATAATATTTTATTAAATATACAGATAAAAACAAATACAGAAAATATTATAGATTATTATAGATCTATATAGATTATTATATTATAATAATCGATTATAATAGATTATTATAATCTATTATAGATTATTATAGATCTTACTGGCTCAATGCCATTATATATATTTTCAATCATTAAATGCAAATATTTTAAGCATTGGCCAATCAACGAATACCTACCGGAAAAAAAACTAACTAAATTCGCCTATCTAAAAGTATTTTCGTATTTTTCCTTCTCTCTGTATTTTATATTCCTTTCTTGATCAAATTTATTTTTTTCCTTATTGTGCTTTTGCTTGTCTGTTGGGTTTAAACCCTGAGATTGGCTTTAATAATGTAAAATTACAAGAATCTTTGAACATTCTCTAGAATGTTACCAACGTCTAACGAACGTTACCAGACGTTCGGTAACATTCGGTAGTAGTAAGATTCACGATATTTTGAAGTATTTATGTATTTTCTATTTATAGTACTTTCTAGAACGAAATGATACAGCTTTGTAGACAGTGAAGTTTACGCTCGACGCTGTCTAGCACTTAAATCTGAATTAATTATTTTTAATGTAAATGAAAAAATGGTAACATTCGTGGGAGTGAATAAAAATACTAACTTACCATGATTTTAGGGCCAGCAACCTTTCACCCCGATGTATCATGCCGGACTGGATAAGTTAAGTGATAGGGTAAAACTAGACACCTGCACATTTGATTTATGTCAGTCCACCCGCCTTCTCACTTTAAGTGTGATCCTAAACCGGCGGTAACACTCGTGAGGTAATTATTATGAGGATTATGGAAGATTTTCCTTTAAATTGTGTACACTTTTTTTAACATGTAAGTTAAGTAAATTGCCGTTTTTAATAAACTTTCGTGTTTTTTGAAAGAGTTACACCAATTTTCTAAGTCGATAATTTTTTTTTTTACTTATATTTAAAATAGCTCAAAATTTGCAAATAGCCATCAGTGACATAACAATCGTTATTTTTTATTTTTTGAAGATTTTTTGTTGCTGTCAAAAAAGATTCCAATTAACTTTTAATAAATCTAAAAACAATCAATTTTCAAAGCGCTACAGGCCAGTATTTTTTCGCCTCTAAGCTATTTCCTCACAAATTAACATCAAAGTTCGAAGAGAGAAAATGTGCAAAAAAATATTTTCACCCATATAAGTTCTTCCCTCCAAAGTTCTCAAATTGATTCGAAAACGTCTAAAGTGTACATAGGTATGCAATTTATGTATGTTATACCAAGTTTTACTTCAAATCATTATAATTAAAGAAATAATTTATCGTTTCTTTCAAATTCAATACTTTTAAAAAAAATATCCTTTTCGAATCTACGAGCTGTTATGAAGAAGAAATAAATAATATTAGCAATAGTATTTTTAAGAAACGATGTCGTCAATTTAGTCAAAAATGTATAAAATAAATATTAATTTTCTACATTAGAGCATTCTACTAAGAATACTCTTTTGTCATTAGTCAGTTCTTAATGTGAGTTATAGAGCAGCTTGGCACCGACATCGATAAATTATAAATTATTGCAATGTTTAGGTTGATTTGGAATAACTGCTTATGCTACTTAATAATATGCTTTTGTGAGAAAAATTATTTCTTTCTTTTTAGTGTTCTGAAAGTCGTTTTTTTTTTTCAAAAAAGTTTTTAAATCATAACATTATTTACCAGAGCCATTAAAGTGAATCGATTTCACTTCGATAATATTTATAGTAATATTTTAAGAGATATTTTAAACTTTTAATAGTCATAGCCACACTAAGTATTGGGGCAGACAACAGCAAAGAGCATTGCTGTATTTCCGCTCCTTCAACTGTGGCTGAGCTCAAGAGGCTGGTATTTTATGAAATTAGGTATCTAATTCACCAGTTTTTACAAATTTTCAATAACTTTAATCAAGTTTTGTAAATTGTTTTCTATTGCTTATTTTAATCAACATTAAATGTGTCACCCTGTTTAATAAAATCTAGGATCCATAGATTGTCAGATTGAGGAAGTATTTTCCTTTATTGGAAAAATGTAATCTACCTACTTTTTTTTTTCTGCAATGAATTAAAGTCTGTGTTATCAGGTTAGTCATTCTGATCATGAGATTGCTAGATTTGTAATTGCTTGTTCATCAATTTTTTATTTGTTTATCAAGTCATCAACTTACCTTTGTAGTATAGTATTGTTGGGTAAGTCAGTTTTGAATATTTATTTATTGGTCCAATATTTCATATAATTTGTGATAAAAAAAAAGCCTTGATGAATAATTTAGGTTGGAAAATATAAAATGTCAGTTACTTGGGTACAATGCTAGTGAAAGAAAATATATATTAGGCCACCTACATATTTTGCTTCTAATATTTCAATTTAAAACGTATAAGATTGACAAAAATATTAAAGGAACTGCATAATTTATTAAGAATTCAAATAAAAATTAAATATATATATATATATATATATATATATATATATATATATATATATAAAAAATTATATTTTAATGTGAAACCTGACCCTGCATTTCTTCTACTCTTTATATAGGATATTATAGCTAAATTCATGCAATCATTCAGATTATCTTATTAGTTATCTTGGATCTGAACTTTGATTTTAGCAGTCATTGTTGAAAAGCCACTTTCGCAATGATAAGTTGATCCAAAATAGGAGTGCAACCTTTGAAAAGTTTCTTTTACGGGTTGATATTTTTTCTCTGTGTCCAATTACCGCAGTATTGTATTTTATAGAACAAATGATTTTTAGAAATCATCCCCAAGTTGATAAAATTAGTCACATCAAAAGTTGTGAGCGGGTTGGGCACCCCTATTCTAGGAACTGACATTTCATATACTCCAACCCAATGTAAGATTTAGTTTATGTAGTTAGTTTATTTTAATAAAATTTACAAGCATATAAATATTCTTGTAATCTGCAGAATTCTAATCCAGAAGATGGTGCACCATACCCCTCTCGGCTTTTGCTGTTTTGGTTCGATACACTTGTGTACAAAGGGTTCAGGAGACCATTGGTACAGAGCGACCTGTGGCCGATGAAGTATAAAGATGCGGCTGCACAAATTTTCAATCAATTTAACAAATTCTGGCTTGATGAACAAAGAAATAAAAATAGGTGAGTAGCCATGTCTACTAATAATTGACTTAACACCACTTAGTTAAATAATTGATCACAATGAGAGATTTCTCTACAATGCTACTGAAATCTATTCTAGTGTATAAATATATTTTAAAACTGTTTAATTGTTGTTCTTATTACATAAATGACATCAATATTTCTTAATTACACTGGCTCTGATACTAATGCACTAAGCATATTTGAGCCAAATATCATCCACTTTGATTTTGGTAATTGGTCATTGTTTGATGTTTTGGGTGCCAAAATATTCAATTTTTAAACGGAAGTTTCACATTTTCTATTTTGTAATGGACCATTAATTGTGCAGATAATTAATTGTATAGTTGCATATACTTCTACATTAAGTTTTGTTCTAATTATTAAGTAATTAACTAATTAATAAGTTGTTTTTGTATTCACTTATATTTTAATTATATCACGCCTGATGAAAACTGACTTTTCATATAATATCATCTGTATGTATTTATATGAAATCGGCTGTTAACAGTGAACAGGTAGTGAACAGATTTTATATTGTTGTGAGTAATAAAAAAAAAAAAAAAGGTGCTTTGTGCAAGAGAGATAATTAAACCATTATCTTATCGCACCATCAATTATAAATATTAGTCACCAAGATATTGATAGTATTTTAAGAAGTTCTTACGAATGAAATGTCTTTTTTTTTGAATGGCTAGATAAAAAGATATATTTTATTCCCTTATCTACCTAAAGTGGAGAAAGCTGAGTAATCTGTCAAATTTTAGTTTTTTTTTTTGTTTTTGAGATCTTAACTTACACGGTTAAGTGTCCATTAAATCCAAAAAAGTGATTTTTAAAATTATCAGCCCGGTTACACACTTCTCTCCAGTTATGATTGTCTTTAATCTGTTTTTTTTTTTTTTTATTTTAAACAAAAGTACTTAATTCTCAAAAATACCAATATATTCTGCTAAAGATTTTGAGACAATCACATTAACAGAATTATCAAGTGTACACCTGGCATGTCCTAGGTTAACCCATGAAGATTGCCTGGACAGAAGATACTTTTTCAGTAATATAAATAGGGTAGGTAAGGTCTCACCCTAGTCTTTAATGAGTTACTGATAATACTCATTGAGGAGTGGTTCTCTGCAACTGCTTATGTAGATAATCTGGCTTGCAATAACAGAGACCAGCTGAAGGAAGATGCAGAACAGTGTAATTAAGATTAAGATTAAAAGGATTTCCACTGCAAATGCCCATTCTATGCTCCTGAAAGAAAAGATGAATAGCGAGCATCCTTTTAATATATAAGTATTAGGATAAATTATACATCTAAGTGAAATGGTAACCAACCTTGGAATGAAGATCAAGAGATATTTAAACTAAGTTTTACTTTGGGTGCCTAGGGTTGCCCTAAACTTGAATGTCTCAGTCATGTTTTATTGTCAACTATAATGACAATTTAAACAGTAAGAAAATTTATTCCTAAAGTAATAATTCCTGAGATACCAGATTAAAAGAAGGAACTTTTAGGGTTTGTATATCTCTTGAGCAAGTGTAGCATGCGGAAGTCGACAGCTGTTATTAAAATATAAGAATATATAAATATTTAAGTAGTAATATTTGAAATTACGGTAAGACTCCAACTTATAGTATATATTTATCTATTTCTTTGCAGATATGTTGATAAGTTATCGAAATTCAGAAAAGAAGTTAATGGAATTGATTTTGTTGAAGTCCAGAAGAAAGCCAAGCCTAGGAAGCAAGCTTCAATCTTCTTTGCTCTATGCAAAGCATTTGGAGGGCCCTACATCTTTGCTACATTTCTGCACCTTATCGAGGTATTCTTGGGATTTGTCTGTCCAGAAATTCTCAAGTGAGTTGTACATTTATTTATTTATTTATTTCCTTATTTTTAATCTTTCAGATTATTGCTCACAGAACATTGAAAAAAAGTATTAAATTTAAAAAAAAAAATTGAAATGTATAATTTTAAAAATTCATAAAATATTTGAACCAACAATTACAATTTATGTGCTCCAATCACTTCCAATCCATACCTTGTCTAATATCGGGTCATTTTAGAGCTTCATGGTCCTAGGAAGCATTTGTTAATGTTCATTTACCACCATGACAGAGATCCCCAATCTTTTGTCATAAAGCAACCTTGTATGCCTAGCCATGATTTGAACCGTGCCATTCGTCTTTAGTAGCCAGCGCTCTACTGGCTTACCTCGCTCCCTGATTTTACTTAGTTTAGATCATTTTTAAGTCCATCAAGAGCTGTTTTAATATTTTTAATCTGGTTTTACAATGAGCAATTTCAGTTTTTGGCATAAGAGTAATAAATTTAATGGATGTAATCTTTTTTATTAATTAATTGCTCCTTGGCTTATATTCACATATATATACTCCTCAACTTATATACTCAAGATGAACATTTGTTAAATTCCATCTTCATAAAATCTCCCAAAAGGAAATAGTTTCCTAGAAAATATTTTGTAAAGCAGCACCAGTTTTGAACACTTGGCTTTTTCCGGAATTAGGACAAGATCTTGAAAAGAGATAATCGGTCACTAATTGGTCTTGGTAGATGCTGTAAAATATAATTTTTTTGCACCTTTTAGGTTTTAAATATATATATATATATAGGTTCTCCCATACATTTTTATTATATTAATATTACATATATTTTTTTTTCTTTTTTTTTTATACCCGGAGGGGGGGGGGGGATAAATTGCTTGAATTATTTAATTTAATTAAATTAAATTCATGCCGGTACCAGGATTCGAACTCACAACCTTTGGGTTTGTGAGTAGGTGCGTTAACCCGCTCGGCCACCCCGACACCCTATTACATATATACATACATATATATATATATATATATATATATATATATATATATATATATATATATATATATATATATATATATATATGTATATATATATATATATATATATATATATATATATATATATATATATATATATATATATGTGTGTGTGTATATATATAATATGTAAAGTTACGTTTTTTGGAAAATAAATAAATAAACTTATTTTCACTTTTTTATATATATATTTGTTTTATATAGGTTTGACTCTAATCTCAGGGCAGGGTTACTAGACAATCAGACACAGACACACGGAACTATTACTAATACAAAACATAATAAAACGTGAAGTGTCAATATATCTTAAATTTAACACTTTCTTCTTTGAAGAATGACATAAGGTCTAATAAAGTCTTTGAAGAACGACGACCGTGATCTATGGGATATAATTAAAATGTGTTACCAAATGATGTGGATCTTAAATGTGGATGAAGTATTACGGGAGCTCTTAAGATGTCTGCTCCGGTCCCTGGTCCCACAACAATAACTACTCTCCCTTTTTTGTCCGTTACACCACTCTACAGGTTTCAAAATGGTGAATTGCCATTTCGATTATCTAATACAAATGGACCATTTACTATTTGCAGAAGTTTTCATTTGATGAAAATCTCTTCTACTTCTTTTTGATTTTCTTAGATCAGGTTTATTGGTGAACTATTGAAAAATTGATGAATTTTATCCACTCGCTCATTATGGCAGTGGTTCTGCTGAAGTCCAAAATGGAGCCGCCATGTTTTTAAATGAAGGCGTCTATTTGGTTCCATCTATGATGACAAACACACTTTTCATTATAATTTATGATTGCAGTCAGGATAAATAAATGTATATTTTCCTGAGAATCCCTATTTCCAAACACTAAATCTAATTTAAGATACCTAAAAACAATTATTTACTACGTACATAAAATCTGAAAAAATGTGTATATTACAATATATATATATATATATATATATATATATATATATATATATATATATATATATATATATATATATATATATATATTATGAAACTAAAACTAGCCTCGGAAAATCTGACTGTCTTAACATGTTAACGAACCCGGCTTTGTTTAACGAACTACATCTTGGATCATGGAATGTTCGGAGCTTATACAGATCAGGGGTCACCCAAACGGTAGTGAATAAAGTAAAAAAGTACAACATACCGTTAACAGCCATACAAGAGGTGAGATGGACAAAATGTGGAGAAACCATTATTGATGGCCACACACTGTTCTACACCGGGAGAAATGCCAAAAACGGAACAGCTGGCATTGGATTTATAGTTAGTCCAGCTGCAAGGAAATCAGTTATAAATTTCACTCCAATTAATGAGAGGATAAGTGTATTACGAATTAGAGGTCGCTGGTTTAATACCACGATTAGTAAATCCACCCCAACAATAGAATCTGCGTGGATGGTACTGAGCAAAGATGCGAAAGAGCTGCATGTAGCAAACTGGAAAGCAGTGGCCCAAGATAGGCAGAGGTGGAGAAGGCTGGTTCAGGTGGCCAAAGATCTACAAGGTCTATACAGCCAACAAAAAAAAAAAAAAAATATATATATATATATATATATATATATATAATATTATATAAATATTTTTATTATATCCTCGTCATGAGAAAATATCTTATGTGATTTTTATATTTTGACTTTTTAATCATGCCAAATCTTTAATTTTCTGAGGAGTAAGTATGTTTTGGTTTATTCTCAATCTGGCATTTCAAATTAATTTAGAGACTGAAAAATATAAAAATCAAATAGGATATTTGATGGCATACGAGATATTTTCTCGTTATAACGAAGACATTTTTGTTGTATTATAGCATAATCCCCCCCCCCTTGTATTGTCTTTATTCTGTAACAACTAATTTATTGCATAATATTTATTTCTTTTTTTAATACTATCAACTCATTCCTCAACATCTTAAAGTCCAGTATTTCATAGTCAACCCATTTACTTGTGTGTATTAAAATATATTTATAAATTTCAATAATAAAATACAAATTTTAAAAAGAATACATTTTTTCTAGGCATATTATAAACTTTGTATCAAGTGATGAGCCGATGTGGCATGGTTATTTTTACGCTGTTATGATGCTCCTTATGGGAATAGTGATTCCTTTATTCCGCGGCTACCATAACTTGACTATAATGATAGTCGGACTGCGCACCAGAACTGCCATAATCTCCACAATTTACAGGAAGGTACTGTTTTTAGAGATGAGTAGGATTTAAGTGCTTCTCATACGAGTACTGAATGCATATGTGACCTGCATATGGCTATCATTTTAAAAACCGTATATTATTTAGAAGTTCTTGATGAGGTTAAAGGAGATACTAATTACTAATTAACAATCAAAGTTAAGTTTGTTGATTTGCATTGTTATTTAGTAAATATTAATGCAAATAAAAAATTAGTTAATTAAAAATAAAAACCCTAACACCAGAAATAACTCTTATACCTTATAATCCTGTCTGCCCTAAGGGACGGAATGCACTTGCATATTTATTTAAACAGCTTAGTGGTTTCTTAGTGAAGTTGATATTTATGAATATTGAAACTTGGTATAGTAGTTGGGTGCTTTTCACACATAAGTTTTGTAGTTAGTAGATCCAAGATTTGTATTTTTTTTTTTTTTTTTTTTTTGTCGGTTTCAGTCACTTAAACTGTCCAATGCTGCAAGAAAGGAGACTACATTGGGTGAAATAGTCAATTTGATGGCTGTCGATTCTCAATCAATAATGAGTTCATTGATTTTTATAAATTATTTGTTATTTGCACCTTTGGAAATAGGATTAGCTTTGTACTTCCTCTGGCAGCAATTAGGTCTGTATATTAGATTTTTTTGGTTATTTTAAAATTATTAATTTGAAACTAATTAGTTTTAAACTGAATGATTAAAGCAAATCAGTTTTATCCTTTGTCACATACCCATGAAATCCGTGATATCCTTTAAAAATTCTGTTTCAGGACCCAGCGCTCTTGCCAGCTTAGCTGTTATGATCTTCATGATCCCTGTAAACTCATTTATTGCAAAGAAAACAAAACATCTTCAGCAGAAACAAATGAAGAACAAAGATGAAAGAGTTAAAATGATAAATGAAATACTTTCAGGAATGAAGGTTTGCAGTATTTTTTTTAGAAATTTAATTTCTAATTTATACTCTTAAAAAAATAATGGTGGTTTTCTTTTCTACATAAACTGCCGATATATTGTAGCAAATCGCCAGTCAGGAATCATTCAATCAATTGATTTTATTAGGCAGGCATTGTCGCTTTTTTTCCCACCACCTCTTATTCTCTCGGCCACGTCAGTTCTGTCCAATCATGTAAAGTATGGTTTTGGCTGACGTATCCAGCATTGTCTGTTTTCCGCTTTTCATATTAAAACATTTCTCTTATACCTATTTCTGTTGTTATTTCAAGTGCCAATCATTCATTCATCATTTCATCAAATTGTAAGTAGATTTAATTTTTATACTATTTTCTTTGTAGCAGATGTTTTCTCTTTTTGTCTTACAAGTCCTACTACTGGACTACAGATTCGAAAAAAACTTTCTTGTTTAATAAGCTTTAAGTCCATGTTAATTAAGTTGAGGTCTGTTACAGAATGAGCTGGGATTGACCTCCAATTTTTTAAAACAATTATGCTATGTGAAATTCTGTCTCTTCAAATTTATTACATAGCTTTTATTTATTTTTATCCCTATGACTTGGGATGTGTTGTAATAAATTAATTACTAAAATTCAGAAGGGAGGGAAGGAGGGAGGGAGGGAGTGAGTGAGTGAGTGAATGAGTGAGTACATCCCCTAGAAAAAGCAGAAAAAAAAGTCATGACAAAAAGTAAATTTTATTTGTCCATAACTCAAAAAGTACACATTCTATAGTAAATTACATTTATGATCATTTGAAAGGCGATTAAATTTTCTACAAAACAAAATCATCTAAATCGGACTTGTATTAGCAAAGATACAGAATATTGGACTTTGTAGTCAGGTTTTTAAAGTATTCTGCTCATGTTCACATGAATACCTGTTTTTTTTAGTTTTTCAAATAACTTGAACTCTATACATAACTCTATATCCATTCCAGTTGCTCATTGAAAGATAGTTGAATGATTTACAGAACTGAACTTTAAAAATAAAATCTTAATCGGACTAATATTAGCGAAGATACAGGAAATAATTTTTGTATTGGATTTTCCATCCAAAGTGATATGGAAATTTGTGTGTAGGGACACATCAGTTTTTTGTAGAGGTTATGAAAATTTTTATGTGTATTAATTTTTTTCTTTCAGGTATTGAAGTTGTATGCTTGGGAGCCAAGCTTCATAGATAGAGTTTTGAAAATCAGGAATAAAGAAAATAAGATACTGAAAAAAAAAGCTTATTTCAGAGCAGCAACTTCATTTCTTTGGTCATGTGTTCCTTTTATGGTTAGTACATTTCATAATTACAATAAAACAGATCAATTAATTTTTTTTTCTGATAAGCTCAATTAATAGTAAATAAACAATACTCCTAAAATTTGTGTTCTACCATATCAATCATTCTTCTCCTATAAAATACATTTGTTACTTATTTTAATTTCAGGTTACAATTATGACGTTTGCAGCGTATGTTCTGATTGATGAAAACAACATTCTCGATTCATCGAAAGTTTTTGTTTCTGTTTCACTCTTCAACATCATGAGAACTCCTTTTATGATGTTTCCCAGTTTGCTACCAAGTGCTATTCAAGTGATTACAATCTTTATAATTTACTCATGCTTCTGTATCATAATTGGTAGCCCAAATTGTTTTCTTCCTATTTTCTACAAGCTTAAATGCTGTAAACAGATTTTATTAATGTATAACTTGTGCTTATTCTGTCTTAATAAAGTACCAAACAACTAAAACATCTGCCCTCTGCCTTTCTCTTCCCTCATTCTCTTCTCCCATATATTGAATTTATTTTATTTTCCTAAGAACAGAAAAAAAGATGTCTTTAAAATTGTTTTTTTTATGTCATATTATTAAATTTTAAAGTATTTGTTTAAATAATCAATATTTTTTTCAGGCAGCAGTATCAATAAAAAGAATAAATAAGTTTTTAAATAGTGAAGATTTGGACTTAGATACAGTTACTCATGATAACAAAGATGGTAAGTTAAAAATATTTTGGAAATAATTCTTGTAATGATGCATGAGTTTGCTTGTGTGTATATTTAAATAATATATAAAATGCTTAATAAAACTGTTTATCACATAAAATTTCAAATTATTTTTTTTTTTAATTTAATTTAGTGTAATGGGTATTAAGTTCAAAAAAAAGAAATTTTGTAAATAAAGGAATTAATTTTTGATGTTATATTATTTTTTATGTACAAAAAGGGTGCCTACACTCGTAAGAGGTCACTTATAACTTGTTCAGGGTAATATGCTTTTATTGATCCTCCGAATATTGTGACACAATGCCAACTCAACTATTGGCACACTGAGGTATAAACTACATGGAATATAATGGGTCCAATAGTAGGATGGGGCACCTGGAGGAGTGGGGGAATTGTGTTCATCTTGCTCTCGCTGGTGCTCGCTCTAGTTAATTCTATGCCTCCTAGATGATTCCAAGAGAAACAGAGGGAAACTCTACTACATCAGTACGGTACATATGGCCTGTTTTGATAGATAAATGCTTCACGGAAACGAATCTGAGAAACAGATATTAGCCCTGATTTGAAGCACTTGTATCTGCTTTTTGAAAGTAGCAGAAACTGTTGTATACAGTATGTCCACAACATTTTAGAATGAAAAGATACTTATTATTTTGATATTTCTCTATCTTAGACTATATATAGTATTATAAAGTAGTAAAAAGTTTTATTTATGTTATGTCCAATCTTGGATTTTTGTCATAAATTTGGGCTTGGAACCCTAGATTTACTTTAAATTATAACTTTTTTTTTTAATTTTATTGTTTTATATATTTTAAGAGGAACCTTTAATAATGGAAAAATGTACATTCTCTTGGGGAGGTGATGAGGCACCAACACTTCATAATCTTGATCTGAAAATAAAACCAGGCTCACTCGTTGCTGTAGTTGGTGCAGTCGGTTCTGGCAAGTCCTCTTTGATCTCAGCCTTCCTCGGAGAAATGTATAAAGTTTCAGGCAGGGTCAACACATGGGTGCGTTTTCATGTTTTCAATTTTATTACAATAGGTTCAATTATGTTTATTTCTAAGCTGTCTAATTGTGTATAAAGATACTTTATTTTCTACATCAGAAAATAAAACTTCTTAGAAGTTTGGAATAAATCATAAGCAATTTGATAAAAAATTTGAAAAATGTCTCATAAAGCAAAGCCAAAGATGCTTTTCAGTACTTTAATATTCATTGAGGAATATGTACTGTACTCATAGTCCAAGAGATTTCAGATGGCCTCTGGCTAGAAGTGAGTGGGAGACCAGCGTTAACAAATCTACAAGACAACCAGTCCTCCCACCACTCATATTAGCATCCAAAACTTAGTTATTATTTCCTGTCACAACTATCTACATTTACAGGCATCTGAATGTTTGGGACTCTGATAACGATTTTATTAAAAAGAAGGCAAAATTAAAACTAATAAGAAATTCATTGCATTCATCTGTATTAGCTCATTTTCAGTAGAATTGAATGCAGAATATGAATATATTAGAAAGCTCACAAAACATGATAGTTTTTATGAACATTAAAATGTCCATTGTTATAGCATAAGAACTTTACACAATTATAATATATACTGAACCAGGTCCCTCACGTAAGCATTTTGGAGGCCAAAGATATTGATTGAAAACCTGAATTGGTTTAAAATTATTATTACGTTATTTTTAATCGTTCTTTTAGTTGATTCCTCATTCGCGCTGCATTCACCAGGCATTATTTATAGCTTTTTCACATAATTGCAACTTAACTATTAAACCTTATAATAATAACTATTTAATTATTACAATTATAAATTCTATTAAAAAATATCAGGAAGAAGATGGTCCAGGTGGCGGTCAACAATAAAATAAAATTGTTTTAATTATTTATTTAATGCCGACGTTTTGACCCACATTGTTGATCATCATCAGGGCTAGAAATAAAGATTCAAAGGAGTAAAGACATGTATAAAAAATAAAAATAAAATTGAGCAAATAGAAAATAACAGAAAATAAAAGGATTAATATAGGGGCATAAAGACAACTATTATAAAAACTAAAACTTAAATTGAACAAATAGAATATAACAACATATTAATGACATATCTGCTAAAAATTGTATTTTACGAGCTGGAACGGAGGTCTGTGGCAAAAAGACAATAAGTATCAGTACCAAAAGGACAAGATGGTGGAATGCAGAGGTAGCTCAAAGAGTGAAAGAAAAGAAGAATGCCTGGAAGAAATACGTAATAAGCAAGAACGATGCTGATTGGCAAGATTGCACTCAGAAGCAAAACCTATGCAAGAATTTCATAAAAGATGCCAAAGATAGACCATGGCGTGAGTTTGGAGAGGAAATAGAGAGCTACTTCCAAGAGAATACTAAGCGTTTCTGGAGCATAGTGAAAAGCCTGAGAGCAAGGAGAGGGAAGCAGGTGAGAAATATAAAAAATGCGGATGGACCAATTACCACCGATAAAAAAGAGATCCTGGGGGTGTGGAGAAGTCATTACCAAGAGAAATTTGCATATGTCAATCATGTGGACCATGTGAATTTGGGTAGAGGACGTTTAAGGACTGCAATAGATCAACCAGAGGATATGGACAACTGCATCACAGAGGATGAAATAGAGATGGCAATTGATAGTATAAAGCTTGATAAGGCTAGTGGTCCTGACGAAATCTCTCCGGAATTCGTTAAATTTGGAGGAGAAGAACTGAAAAAGGCCCTTCAAATGCTATTCCAGGAAATTTGGAATGAGAAAAAGATACCAGAAAAATGGGAGCAAAATATTATTATCCCCATTCATAAGAAAGGAAGTCAGACCATCTGTGAGAATTATAGACCAATTTGTCTGTCTTCGGTGATATATAAGCTTTACACTCAAGTACTGAAACGACGCCTGCGATATTATGTCGAAAAGGACATTGAGGAGGAACAGGCTGCTCTTAGCCCTGGCCGACAAATGCAGGATCACTTATTCTCCCTGAGGATGGTGGCAGAGAAGGCATGGGATCGAGTATGGAACATATACCTTGCTTTTCTTGACTTGAAGGCTATGTTTGACTCACTTCCACACCAGGTAATCTGGAGTGCTTTGGAAGAGAAGAAAATACCTCCAAACTTAATAAATGCTCTGAAGTCAGTATATCAGGACCCGAAAGGTATAATACGCCTTAATGGTTCACGATCTGCACCGTTTAGATTCTACAAGGGAGTGAAACAGGGTGACAGTCTGAGTCCTCCCCTTTTTTAGTATTATGATAGACCATGTATGGAAAATATGCAAAAGGAGAATTCCTAGGGCAACAGTAGGATATTGGAATCTGATTCCCGTACTGGTCCAAAGTTTTATATATTCAGATGACATAGTTGTGATTGCAGATATGTCTGAACGTCTACAAGTAGCTGTGATGAATGGTCTGAAGAATTAAAAAGGAAAGGACTGAGTATAAACCCCAGTAAGAGCAAAATTATGCATATAGGAAGGACAGACCAACAGCTTACAATAAACTGCCTTAAGCAGAACCTCGAAGTTGTGGATGATTTTGATTATCTAGGTGCTGTCATAAGTAGTGAAGGGAGAATAGATCGAGAGGTACTGAATCGAATAAGAAAGGCGAATAGCGTATTCTTTCAAATATCTTCAACATTGGTAGCAAGCGAGAAGGGTCGAAACGTTGGTGTTAAATAAATAGTTACAACTATTTGATTTTATTCTTGACCACCACCCAGACCATCTCCTTCTTGATATACCACATCAGGTCAACTATCAATATACAGAATGACGAGTCCGTTAATACTGATGCCATTTTTCTCCTTTTGGGTCAGTCTTGTTCTATCCTAATTCAACATTAAAACATATTTTAGTATGGTATTTGGTGATAGATAACAAATAAAAATATATCCTGAGCAATCGCAATGATTTATTGTTGATAAAGATACGATTTTTCTATTTAAAAGAAAAAAATAGGTTCTTCTAACTTGCACCAAGTCTAACAATAATATTATTTTAACTAATGAGTACGAAATTCAGCCTTACAAATAAATTTAAGGTTATAGTTTGTATTACTTCAATCCTTGAATACAGATCATCTTTTAAAAAAAAAATTCACAATCGACACTAAACTTACTGGTCACTATGTGAACAGTATAATCACTTACTGATTACTGATTATTTATTGACGAAATCTGTTGATATAACTGACTCAATATGCTACTGAACAACTGACTGGCTCTGACCACCTCAGTCCTTACTGTCATGGCAGTTAAGAAGTTTCTTAGAACAAGATTCTTTGCCTTGCAAGAGGATTCTCAATGTCTTTAGGTTGCTTCTTTTGCTAAATATTTATAATAATGTAATTTACTCATTATTTTAGATATTTATTAAAAATTAAAAATTTGCTTAAAATATTTTTTAAACTAAAATAAGAACTATAATTATAATTTATTCAATTTAAATTTTTATTACTGAAAAATCTTCACTTTGGATATATTGTTTTTTCACTCTCAATAGGAAATATTCTGAAAACAATTAATAAATAAAGATACAAAATTTTAAAATTGAATTTTTTTTTTGCAGGGAACTATTGCCTACGTGCCCCAATTAGCCTGGATACAAAACTGTACCCTGCAGGACAATATATTATTTGGAAAGACTCTAGACATTAAAAAGTATCATAAAGTTATTAATGCATGTGCATTGAAAAAAGATTTAGAAATGCTTCCTGGTGGGGACCAAACTGAAATAGGAGAAAAAGTAAGTCCTTTTATATTGAAAAAAAAATCTTAGTTAATTAATTAATGAAAGTGGAAAAAAAGAAAAGAAATTAAGTACTATTTAGATAGTATTGATAGCTGTAAGTCACTAATTCTTTTTTTTTTAAGAGATGCTGCCCAACAGTATTAGGTTGCTATACACATAGTATATTTTAAATCATATTTGACAATTTTTAGAACTTATAATAAATTTATAGTAGTATAATTTCTGTACATCAATAGAATATTGTATATTTATGTATATATATTTTTTTGTGGACTATTTTATATTGTTTTTTTAAGTTTTAATTTAATTTTTTATTATTTTTTTTACTAAATAAATTTTCTCTATTAGCCCCTATAAACCTCTAAGTGTTACATTAAGATGCCATTTATTAATAGATACAAATTAAAACCTATATAATTATCAAAATTTAACCTAAAAGATTAGGTATAGTAACAATAAATAAAAACATATATTATTGCACATAAACATATAAAATTGGATTAAAATTGAACAGATATTTATATATGTAAAAACATAAAAAAGTGTTATAAATACATGTCCTCTCATTCGACCACTTTTCACTTCATAGGCTACCGTGCAAATGGTGCTGGATGATTCCAATGGAGTCAGTCTTGCTACGTCCTTAATATCAGCACTACAATTCTGTATGAAGCTGCTAGTTCTACTCGGTTTAATATCGCGGGCTTCGAACCAATCGCCTCTCACATTGAAACCTCTTTCCCCAAAACTCTCACAGACTTGAGTGCTGAGAGAGAGAAGTTATAGCATGGCTCATAGAACACCAATCAAATAGTTTGCTCTAACAATCATTAAAACATTCAAAAATGTGATTTTGTCTAACTAAATATAGAACCCTGTTAAATTATTTTATTTTAAATAAATCTATTAGGGTATAAATGTGAGCGGTGGACAAAAGCAAAGAATCAGCCTGGCCAGAGCTGTGTATTCGGACTGTGGCGTCTACTTATTAGATGATCCTTTGAGTGCAGTTGACAGTCATGTTGGAAAACATATATTTGAGAACATCATTGGTCCAAACGGATTACTTAGCAAAAAGGTAATACATATAATAAATATAAGGAATTAAAAATCTGGTGTGGTGCGTTCAATCCACCATGTTTACTTATAATAATCCACCCTATAACAATTATCCATTTTTAAAATAAAGGACTTTATGATCATATAGTCAACAAAGTATATTTTTTATTGTGCAAGCTGACATTTCGGCTTAATCATGTGAGCCATCATCAGGGCTGAAATTAAATCCAAGATACAAGAGTTGTAAGATATGTTCTGTACAAAATACAAATAATAAAGGTGAAATACAGATAACTGAGTATTAAGGATGTAAATAATAATATAATACACGTAATATTCCATACATCCCTCAAAATTTAGAAATCTTCCAGTTTCCCTCATTTATGCCTAGTGTTAAAAAATAACAATAATTTAAATAATGTTTATAGCAAACTCAAATATCCTATCTCGCTCCTACAACAATCCATTATAGTTTACCACATTCCTTGTTCCACTCTCAATTGCAATTCCTGATGGTACCAAAAATTATCTTAAGAAGTGCTTGTACCAACAAAAATATAATATTTCCACCCGTAAACCAGTTGCCTCAAAATTAGCAGAACATGTCATATCCATTAACCACTACTTCTATTTTGATAACCCTTTTGTCCTCTCTACTGTACCCAACTCTAAAAAACGACTCCTCTCCGAAGCCATATTCATTCATATGGAAATAATAGCATTCCCATAAACCAAAAATTTGATAAAGAAGTGATTTCACCAACATATTGTAACATTTTCTGACTCCTCAAACTATAATTTTATATGCTTAGTTTTGTTTCTCTGTTTTTCGTTTTCTTATAAAATAGTGATAGTCCGTAGGAATTTATGTTATTTATGTCATATAGGTATTATTTTAAGATATGTTCATTAACAAGTTACAATGTCTCATTATGTTCTTATTAAGTACGATTATTGTTGTCTTCCATATATATTTCAACCTAAAATAGGTTACTTCTGTCAAAAAACTAAAATAGGTTAGTTTTGTCTTAGTATTTTTGTATTTTATATTAGTATTACATTATTATTACCTGTATTATATTATTATTTACATCCTTATTACTAAGTTATCTTTTTTCACCTTTATTATTTGTATTTTTTACTGAACATATGTTATATTTCTTGTATCTTTCATTTAATTTCAGCACTGATGATGGCTCACATGATTGAGCTAAAACGTCGGCTTGTAAATTAAAAAATATATTTTGTTGACTGCATCCTCATTATTTATTTCATCATGATAACATCACAGCCAATCAAGCAACATCAATAATTCAAATTACTTTAGAGGAAGCCATTTTAAAAATTTGTCATGTAATGCTTGTCAGATAATTTCAATGAGGATAAGACCTTGCTGACATTAAAGATCATTTAATTTTACATTGATGTAAGGAGTTGAATAAAAAAGAGCCATTTTCAAAAAAAGTAAAATCAATGCAACAAGTGGCACATTATGTTCGGAGAGATATTAGCGCACTCTGTTGGTGGGATTCAAAACTACTAGGCTGAGCTTCAGTTACAACTTATGCCAACAGATAGTGCTAGTCCTTCCTTTTTCTGGAAATTTGTTTTGTTTTCAATCACCGTTAGTTAATTATCAAATTCTTTCATAGTTTATATTTATCTATTTTTTATTACTACTAACTATGAGAGATGGTTAGTTATTTCATATAAACAAAATTAAAGGTACTTTAGAAGAAACCATTTTGAAAATTTGGCATTTAAGCCCTGTCAGATTATTTCAATGAGGATAAAATATAGCTTATATTAAAGAATATTTAATTTTACATTGATATATCTAGTTTAATCAAAATTGTTTGAGCTGATTTTGAGAAAATTGGAAATTCTGTTAAGAAAATGTTAAATCGATGATTTAAAGTGCCACTTTGGTGAGTCGATTTTAGTGAAAAATTTGCTGTAACATCCCAAAAATATACTACATTAATGCAATACTTTCCCTTACTATATATTTCAGTTATAGGTTAGTGAAAGTAAAAAAAAGTAATATGGCTAGTTAAACAAAGAATTTTGAAAATTACTGATGATATTACATTCAATGAATAAATATTCAAAGAAAATAGTTTCTTAAATTACTGTGTTATTAGGTGTATGTTCAACTGTCAAAACTTGTGGCAACCCTCACTGTAGTTTGATAGAATAAATTGCTACTAAGCTTCTATTCATTTATCCATTAGGAGCCTCAGAACTAACTCCTTAGAGAAAAATCCTTTGGTGTCCAAAATTTTTCTTAATCACAATACTTTCCCTTACTATATGTCATTTATAGGTCAGTGAAAGTAATATGTAAATTTGAAGTTCGATGAAAAATACCTTATTTCTTTGTTTTGTAGACAAGACTTCTTGTTACTCACAGTATTACCTTCCTACCCGAAACAGACATGATTGTAGTACTCAAGGATGGTTCAGTATCAGAAGTAGGAACCTACCGTGAGCTACTTGAAAAGAAAGGAGCATTCAGTGAATTCCTGATATCACATTTACAAGAGATTGATAAGGAGGAACTAGAAGGTAGGTTATGGAGATAATCTGTTTTTGGCATCATTAAGAGTTTTTATTTTATTATTGGTATGGTTCTAAACCTTTTTACTATTGTTTGTTCCATTCTGTTGACAGAGTTGGATGAAAATATAATGGGAGTTATCAACACCGACCTCGAATTACATAGACAAATAAGCATTCAGAAATCTATCAACTGCTCAATGACATCCTTACACTCGCTAAGAAAGTAATTATTAACTTGCATATTAACACATATATTTTTCACTGTTATTCTTATAATATGGTCAATGTTAATTAAGTTTACGTTTTGTTATTTAATTTTACTTAACACATTTTAGGAGAAGTCTTTCACAGCTCTCTGAAAAAAGTAATACTGAAAAACCGATTGGTAAAAAATTAATAGAAGAAGAGAAAACTGAAGTTGGAAGGGTAATAATTTTAATTTAACAAATATTTAATAGTTGACCGTATTGATAACCAAGAACATCGTCTGGACGGTAGTCAAGAAAAATTAAAAAATAGTAAAAACTATTTATTGAAAACCGACATTTCGACCCACATTGCAAATCTTCATCAGGGATACAAAGAACATCAAAAAACTATTGTAGAATGATAAAGAATCACATATTGTCTTCCAGCAGGAATAATGGGAAAACTCAAAAACTGTTGTTTTTTGAACATCTCAAACACTTTTTGAACACTGTTGATTTTGAAATTAGTGTCAAAAGTTCTCTATGCCTCATTGTAATTAAATCATTTTGTTATTAGACTTTGAAACGTAATGGTCTCAAGTTTCTACACTATATCGGTTTAAAAAATTTATATATTTATTAAAATAAATATATATAAATAAAATAGTAAATTAAAGTAAGTAAAGTAAAATTAAGTTAATTTAAAAAAATAAATAAAGTAAAAGTAAGTTAAAGTAAAGTAAAATTAAAGTAATTAAATAAAGTAAAGTAAAGTAAATAAAATAGTAAATTATAATAATACATTTATATATTTTACTTGTTTTTTTTTTAACATTAGAGATTTAGTAGTTTTTTGTTGTCAGATACAAAGGAGGGTTTATGCCCATTATTTTAAAGCTGTTGGAACATTTCTGTGGATGGCATCAATTGTCCTCGTTGTAGTTGACCAGATAATTGAGACTGGATCATACATACTGTTGTCTAAATGGTCTGATGACAAGGAATCTGTTGTCAATGGTACACAAAATATAGAAAGAAGGAACACATACCTGAAGTTATATGGATTGTTGGGCTTTGGAGAAAGTAATTATATAAAATTCAATTATATTTTTATCGATGATTTAAAATTTCTCTTCAGTCTTCTTTATTCTCTTATTATCAGGTAATGTTTATTTGGGGTGGTCAGACTTCAGCTGGAAACTTGCTAATCTGTAAGAAGCTCACTGTTGGATCATCCCTTAACTTTCTATACTGTTCTTTTATGGGCCCATAAATCCTTCTTGATATATTTCATTCGAATATAGCAATCTTTTGTTCATCTACTTTTTTTAGCAACAAATATTCAGAGCTGTATGTCTCATTTTCCTTATTCTTTAATCTTGGAAATAAAATAAAAGAATGCTATGACCATAGATGTTTAATCCAAGTTTTTTTTTAACTATTCAGGGTATGAAGTCTTTAAATAAAGTTAGAGGTTGTTTTTGTCAACATGGCAAAGTAATTAGACAATATTTATGATGAACTAAACAGATGAATAATTTTCTCTCTCTTTCTATCTCTCCCGTAAAATTTAGTTTACTGGACTTAATAATTTTTTTCTTTCTTTGTTTCATTTGCTGATACTTCTTCTCTCCCTAGCTCCTCAGTGCCTTTCAGCGTGAAGTCCCGTTTTTTTCTTTCTTTGGTTCATTTGCTGATTCTTCTTCTTTCCCTAGCTCCCTCAGTGCCTTTCAGCATGAATTGTCACATGTCCAAACCAGCACAGTTGGTGTTCTTCCATTTTTTCTTTCAGTGACATCACTTTTAATTCCTCTCTGACGACCTTATTACTTATGCAGTCCCTTTTTACTTTTCCTATTATTCTTTGGCAGGAACCTAATTTCTGAGGTCTTCATTCCAATGATAACGTGATTTTGGGCATTTCAGAGTTCTGCCACATATGGTAGGATCAGCAAGAAAATGGTTTTATATAGTGCTTATTTGGTGGCAATATTGATCACCTTTTTCCCAATTATACGACTGATTTGGTGTTATGCAAGCTTGAGATTCCTAATTCTGCTGGTTACTTCATACTCAACCCTTCCATATCGGCTTACGATCGTACATGTTTGCCTCAATTCTCATACATGTTTGCCCACTCACGGAATTCTCTGTTACAGGACACACTTGCATTTATTTCGTCTCTCCCTGCTTAAATAATTTTACTTTTGTTTGTATTTATGGTCATTATTTTTCTGTATAGTTCCTCCCTCCACTCATCACTGCTTGTTGTATTTCTCTTCAGAATTAGCTACTTGCATTATGGTGATAGCTTGGGCTGATATTGGGATCAAGTTTCTGTATACCATCAGAGCTCTTGGTGTTCTTCTCTTACATACTTTTAGTATTTCATCCATAAAGGTAATAAACAAAAACGAACTCAGGCTGCCCCCTGTTTGACTCTTACTTGTAAGTAGAAAGGCTGGGATTTTTTCCATTGAGATGTATGACTCCTTTTGGGTTCTGATAAATATTTACTGATATAAAATTGATAATTACAATTTTTTTAAATTATTCTACTAATAAATCTTTTTAAATATTTCCAGCATTTGCCAACTTCTTTTCTTCACTGACCTGGTATGTTGGTACGGTTAATGCTGGTGCATTGATACATTCGTTGTTATTTACGAATATTATGCACTCTCCGATGTCGTTCTTTGATACCACGCCACAAGGAAGAATTTTGAATCGTTTTTCCAAGGATTTTGATGTTCTGGATAATAGCATACCTTTTAACTTCAGGCAATGTTTTGTGTCTCTAGCACCGGTAATATTCAACTATATTTTTTTTTATTGGTTAGAAAAAATTGGTAATTATATCATATTGAATATTGAAATTTTTATTGTAGGTAGAAGGATTATTTATGTTAAAAATACAATAATGTAAAATATATTTTCTTTGAAATTTATTAGCTTTGAAAACACCTTTTCAAATTTATGCAACAAACAATATCATCTAACTCTTGATTTTACTTCCAAGAAAAGTTCCACTATTTCTCTTATTGCTATATCTTTTTGTTTTATGATTATTAATATTCCATGTCAGTTGTTGTAAATTTACTTAGGTTGATTATTTGATAAAGTACTTTTGATTGTAGTTACTTGGGACGATGTTTATTATTAGCTATTCTACACCTGCATTTTTAATTGTCATAATCCCGATTGGATTTATTTACTTTTGGATTCAGGTATGAGAAAATTACTTCATTGTATATATTTTTTTTTAAATTAATAATATTTATTGGTTTTATTATTATTTAAAATTATCTACAGAAATGTTACATCGCTACTTCACAGCAACTGAAGAGAATTGAATCAGTTACCATATCTCCGGTTTATTCACATTTTGGCGAGAGTGTTTCAGGTAATTGTTGTATCAGATTATAAATTAATTTTTTAGTAAAGCATTGATAAAACATGGTTGTGTGATCTAATTTATTAATAAAGTAGACTCGCGATAATCTGACACTTGGCAGTCCGACATGCCCGGAAATCCGATGTCCAGACACAGACAGGCACCTCCTCCCGTCTGCCCCGTGCCTCTTGCCTGTTTAAATGTGTTATTCAGAGTGCTTCTTTCATGTTATTAGTGAATTTGAATTCTGCTACATGGATTAATTGTTCTGTTAATCTGTTATATGGATTAATTTTTGTGTTGAAAAGTGTTGTGTGATGGAAAGCACTAGTGGAAATGTTAAATGTAAGCATACAACTTTAACTCTTACTGATAAATGGGAAATTATTAAAAGAAATGACTGTGGTAAAACTCCAATTTCCATTTCTGAAGCTTTTGATATCAGACAACCAATCAATAATGACAACAAATAGTAAAAAAATAGGGGTAAAATAGAACAATTTATAAAAACTGTAGATGACTCTAAGAGAAAAACCCTTCGCATGAGCGAAAAACCTCAAGTTGAGGAAGCTCTGTACGTTTGGTTTAAACAACAAAGAAACAGACATGTCCCTATTTCGGGAGATATTTTAAAACAAAAAGCTCAGCTTTTTTATCGTGGAATGACCAACAAAGATGATTTTCGTGCCAGCGATGGTTAGTTTGAAAGCTTTAAGAAGCAGTATGGCATTCGTTTCTTGCAGATGAGCGGAGAAAAACTATCAGCTGACGAGACTGAAGTTTCTCAATTCATTCAAGAATTAAATTCATTAAATGCCAAAATTGACGAACTAGGTCTTACGTCCAAACAAATGTACAATGCCGATGAAACAGGTTTAAAATGGATGCAACTCACAACAAAAACTTTTGTAATGAAGGAAGTAAAAAAAGTTTCAGAAACGAAATCTCAAAAAGAGCATATCACATTAATGTAGTGGGCCAATGTCGCTGGAAGCCATATGTATATGTAAAAACTCTTAGCTATGGATAAATCCAAGAGTCCCCACGGGCATTTAAAAACAAATCTTTTCCTGTGACGTGCATAAAAGCCAAAGCTGAGCATGGGTTACTAAAGAAGTTTTTTTAGACTGTTTTCCAACCATTTTGTACATGAAGTCAAAGAACAATTAAAGAGAAAAAATCTGCCATTGAAGGCCCTTTTGTTGTTAGATTCAGGGTCTGACGCAAACATCACATCAATCTTGAAAAATTTAACATCAAGGATGTTATTTATGCCATTGTCAATGCAGCATTTGCGTGGTCTTGTCAAGCCTTTAATTCTGATAAAATCTTGGGAAAATATTTGGCCAGAAAACCCACTCCTTCTAAAGAAAGACGACAGAGATAAATCTGAAGATAATAATGAAGTTACCGAAGCTGCGCTTACACTTTGTGATGAAATTAACATTCCGCAAGAATATAGATTAAATATAGTTCTGAAGATCAATAGTCTTATATTATTATTATAAATTATTATCAATAGTATAAATAGTAAATATCAATATTCTAACCTCTTGTATTGAATATCTTGGTTAATGTTTTTGTCTCTAATTGAGGCAAGGTGTGGAAAGAGGTTAAACAGTTATTCAATGTCAATTCAATTTAATCTAAAATTGTATACATATATTTTCGTTGTAATTATAAAAACTTCCTTAAATACAGGTTCTTCGGTGATAAGAGCTTATAGTGTTCAGAAGAGATTCATTGAAGAATCTGAAATGAAAGTGGACTTAAACCAATCATCCTCTTATGCCACTATAGTTGCTGAAAAGTATGCATTACTGATTTAAAAATTTATTATAATTTTTTTCTTCTTACAAAATATATCTAGATAAAATTATGCATTTGGAATAAAATTTATTTATTTATTATCTTAGTTGGCTGGGTATAAGACTGCAATTAATTGGTGGTTTGATTTGTTTTTTTTCATCACTTTTTGCAATCATCGGTAAGGATTACCTGAGTCCTGGAATCGTTGGACTTTCAATCAGTTATACATTGGAGGTAGCAGGTTTACCATTTGTTATTTCTTAATTATTTATTCTACTTTATGTCTTATAGTTAGTTATATTATATGTTGCCAGATTACAATATTGTTGCACATGTTAGTTGTTATGGTAGCAGAAGTAGAATCTGATATTGTAGCTCTGGAGAGAATCAAAGAATATTCTAATACACCTCAGGTATTACCTTACTCTAAACATTAATATTTATTCATTTTTATTTTAAACTTTTATTTTTTACAATTATAATAATTTTTTGTTATTTATTAGAAGTATATTAGTCATAATAACAATTCAGACTCCCAAATTCGCCTTGAAATAGTTTCTTATGTGTGTTTAAAGATTAGGTAGTGTTTAAACATATAAATTATGGTTATTTTAAAAAATCATTACATAGTTTAATTCGGAGTTAAATGTTACATATTTTGTTAATATATAGTTTTATTTAACACTAAATATTTTGTTTGTACTTTACACTTCTACAGGTGGTGTTCAAATGACCACCATTTAAATAAATTTTATATTATTTTCCAGTTGATCATAAATAATATAGAATTTAGCCTGGACAGTAAAATTCAAAATATTTTTTAGAACATTACCTACTTATATTATTTATTTTTTCTAATAATTTAATGGTTCTTAGGGACCATTTTAAGGATAATTTTTTGATTATTTGTATTGATAAAATAAAATACAAAAATTGCTACTAACTATAGTGATTTATTTTCTTACCCAAAAATGCATCTAAAAATAAATCATTACTTTCTGGTTGTATCATGTGAAACGTCAATTTTTTTAGGATAATATTAATAATATTAATGGTTGTAATCTAATTTTAAATAATCAAAATATGCTCCTTCCCTTCTATTCAATTCTTCCAATGAATAATTTTGTTAAATCCTTTTGACAAAAGCTTGGAGAATGGAAGGAAATAATTTTCTTGAAGAAATATTTTTTCACATTGCCAGTTTTAAACGTTCAGCTTTGAAAAGAGGTAATCAGTTGCTGTTTAGCTTGGTGGTTACCGATTAAGTTCTAGTTAGGAGCCTTGTAGTTATGTTTTAAGCTTTTACGCTATATTTTAGATTCTTTTAAACTTAGTTTGTTGTGTTTTTTTAAACAAAAAAAGAAGTTTTTTAAACAAAAAAAGAAGTTTTTTTAAATAAAAAAAGAAGTTTTTTTTTTATAAATATAAACAATTACTAAGAAACTTGATACTGTATATTTAAAAATTTTAGGAAGCAGACTGGAACCTCACTAGAAGCAATGTAACAGCTGACTGGCCGCTAGAAGGTAAAGTGGAATTTTTAGACTACACAGTCCGTTATCGAGAAGGGCTGGACCTCGTACTTAAAGGAATCAACCTTTCTATCAAAGGTGGTGAGAAGGTAAAGAATATTTTACAATAATATTTGTTTTTATTATATTTTCAATAGTTTTTATTTTCTTTAATGTTTACTGCATTAAAAAATAAATAAAAAGATTTCTAAAAACTTTATTCAAACATATACGAATAAGGTACAGATTATATTTATATATAAATATATATATGTTTTTAATTTTCATAGCAACCGGTTTCGATCTTTAGACCTTCATCAGGCTAAATCAATAACAATAATCAATTTCAAAATAAATTATACAACTATTATAATATAATGGAAAGTTCCAAGCAAAAAAGCCTAGGGTCTCAGAAATAAAAAAAGCAATTAACCTGTTGATATTTCACCAATTCAAGCTTCATCAGGACAGAAGGTGAGAGAAAAAGACTGGAAAAAAAATTGTCCATGTATAAAAACAAAATGCAGCACATCTCACATCCACAGTCCAACAAGATACAGTATTCCACCCGATGACACGCATCCTGGAAAAAAGGAAGGATGCATGACAACTGCTGGGAAAAACTAATTTACCAACAGTTGATCATCAAAAAACAGAAAATGCAAACCCAACAATTATTTTTTGTCTCTCTTTTAGCTTTTGCTCCTCTTTATTATATTGAATAACAATAATCAGTATCAACAAGCAATTAAAGTAACAAATAAAAAATTAATTAAGTATAACATATACATTTATTGAATTTTATTAAATTCACTTTGTTTCTAGTCAATAAAATAACACGGTAATAAGTACAAAACTAAAATCTTCTTTGTGAAATAAAACAAAACTTTACCAAAAAAAAAAAAGATATAAATTGATGAAAACAATTTCAAGTAAATTTACAAATATTTTTTTGATGGTTTTGTTTTATTTCGCAAAGAAGCTTTTTATTCTGTATTTTCATGTTATTTAATTGACTTTAATGAAAGTTAATAATTTTCATTCTCAAAACACTTCTTTGTCGGGGAAACCTAATTCCACACGAAACTTTTTGGCAAATCAGGAGCCAATTCTAGACCAAGCCCAAAAGAAACCTCGACTTTATTTATTCAAAATTAAAACTTAATAAAAGTAGAAGTTTTCCTTGAAGAGGGTATCTGTAGCCCACTAGTGGGATGAAAAAAACATTTATTAAAAGAGTTATTTAAAAAATACAAAAAAAACTTTTCACTATTGGCCCCTCCAAAGGAAATTTAGTCTACTTTACAATGGTGTAATTGGACCTTAATTACCTTTAATAGTTATTGATGATCTGATGGATATGGTACCGAAAGGGTATTGGATTATAAAGAATCGTGGATTGGTTAGAATACTTTTACATACTTTTTTTTATTGTTTAGATTGGTATCGTGGGGCGTACAGGTGCTGGAAAAACATCTGTAACATTTAGTTTATTCCGAATAATTGAAGCAGCTGGTGGAAAAATATTAATAGATGGTGTAGATGTATCAACACTTGGTCTCCACGCTCTGAGATCCCGACTCACCATCATTCCTCAGGTAGCTACTCAAGAATAAATGATACAAAATTTATTATATGTCATATGTATCAAGCGAATTCCAATTTAAAATTATAGCAATTTTATTTATATCACTGAATTAAATAAATCTGATTTTTTCCCCCTCGTTAATTATCCTGGAACTATTATTCTATATTTTTGTCATACAGCTAATTGTAGTGAAAGACATACAGTAAAATGCATTTCTTAACTTCAAATAAGTTATAATTTAAATAACACAAGTGTATATTAATATTAAATAAAATTTAAATTGAATTATCTTACAATTGAATCGTTTCATGCTAAAAGGGGTTCGGTCTAACTATTGGCATAGTGACAAAAACTCTTTTAGCATGAGGCGATCCAATTAGTAAATGGATATGAAAAGGCATATAAAATCATGCCTACAAATTTATTTCATCCTGAGGGATCCAAAAAAAAAAAAAAACACTAGATAATGTTTGAAGATATAGCATAAGTCATTTAATATTTTCAATAATTGCAAAATTGTTGCTGTATTGTTGTTTAATTGATAACTCCTAAAAATATTTCCCATGTCACTATAGGATAGTTGTCTTCACATATTCAGCCCCATGAGATTTTGATTTTTTTATGTTTACTTTTGGATATCCTATTAATAATTTTAAAAATTTTTAGTTATAAATTTTAACTTTTTTTTTTTGCGGTCTCTGGGACTGGGTGGTGGATTTGCTGGAAAAGGTCTATTTTTCAATTTGTAAAAATAAAACCTAAACTAATTGTAAAAAATACATAAACTGCTTTAGCAGCATAATTAATCGTTTACATAGATTTACTTCTAGAATTCAGTTGTAGATAAAATACTCAGAACCCATAAAATGACGCTATTTAATCTGTCCCATCAGGTAAAATAAGGGATTCCCTTTCCTAGAATAGCCATTTATAGCCTCCTAACTTAACGTATTGTAATGTCTGTCCACAAAATTATTTACTATTGCTTGTGTTTTTTGCCGAAGAACATCATAGATTGATAATGTTAAAACATAATATGTACGCTTGTTTGATCTATTTCTTAAATTTTTTTATCGTTCGAAACCCATATTTTTACAATTATAAAAAATGTTCATAGTAGTAACAAAGATTTAAAAATGTTTATTATTAAACAAACATAAATCAATTTCCTAATGTTACTGAATTTTTTTTATATGTATTCTCATAAAATTGTAAAACAATCATAGTAAAAGTTCATAAATAAATAACCAAGTAAATGAAAGCCAACATAAATTAAATTAACAAGCTAATGTAGTATTAAATAAGAAAAATAGTAAAGCAAATGGAAAAAATATTTTTAAAAAAATTCCAGGGACCAAGAGTGTTATGCTATTCATTTGGCCTAGAGAGAAGGTACAAGTAGAAAAGATAGTGTGCCTGCGGTGGTCCCTCGTACGGGTTAGGTTGTGGTCTTAGGAACTGTATTGAGCTGAGCGTGTTAAAGTAAATTGTTTTATTTATTTTTTTAACTTTACAGGATCCTATACTCTTTTCTGGTACTTTGAGAATGAATCTTGATCCTTTAGGCAGTTACGACGATGAACAGGTTTGGAGGGCTTTGGAGCTTTCCCATCTCAAAGCTTTTGTAAAAGAGCTACCTGCCGGACTGCAACATGAAGTTTCTGAAGGTGGTGAAAATTTGAGGTTTGTTAATCTCTTATAATCAGCATCTTTAATCTTAAAATTATTAATTCTTCTTCTCACATATCTGGAGTAATATCTAAACCCTCCTCCCCCCCCCCCAAAAAAAATAAATAAACAAGAGAAAGTAAGCGATATTGTATTATTTTACTTTTGAAAACTTTCTCGTAATCCTGCTAGTTCATCATTTAGACCTTTTTTTTGAGACTATTTTAAATTGTATAGTTCAAGGCCAAGGTCTTCTGTACCCTCTTGTGGTTTTCAAAATAAGTCCATAAAAGAAATGATTATTAGAGTCACTATTACTTTATCCAGGTGTTTTTTTAGCTCCAAGACAAGTTCTTGGTACTTCCTTATTTTTTGTATTTTTATAATTTGCATTATATTTTATTGTTACTTTATAATTAATATTGTTGCTCTGTAAATTTTTTATTTTATGTGACAATTACTGTCGTCATGTAAACTATAGGGCAGTCGCCACCATGACAGCATTTAAGGTCGTGGCAGTATTGTCACACTATCAGGCTTGACCTGATAGCAGACAGTCACTGTTGTGGTAGTGACATATCAACCTAACCTAATCTTCTTATCAACTGTATGTTTTGATTATTTCTGAACTTGAAACTGACTGTATCCTGCGTTTTTGATTTTATTTAATTCTTGGAAAAGGAATAAAACTATGTAATTTAGTTTTTATGGTGACCTACTAATTGCTAATCTCCAATCAGTTGTTCTACATCTCAATTGTCACATGGTTTATTGTCAGTATCTAGATGACATTATTGTACTACCATAACATATCATTGTAAGGATACTACTACCATGACAGATTATTTTCACTAAGAAACGAGGCTTTACTCCTGCTACTGATTTGAGCTATATTACTGTCACAGAAATGAACTATTATGCTTCTTCTTTCTCTTCCACCCTTTAATCTTTCAGCTTGGGGCTAGATTGAGTCAAATAGAGCCAATTAGAACTGGCCTGTGAGTGTGGACACTTTTATTTCATGATGAATCCATAGAAGAAATCTTAGTATAAAAAAAAAAAATTATGTTTTGAATACATAATAAAAAGAATATGATACAGGAAGGTACACTATTCAGCATCATTTTTTTTTTAAATTAATAAGTATATAAACCATGTTTCATCGAAATTGGTGGGATCGTTATTAAGCCAATGAAAAACATATGTACCAAGTTCATCATATTTGGCCAATGCTTATTAAGGAATTAATGAACCCCCCCTTGTTCCCATATTAGACAACTAATTTACCACTCAAGAATCTTTGGAAGGTCTTTATGAAATATTAGTTCCAAATTTCATCAAAATTACCGTTTTGTGGTAATGACAACGTTCAACTTTAAACCAGAAGATCAGGTCGAATACAATATCCATTTCATTGTCACACTGCATTATTAGGAATACGATTCTCACTATAGCCTATACAATTTATTAGGAAATTAATGGGTCTATATTATAAATTTTACGATGTAATCAAAATAAACTTTGGCCGTATCGCAGGTGCTCACGGGCTAGATTTGCTCCACAGGTCATAATTTGGAGACCCCTGCTATAGGAGGTCAGAGAATCAGTTTCTATAAATTTAATTCATTTACCATTTCCTGCTTGTATTTGGTAGCAAGTTTTAAATAAATTTTGTTTTCACTACATTGATCATTCAGGATTTCTATCGTTTCTTTCATACTTAATCTTTGTTTTCCAAAACAGCTTATCATATAAGATTATCTATCCTTTCTGTCCAGTTGGAGTTGTTTAGAGCCTTAAAAAAAAAAAAAAAACAAACCTTGGCATCATGACAAACTCTCTAATAACAGAATTACAAATATAGCATTGGTCATAAAGGATTTATCGATTCCTAGTATTATTCAAAGGTGACTTGAATTATAGTTTGAAGATATATTATATATCTTTTTAGTGTTGGTCAGCGACAGCTAATTTGTCTGGCTCGAGCTCTTCTCCGTAAAACAAAGATCTTAATACTCGACGAAGCGACTGCAGCTATTGATCTGGAAACTGATGACTTCATCCAGAGAACAATCAGATCAGAATTTGCTGATTGTACTGTCCTTACTATTGCTCACAGGTTAAACACAATTATGGACTCTGACAGGTAAGAAATCCGGTCTAGGTATTTATAGATTTATGTTACTAGTATTATATTTATAAAACTAGACTTATAATTGGATTACAAATTTCTTTGTAAACGATTTTTCCAATTATTTATGGATAATCCAGGCATTATTGATTGCTAAACCGTGAAATTCAAGAAACCTAGGCATTAAGTGCATCAATTAAATTTCACAACGTACCAATTACTTTTAGATTTTGTAAATAATACGAAATATTCAGAGAAAAAAATATGAATAGCCACAATGAAGTTCTAATGAACAAAAAGGTTCTAAGCGATTAATTTTACGACTTACTTAAGAAAAGCTAAAAATCATTATTAATGCATATTTATTTATTTGTAATAAACTATGAAATTTTTGTTGTACAATTCAAAAATGTTGACATGGTGAAAGAGGGGCATGATCTCATTCATGTTGCCTACGATATAAAATCCTTTGGAATAATTCTTTTCTAATGAAACTCCTACCAGAGTAAGATATCACTAGTATATATTATTAAGGTAGTACAGATCCCATTTCCGGCTCTCAGGAGCGGTGGATTTTGCCGAGTGAGGTATCAAAAGAAAGGGAATTTCACGGAGATGTGACGAATTCCAATTTTGTTTCTTAAAATCTTACAAGGGCTTAAATAAAAGTGACAAAAAAACTGGAAGGTTTCAAAACTTTGACCACTGAGAGTCGGCGGATCGAGACGGGATAAGTTGGGTTTTAAAGATTTTGACGCAGGCATCAAGATCATATATGCTCCTATGGAGGGTATTGGTCTAGCGTTTCAAGGCCCAAAAATCTACTGTTTTTGAGATAACGCACGTTATAGGTCCCCACGGGTCCTATGCCATCTTGCATACGTGCTGTTGTCATGGCAACTTTATATCAATTTGAATCTGTTTACAAAAACTTTTAATGAGTGGGAAATTATATATTGTTTCCCATGTCCAACCCTAGAGGGCACTGCTAAATATGAATACTACATATAGAAAATGTTATAGCTGGATCCTAATTGCCTAACTGCTAAATTGAAGAGATGTTTTCCAGTGGGGTAAGCTAATTATTTATTAAGTATGAACTGTAACTTCAACATAGTCATTACAAACTATGTAGCTTCCCCAAATATGTGTGTTAAATAAACTTTTTTGGTAATATTATATTATTTACACGAATAAATATGTTTCCCTAATATCGCTTATACTTCTAATGTATTAGGATTGATATCTAATGCGAGAGGTCTCACTCGGGTATACTAGTAACTATATAAGTTTATAATCTTATTTATTAGAAAATACTATTACCAAAATTATAATACTCTTTCCGTTGATGAAAAGATATTTTCAAAATAGGACAAATTTCTGGCTTTTCTTCTGATGTCTGATGTGCTTCAATCCTCACGGTTTTAGAAGAGCTGCATAAGTAACATATAATAAAAAAAAAGATTGGGAGGAAAGTGTGTCCTATTGCAGCAGGGCAATTTGCTGTCTCATCCTTGGTCTTTCAAATAGCAGTAAATAACTAACTAATCAACGTTTCACCAATTTCATCAGAAAAATATAAGATCACATAGATTCAGGCCGGAAACAGCACATCTCACATCAATAGTCTAAAAAAGACTAAACGATTAGAGATGTGAATTGTGATGTCTGGTCTGCATTTATATGGTCTTATGTTCTTCCATCCTGATGATGCCTGAATTGGTGGGATGTTGACTATGTAGTTATTTACTGCTGATTGAGAGACTTAAGGCTTTGTTTTGGAATCTTCCTGCGATATCCTACTAAAAACATTTTTTTTTTATAATTAGAGTCGAGTATCGACTGTCCAATAATCCTTTTCTAAAAAAATGGTCATAATAATTCAGAAATAGTATTGAAAATTTATACATAATATTAAATTATAGTTAATTTTGAATTTCATAATTTTTTAGGTAAAATTAGGTTCCCTCATTTTGGAGAGAAACATTTTAAGACTTTTATAAATATTAGAATGCAAAAATTGGTATCGTTTAGCAGAGAAAATGTGTTTTAGAAATTCCAAAAAGAATTTTCGGATTTTGATTTGAGCCAGAACAGTAAGCAAGTAAAGTTGACCAATTTGAGTGTTGAGTTGGTGACGTCACCGTTCCCAACAATATAATTTGCAACATATGGCTGGTTCTTCATTCATGAGATTGCCATTTTATAATTATATATTTTTCTTTGGAATTATCATTACTTGCACTCTAAGTAATTATACACCTTTAATATCCCACGGATATGTAGTAAACACAGCCTCTGTCTGATTTTTTTTTTAATTTAAAGGTATAGAAAAATAATATTTTTATAAAACAGTAAAAGTAACAGTAAATATTTTTTGTAAACTTTAAAAATTATGTATTTTACAGTATTGACATTAACTGTAATTTTTTTATTTTTTATTTTCAGAGTCCTTGTCTTGGATCAGGGGAAAGTTGTAGAATTTGATTCACCTAAAATACTTCTTAAAAACAAGTCTTCATTCTTCTATAGTTTGGCCAAAGATGCAGGTCTCGCTTAGATGAATTTCTGTCAGTTCCTGAGTAAATAACTTTTTTATGGAAAAAAATAAATCTAAAAGTCTAATATTGAGCAGATTTATGAATGAAGAACTTCATTCTGCCAATTATAAAATGTAATGGTGATTGAGAAGAACAAGACTAATTAAAAATGGCCTACAACAACCATCAGCTGTAAAGATCACTTAGGAGTTCATCTAAGTATCCAAAAAAAAAAGGTTACACTGAATTGCAAGGAATGTCATTTAAAATGAAAGTAGAGTACATTTATGCCTGCCTAACAGATACATATTGAAAAAGTATTTCTTAGTAGACCATAATCCAAAAATCATAGAGTTAAAGCGACAGCAATAGCTCAAGCATCTTTTGTATTTAGAAGCATTGTAAATATTTCAGCTCGAAAATTTGTGATAATTAAGTCCTACAATCTCCAATACCAAGAACTCAACCTATAGTGGATAGGTTACCTAGGAACTGCAGACTAAGCGGTGATGAGAGCATAGATCTCTTGGCTAAAGTTACAAAATATCCTCAAGCACCTATCATACTTAGCCTAAAGGAAATACAAATATTTTGACAGCTATATATCTCTTTTACAACTTTAAGTAAAAAAGAGAACAAGCAAGTTATATTCTTTCAAAGAACAGGACACTGTTGGCTCGTTATATCCGAATCCGCAGTATAATGAGGGTTACTGTACTTGGTGTTGCTGACAGTATGGCCTACACCAAGAACTAAAGACCAAGCTATGTAGGAGTGTGGAGGATCTCAGAAGAACGGTTCAATTAATTATTTTAATTCCTTACATAACTCTATAGTTATATAATAAATTCTTGAAATCTATAGTTTAAGAAATTATTAATGAGAAAAAAAATAAAATAAAAAGAGAGAGAGAGAAATGGCTGTTAAGATATTATTGGAAGATTCCAAAACAAAACCTTAAAAGTCTCTCAAACAGCAGTAAATAACTAGTCAGTCAACATTTTACCAATCAGTACCAAAGAAAATAAGATCGCATTAAGGTAGACCAGAGATGTGCTATCTGACATAGCTGACGTGCTGTCTCACATCAACTGTCTGAAAAAGGACTAACCCAACAGAGATATTACATCACTCGATGAGAGTTAACATAAAAATTAAGAATGAAGAAATGCTGATATAAATATTTTTTAATTTAAATTAAAAAATAATATAATGTCATTGCCACAATGAAACCTCCTATGCATCAAATACATGTTTTTATAGGACAAATTAAAAACTGATTTATAAGCAATGTTATAAAATATAATTTTATAAACTAATTATAAAAATTAGAACATGGTAGGTAAATAACTGTGAAAGCACCTAGGTAAAAACTCTCTCGGAAGTCTCTCAAGGTGATTTTTAACAGTAACTTGCGAATGTGATAAATAGTATCATAATCATGTTAGTGTCAAAATCATGTTACGATTTTTTAACATATATATATATATATATATATATATATATATATATATATATATATATATATATATACGAGTATATATATATAATATTGTTTCTAATAAAATCGAAATCACATAACTAATTTTTGGTCACATAGGAGGTTTCACGGAGTGAACAACAATAAGTATGTTATGCATTAAAGTATAAATTTGTTAGTTTAAGTTTTAACGTTGTATCATTTCAGTATTGTAACTTATATATCATCTGTAATATATTTAGCAGATAGTAACTTAAAATTTATGAGATTGATTTGTAACTATTTTTATAAAGTATGCTTGTTTTGTTAAAGTATTATACTTATACTTTTTCTCCTTTATTATCATTTATTTACCAGATAAATTATACAGATAAGTTTTATACCAACATTTGAAATTTATGGTTCTAAAACCAATGCCACTATCAGCCTTGATAGGTCTTGGGTTCAATAGTTGATAAGGATGTAGTGTTTCTTATTCGGTGGTTCTACAAGGAACTGATGTGGTCAGCATCAACGCTCAACTGCTCGGTTTATCTTCAGAGCCATTGAAGGACCAAGTACCCATCCACTTTATAGAGGCTGTGTACCTTACCCACTGAGCCACCCCATCCCCACTTTATTATTCTAAGATGTTATATTTTCGGATCATGTACAATTTTTTAGATTACTCTATGAAAACTGTGCATGACATTCAGATACTTGTAGAAGTATTAAAAATTTTATCAAATTAAAAAAAAAAAACTAAAGGAATCATAAGGAGATTAAGAGATAACCTAATTAACATTATTTGAGTCGTTTATTTCCAAAATGAACCCTAATAATCATTGACAAGTTTTCAGTTAACGGGAAAAACTATATTTTCTATTCCAATGGTGATATCAAAACCTTTTTTTTTTTTAAATAAAGTAAACAAATCTTCATTTGTAGCACATATTTTCAGAAATCCTTGATTATTTTGATATTAATTAAAGAGTATCTAAATTTCAACAAGGCCGGTTTTGGAACAAATTAAACTTCAAGGCCGGTTTTGGAACAAATAAAATTGATTAGGGTTCGTTTTGGAACGAAAAAATCTGGTGCGGTGCGCGCATCACACAACTTTCCCTTACTGCCCTATAATAATTATCTTTTTAATATAATTCTAAAGGGTTCACATAAACAATACTTGAAATAAACTCAGCAGCATTCAATTCTTCTCCCACTTAAGTACAATAAAATAGTATTTAAAACAATTTTAGTACAACAATTCTGTACACTACCTATATATTTTAACTTTGTCAAGTTACAAATATATTTTAAAAGTTGCTGGTTAAGTTTCTATGGAAACATTTTCTTTCCATTAAATAATGTGAAAGTAGAAATTATTAAGTTAATTTCCGTTTTTGTATTCTTAAATTACTTTATTACAGAGCATATTGTTTACAACAGATTGGCGGATTGGTGGGAGGAGATTCGGTGGCATCTATCACCTTTCGGGTGCGCTCGGTTATCCATCTATTTTATGCTCCTCATAAAATACACTGTATCGTTGCTAATACTTGTCCGATTTTGATGATTTTTTTTTTTTTTTTAGATAATTTAATAACCTTTCATATAATTCTGTACATAATTTACTATAAATTACATACATTTATTAGCCATGCGAAAATAAAATATTCTTTTCTTCATAACTTTTTTTCCTGCATTTTCTCGGTGATTTACTACATAAATGAAAAGTTAAAGGCCTTTATGAAGAATAATTTTGGCAAGTTTAATCAAAATCGCTAGAGCCGTTTTTGAGAAAAATGTAAAAAAGTGTAAAATCCATGATATAATAGCTATTTCCGGTTAGTCCGTCGCGCTGTATCTTTGCTATTATTGTTCCGATTTTGATGATTCCTTTATTCTTTTTTAGATGATTTAATTACCTTTTATAAAAGTCTATAGATAAATTACCGTAAAATGCATACTTTTTAAGCTATGCGCAAATAAAATATTCTTTTCATCATAACTCTTTTCTCTGCAATTCCTCGGTGATTTACTTCATAAATGAAAAGTTAAAGACCTTTATGGAGAAAAATTTAGGCAAGTTTCATCAAAATCGTTAGAGCCGTTTTCGAGAAAATTGTAAAAAAAGTGTAATATCCATAGTATAATAGGTATTTCCGATTAGTCCGATGCGCTGTATCTTTGCTAATACTGGTCCGATTTCGATGATTCTTTTATTGTTTTTTAGATAATTTAATTATCTTTCATACAAGTGCATACATGATTTACCATAAATTGCACGCTTTTGAAGTTATGCGTAAATAAAATATTCTTTTCATCATAACTTTTTTCCCTGCAATTCCTCGATGATTTACTACATAAATGAAAACTTAAAGGTTTTTATGTAGAATAATTTAGGCAAGTTTAATCAAAATCGTTAGAGCCGTTTTCGAGAAAATTGTAAAAATGTGTAAAATCGATTATATAAAGTGGCACTTCCGGTTAGTCGATTTTGACGAAAATGTTGCTGTAACATCACATGCATGTGCTAACCTTAAATATGTAATTTCAGTATCGTACACCTTTCCGTTTTTGAACTAGACTGATCACATACACACGGACACACAGACACACAGACCATTTTGCGAGACTTGGTCATTTGGACTCAGAGGACCTTAAAACATGTATTTCCGTTGAAAACTGGAATTCGAAAATTTTCACGATCGCAATACTTCCCCTTACTATATACTTCGTATATAGGTAAGGGAAAGTAAAAAATGATTGACATTGAACTTCAATAATTTTATATTTTCTGTGTTATAAAGGTGCTATAAGATCAATTTATTTACTATTTTTATTCGAATGAAAAGGTTAAAAAATGCTTTTGAATAATTTATTTTTCGAAAATAATTAAGATAAACATAAAACAAAACGTATTTTTTTTAATTAGACTAAACATCAAGGATATTAATAATAGAACAATAAAAAATACATAAAATAATATTGCCCGTAAAATAAATATACTAATATTTAAGTTTCAAAAACAAAAACATTATTCAGTAAACAGATTATAATAGTTCATCAAAAATTATTTCAGCAGCTAAAATGTGTTTTTCTGTGATATTATTAAAATGTGTGTCATTATCAGGATTTCGGTTATTTTCACATTTCTCAGGTCTCTTTCATCTGACATCATTAAATTATTTATTTTTTGGCTTCTTCACAAAATATAAAAAAAAAAAAAACTTTTACGAAGCACCAAATGAAAACAACATCGACAGTGAGTGATAAAGAATTGCCGGTTGAAATATTTTGATAAGGTTAAATCATCTGGATGGACAAATTTTAGAAAATTCGAAAAACGCTTTATCAACCGCAGAAAAACTACGCGAATTAAAACAAGAAATAATTAATTTACAGTCTTCAGAAAAAAAAAAACGCAGAAGACAGGACCACGTGTTGATTGATTTGAAAATTAGGGTCCCTTTTGGAAAGAAAATAATGATTTATGCCCAACTTTACTGTGGTTTGAGGCACGGTTTGGAATGAAATAAAGTTGTAATCTAGGAACATTCTGGAACAAAATAAAGTATGGTTTTGGAAATTTATGTATTTTTAAACCACTTTTTCTAATATTTAGGCTCGTTTCGGGAAAAAAATAACAACACCATCTAATACCTTGGGTGTTTTAACATACGAATCAATATTTATCTCAATTTCCGAAAAAATCAATTAGGGTTCATTTTGGAAATAAGCGACTCATTTAAATTATGTTGTAAATGAGCATAATAAAAACAATATCATAATGATATCGTCAGAGTTATATCGATATTATAACAATAATATCTTAATGATATCGGCAGAGAATTACCGATATTTTATATAACTTTTTCAAGTATAGAAATGATAAATATTAGTTGTTTTTTTACTAGAAAATTTTCTCTTATAAGTGTATCTATAGATAAAATAAAATACAAAGAGTATAAAATAAACAATATTGCATATATAAGTAATCAAAGGTACAATCATTATAGGATTATAGACAATTATTTTTGTTTTAAACTATAAATAGTACCTATTAATGATTAGGAAAATAAGGAAGAACAAAATAACCATGACCTATTGATATTTAGAAATAAAATATCTGATATGGACAATACATGACTTCCTTGTACGCCTATTAAACCATAAATCGGTGACTCAAAAAGTGATCCTGAATTTGGTTACTAGTTTCCGAAGATTGCAGTATCTCAAAAACGACACTCGGCGTCGCGATATCCATCTATTGACACACATGCTCTTATTTCTGAAGGTCTCGTTCCGTTATTATATGCCGTTTTCTTTCAGTAGGTAACTAGTTTCCAAGAGATTTCTTCGTGTTCCGTGACAACATTAGAAATGTCAATGCCACTGAAATCGACGGTTTCGACATTTTAAGTGGAAGAACCCACTTAACTTATTCTCGTGCAGTTCATCTCAAAAATGGGGAGAATAAGCAGTATTTTACACTCAATTTTAACACTTGCAACATGTAATAAAAATGTTTAATTGCAGTGGAAAAAAAATCGCGTTTGTAACCTTTATTACCGAACCATATGATCTCTGTATATAATTTTAATATAATTTTTAATAAAACTTTATTATGACCTTCAAGTAAAGTACCCTTTTCGGCTCACCAATTTTAACCAAAATCTATTAAATACATTCATATTGATATAAAAGTCCTATTTACCAAATTTGAGATGTTTCACGTTATATTTTAATATAATTTTTGATGAAAGTCTAATATGACCTTCAAGTAAAGTACCACTTCCGGCCTGCCAATGTTAACTAAAATTTATTATGTTATTTATATTAATACGTAAGTCTTATATACCTAATTTGAGAAGTTTTGCATTATATTTTAATATAATTTTTGATGAAAATCAATAATGATCTTCAAGTAAAGTACCACTTCCGGCAATCATGTAGTTACCAAAAGGGGAGGTTCACAACTAGATTTTTCAACAATACTAAATACAACATTTTAACTTTCTACGGCTAACCGAGATACGCACGTACGTACGTACGTACAGACGTCACTACGAAACTAGTCAAAATGGATTCAGGGATGGTCAAAATGAATATTTCCGTTGAAATCTGAAAACCGAAAATTTTCGTGATTACAATACTTCCTTTACTTCGTACAAGAAAGTAAAAATGGACACAATACAAAATCAGTTATATTTTTTTCATAATAGCTAATAAGTTTATTAATCGTCATTCAAAATTAACTAATAATGTTATCATATTAACTTGTTCAAACAAAATTACAAAATTTTGTAAACAAAATACAAATCGATAGGTGATTCTTTCCTTGGGATATCTGTTTCAATGCCAGTTCTTAATATTTTAAAATTCTTATAACTATTTCACAGAAAAATTCTAAAAGTTACACTATTATCAGTCCTTCTTGCAATAATCAAAATTTAAACAATGATAAGCGATAAAAAGCCTACTCTAAACTATGAGGCTTCTAGTTACGTTCTAGTGTCAAGTTACATTGGTCGGATTATCATACACTGTAGTAGCTGAACATCGGAATTTGTAAACAATATATCTACACAACTTTAGGTAAGTTTATTTATTAATTTTCAATTCTTAAAAAACAAATGTTAGTGAATGAATTAAAGCTATAGTGGTGATCGGCATAAGTCTTTTTGGTTATATCTACAGTTTGTTAAGTAGGGAAAAAACGTTTTTTTCCCAGGCCTTAGAGACCTCGCGAATATCATTATTTTCATTCCCTTCTCTCCTTCTTTCTTTCTTCCTATCTTTTCCTCATTCTTTCCGATTGTCCTTTCCTTCTTTATTCGGTCCAGGCCACTCCTTTTCTCGCATCTCTATCTCCCAAAAGGACCTTAATTTCTTTTAGTCTTCTCCCATAGTCATCCCTATCGAAACAGTCTTTCAGTCTCTCAGTTTCTTCCCTCATCTGTTTGATGTACCCCCTAGTATTCTTGTATCCTCTCATTTTATAGAAGATTTCTCCATTTAATCTCTATGGTGTATTGTTTCCAAATATTTTTTTTTATTTTATTTAAGCTTTTGCTGTATTCATTTCAAAACACTTCATATCTCTCCTCTATCTTCATAAATGACCGAGATATTGGCGTATGAAATCTTTAATCGGTCGCTATTTTGAATAGAAATGGCGGATATAAATGTCGAATTCCGAGGATTCATGCTGGGATGACCTGCGATTTTTGTGCCAAATCTCAAAAAAATCGGTCCAATGGTCTCAGAGAAAAGATCAGACGACCGGCGGGAGGATGGATTTTTTAAATAATGAACCTATGTAATCGACTAAGACATTTTTTTTAACCCCCCTCAAAATTTGAAATTTTACGTTTCAAGATACAATGAATCCAAATTTTGAGTAAAAAAAAAAAATACGATCGCGGCTTTTCTCCGAGATTGCTCTACCGAATTTCCTGAAATTTGGCAACAAAGTCACATGCCACCCCAGGATGATCCTCGGAACTTTACATTACTATGCGTCATTTCACAATCAATGTTCCTTAGACCCATCCTCAATTAACTGCGCCTCCAAAGTTTTCCTCTGTACCCCCTTTCAATCTCTATTCTGACAACATGGCCTGTCCATCTTAGCCTACTTGCTTTAAAAAAAGTCATGAGAATAGATATTTTTTAAATATAACTTAATAATTTGGAAATAACAAACCATTGTGTAATAATTTGCGTTTTTATTCGATTTTTGAATTCTAGATATCGACTGTTTTGCGCAAAAAGGGATAATCTGCATTTTACAAATGTCTTTCTGAGATTCTTCTAAAATGTTTCTTAGGTTATTTTAGCTTAGTTTTCCATGTCATTTGATTTTCTTGAATTTATTATACTATGTTCTATAATTTTAAGTTTAGTTTCCAGATTGGCCCATTCAGCTTCTCGTTAGGATGTAAATAAAAACAGATTGGCTCTCGGACAAAAAAAATAGATTGGACCTTCTTGTGCAAAACAGTCTATATGTAGAATTAAAAAATCGAATAAAAACGCTGCAAATTATTACACAATGGTTCTTACCTAAAAAATTATTACACAATCTTGAGGGGGGGTTAATATTTTTTTTCTTAGTCGATTACAAAGGTTCATTCAATCAAAATAAGACAATATATATCAAAATGAATTATTACTGGAGCTGACAAGAATATTTAACATGGATTAACTTTTTTTGTAGTCCAATGATTCGGATAATCTAGCGGTGTTAATCGCTTGTGACTATAAAACATTTCTTCGTCTCTTTAAGGTCTAGAAGTAAAATTTCTTATCTGTTTTAGTCTTCGCTTTCCCTCTTATGTAGATAAACCAACTATATCCAATTTTGCAGTAAGTTTTGTTGACCGTAGATATAATTAAAGAAGAATTGTGTGCCAACGTTTCGGCCTAAGGTTTATGTCATGGTCAAGGCTAATAGAAAAACAACATTAAAAAAACAGAGATAGTAATAAAAGATGGTAATAAACAGAAATGTTAAGTATGATAAAAATAAATGAAGTATAAAGTAAAATTAAAGTAATGTGGGAAGAGTAAAGGAAAGATTTGAATTACATGAAATAATAAAGTACATCATACATGTATAATAAAATATATATCTATATAATATAATATATAATAAATATATGAAAATTATTATTTAAAATTACTATTAGTATGAAGATTCGGAAGTATGTAAATCATATCTAGATAATTATTATATTACACGTTATGTAAAAGATGACAATGATGCTAAAAATGTTAACAAGTGACTAATGAAGATAAAAACAATGTAAAAATTAATTGAAATTAAAATAATGCGTTATTTATACATGATATAATAAAATATATGAAAACTAGTAATTAAAATGATTATTAGTATGAAGCTTAGGAAGTATGTAAAACATATCGATATTTGTTCACATTACTTTAATTTTACAATATTTATTAACAGTTTTTTTCTTTTTATTTCATATATTTTAATCTTACTTGTCATTTCTGTTTATTATCATCTTTTATTGCTATAATTAGTACTGGCTCTGTTGTTTTCAATGATGTTATCTTGTTTTTCTTTTAGCCCCGATGAAGCCCTAAAACTTAGACCGAAACGTTGGCACACAATAAATAATTTACACTTATTAGTGTGTTTTTCATTGGCCGCATCCCCCAACAAACTTCTTCTTTAATTATAACCAATTTTATTCTTTCCGCTCACAGATTCAATCTCAATTCACAAGTGCACATATTTCTGGTTCTTTTTGTTCACGATTAATTATTTTAGGTTATTAACTTATGATTGTATTGTTTTGTATTTATGCTTATCTTCGCAGATCACTACTGCTGTGCGCTTAAACTAATCCTTACTAACCTCTTGGTGAATAAAGACGTTAATACCATAAGCATGGTATTAACAATATATTCAGGTTATTGTCCATTAAGATAAAAACTAATTATCTCGAGTGTTTTCATTAATGACTGATAGTTTAAAGTGGAAAATGTCTATTTTTCTTATCTCTAATTGAATTGAATCAGGCTCCGTGTATCTTCGTAAATGATTTACTCATTAAATACGTACAAGTTCACGGGCTGTTTTTAATGGAGGGATACAATTTTAAGATGCTTTTATTCGAAACAATGGTCCATGCTACTAAGTCCGTGCTTGAATTGCTCGTTAATTCCAAAATATTTATAAATTTGTTTAAATTATAAAAAATACTAATAGATTCCGACCAAAAACTGAGTCCAACAAAATCAATAAATTCTAAAATATTTTTAAAAATTATATAAGTTATAATATTTTGTTTTAATTACAATTGTATCTAAAGTAGACACACGAATTTTCAGCGAATTCATATTCATCAGGTATATTTCATACCGATTTAAAAACATAAACGATTTGATTACAGTCTTTCCAATCATAAATATCAAGACGCGTATTCTTTAACAGAGGTCTGTCAGTAGCACGCATTACGTACAGATTCCGCATGGTGCCCATGGTCCTTACGCATACATTCCGCATGGTGCCCATGATCATTACGCATACATTCCGCATGGTGCCCATGATCATTACGCATACATTCCGCATGGTGCCCATGATCATTACGCATACATTCCGCATGGTGCCCATGATCATTACGCATACATTCCGCATGGTGCCCATGATCATTACGCATACATTCCGCATGGTGCCCATGATCATTACGCATACATTCCGCATGGTGCCCATGATCATTACGCATACATTCCGCATGGTGCCCATGATCATTACGCATACATTCCGCATGGTGCCCATGATCATTACGCATACATTCCGCATGGTGCCCATGATCATTACGCATACATTCCGCATGGTGCCCATGATCATTACGCATACATTCCGCATGGTGCCCATGATCATTACGCATACATTCCGCATGGTGCCCATGATCATTACGCATACATTCCGCATGGTGCCCATGATCATTACGCATACATTCCGCATGGTGCCCATGATCATTACGCATACATTCCGCATGGTGCCCATGATCATTACGCATACATTCCGCATGGTGCCCATGATCATTACGCATACATTCCGCATGGTGCCCATGATCATTACGCATACATTCCGCATGGTGCCCATGATCATTACGCATACATTCCGCATGGTGCCCATGATCATTACGCATACATTCCGCATGGTGCCCATGATCATTACGCATACATTCCGCATGGTGCCCATGATCATTACGCATACATTCCGCATGGTGCCCATGATCATTACGCATACATTCCGCATGGTGCCCATGATCATTACGCATACATTCCGCATGGTGCCCATGATCATTACGCATACATTCCGCATGGTGCCCATGATCATTACGCATACATTCCGCATGGTGCCCATGATCATTACGCATACATTCCGCATGGTGCCCATGATCATTACGCATACATTCCGCATGGTGCCCATGATCATTACGCATACATTCCGCATGGTGCCCATGATCATTACGCATACATTCCGCATGGTGCCCATGATCATTACGCATACATTCCGCATGGTGCCCATGATCATTACGCATACATTCCGCATGGTGCCCATGATCATTACGCATACATTCCGCATGGTGCCCATGATCATTACGCATACATTCCGCATGGTGCCCATGATCATTACGCATACATTCCGCATGGTGCCCATGATCATTACGCATACATTCCGCATGGTGCCCATGATCATTACGCATACATTCCGCATGGTGCCCATGATCATTACGCATACATTCCGCATGGTGCCCATGATCATTACGCATACATTCCGCATGGTGCCCATGATCATTACGCATACATTCCGCATGGTGCCCATGATCATTACGCATACATTCCGCATGGTGCCCATGATCATTACGCATACATTCCGCATGGTGCCCATGATCATTACGCATACATTCCGCATGGTGCCCATGATCATTACGCATACAGGACCTAATTCGGACAGAGATTCTATTTGTACTCATGGGCTCGTGATTCCCCTGTCATTATAAAAGAAAAATACAATTACTTCATAGTAGTAAAAAGAAATAGAAAATATTTATTTAAGATTGAGTAAATCAGCGGAAACGGAACGGTTTCATTCTGGTAGACGCAACAGAACAGTGCGCAATATATGTTGAGAACAGTGTTGGGTAAAACGTAATTTCAATTACAATTGCAAGTACTGTAATGTGTAATTGCACACCACAATTACAGTGGTTCATAAAGCAATTGCAATGACCAATTTCTAGTGAAGTAAAACTATCAATAGTTCTTTCTATTGATAGTCCCGATACTAACGATAGTTTAAATTTTTTTTACCAGATTAGATTTTCCATTTGTCAGTGGTTCTCAACGTGGGGGCGCGATAAAACTAAAGGGGGGCGAGTATAACGAGAAAAAATATATCGACAAAAAAAAAAATTTATTTTACAGAAAACGTTCTAAAAAAATAAAATACACTTTATACTGATATAATCCACTTATAAATAGGTATTGCACAATGTATTTAATAATTAACTCAAAAACATGATTGATACTTTTTAGTGAATCCCTTGGGTTCACGTTCTAGAATATTCGAGACAAATCTATGCATTACTATTTTGATATATATTGATTTTAAATTGATACATGATATATTTGAAAATAATAATCGATATATGCATTACGTGATTATGAAAACTAAATTAAATAGAAACTAATGTTATGATTACGGCACGATTTCAGTGAAAATTATTCTATAGGAGGGAGGGAGAGAGGGCACTCCCTCCCTCCCAGAGGCGGCGCGATGAAAACTGGGCCGAAAATACTAAAAGATTGAGAAACACTGCCCTAGGTTTTTTTTTTGGGGGGGGGGGGGGGGGTTATCTACTGCTAAGTGCGTACACCATTATCATCTGATTACAAAATAAAAATTAGAATGATTGGAAAAAAAAAATGTGCAGCGTAATAAGCTAATAAAATATGTTCTCATGGCATGTATCCCTTATTGAAGTGTTGCCTAAACTGTGGCGCATGCGCCAAACTTGGTGCATTTGATGAAAAAAAGTGGCGCATTGCATCGTTGCTTTTATATGTACTGTTATATCGTAGGTATTGAGCATAAAGTCGAATCTATACTCTTTGGATGTCATGTCTCATAAGTATACTTCTGTTTAAAATTTTATTAAATGTATGCCAGAAGCTATACTCCTTGCAAGCAGTGGAAACCGACAAATCCACCAGAGCTATCTTCACCAAACGAGACTCTCTGACAGCTGTAGCACATCACGAAGCTACCACCTCCTCTTACCAGAAATCATTTCTGGCTGTTGTAGATTGGTGCTCTAAGAAACCAGTGTAAATTAATTAATTGAATTGCGTTATTAAGCTATTCCTATTTCTCTCCTAAGCGAAGCACATCCTATCCTTATCTCTATTTTATAAACCCTAACCACGGAAATAAGAAGGTATAAAAAGTGTATGAGCTAGATGGTACATCTGAACAACAATTGGCGCATGGTGTGAAAAACCTTGGCCACCCGTGCCTTATAGTGACGTCACTATGACGTACGTTCTAGTGTTGAGACTGGATTAAAATATTCAATAAATAATGTGATTAAATTTGAATGGCGACAATTTTGAACTAATACTTTTGGAACATTTTTATTTTTATTAAATGCTCATTTTTAAATTATCTTGTTTTATGTCATTTTAAGTTTGCTTGTGATCATTAATTTAATCTGATCTTTCAATTAGTATAACTAATTTAAGTAATATTAAATATATGTACTGAATTGAAGTAGGATAAAAATTGGATAAACCACAAGTATTTTTAACCATTTATCCTAGGGCATAATTTTGGTTATATTAATGGAAAAAATAAGAATTAAATATTTAGCGTTAAAGTTGGTGGATTTCAAGAAAAATTTAGATAAGTTTAGGGAGGAAATAAATGACAGACCTGGCAACATTGATTTTTAAAGAATTGGATAGGAGTTGAACATCCATAGGAAAACATCAACGTTTTTAAAAATTCTTTTTTCATACATTCATTGAATACTTACAGACTTTTTATTCAAGAATCGATTCGTTTTCATAAGGGATGTTTTATCATTATGCAATATTTCCGTGAAACAAATGAGTAAAAATATACTCTCCTTAAAATAATTACACTGTATGCACATAGCAATTTAATGATATGGATGTTATTTCTGTTAAAAGAAATTTTTAAAAAAAAGTTTTAATTTGCGATAGTACTATCGATAGTTTTTAAAATTATCGATAGTTCCGATAGTTGAAAAATATCGATAGTTTTACATCACTACCAATTGCAACATTGTGCAATTCCAAATTACAGTAATTCAAATTACGTTTAGAACAACACTGAGAGGAGGCTGGGCTTCCGTTGGAGTGCGAGGATTTTTTTCAACAGCTAATTTAGCGTAAAAATGTTAATTTCATTTCTAATTTATTTTTACTGTATCAACTATTTTTAAACTTGTGTTAAAAAGAAATAAATTACTTATATATATGCAATATGGTACTGTAGATCTCTTTCCCGTCTCTCAGGGGCGATGTATTTTGATGAATGAGGTGTCAAAATTAAAGGAATTTCACGGAGAAGTGAAGAATTCTAATATCAATTGTTAAATTCTTCCTATGGCTTAAATAAAAGTGATAGAAAAACTGGGAAGTTTCAAAATTCTTACGGTGGTGAGTCGGCGGATCGAGACGGGAAAAATTGGGTTTTAAAGTTTTCAACGCGGGCATCAATGTTTTAAAGCTCTAAAACCTACCATTTTCGAAATAACGCACGCTATAGATGACCGCATTGGGCCTATGCCATCTTGCGTGCGTGCCGTAGTCATGACGACTTCATATCTATGGAAGCAATTTGAAACTACCTATTCAAAAACTTTTCAGTAAGTGTCAAAAGGATATTTTGCTAATAAAATGTTTTTTTAGGTTCCCATGAATGCTAGACGGAATTATTTATTCTTTCCAGTAACTAACCCTAAAGGGCACAGTTAAATATGAATACTACAACTAGAAAATGGTATAGCTGAGTCTTATTCCTTAATTGCTAAACTGAATGGATTACTAATTACTTATTAAATAAACTGTTACTTCAACATAGTCATTATAAACTATATACCTTCACCAAATGTGTGTGTTAAATGAATTTTCTTGGTAATTTCCTATTGTTTGTACGAATATTAACATAAAACTGCCTTTCCTCTTACAACCGGTGTAGCACAACCGCAAAAACTTTAGATATCTCTATACTTGTGACGGATATTTTATATTACTATAAAGATTATTTGTGTAAACTCCCGTTTCCACTATTCAGGAACCCCCACTGAATTCGGACTTATAAAAGATTTCATGACAAACGGACATGCCCACTAACTGATAAAAAACGAAGAAACATGTGTCCCAGAAAATACCCAAATAAGGCTGAAAAGGAGTTGGTTTAAGGATGTCATTTACAATGTCTTAAATAACGCCTATGCGATGAATTGTGCGCAGTGTATTAATGGATAAAAGTGTAAAACATTTCAACCAATTATATTTTTTAAAAATGTTTGTTTTTTAAAAGTGAACGTAATTACGCTGTTTAGTATGTTCAGGAGTGAGTTTGAAAAATGCTGCGAGGTTAAGACGTACCAGGAGATTAGGATAAAGTTGCTTATTTTTTCTGGAGGAAAAATTATTATTATTTAGGAAATAATTTTTTCCTAGGGGGGAGGGACCCACTTGAAAAACGGGCCGTAGCCATTTTATACATTTACGTAAAAAAAGAAAATATAAAATTCTCTTGATCGTTTATAATTCACTCCAGTTATTATACAATGGATTGGACATTAAATGTCAATAACTTCACCACGTAATTTTTTTTTAGAATTCATTGAGTCCCTCTAGCCAGGGATTCCCAGACGGTGGTACGCGTAACATTGGTGATTTACGTTCCAGGTGGTTCGCGAACAAGCAATCAAATCGCTGATAACTATTTTTTTAAAGATGAATATACACGATCTACAATTATTATGAACAATTCAGCATGGCTATCATATTAAGGCGAAACACTCAGTGTTGAAGAGAACTTAAGTATCAAGTTGAACTCCATCAAGTCTAACATTGACGCTCTGATTGTAAATAAGGAACAACACTTCCAACTGAAAAATATCGATGTTTTTCTTTACAATGTCCAAATTTCTTGCCTTTGATGGTTACACTTTTATTTGCAGAATTTTTGGTTTGTTTTCAGTTTTCTTACTGTTGCTGTTATATGAAATTGATTAACTTTCGTTTTTGAACTTTGTTTTCAAAAGCAAATTTACTGAAAAATATATTATTTTGTGTGTTAAATAAATTTTTGTAATTTTGTAAACCAGTTTGTATTCAATTGTGAAGACGAATACCCTAAGATTTGGTAGTGGAGTGGTACGCATATAAAGTCTGGGAATCCTCCTGCTCTTGACTATACACAGCGCTGCTACCTTTCTTTTTGAAAAAAATTTTCTTCATTAGTTTAGAAAACTTATAAGTATTTAGATATAGAGTAAGACGACATAGCTGTTTGAACAAACATTTTTTTTTACTCAGGCGGCCTTTAAATGTATAAATAAACTGCTGGGTTTTTTTTTTTCATGATTGCAATGCTTTTGCTTTAGAATAAGTACTTGTTGAATTAATATATTCATTACAAGCTCTGGAAAAAGAAGAATTGCTATCTAGAAAGAGATTTTACTCGTTTCTCTTGACCTACTGGCTCACTGACCTCGTTTAATGTCCCCGAAATTGAATCATATCTTTTTAAATTCACTCACGAGAAATTAATTCAACACACTATAGCGCGAGTCTGTCGTTGAATATAATTCACTTCAGCAAATCCATCAGTAATTGTTATTTTCGCGAAGGCCTATCTGATCCAGAGGCAGCCATGTTGATGACTAACCATCAGGTGGACCTACAACCTTGATATCAGATGAGAAGACGATAGTAGAGCTGTTGCACTGTGTTTGGCTGCTGTGTGTGTTGACGTTTGGATTGTTGATCGTTGAACCAGAATAGGATATAGATCGGCATGGATACGTTGATTTAATTGGTTGTAAACAGGAATATGATGAGGTACGGAGCTAATTTTATTTATTATATTAACGGTATGTATTTTGAACTAATCGATTTTTCAAACAGCAATCATAAAGGCATACTATTACTTTTGGTTAGCCAGATCCAAAGAAATACTAAAATCTGGTGCACACACAACTTTCCATTACAGCCCTATAATAATTATCTTTTTAATATAATTCTAAAGAGTTCACACAAACAATACTTGAAATAAACTCAGCAGCATTCAATTCTTCTCCCACTTAAGTATAATAAAATAGTTTTTATAACAATTTTAGTACAACAATTATTTGTACCTAAATACACTACTTATATATTTTAACTTTGTCAAGTTGCAAATATATTTTAAAAGTTGCTGGTTTAGTTTCTATGTAAACATTTTCTTTCCATTAAATAATGTGAAAGTAGAAATTATTAAGTTAATTTTCGCTTTTGTATTCTTAAATTACATTATTACAGAGCGTATTGTTTACAACAGATTGGCGGATTGGTGGGAGGAGGTTTGGTCGCTTCTATCTCCTTTCGGGTGCGCTTGGTTATCCATCTATTTTATGCTCCTCATAAAATACACTGTATCGTTGCTAATACTTGTCCGATTTTGATGATTTTTTTTTTTAGATACTTTAATAACCTTTCATATAATTCTGTACATAATTTACTATAAATTGCATATTTTTTAAGCCATGCAAAAATAAAATATTCTTTTCTTTATAACTTTTTTTCCTGCATTTTCTCGGTGATTTACTACATAAATGAAAAGTTAAAGGCCTTTATGAAGAATAATTTTGGCAAGTTTCATCAAAATCGTTAGAGCCGTTTTCGAGAAAATTGTAAAAAAGTGTAATATCCATAATATAATAGCTCTTTCCGGTTAGTTTGATGCGCTGTATCTTTGCTATTATTTGTCCGATTTTGATGATTCTTTTATTATTTTTTAGATGATTTAATTTCCTTCCATACAATTCTATACATATTTTACCGTAAAATGCATACTTTTTAAGCTATGCGCAAATAAAATATTCTTTTCATCATAGCCTTTTTCCCTGCAATTCCTCGGTGATTAACTACATAAATGAAAAGTTAAAGACCTTTATGAAGAATAATTTAGGCAAGTTTCATCAAAATCCTTAGAGCCGTTTTCGAGAAAATTGTAAAAAAGTGTAATATCCATAATATAATAGCTATTTCCGGTTAGTCCGATGCGCTTTATCTTTGCTAATACTGGTCCGATTTTGATGATTCTTTTATTGTTTTTTAGGTAATTTAATTATCTTTCATACAAGTCTATAGATGATTTACCATAAATTGCACGCTTTTGAAGCTATGCGTAAATAAAATATTCTTTTCATCATAACTTTTTTCCCAGCAATTCCTCGGTGATGTACCATATATATGAAAAGTTAAAGGTCTTTATGAAGAATAATCTCTTTATAATAAGTTTCATCAAAATCGTTAGAGCCGTTTTCGAGAAAATTGTAAAAATGTGTAAAATCGATTATATAAAGTGGCACTTCCGGTTAGTCGATTTTGACGAAAATGTTACTGTAACATCACATGCATGTGCTAACCTTAAATATGTAATTTCAGTATCGTACAGCTTTCCGTTTTTGAGCTAGACTGATCACATACACACAGACACACAGACCATTTTGCGAGACTTGGTCATTTGGACTGAGGGAACCTTAAAACATGTATTTCCGTTGAAAACTCGAAAATTTTCACGATCGCAATACTTCCCCTTACTGTATACTTCGTATATAGGTAAGGGAAAGTAAAAAAGCTCGAGTGCTCAAGATTAATTTTTAATAATTAATCTTTGACTTATTTATTATTATTATTATTTTCTTCTTTCTTTTTTTTTTTTAAGATAAATATTTTAGGAATTTTCTGTTATAATCATTTCATAGTGTTTAATAATTTATATCAGCTTTGTTTCAAAATTGTGCATGATGAATTCCTTATTGCTAAGGAAGGGCAAGCTACAAAAAATTCATGTGATAAGCAAAACTGATTATAATGAATGTTTCAAGCAATAAACACATAAATGGTTGGTAAAAAAAAAAAAAAATCTGGTGATAGATTGCTTTATTACAGAATCTTTCTTTGTGTCCCTTAGAACATCTTTTGGTTCTTGAATTATTTTATTAATATTATTATTTTTGGATTTGTTTCTTATTTAATAAGTAATTTAACCGCCAATTTTTTTTATCTTTCTCAGATACGCGCATTTTTCATACTTCTTACATCTGAGCTCTTACATCGCTCTAACTTCTTTTTTTTTGAGATTATAAAATTTGATACAAATTACTGATGTCAAAAAATTTTTGTAACCTAAATATTCACCTCCAAAAATTCGAAATTTTCAAAAATTTTTGTCAAATAACTAATTTTGAATACCTGCATTGCATAATATTTTCGTATTTACAAAACTTTAATTTTAAGTATTTATATTTTTTAAAAACTATTCCTTGGGATTCTGTATTTCGGTGAGTATGCAATCTAGAAAAACTAGGAAAACTTTTGAGTAAAAACCGATAACGTTATTGCCTGGGACTAGTTGCCGTTGTGCGATGAACCTTCAGTAATCAAAATATACCTTTTTGATTTAAAATATTTAGTGAAACTTTTCAAAATTCACTTCGGACAGAAAGTAACTAGCGCGAGCTTTATACAAGATTTTTTTTCCAACTTTATTTTTATGGTTTTTAAACATTAAATATCTCAAAATGCACCCCCTCCCCTACTTTGGGGCGAACTAAATGCTGATTGAGGGGTTGAAAAAATAAATACATAAAAATAAAAAATGGAAATTAAAGGTTCTAGGATTCTCAGGACAGCCAAAGTGACAGTTTATTCGAGAATGGCTCGAATAATAATTTTATATTAAATATATTATAGGCCTGACTTATGTTTTAATTTTATTTTTGTTCTCCATTGGAATTTACTCGCTGATTTAATTTATTTTAATTAATAATTAAAATAAGTTTTTATAATTAAAGTAAGCTTCATATAAATATTCAAATATGAACGTTTAGCCCCAAATATGCTTAATTAAAACTAATTTAGTTCTGTCTTAATGTACTTATTCAGAAGGATCTTCGAATAGATGCTCATGAAAAGTAGGCCAAGTGAATATGCATTTGCATAAAAATCCGATCTATGCTCATGATCATGAATAATAAATGATTATAGATATGAATCTCGCCAATTCTAATCTCCCACACTCCAGCTGCTTCAAACATTAAAATAACAAATAAATCGATTTAAACACCTATGAAATTATTCACGAATGAGTTATTCATTATAAGATTGTTTCATAACGTGCGGTTGCTTGTTTGTCAAACAATCCAAGAAGCCCAAGCGCGTACAAGCCACAAGCCAAACCAATTACCCCACTTTCACTCTTGAGCTTGTAGGTCCTTGCCATTGTTTGGCAAACGTTTGAACGCGTCTTCAATAAATAATTCTTTATTGAGAATTATTAATATAAGTCCTAAAGACTTTGAGACCCTCAATTTCGGTTTGGCATTGAGTAAAACAAAAAAAAAACGATGCTAACAATTACATAACTACACACTCATCGCCTGGCATTGTTTAGTTAGTAATTTCTGAATTACAACTCAGTGTTGATTTAGTCTCACACAGGCTATACATTGCTTGAACAAGTTTCAGCCAAGTTACATAATAGCTAGTGATCCATTGTGTAAATTTTATTGGTTTGTTCAAAAATCACCGATTCCATTCATAAGAGAGTTCGTTGTTTTTATTTTTTTAAATCAACCATCTCTAACAGGTTTGAAACAGTTCCTGTTAGTGTAGTAATCAAGTCATTATTATTCACTAAACCTCACAAGCTGACCCAGAAATTGTCTTTAAGCGGGAGCGCTAAAAAAACTAAAAAGGTTCTATATTTGATTTAACTTTCTGGTGTTTTGCTTGGAATCCAAACCACTATTACTTACATCATCACATTTTATAATCACATATCTGTCAAGAAAAACTGCTTAGAAAATTCATAAATTTTTTCGGGGTCAGGTTAGATTTGAACTCGAGGATTTTAGAGTTTAATTTCGGAAAAAAGAAAAAAAAACATTAAAAATGTTTAGAATAAAAATATGGAGGATTTAATATAAAATTATATAAAAAATTAAAATTATCTTTTTCTTTAGAGGGGGGCGCGTCCTCCCTCTGGATCCGCCAATGCTAAACCAATTGATAAGTCATACAGGTCTCAAGGTTGTCTTCAAACTAGTTCTGTTTATAATGTGGAATTAATTTTGTAATTATTTTGTAAATGTACGGGTAGATTTCGTCAAAAATTGCAATTTAAAAATAAATGAAAAAATACTGTAGGAATATTTTATTTTCAGGAACATCCGTCGAGGAACATTTAAGCAGTAGCTACTGATGCTGACATTTTTGTATTGTAAATTAAAAATTATTAAATTGTTGCGTGCCCTAGTATTATTGAATGCTTTCAAATCGATTCTGTTTTGAGTTAATCGCTTGAAATGAATAATTAAAAGTACCAAAGTACCTTTAATAAAAGTTCAGATTTTGGCTTGTATCCGAGTACTAAACTGCTTTTTTATGGTAATGTGACAGTAAATTTTATTAATACGAAAAGTATTGAAAAACTGGAAAATTTGACAGCCCCTCTACATTAAATTGTTTAGTAGGACTGTAACTACAAAAAAAATAGTTATAACGAATAACTTTAGATATTTTCAAGCACATTATTGGCAGTTTATTTCAAGCGCATTATCTTTTTCGATAAAATCCACCCTTACACAATCGTTCCTTGATAAAATCATACTCAATTTTTATATGTTCTTACGTCAATAACATATCATTGCCGCCGTAAAACATCCCATGTTACCAAAAATCAGTTATGTGGATTTCGATTTAATTAGAAATAAGATTTTATCTCATATTTACTAGTGTAAAGCACTAAATGTGTTTAAATATCGTAATATGATTTAAGCTGATCCAAAAGACTCTTAGCGGGAACCTCCCTCCCTCCCTAATCTAGCGAGCTTACCTAAATAATATTCAGATCTATTTTCTTATACGGGAAGAAGGAATCGACAATTAAAATAGACAATTTTAGCGTTTATTCTAATGTCCTTCTACTCGCTAACATAGCCCGTTCCGATTTAATAAAAAGGCAGGATCTAGCCAAGCGTTTAAAAACCGACAATTTTTGTTATAAGGACCTCTATCATCGCCAAAAACACTATTATTTGTAGAGCGTTACAATATATGTATAAATTTCCCCCTTACCCGACACACCCTTCCTTACGCGATTCTTAATAGGCTTTCTGGGCCTAATAGCTTCAACGGGTATGAACTCGGAGATTGTTAAAAACAGTGGGCTTTTCGTTGCGGGATATATCGAAAACAAAATTTGAAATGATCTAAAAATAGAATATTGATGTCGTAAACACCAAATATTAAGGACTCTATATTAAAATATTAAGTCGCCACTCTGGCCTTTACCAGTGTTAGAAGCCTTAAAAAGATTTTAAAGGTTTTGGCAGGTAAATAATCTTCTACTTTATACGATAAAAAAATTAAATTAAAAAAAAAAAATTGTTATTTGGGGATATATTGTTTCATTTTTTTTTCTCACCCACAGTAAACCTGTGAAAGAGCTGTTTATTAATTCAACATAAATGCTCCATACTCTGAGAGCATATGGCCTTATTGATACAGAACTAATTGATATTAATACAATTATAGTGATATAATTGATATTAAAATATCGATATTTATCATAAAATATTAATTAATTACAAATATATATTATACATAAATACTATAATATTTACTATATTAATTATAACACAAGTTGTAACGTTTTTGAAGTAGGTTTTAAAATTAGACATAAAATAAAAAAACTTAATAATACAATTAATAGTTAATAATTTTAATAATACAATTAATGGTTAATAATTTTAATAATACAATTAATTATATATATATATATATATATATATATATATATATATATATATATATATATATAAAGTAGAACAATAATATAAAGAAGAAAATAAATAAAATAAAATAAGTTTTTAGAGATAATTTCCAATTTAATATTTTGAAAATAATATATATATATATATATATATATATATATATATATATATATATATATATATATATATATATATATTGTTTTATTGAGAGTGAGAAATTTAAAAAAAATTAACTTGTTAAAATTAAATTACTTTCTTTCATCACAAAGGGCATCAAAATGATGATGATGAATATATATATATATATATATATATATATATATATATATATATATATATATATATATATATATATATATATACAAGCACGCACGCAAATAAATAAAAAAGAAATAAACACTAAGATTTGGTTTCCAATGTCTCAGTTATAACCTAATTATAATTATCTAGATGAATCTTGGTTGGGGGCGCGGTCAATAAATAAACACACAAATAAGAAAACTTACTGTAATGTGTGCCGACGTTTCGGCCTAAATTTTATGCCATCATACGGGCTGAGTGGCGCGTAGATTATAATTAAATTATAATCACAATTATAAAAAATATTTAATAATAATTTTATATTTTGCTGGAAAACAATTGGAAGATTTCAAAACACAAAGCCTCAATTCTCTAAAATACCGGCAAATAATTTAATAATTAACCCGTCAACGTTTCACCAATTCAGCCATCATCAGAACATAAACCAAAAAATCACATCTATGAAGATCAAATATAGCAAATCTCACATCAACCGTCTTTCGTTAATTTGTTAATTTTACAGCAAGTGCTGTTCTCCCAATCGTTTTCTAGCAATTAATTTATGTCTCTTTTGAGTTTTTGCTCTTTTTTTGTTTTTTTTTGTTTTATTGTTTGCATTATAATAATGATAGTAATATTTACAGGTATAACATAAATCTAGCCATTGCTCCCTCATGATTAAGGTCGAACGTTAGAAAAAAAAATCATCTCGTCATGGACGAAGAGACCCTAAACAATTTCTGTGGCTCACGATTTTGGGTAAGAGATTTTACTAAATTAAGTAATATTATTATTTATTTATTATTTTTTTTTTTTTGCCAACATCTTAGATACTTTTTAACAATAATCTGCAAGTTACATCTAATGGAGTATCACACAACCTTTCTTGGGATTTCGCGAATCGTTTATATTAATTGAAATCACTAGTTAATTTAGAAAAATTTAATTTCTTAAACGAATTCCGAAACCATAAAATATTAATATTTAAAATATAAAATAGAGAATTATGGAAACAAATTTTATTCCGGGAAGCTTTTTGATTAACTATTATTAAAACTTGTGAGCATTTATTTCATGTTTCTTTCATTACAACAACCACACTTACACTCTTCTACTACATTCCAGCATTCAATGTTCGAAGCATTCAAAGCTAATATATATGTGTAGTAATATACATCTATGTTCTGTTGGTTGAAAATAAATAGATTACTTACAAATTGACTCCTATATTGTCCATACTTGATCCATAACCACTGTTATTTTGTCTTATTTTAAATTTATTCACTGCATTACATTCACTAAATAAAAATTATGGTAAAATCATACATCAGTTTACTGCAATATTACGTAGTAGTCAAGACACATATATATTAGCTTTTAATGTAATTATAGTTTGAATTGTGATATTAATGTTATGAAAATGTTTTTAGATTATTCATTGCATTATAGGTTATATTCTTGAAAATGGGGAAATACCTCGAAGCGTTGAATGCTGGAATATTGCAGAAGAGTGTTAAAGTGGTTTTTGCAATAGAAGAAACATGAAATAATTGTTCACAAGTTTTAATAATTGTTAAAATAAAGAAATAAACAAATGAACCGATTTATATTGCCAAATCATAAGTATGAATAAAATATCTTATGCTGACACCCCATGACTTCCTTCTACGCCTATTAAACTATAAATCGGTATTTCATGAAGTGACCCTGAATTCAGGGTAAAAAAAAAGTATTTTACACTCAATTTTAACACTTAAAACAAGTATATAACCGCGTTTATAACCTTTATCACCGAACCATATGATCTCTGTATTAAATGTCAATATACCTTTTGATGTAAGTTTATTATGACCTTCAAGTAAATTACCCGTTTAGGCTCTTCAATTTCAACCAAAATATTATTATATTATTTATATTAATATCTAAGCCTTATATACCAAATTTGAGAAGTTTTGCATTATATTTTATTATAATTTCCTTCAAGTAAAGCACTACTTCTGGTAATCATGTAGTGACCAAATAGAGAATTTCACAACTTGATTTTACAATAATCCTAAATACAACATTTTAACTTTTTGTCGCTAACCGTTTTTGAGTTATGCCAGATACGTACGTACGTCACGACGAAACTAGTCAAAATGGATTCAGGAATGGAAAAAATTGATCTTTCCGTTGAAATATGAAAACCGAAAATTTTGGCGATTGCAATACAGGCCCTTAGGGTCCCGAATCCCCAATGCAACTTTCTGCCGGGCGTCCTTACAATTTTTTTTTTTTTTTAATCTTTCGATTTGTTTTAAATGGATATAAGTACCATATTATATATATATATATATATATATATATATATATATATATATATATATATATATATTTTATATGAATAGTATTATAAAAATACAATAAATTGTTACTTTTTTTTCGATAAAAAGATTAGTTTGGTGCCCCGATGATTACTGGATAGTACCGGCCCTGATACTTCCTTTACTGCGTGTGGAAAAAAACGTGGAAAACATTGCACCAAACAATAGCTGCAAAAACATAATTAAATACGTGACAATAAAGATAGTAATAGTCTGTATTTTTAAACTAACGTTAATAATCTCCTAAGAAACAAAATCACCTAATAAATGAAGTTAAGCATATATTTTTTTAACATTTTTTTTTATGTCTTCAGGAATCAAATTTTACCTGGGACACAGAATCACCGCGACTGACACCGTGTATCGAAAAAACTGTTTTATGGATCCCATGTGCCTTTCTATGGATGTTCTCGTGTGTTGATGTGTTCTACATCTATACCAGCAAATCCAGAAATATACCATGGAATTGGAGGAACATTCTAAAGTTGGTAAGTGTTTTATCAATCTTAATTAAAATAAAAATAAAATTTACATTATCGGACCTCAGGAAGCCATGTGGGATTGATAACAACCAGAGAAACTTTAATATTAACTGCTATGACTCCGCAAAACATTGCATGAAATATGAAGATTAATTACAACAGAAAATGAAATAGCTCTTTGTAAAATCATAAAAAAATTATAAAATTTGAATGTTGTACTTTTGCCGTTTCTGTATATATTTTTTTTGTCTGCATTGAAAGCCCCACTTTAAAAAAATTCATTTAGATAACAGGGTCTTTTTTACTTTAGTATTACTAAATTACTTTTTTAGTAACTGTTATTTTTTAGAAATCGTATGCTATAAAAGAATAACATTTCTTCTTCATAGGCGCGACAGACGCACAAGGCGGTCCTTGGCCTGGTCAATCACTCTTGCCCAGTCTTGTCGGTCCGTAGCAAGTCTCAGAGACACGTTAAGATTTCGAAGGTCCTCTGAGACGCTGTCCTTCCATCTGCCTCGTGGCCTCCCTCTAGCTCTCACTCCTTCTGGACAATCCTTATATAGCTCTTTGACAGTTCTGCCATCATCCATTCTATGGAGGTGACCCAAACACTTTAGACGTTGTATTCTGACATAGTCGGAAAGCTTCACATCGTCATATAGGGAATATACTTCTCTATTCTTTCTAAGACGGTATACCCCATTTTCTTTCACAGGTCCCAGAATGCGCCTTAATATTTTGCGCTCAAAGATGTCGATCTTTTCAGCTGCTGACTTTTTTAGTACCCATGTCTCACTTGAATATGCTGCCACTGGTCTGATGAGGGTCTTATACAGCCTTAACTTGATAAAGCGGTTAACTAATCTACTTCTCATAAGATGAGCTATAGAGAAAAAAGCTTTATTGGCCGAGATAATGCGTGCCTGGATCTCCTCCTCCTACTCCAATGCTTCATTAAACTGTGCACCAAAATACTTAAAACTAGCAACACATTGGAATGTGTAGTTTCCAATTGTATAGCACATCTGGGGTCGCATGGGTTTCTTTTTCCTCAAGATCATAATTTTTATCTTCTCCTCATTAATTTCTAGGCCAAATCTCCTGGCCTTCCTTTCCAGCTTTCCAAAAGCCTCTTGGACATTAAGAAGAGATCTTCCAGCTATCAACACATCATCGGCATATGCTAATAATTGGGCCCCTTTGTAGAAGATATTACCTCCCTCATCCTGATAGGCTCTTGCTACTATAGTTTGAAGAATGATGTTGAAAAGTAGCGGGGCTAGAGTATCAACCTGTCTGAGTCCATCGTTTACCTGAAATACGCTGGTTAATTTGCCATTGGCTCTAACTTTGCAGCTGGTATCGTGTACATATTACAAGTCTGATAACTTTTAAGGGAATATTCATCTCTTTCATTGCCTGGAACAATTCCTCTCTCAAAACCGAATCATATGCCGCCTTATAATCAATGAACAGTAGCCACAAAGTGTTTTGAAATTCTTTCATTTTCTCACACATCAGTCGCAAAGAGAAGATTTGATCGATGGTTGATCTGTTAGGCCTGAAACCTCCTTGGTAATCTCCCAGCTTACGCTCCACATATGGCAGTAGGCGGTTGCAGAGAGCTATAGAGAAAATTTTGTACACTGTGTTCAGCAGGCTTATGCCTTTATAGTTCTTGCAGTCCGTCCTATCCCCCTTGTTTTTATAGAGTGGAACGACTGTTGCTTCTGACCACTCTTTCGGCATCCTCTCTACTAGCCAAATGTGTGAAATTAGTCCATGCATTTCACTAACTAATGACCCATTTGCCACTTTTAAGAATTCTGCATGTATTCCATCTGGACCAGGAGCCTTATTACTTTTTAACTTTTCCACAATAGCTTCGATATCCTCTTTATCTGGTGGAATATCTTCGTCGTCATCGCCAACACTCGCATAATTTACTGCTCTCGAGGCTTCAACATCATGCTCCTGAGGGAGTATTTGAAAGTATTTCTTTCAATGTTCTTGCAGCTCTAAGTCTACGACCAATAGGCGTCCATTTTCACCCCTTATAACCAGGTTGTTATTTCTAGTGCCTGTTTTCTGCTGCTGGACCTCCTTGTAGAATTTTCTAATCTCATTGTTGCTTCTGGCTTCTTCTATTTCTCTAACCTTGTCATTCATCCAGTTTCTCTTCTTAGACCTGATGATTCTTTTAGCGTGGGCCCTAGCGTCATGAAAATCTTTTCTACTCTGCCGTGTGTCCTTACCCAGCCACTTGGTTCTTAGTATATTGCGAGCCTTGATGGCTTCATCGCACTCTGTATCAAACCAAGATCTATTTGGAGGCTTCCTCTCTATTCGGCAATATTGCTTTGCTGCTCCAGTGATTGACTCCTTCAACTCCTTCCACTGAGTTTCTACCTCTTTGTCACCACTTACAGCAGGGATGCTCCTTATGTTTTCTTCCAACTTTTCTTTATATTGCCTCCTTATATCCTCATTCCTTAATTTATCTCTACTCCACTTGCTCGATTGGTTGAGGTGCCCCTGTTGTGTATATGTTATTCTGGTCACAGTCTTTGCTATAACAAGGAAATGATCAGAGTTCACATCTGCCCCTCGGTATGATCTAACATCATTGACCTCATTAAAATGCCTACTAGAGACTAGCACATGGTCGATTTGGGTGGATATTCCGTTTGGCGAGTGCCACGTTTGTTTACGCCTATCTTTGTGGGGGAAAAATGTACTCATCACTACCAAGCTTCTGGATGCAGCAAAATTTATCATTCGCACTCCATTTTCATTTGTTTTAGCGTGCAAAATGACATACAAAGAATAACATTTACGATTTACAAATTTACAAAAATTTAACCACATACCTTTGTAGATGCTAATATTTTGTCGGCAACTTCTTAGATTACACCTCCATATATATATATATATATATATATATATATATATATATATATATATATATATATATATATATATTCGTCATCATCAATTTGATGCCCTTTGTGATGAAAGAATGTAATTTAATTTTAAAAAGTTCATTTTGTTTTAATTTCTCATTCTCAATAAAACAATACGTTTATGATTCAGGTTATAACCTTATCAATAGAATCGTATTTATTTATTAAATCATATCGGCGTAGTTTTTTGATAAAGGCTTAAGCGTCAAAAATTCTAAATTTAGGTTTCAATCGATTATGGGAATTAAACACCACAGCTATCTATTCTTGCTCACGATATATCGAGAAAAAAAATTGGAAATGCACTAAAAAACTAATATTAATGGCGTAAGCATCAAATATTAACGACTCTCAGTCGTAACTCTCGCCATAATCAGTACCAGAAGCCTTAAAAATATTTTATAACTACAAAGATTTTCCCACCTTAATAAATTCCACTTGTATAAAATAAACAATAAAATTTAAAAAATGTATATAGTTATTTGGGAAAAAATCGTTTCATGTGTTTCCTGTAAAGTTTGCTAAATGGCGCTTACGCCTTTTTCAAAGAACGACTCCGATATTATTTAGACGTAATACTCCCAACACCGTAATGTTTTTGCAATGATTTCAAATACTCAAAAAATCAAAGGTGTGCCTAGATATTGCTTCTGGCCTAGACTTTGTCGAAACAGGTGAATGGGATCTGGTACCAACAGTTAAGGCTTCTGATTGTGCTATTATGCACTGTTTGTGCATAAAATTTACAAATTCTATAAAGACAAGTTCTTCCCCACCTATTTCAGATTCAAATTTTTCACGGTTTTTGGCGTCCAATAACTTTAGAGCATACGATATGAGAATAAAGCCGGCTGGATCTTCTAAGCCCAGATTTTTAAAGAACTTTCCAATGCCGTGTTGGAAAATTGCTCAAGTGTAGAAAGCGTACTCTTAGATATCGGTTTGTAAGAAAAAATATTATTGAGATAATTAGCCGCCCGCCTGTACGCGTTTATTGTCATACTTCTTGCATAAAACGTCCCATGCTTGTTGATATGAATCAGTTGTGATTGGTATTGCTGCCAATGACTGAAGAGTTAAGCCTTTAAGAGAACCTTTTAAATAATGAAATTTTTGTATCGGTGATAAGTTATTATTACCATGAATTAATGACAAAAATTTTCCTTATAAGATACCCAATGGGAAAAGTCACCATTAAAGGTTGGTAGCGAGATTGGTGGTAATTTAAAAACAGCATTATTGCTTGCCTCGGCTACTGAATTATCAACTAAAGATGCGTTTGCTCCTTCATCAAAAGAAGTTTCGGAGGCTAGTGGCTTATAAAATGCATCCCGTGTTTTAGAAATAAGGTCTGCAATATGGTCTAATTCTGTCGTTTTCTCCAACTGAGCTGCTGCGCGTTTTGCTTTCATGGCTATAGATAAAAATTTGTCCCAGGTTGCGTCAATTCTGGAGAGCTTAGCTTTAAAAAATTTTAAACTACTGGGGTTCAATACGATTGGCCTATTGTTTGGGTAGTCATGATGTCTGACGACAAGTCTTCGATTTCTTCGATTTGTTCTTCGAGCGCGTCTGCTTTGCTATCTACTTTAGGAGCCATAGTAATGACAATTCAAAATAACAATTTAAGAAAAGGGAAACCACAAAGGATATGTAATGACTATTAATTAATTCAGGAGAATTCGTGTCCCACTTACAAAAAAAACAATTAAATATTGAAACACTTAATGCTGAAAGAAACTTAAGATAATGTGATAAATGCTAATAATAATAATATAATAAAAAAATCTCAAAAAAGGCATGCGGCACCATCCGGCATTACTGGTGGGAGAGATGGAAGGGGTAGACTAGGAAATGAAGTATTAAAAATATTATGAAATATCATAATATTATATTATAATAAAATTAATTTTTAACTTAAATCCATTCTTCTATCTTGATTTTCCTTGCAAAAAAATAATATATATATATATATATATATATATATATATATATATATATATATATATATATATATATATCGTTATATTTTGAAAAAGGCTCAAGCGCCAAAAATTCGAAATTTAGGTTTCAATCGATTATGGGATGTTACCTCTACACCACCTCTATCAATTCCCGTTCCCGATATATCGAGAAAAAAAATTGGTAATGGTCTAGAAATCGAATATTGATGACGTAAGCACCAAATACTAACGACTCTCAGTCGTCACTCCGGCCTTAACCAGTTCTTGAATCCTTTAAAATAAATTGTAATTATTAAGGTTTTTTTCAGATTAATAAGCTCCTACTGTATACAATACAGAATAAAATTTAAAAAAATATATATATTGTTATTTGGGGAAAAATCATTTCATGTATTTCCTGTAATTTTTACTAAATGGCGCTTACGCCTTTTTTAAAAAACGACGTCGATATATACATATAAATTTAGAAAAAAAAACATTAAGGGGTTCCATGTTGCCCTCACCTCAAGTCAGAGGCATTTGACTTTGTCGTGGATGTAGAAGAGCAAATTTGAAATTGATATTGTTTGACTAATGTATAAAGCTAGGTGACTTAAATACTATAGGGGACAATACCATTTTTTGAAATTGCTAGCACTGTTAAGTAACTGTTTAAGCACTGTAGGTCAAAAACAAAGTGGGGTTCCATATTACCACCTCTTCCTATAGTAATGGACTAGAGTCTGGGAAAAGGAGATTCCCAAGGCGAAGACCGAATCCTCCCTTCTTTTCTTTCGTTGCTTTTACTGCATGATTTGACCGCTCTTATGGATTTAATTTTTTTAATAGATGTTCATAGTTTAAAGTTCATGATTAACAAAAAGTTTCATAATTAATGTCATTATTTATGTTTAACAATTTAATTTTCTATAAAAATAGGTTAAATAAATGCAATTATTGTTATCCATGCAATCATCATTATCTATGATCAAAATCCATAAAGTTATCTATTTACTATCCTATATAGGTGCAAATTAGAATCTAACAAAATTAAATCACTATCAGTATCGCAACTTTGAACTGATAGAAGAGTTCAGACCACTGTGCGATATAACAAACTGGGATAAAATATTTTTTTAGAGAGAAACAAAGTTGATATTCGTTTTTCGCAGACCGAAAAACGCTCAGATACGAATTTTCATAGCAATCGAAAAATAGCAAAATTTTCACCTCCGCTCCTTCCGTTTTTGTTCGAAAATCACATAAATTGCGATAACTTCAACACGACTCCACCGATTCACATGAAACTTGGGAGAGGTTTAGGGCTTTATAAACTACATGAGATAGCATAAACCCGACTTCCGTAAACATATTCGAACAGGAGATACAAAATAAAACGTTTGAGGAGTTTTCATTTATTTTAGGGTACCTTTTTTCCCTTCCAAAGGCATGACTTCTAACAGTGATTGGTATGGGTTAGAGATAAGAAATTTAGCTTTCCAATGGCTGTATTAACGTTAAATTTGGATAAAATCCTGAGGAGTTATGAATGCTTATGTGAGCGCCGGGCGTCGGCAGGAATAAAAAGCAGCCCAGAAAAACCAAGACCAAAAAATTCGATTTTATAAAAATTCATATTTAAGGATTTTATAGGACGATAAAAACTAATCTGAATTGCTTTTTTCTAATATAATTTTTTTAGCCTTCTTTACTCGAAGCGTCTTTTAGTTTTTGTGCATTTAAATTCATTTAATACAATGGCAAATATTTGTTTCTTATTTTACACAAAAAAATAAATCGATTGGTATACAAGAACTTTGAAATCCATGCACAGCAAAAGCAGAAAACAATAATATAAATAATTGTTTAAATTACATAAAATCTTTTTTTTTCGGCTCCTTTTTTTATTTGTTTAAAATTGTATTCATATTATTTATATCTTGTGTAATATTTAATGGTTGTTTAATATTACTGACTCTAATGGAAGAGATATGATCGTATTTTCTATTAATTTGTATAATTGTTATATTTAAGGTAGGTTTGTTAATTCTTGGTATTTTACATTTATTCAATTTATGCCATATGCTAGTTTTCTTTTTTGAGAAATTAGGTTGTATTATTTCGTTAATAATTATATTATTTATACGTTTTTTTATAAATGTCTTTGTTATTTATCAACTGATTAATATTTTTCTTTAACTGTATTTTATATAGCTGTTATTTTGTAATTATTAATTATTGAAATATAATATAAAACTTCACGACGACTCAGTATAAGAGCGGTAAAATCACGCAAGAAAAGCAAGGAGAGAAAAGAAGGGAGGATTCGGGTGGAATCGGCTATCTTCGCCTTGGGAATCTCCTTTCCTCAGACTCTAGTTGCTAATGGAGGGGGAAATAAACTGAAGGCAAGACTTATTATTATGAATTCAAGGTTTCAAGGTTATCTACTCTGTATTTGGAGAGTAGTAATTCTCATTCATCAAGCTCCTTGCGTTTTCATTAATAAGAAAGATAAAACCACTTGTTACTCTACATATACATTTATTTATATGTAAGTTTAGGAGTAATGGACAAATTTTGAACAGTATTTAAAAATTTATATATTGCCTAAGGAGATAAGTAATACTAATTAATATAACTACTTTAATTAATGAGAAAAATAATTAAAAAGAAAATAGAAACATGCTTCAGCAAAAAGCCTTAAGCCTCCCAAATAGCAGTCAATAACTAACCGGTCAATGCTCCGCCAATTTAGGCATCATTATCATCAGGATTGAAAAACAAAATATAAAAATTTTTGGTTATTTTGTTTTTGGTTACACAATATTTTTTGTTTTTCCGTTTGGTACATACACGAATAAATAAGATGGTAAGGCTGTATACAGCTGACCACGTGACAAGTATGGACTTTCGAAAGTTAGTCCATACACTTGTAACCATTGTCCCTGTGTTTTGATGGTCATTGCAAATACAGTCGCACCGGTAACTGCTAAGGTTTAAATTTGAATGAATCTGTAGGAATCATTGGGATGCGTGGCTGTACATCTCAAAATCCATCTATAACATGACAACACAAAGTCTACTATATTATAAGATTTTTACATATGTTCCAAAAAAAATAAAATTTGCTTAGTTGTTAATTGAAATTCTGTTTTTTTATTTAATTTGAATATGCTGGAAGTATCTCCACCAGTTTTAGGTGTACTTCCATACTCAATGTAAAAATCTTTTTCAAACGGTACGTTCCTTTTGTTTGATTAGTTCAGTACTTTGACTGAAAAACGGATCTCTCCAGCAGAAATACATAATAGATATATGATCTCTAAATATACTACATATGTGCTATATACTATATATACATATCACACCCGAGACATTCAAGATATTATGCCGAACTGTCTTGGATTATGGATGTCGGTTGCTAAAATGGTGCACTACCATTGACGGATTTAGGGAGAGGCTATAGGAGCTGCATTTCAGGGCGGAAAATTTTCAATAAAATGAAGATGTTCTATTTCAAAAAAGATGTAATGAATAAAAATTTTGAATCTTCATCTGAAAGAATTAGTAATGATAAAATGACATTTAAATATATTTAGTTACATGTGCGATAAATGATATTAAGGGTACTCAACAATTAAAAGTCATCAACTGCCATTTCAGCGCCATTGCTCTTTCATGACTGTATTTATATCAATTATAGATTATAGAAGTTTCACTTCAATAAAGGATCTTTAGATACAATTATTGCAGGAATAAATGCTGCACAGTGTTGCTGAAAACAAGCCAAAACCGTTTCCTCAAACTCTCGAAAAATTTTAAAACAAGAAGTTATGTATTATTTCTGAATAGAAAAGAGATCTGATGAAATTTTATCAGTCGAACAGCCTAGTTTCTGAAGAATTCCACCTTTGGTATGACGTCCTTTCCTCAAATTCCAAGAGCATGAAGAATGAGGCCCCAGAACCATGGGTTTCTGATGACGACGGAAACGAATACTGATTATCAGCATATACATATCCACGTGCATTGCCATATTTTTAATAATGTCCATGAATTTAATAAAGTTTTTTTGCCAATTTTTTCATCAAATGTGTTGCATTTTATTGATGTTTGGATTATTGTATCTTGGGAACGACCATAACAAGTTTTGAGATCTAAAATTAATGCTTATGAGCAATAAGTAAAGTTTTATAAAGTATTAAGTACAGATCGTAATTCTTTTTATTCTGGTAAAAATTATCATCTTACATTTATCATTTAAATTCGGAAAAATAGTGGTAAACAAGTATTGTAGACCGTATTTAAGCCCATTTCTCTTAGAATAAGTATTATTCGCTTCATTAAACCGTAAATAATTTGATTTCACTTTATTTTAAGTATGCTATCCGCATTTACTCGCTATTAAAAATGTTTGTAAACTTCTCCGAGCTCTTTCACTTTTACTTTAAATGACCTAACGATGGTAGAATTCAGATTATTTTTCTCTTTTTTATCTATTGAACTCGAGTAATTGTCTTTTTTTAATTCTTCGTTATCTTATTTTCAGGTTTCCCTCGGCCTCCTTCTAGCTCTAAGTATATTAGAATTATCTTACAGCGTATTTAAAAATGAGTCAGCGTACCTCGTCGATATTTATACTCCTGTGATAAAAGCTATATCCCTGGTAAGTATACAATATTATTTACAATACTTTATTTATTTATTTATTTTCAACTACCATTCATTATTCCAGGGATTATGCACTACGTTAGTGATATTCCATAGAAAACATGGCCAGAGAACGTCCGGGCTTCTTTTCCTCTTCTGGTTCTTTGTAGTATTTTTCGGATTTTCACATTTTTACACTTCGATTGAGAGGCATATTATGGATGTAAGATATATAAGTCAATTTATGTAACACATATAATTTTATTCTATATTTATTTCTGTTAACTCTATTGTATTAATTATTTAATTATGCAGGAAGATGCAGATGTAATGAGGATATCAAACATTGCAAGCTATTCCTTATACTTCTTAATGTTCATGCTTTACTTCGTTGCAGACCTACCACCCAAGCGGTCGGTATATCCACCCTTAAAGGTAAAATTATAATTTTTATCATTTAGCCTAGTTCATATGATTACAGAGAAAACAATTTTAAATTAAAATATAATTTGATTTTTAATTTTTTAATATAAAAGTTATAGCACAATTCCCGATTTTTTCTGGGCGCAAAAAATTCAAGCAGAATCCCCGATCTTCAAGGAATTCAAATCTGGTGGACACCGTTTAGCCTGCCTTCGGAATGCTCGAAATAATTTTTCGAAAATTTTTTTAGACTTTGTCAGTACGTTTTAACTAAAATCCAAGGGTGTCCGCAGCAGCGTGGAACTCACTGAAGATCGCTTGAATTTTTGCGAGGGGAAAAAAGTGGGAATTATGCCTGAAAAACTGTCAGCCATCAGTTTTTAGTTTAATAATTCCCTTTTTCCATCAGTTCTAAGCAACAGGTGCATAAAATATTGAGAAGGTTGATGTAGTTGTTCCAGTCACCGTCTCTAATTCCATGAAAGTCAGAAAAAGCCTCCTCCACTAACTTAACTTAACTCGGTGAATTAGGATTTTTATGGAACAGTAAAATAATATATTAGCTCCAAACAGCTCCGAGTTTCAATTTCAACTAATTTACATACGTGATCTTTTAATACGTTCGCCGGTTCACACCTCGCCCTAGGTGGTATAACGAGGATACGGAGTTGTGAAGATGCATTTTATTCCCACAATTATGGTTATTTTGTTTTGTTATGTAAAATAAGTTTATGAATAAAATCATAGTGAAATTTACTCCAATGCGTGAACTTTATATATTTAAACTTGAAATTGTTTTTGTACTGTATTTTCTAGTTGTTTTTATTTTTTGCGATGCGTTGAGCCCTCGGTGTAAGAAGTTAAGTTATTATTTTTCATTATCAAACATGAATACAACATGAATAGAACCTTTATAATTATTCAAATTCATTCTCAAGTCAGAATTGTATATTTTATCATAAACTGGCCAAATACAACATTTTATGATTCAAATTTTGTTTTATATTTCATCCAATAAATTGACGATAAACGCGTTGAATTTTACATTTCACAGCCTTGAATTATGCTTGAATTTTTTCATACAATATCAATGGACATCCTGATGAATTAATAATGCCCATCCATACATATCGACTTCGTTTTTTGAAAAAAGCGCCATTTAGAAAACTTCATAGGAAACATCATAAAACGATTTTCCCCCAAAATAGAACTATTTTTTTAGTTTTATTCTTTATTGTATAGAGTAGGAGTTTATTAACATGACAAAACATTTATAATTACAACACATTTTAAAGGATTCTAGCATTGCTTAAGGCCAGAGTGACGACTGAGATTCGTTAGTATTTGATGCTTAAGTCATCAATATTCGATTTTTAGACCATTTCCAATTTTTTTCTCGATATATCGTGAGCTGGAATTGATTGAGGTGGTGCTTACGTCTCAAAATTAATTGAAAGCTAAATTTAGAATTTTTGGCGCTTAAGCCTTTTTCAAAAAAAGACGTCGATATGTGATATAGTCGATATGACTATGAGTTCTAAAAACTGAGAATGAACAGTGCAGTCTATTATTTGGTTTTCATAGACATACAGTAGATAAGACTGAAGTAATATTTTTATGAATAGAACTTCTAAGTATCCTCAGTTGTGGATCCCTGTAGTATTTTAGTAATTCTGTTTTTCTTTATATTATTAATAGAAGTATATTATAATCTACAGAATCCCAGCCCAGAAGATAGCGCACCCTATCCAGCCCGTCTTCTACTGTCTTGGTTCGAACCGATGGTGTACAAAGGGTTCAGGAGACCTTTGGTACAGAGCGACATCTGGCCGATAAAGTACAAAGATGCTGCCGCTCAAATATTCAACCACTTCAACAAGTTGTGGCTAGCTGAGAGAAGGAAACGAAATAAGTGAGTAGCAACATACTGTATCGCCTACTAACAATTGACTTAACAACCGCTCAATTGACTAACTAGGCGGAATTGAAGGAGACACCGCAATGCTGTTAGCGTCCAGCGAAGCGTGTAAATAGACAATTTAGAGCTGTTTAGATTATAGTGATGACATTGAGCTCTCTTGATTGAGAAGTTTCCAGTTATTTGTTACGTATCCGAACTCAAAATCTAAAAATTTCTTATCAAGTGTTTTATTGTTAGAATGATATTGCGAAACTGTTTACTTATCTTTTATTTTTTTAATGATTGTTAATGCATACTCTTTCTTTTTTGAGTACCGAATTATTCGTAATTGAAAACGTAAGGTACAAATTTGCAGCCGCCTTATCAGTAGCGGTCGCCGCACCACTGCTTTCTAGCGCGATTTTTGCTAGATAACTGATTTCTATTCAATTATAAAATTCGTATTCATTGGGATTGCTAAAATTATTACTCCATTTATAAATTTTATTGATGTCGACTTCTGCTCGCTCAAGAGGTTAACAAAACCCTAACGGATCCTTTTCAGTTGAGGTCGGAGTCTTACCGTAATTTAAATTATTAATGCTTTAAGTATAATTTTCCAGACTACCGGAAGTCGACAGCACTAATAATTTTAAATAATATCTGATTAAAGGAGTAATAATTCCAATGAATGAGAATTTGGGAATTGAATAGATAGCAGTTAGTTAGCAAAGGCGGTAGTGCGGAGACCGCTACTGATAAGGCGGCTGCTTTGTAAAGTTGTACCGAAAATAGTAACTAGCCATTTTTTTTAAATCTTATTCTACAATTATATGTGTGTTTCTTTTTTTATTGCTTCCTTCACTACCTAAAGTATGAGAACTGTCGTCATTCGTAAAAATAAAATTTAAAAATTCGAAACCTTAATTTATTTACACGATTATGTATAAAAAACTGATTGTATCATCGCAGATAAAATCCTCTTTTTGAAACCCTATATTCCGAACGTGGCTTTGTTTCGTCGAATCTACCGTATTGTTTCTTAAAACACTCGTAAATACCTTGTTCCATCTCTCATTTTCTCCCAATTTGATTACGGCTGTAGAATATATGGTGGAATCTCAAGAGAAATTTATGAGAAATTACAATTCCAGGATACGCAAGAAAAAGTCTTAAGTCTCTAAAATACCTATAAGCAACTAGCCAATCAGCGTTTCCCCTGAGGGGGGAGGGGTTAGACCAAGATTATGGAAATTTAAATAATTATACATTATGATATATTTATGCAAAAAAACTAACCATTCGATGTTTAGCTATTTCAGGCATCATCATGACAGATAAAACAAAATCACATATTTGCAAATCAAAAAAAGCACATCTCACATCAACAGTCTGAAAAGACTCATCAACTAGAGACAGCACATCATTCCAAAACATCCACTCACTTACTGAAGGCAATAGGAGGTAACATAATTACAGCTAGGAATGTTATATTCAAACACCTGATCAACAGAAAATACATCTGCTAAGTAAAGAGAAAAAGGCCAGTTTGATTGCGTGGATTTTCTGTTTTTTGTTGATCAGCAGTTTGAATATAACCTTCCCAGCTGTTGTTATATTACCTCCCATTGTCATGACACAATGTTTACATTGTTTTTACTTCCTTGTACGAAGTAAAGGAAGTATTGTAATCGCGAAAATTTTCGGTTTTCAGATTTCAACGGAAGAATCCATTTTGACCATCCCTGAATGTATTTTGACTAGTTTCGTCGTGGCGTCTGTACGTACGTTCGTATTTCGCATAACTCAAAAACGGTTAGCCGTAGAAAGTTGAAATTTTGTATTTAGGATTGTTGTAAAATCTAGTTGTGAATCTCCCTTTTTGGTCACTGCTTAATCACCGGAAGTGGTACTTTACTTGAAAGTCATAAATGATTTCCATCAAAAATTATATTAAAATACTTTGCAAAACTTCTCAAATTTAGTATTTACAACTTATATATTGATTTAAATAACATACTAGATTTTGGAGTATGAAATAACATACTATGCAAAATTTTGATTCTTGACTGATTCTTCTGGCGGCTAGTCATCCTGCTTCCTGACTTATTTATTGGACTTCTGATTTCCTCGTATCTCTCTGTTTTATTCTTCCTTGGATTATTTCTTTACTTCCTTTAGCTTCCTTAGTCTTTCCTTTTTTTTGTTTCCTTCTGAAGTGCACATCAAATATTTCCTCTGTATCATTTCACATCACAGCCTACTTGCATTGACAGAGTTTTTTAAATTATAAAAAATTATATTTAAATTTTTGAAATATTACTAAGTGGAAATAATAAACCATTGTGTAATAATTTGCAGCATTTTATTACTTTTTTCAAGTGTTAAAATTGAGTCTAAAATTTCTCCCCATTTGTGAGATCAACAAGTCTTCATCATGAGAAAAAGATATTAGTTAAGTGGGTTTTTCCGCTTAAAATGTCGAAACTGTCCATTTCTAATGCTTTATCCAGTGATATTGACAGTTTTATTGTTGTCATGGAACATGAAGAAATATCTTGGAAACTAGTTGCCTACTGAAGGAAAACGACATATAATAATGGAATGAGACCTCCAGTGACAAGAATGTGTTTGTGTGTGTGTCAATAGATGGATGACGGGACGCGGAGTGTCGTTTTTACTGCAATCTTCGGAAACTAGTAACCAAATTCAGTATCACTTTTTGAGCCACGGATTTATAATTTTATAGGCGTACAAGGAAGTCATGTGTTGTCCACATCAGATATTTTTTTCTGATAAATGTAAATTTATTGTTGCTGTATATTATTATTTTTCTTTCATCCTTATCAACCATTAGTAAATATGCAAACAAATTTATTACCCGTCTATCCTCCTCCCCAAATATGAAATTTGGATATTCAGAAGATTCCAGAAACTTATATATAAAAAAGAATTAAAATTATTAGGTTTAGTAGTTTTGCAAATGAGGATCGGTTTAATAATGTGGAATGTCTGAAAAATAATAAAAAGCATTTCAAACATATCTTAACTCTAAAAACAAAATATTAAATTTTAATTTTATATACATAATAAGAAAAGTTATTTTGATACTTCTTTTAAATTTTTCTTAACTTCTCCTTTCTTTTTTCATAATTAGTATTAACGATATTTTCTAGCTAGGAGATATTGCAATTTAATTAGGTTTTTACTCACTGGCCTCTTTTTAAGTTCTACTTATTAAATTTTTACAATGACTTAACTTCATTTTATCAGGGGCTTGATATCTAGAGAGGTCTGCGCTCTTGGCTGGTTCATGATCAAAAGACTTCTCCAAACAATGACTTTCTAATTAAGATGGCGACATAAAATAGTGTGCTGATATTTTTTGTTTTTCTTCATTTCTTTTATATGTCTGTATTTATATTTTAAATTTTTCTTTGAACAAAACATATTTTCATATTTGTATAAGAAGTTTATTCTAAATTTATTTTTTAGTATATACAAAAATTCTAATTTTTTATCACTTAAACATGAATTTGCTCCACTGCTCATTTGATTTAGCACTTTTATAATTTTAATGTCAACAGTTTTTCTTTTTAAAATACAATTTACTTATTTCTTTTCAGAGGAGATATCGATAAATCATCAAAATTTAGTAAAGAAGTTAATGGTGTCAATTTTGTGGAAGGCCGCAAAGAAACAAAGCCTAAGAGGCAAGCTTCTATTCTCCCTGCTCTAATTAAGGCATTCGGAGGACCATTTATGTTTGCTACATTTCTGCAGATCATTGAGGTATTCCTTGAATTTGTCAGTCCAGAACTTCTAAAGTGAGTATTCTATTTATTAATATTTTTAAATACTTATTCAAGACCATTTTACTGCTACAAATTTATTAATTTATTAATTAAACATAAATAATAAATATATATATATATATATATATATATATATATATATATATATATATTTTCATTATTTAAGTTTAATTTATAAATATATATGTATATATATATATATATATATATATATATATATATATATATATATATATATATATATATATATATATATATATATAAAGGATTTCACAGTTCAAATCAGGTTGTAGTGTATTCTGCCTAATTTATTGCACTATTTATATTCTATTCATTTTGTACTATTTGTATTCTATTTATATATTTAGATATTGTATTATACTATTTCTTATATTATATATATACAAATGCTGTTATTTTTAGGCGCATTATAAACTTTGTATCAAGTGATGAGCCGATGTGGCGTGGTTATTTTTATGCTGTCATGATGCTCTTCATAGGAATTGTGATGCCGTTACTTCACGGGAACTATAGCTTGACAATTATGATTGTTGGACTTCGCACCAGAACTGCCTTAATATCCACAATTTACAGGAAGGTACTATTATAAGATACTAGCTGTATTGAAGTACTTCTTGCATTTTAAGTAATGGATATTTTCATTGAATACTTAAATGCACTATTTGTAATTGGTTATCTCTATGACTGCCATTTCTTAAGCCAAATTGATCCTATCTGGAAGTTCATAAATAGAAATTTATTGATTTTCATTTTGCAAAAAGATATGATAATTACTAATGATAAATTTAAGTTTGTGAATCAACGTCATGATGTCAGAAGTAATAATAAAAATTTACATAAATATCACTAGGTGACTAGTCAAAGGATACATTGTATAAATAATTTTCTTCTGAGTTGACATCCGCAGGATGGTATAGAAGGATCAATCTAATTAGGGATCGATAAATTATTTGCCACTTCTATAAATTTTTATTTGCCAATTCTATAAATTGAAAACTAGTTTCGAATGTTATACATTCATCCTCAGTTCTAAACACACAAAAAATTCAAAAATAAGCAATTCAATATATATTTTGGTATTATTAGACATATTAAATTAGATGTAATATAAATCAGTATTATAAAACATTTATGAATTATGAATTGAACGAAAGGTTGGTAGGATGTTTATAGGTAAAGGGTTTAAGGGTCTGGGTTTTTCCAGTAATGCCGGTGAGTAATTGGTTTTTCTGTTATAGATGGGAATAAATTTAAGATTGGACTATTGAAGATATTTATTTGATCATTTAAGCAAATTTAATTTTTGCAAGGCACAAAAAAAAAGCTTTAATTCAGATATCCAAAAATTAAGATGTAAACTTTATTTAAACTTTGTATTCGATTTTCAGTATAGAGTAACTTTTTTTTTTTTTATAAATAGTTCCTTAGTCAGTAAAAGGTTTGCATTTGGATTAATTTGTTTTTTATGTGTTTCAGTCACTTAAACTATCAAATGCAGCAAGAAAGGAGACTACCTTGGGCGAAATAGTCAATTTGATGGCTGTTGATTCCCAATCTATAATGGGTTCAATGACCTACATAAATAATCTGTTCCTCGCCCCTTTGCAAATAGGATTAGCTTTGTACTTCCTCTGGCAACAATTAGGTCTATACACTATTTATCTGTTTATTTTGAAATCAATTATTAATTTTATAGCATAATTAATTAATCTATTAAGTAATTTATATATATTTTTCTTGTTTCTTGGTCTTTACTTATTTCTAACGTACATATTACCATCGTAGTACAATTTATTTAATTCCAAAGCATACAACGAAACATCCTAAGCGTCCAAAGCAACTAATGAAATATATATTTAAGCATCCTAATTAATACAAACAGGACAGTTTATTCCTCGAGTTTAACAAACTATTCTAAGCAGATTGGAAAGATCAAGATTCATTTTGTGGCTCCGCAACAAAATAAATTTCAACCCGCTAAGGCCGGATTCGAACTGGCGGTGCAGCAGACTCGAGGTTGCTAAGGTGACACCTTAACACTCTTGTCAATCTTTGTTACTGTTATGTTCTTTTGTTGTCCAATTGTCCCATGACGCAGAAAACAATAATACTTTGTAAAAACTCTGTTGAAGTCCTAGCACTTAAGCTATCACAAATATGACCCCATAATATAAAAGAGGAGTAGATACATGAAAATGGGGCTAGGACATGTCTGTGAAAAAGTGTTTTGATAACTACACAAACAAAACGGAAAAAAAAAAAGAAGCATTCTCGTCAATGTTACAAAAATCACTACCTCTGTAATAGATGTTATGAAAATTAATGTATTCTGTTTTAGGTCCCTGTGTCCTCACAGGCTTAGCTATTATGCTCATTATGATTCCTGTAAATTCATTTATTGCAAATAAAACAAAAGATCTTCAACAGAAACAAATGAAGAACAAAGATGAAAGAGTCAAAATAATAAATGAAGTGCTTTCAGGAATGAAGGTTTGTAGTATTTTTTAGAAATTAAATTAATTACACAAAGAAAAAAATGTGCATTTTGACTACACAAATATGAAAATATTAGATTGCTGCAAGAAACACATCTCTGAGGATGTTTAAAGCGGCATATATGGCCCAGCATGTTGCAGAAGTATTTTCTTTTTTTTATTGACCAAAACAAGATTTATTTTTTATAAAAAAAAGTTTGGGATGATAATTAATCTTACTAATAATACTCAAGTTTAGATATCTTCTTTCTCTAGTTCATTAATTTTCCTAACAGCGTTTGTAATAAGAAAAAAAAATGTTTTATTTTACACTAGAGACATTTTTTTCAACTTTGTAATTTCTAAAATGTGACTCACAATCTCTTAACGATATGTTTTTAAAAAGTGTTATAATTATAGTTAATTTTTTTCTTATAGGTATTAAAATTATATGCTTGGGAGCCAAGCTTCTTGGATCGAGTTTTGAAAATCAGGGACAAAGAAACAAGGATACTAAAAAAAGCTGCCTATCTCAGAGCAACTAGTGCGTTTGTTTGGGCATGTGCTCCTTTTTTGGTGAGTTAATTATATTATTTAAATAAACCTGATTGACTCCTCCTCTTGATGATATTAACAATCTGATTTTATTTTTAGGTTTCAATTTTGACTTTTGCAGTATATGTTCTGATTGATGAAAGCAACATTCTTGATTCGTCAAAAGTTTTTGTTTCTATTTCTCTTTTCAATATCATGCAATTCCCTCTGATGATGGTTCCCATGGTACTTTCCAGTGCAATTCAGGTAATTAAGTTTTTCAATAATTCTCCTTTGTGATTTGCTAAAATTTTTACGTTTCTATACATTCATCATGTATTATCAATTCTTCTTGCTATGCTACTGAATTATAACAGTGTGAGGGTGCTGGATTTATTTCATCTTCTAATTTTGTTACTAGACCTTTTGTTGTGGATCAGAGGATTTATTAACAAAACATAAACAAGTTAGACTAGATACTACACCAATGGCGGACACAATGCTACAGACCCTCAACAGACGCTATCCTTTGGAAGCCAGATACTTCTGTGCCAGTGTTACCACCAACAGTGTTGTTTAGTTTATTATTATATTTATAACGTTACAAACAATGAGAAATAATAAACCAATTTCTCCTAACAATTTCCTTCCTAAATTATTTATTATTTCTCTTAAAAGTAATTCTGTTACTAAATATACTTATTAGGTACTTAACACAACACTGTAATATTTACATAAATTTAACTAACAACTACACAATTTTTAAAGCCTTAATTATATACACTTTTCGAGGTCCAGCAGTTCAGTTCAATTACACTTAAGTTAACTAAATGCAAACATTTTTGTCTTCTTCTTTACCTTGCCCCTAAGATGTTTCCCCACATCAAAGAGAGGAGGTTTACCTTTATCATTTCGATATACCTTTTCTTCCTGGTTTATCTCATCCATCTTCTTTACCTCTTCTTTCTGCTTTACTTTTTCCTTATGGTATAGTTCTTCTTCCTGGTTTACTTTTCCTTTCAGTTTTATTTCACCTATCTTGTTTATTACATCTTTATAGTTTATTTCTTCTTGCTGGTTTACTTTTTCTTTGTGGTTTAAGTCCTTTATCTTGCTTACTTCTACTTCATGGTTTACTTTTTCTTTCTGGTTTATTTCTTCTTTCTGCTTTGTTTCATACATCTTGTTTACTAATTGTTGCTGCTTTATTTCTTCTTCCTTGCTTATTTCATTTATCTTGTTTACTTCTATTTCAAGATTTATTTTTCTTTCTTGTTTAGTTCATCTATCTTGTTTATTACATCTTTCTGGTTCATTTCTTCTACCTTGTTTATTATATATTTCTGGTTAACTTCTATATTGTTTATTATGTGTTGCTGCTTTATTTCTTCTTCCTGGCATATTTCGTTTATCTGGTTTACTTCTACTTCAAGGTTTATTTCTTGTTGCTGATTTATTTCTTCTACCTTTATCTTGTTTACTTCTACTTCAAGGTTTATTTCTTGTTGCTGATTTATTTCTTCTGCCTTTATCTTGTTTACCTTTACTTTCTGGTTAATTTCTGCTATTTTGCTCACTACATCCAATTGGTTTACTTCTTCTTTTTGATTTGGTTCTTCTTCCTGGTTTATTTCATTTATCTGGTTTACTTCTACTTCAGCTCCTTCTTGGGAAAGTACAACTTCATGTTTCACAGCTGTTTCCACTAGTGATGAATCTTTTATTATGTAGACTCCTTCCTCAATCACAGATGAATCCGGAGTTATATGAGGTGCAGGCCGAATCAACATACCACACACTATCATCAACTCGTGCAGTTGCACATAGTGCAAATTCTTATGCCAAAGAAGCTTTATTCTTCTTGGGATGAGGTCTACGTGTATAAGCGGGTTTACTATTACTGGGCTGCTTATTTTTACTCCTATTCAACCAGCAATCCTTTTTTAAATGGTCCGGTTTATTACAAATAAAGCACACTTTAGTGTTGGGATTGGGCCGGCTATGAAGGGTTCTGAATGCCTGGTCATTCCTATTAGAGGCATTTCTCCTTTCAAATGACAAAAGCATCTGTCTCAATTCAGCAAATTTGATACTCCTGTTCGCTAAGATGGGGTTAACGACTGGGTCATAATAGGATGGTAAGCCTTCAATTATGTACCTTATTAATTCACTATTAGTTAACGTTTTCCCAAGTTGAGCTATCTCTTGGACTAAACATTGGAATCCGTTGAGATACTCATCAACAGATTCTGAATTCTATTTTTTGATATTATTTAGGTCAAATATGAGGTCTATGACCTTTTCCTCAGGGATGCCCTCAAACCTCTCCTTTAATTTGTCCCCAACTATTTTTGCTCTTTTTTCCCCTTTAATTGACGGTAAAATATCATTACTCACCGTTAGTATAATGGTAGTCATGGCTTCCTTATTTCTTTGCTCCCAGTGCTTCAATGCTGCTTCATCTAGTGGCGGAACTCCCTTTTCCACTACATCTTCATAAATACCTTTTGCCTCGAGATATGCTTCGATTTTCATCGACCATATTGCGTAGTTCTCCGCTGTCATCTTCTCAATACCATAATTCGCCATGTCCATTGTGTTTTATAAGTTTTAGGGCGATTAGTCTGTAAAACAAAGTCCTATATATCTCTTCACGGCGGTTAGTCCGAAAAAACTATACAGCACACGATCTGTTAAAATATGTGTTTATTACACTTAACTTGATGCTTTTATGTAATCTAAATCACAGTCTGATACCAAATTGTTGTGGATCAGAGGATTTATTAACAAAACACAAACAAGTTTGACTAGATACTACACCAATGGCGGACACAAAGCTACAGACCCTCAACAGACGCTATCCTTTGGAAGCCAGATACTTCTGTGCCAGTGTTGCCACCAACAGTGTTGTTTAGTTTATTATTATATTTATAAAGTTACAAACAATGAGAAATAATAAATCAATTTTTCCTAACAACTTTCCTTTTTATTGTTATTATAATACATTTGGAGCTACAACACATTGAGGTGTCCAGACTGCCTCAATCAGCAGCTACTAGGAGTCAGTTCAGTGCTGTTGCCATCCAGTTGTGGACTCATAAGCACTCTTTATCTCCACTCATACTTCAATTTACCTAAGTCTCGATCAGCTAGCTCTCCTCCACCCATGGACGACTCCCATCAGTAGCTGCTTCGAGATCATCTCACACATTCTGGCCACATGCTCAGCCCATCTCAGTCGGGATAGTTTTATTACTGTCATCGGCCTCGCCAAAGAGGTAGTAGATTTCTTTGTTGGATCTCTGTCTCCATCTTCCACCAATAAACACTAGTCCAAATATTTTTCGGATGGCCTTGCGTTCAAATGTAAGCAGATTTTGGTATGCATTTTTAGCCAATGTCTAGGTTTCCACTCCATATGTAAGGAATGATCTAACTAGGGTTTTATAAAAAATGATTTTTGCTACCTCACGACCGAAGGTAGGGAAGCCTTGTATTTATGCAGGAATTGAAAAAAATGTCCTCAGAATGGAAAATTTTCACTCGCGTTTTATGCTTTAGACATCAAGGAACAAATTTGGTCTCGTGTCTGCCTTTAGTCAAATCCATGCGATGGACATAACATCTACTACCATTAATCTATTTTTTTATAAAATTTTCAGGTGTTTTGCGGACTGGTACCTAGATGGTCCCTTATCAATTTTATCGTCTTCCATTCTCTACTTTTGCATAGCCAAGCATAAACATATGAGGCAGTTATGTCCAAGAATGTTGAGGCATCACCTTAGCAATTTCGAGGACGCCAGTTCGAATCCGGCATGGCTGGGATGAAATTTATTTTGTGGCAGCCCCATGTAATAAATCTTGACCTTCCTACTCTGGTTAGAATAGGTTGATAACCTGTAGGATAACCCGTCCTATGTGCCTTAAAATCCTTTTAAAAGACGTTAAAGTCCAATAAAAAAAAAAATAGTGGAAATGTACCTTGTAATGTAATTACCTTGGCACACCAATCTTTGAAAATGGCTCATTAGATTTGGTCCAAAGTTGGAGGAAATTCAGGATTAATGTTAAAATGGTTCAGCATCAATTTTACCAAATTCCATCCGCTACTTTCCCTTAGGTATGCACAAACGTATTTTCCTTGACTAATTTATATTTTTAAAACGGCTCATCCGATATTATTCTGGGACTGAAGTCCCTTTAGAACAATTTATGTATTTTTAATAATCAAGGCAGTGTGAAGGAATTTAATATCATATTTGTCATTGCTAAGTTGATTTTATTTGATATAGGGATTGTTAATTAGGTATTCGAGAGTTTTTTGAATCGTATTAGACCAAGTTTCCTTGCTGCTTCTACTTGAAAACAAAACAGATCAGAACTTTCTTTTTTACTATATAAAAAAAGATTTATAAAAAAAACTGTTCTTTATATCATATTTTTTGATTGTAAAGTATTGTACTTATTTACCTAAATAAATAATTTTTTTCAGGCAGCTGTATCCATAAAAAGAATAAACAAGTTTTTAAATAGTGAAGACTTGGACTTGAATACAGTTACTCATGATACTAAAGATGGTAAGTTACTGACAATGTTTTTGAATTATTTTAATTCTTTGATTGGGCCAATTTCCGGAGTTAGGCTTGGACTGCTTTCTAGACCAACCCTGAACTTGTTCACTTCTTCTTTATTTTCCTACTTTGTGCCTCTTAGCGTGGAGGTGCCTTAGTCCAAGCCAGCCAGGCATAACGATCCCGAGCCAGCGCTCTCATGGAGTTCAGACTCTTTCCTTTTTTCTGTCCTATCCTGGAGATGTGATCGGTCCATAACAGTCTGAGTCTTCCTAGAGGGCAACATCTAGTGGGCCTGGCATCAAACACTTTCGTGGATCCTGGTCTACATTCATTCGGCATAGATGACCTAGCCACTTTATCTGCCTTTTTTCGACAGTGTCCTTCAAGGTGGGTACTCCAAGGTCTCCACTAATCCGCTAATTTCTGACCTGATCTCTCCTTGTTCGGCCTGCATCTCTCCGGAGGTACTTCATTTCAGCGGCTGTAGCTCTACTCTAGTGCCTGTCCAGTGGGACCCAGCTTTCACGGCCATGAAGAAGATTACCTAGGTAGATGGCCATTAATATGTGTAGTTTTACACTGTTTTCTATCTCCCTTTTCCCTGTTGCTGAGCTGCAAAGCTGAAAGTATATATTTTTTGCTTTTTTGATCCTGTTGGAAAGCTCTTGGTCAATTTTCCATTTTGGCTGAGCACAATCTCAAGATTAGTGTAGTCCCCTACTGTTCCAATACCTCCTCCATGTAGCGAGCTATCACTTCTTTTCTCTCACGACCAATGTGCATCACCTTACTTTTCTTTGCATTCAGTACCATATAATTTCTTTCCAACTCAGCTTCCAACTCAATGACTGCTTGCTGAAGATTTTCATGGGAATCAGCAATGAGGACAACATCATCTGCAAAAACTAGAACTTGGGCCAATATTGTCCTCATTTTTCACTTTCACACGACTGTCCGTGTCATCCTCCGCTTGCATATTTTTAAAACTTCATCCATGAATATGGTGGAAAGGAGAGGACTTAGGCTGTCATCTTGTTTAACTCCTTTAATTATGCTAAAAGTTCTGGATTTTGTACCATTTATTCCAACCATGTCTTTAGGGTGGTGGTAGATAGATTTTATTGCAACAATTAATTCCTTGAGCACATTTTTAGCAGCTAAAGCTGCCCATATTTCTTGTCTAGAAACCGAGTCAAAGGCTGCCTATATATCGAGCAATGCAAGGTAAATCCTCTTCCCTCTGTCCCATGACTTCTCAATAATTGGCCTGAGCGAGGAGATGTGATCTTGTGTCTAGCGGTTGGGTCTAAATGCAGCTTGCTCCTCTTCCAGCTGGCCTTCAACAATTACCCTGAGCTTCTTTTCCAAAATAGAGGAGTAAAGCTTATAAACTACTTGGGAGAGACATATAGGCCGATAATTTTCACTCACTTGAGCTACCTTTCTTGTGGATTGGTATGACAATGTTGTACCTCCAAATTGAAGTACTCCAAGACTAAATGTGAACCAGCAATACATTTTTTAGTCTTGGAATATTTCAAACCTGAAGTACGTTTAGAAAATTTCTCTATGATATTTAGAAACATGGACTACATTAAAAGCTTAATATAATAAATTTCTTATTTACTTAATATTTATAATAATGAGCCGTGGGGACCACTCGCACTAGGAAGTAGAAGCTGGGATTTGATCCTTAAGTATTTGCATTACTAATCAAACAATCTTTCCACTCAGCTACATTCGTCTGTAATGACAGTGCTATTAAACAATGAAATTTATGAGCAATAAAAATTTATGAACTAGAGAAACAAACAAGTTTTTGGATGGATTTCATCAAAAATGATAATTTGCATGTCCCAGAGTTAAAATAAATTCTTTTACCAAGTTGTTTTGATTTTAAGGAAATAAAAAATATACCATAGGAACATTTTATTTTTAGAAACATCTGTAGAGGAACATTTTAAGCAGTAGCTATTGATTCTGACGTTTTTATATTGTAAATTAAAAACTATTAAATTTTAAAAATTGTCACAAGTGTTATGTCCTCTAGTATTACTGAATAATTTCAAAACAGCTCTATTTTGGAATAGTCGTTTGAAATGAATAATTAAAAGTAACACCCCTTAAAAAAAAAAACTTCTGATTTTGACTTACCTAATTTTTGAACACTAAACTGCTTTTTTATAGTAACACTTGTGACACTAAATTTAGACTAAATATTTTTTTATTACGGAAAGTATTGAAAAATTTGACAACATAACTATGTTTCATTGTTTGTTTAGATTTTATCTACAAAAAAAAAACGTTTACAGCCACGTCCATTTTGATCAGATTGACAATTTAATTGAATAGTACTTAGTAGGCACCTGTCCCTGCCTTAAGAGGTAAGTGCATACAAGGTATTTGGAAGACTTTATTCAAGCAGGAGCGGTTTTCGGGCAAGTGCAAAATTGTTCAGTTTCCGGAGGATTATTATTCTGGTCTAATCATCGAAGAAAGTTAAATCTTGTCTGAGATCCACATTTTACAGTCTTCATTGAGTTATGAAACTCTATGTAACATAATTGAATAAATGTATTGGAAAGCGTACACCACGCACACTTGTCACACAACAGAGATCTGCCATTGCCCCTACTATCATGTTTTGCTGGGTGACTGCGGACAAGTGTTTAAAAAATAGAGTATTGTCAAGGAGAAATGTAACTCAAAAAGTATTTTGAAGAACAGATTCTGTAGGTTCTGCTTAATTCTGCAAAAAAAGAAACACGCCAAGGGGTAGATAAACGCCGACAAAGCTGTACAGCAAAAGTTGAAAAACATGAATTTATCAACATGTTAGAATAAATATCTTTACAACTCGTTATACTTCACCTTAGTGAACTTTCGTGGCTGATTTCTGATTCATCAGTGTTCAGCCTTCATGCTCCGTAAAGGACAGCTCTTATCAGTTGGGGTTTAGTGAAGTTATAGCTTCAGATATTTTATATATTGCCATTTGATTTCAATCCAATCATCGTTTTCGATGAAATTCACCTTTATAACTCATTTTCCACATTTTTTGGCTAAAAATCCTTTACATTGCTACCATAGATTTTTTAAAAATTGTTTTTACTACTTTTATTTTATTTATTTATTTATGTATATATTTTTTAAGAGGAACCCTTAGTAATGGAAAAATGTACATTATCTTGGGGAGGTGATGAGGCACCAACACTTCATAATCTTGATCTGAAAATAAAACCAGGCTCACTCGTTGCTTTAGTTGGTGCAGTCGGTTCTGGCAAGTCATCTTTGATTTCAGCTTTCCTCGGGGAAATGTATAAAGTGTCAGGAAGAGTTAATACAAGGGTTAGTTTTTATATTTTATTTAACAACTTTTACTGAAATTTGTTTCGTAGTTCTCTTACAGGTTAAAAAATACTAATCGCTTTCTGCTGAATGTTTTAAAAAGTATGTATAAGAAAATATAAGTTTTCCATAGAGGTTTGGAATGGATTATAAAACATTTTATCAGCATTATGAAATAAATGTCATGAGACATCCAATAATTCAATAGTTAATAATAATTGTAATGGATAATGTTTAACATTCAAGGTTCAAGGTTCAATCCATGGTTCATGGATTCATGGATAAGTTGAATAAAATCCTTGTTTTTGAGTCAGAAACTGAACATTAGAGAAACTTAAGAGTCATTTGAAGTGTAATGTTAAAATTAAAAAAATTGTGCTTGATTTAACAAAATATTATTAATCTAATTTGGTATTCGATTGAAATATTCACTCATAATATTAAATTCCTTACTAATGGAAAGATAAGCATAAGTTAAATGTATAAGTAAGAAAATAAATGAACTTAAATTATACCAAAGTTTTGTCTTTGAAATCAATTTTCAAACTAAAGTTATTTAAGGAAACTTTTTTTTTTTAAATAAGCTTCTATGGGGTATTCCCATATCCTTTATATAATAATAAATAAAAAATATTATTCCACAACAAAGTAGTATCATTATTCTTCAAATAATTGTATATTTCATTTATTTTAATATGTATTTTAAAATAGTATTAGCAGTTTTTCATATCTCTAGTATACTTCCATTTGAAAATCCAAAGCCATATGAATGCACTAATTCATAATTTTGTTTCCCTCCTTTAATTGTTTTTGAAACTCCAAGGAACTGGAGAAGAAAACATAATAGTGTCTTAAACGTCTCTTTATATTGCCTGTAATTTTACAATTCAGGTTCATGTCATAATACTCTTATTTCCTACATTTTTACTTCCTTGTATGCAGTAAAGTAAGTATTGTAATCGTGAAAATTTTTGGTTTCCAGATTTCAACAGAAATATAGATTTTGATCATCCCTGAATCTATTTTGACTAGTTTCGTTGTGATGTCTGTACGTAGTTTCGTTCGTGTCTCACAAAACTCAAAAACGGTTGGCTGCAGAAAGCTAAAATTTTTGTATTTGGGTTTTTTGTAACATCTAGTTGTGAACCTCTCTTTTTGATCACTTACTGCTCACTGCACGATCACTTGAAGGTCATAATAGATTTTTGTCAAAAATTATAATAAAATATAATGCAAAACTTTTTAAATTTGGTGTATAAGATTTGTATATTATTGTAATTAATATACTAGATTTTGTTTAAAATTAGCAATCTGGGAATGGTACTTTACTTGAAGGTCATCATTGCTTTCATTAAAAATTATATTAAAATATAATGCAAAACATCTCAAATTTAGTATATAAGACTTTTGTATCAACATAAATAATATGCTAGATTTTGGTTAAAATTGGCAAACCAGAAGTGGTACATTGCTAAAAGGTCATAATAGTCTTTTATTAAAAATTATATTAAAATATAATACAAAACTTCTGAACTTTGGTATATAAAACTTTTGTACTAATATCTGGAAAAGATAAATTAAATTGAAAATTTTTAAATTGAATTTATTTTTATAGGGAAGTATAGCCTATGTCCCCCAATTAGCCTGGATACAAAACTGTACCCTGCAGGACAATATATTATTTGGAAAGACTCTAGACAGTAAAAAGTATCATAAAGTTATTAATGCATGCGCATTGAAAAAAGATTTAGAAATGCTTCCTGGGGGGGACCAAACTGAAATTGGAGAAAAAGTAAGTACTTTTATTTAGAAAATTAATTATGTTTTAATTATGCCAATTTATCTTATTTTTTTAAAATCAGATGTTAATATGAAATAACCACTGAAATATATAAGGGATATTCTTTATAAAAATTACACCTCCTTTGTCCAAAATTAATTAAGGTTTAACTTAAAAACATTTTTCATATCTTGAATAAAACAATGACTTAGGATATATAGATTTAAAGACAATTTCTTGAACCTAGAATAATTTGGAAAATTATGGAAAATGGTCAACTCTAAGACAATAAATTAATCAGACATTATGAATCCTTTCAATTATAATGTTAGTCAATGCCTTGGTTTGTTTTCAGTTGCTTATAAAGAATTGAAAGTCAGATTTTAGAAATTCAAGGCGGCTGATCCAATATGGCAACACTATTTCTAATTAACCAAATTAAATTTAAACTCACAGCTCAGGGATTTATAGGGTCCCTAAACCTAAGTCTGAATTCAGATTTCTTAAAGCATTATTCTGTATCTAATTGGATCAATCCTGTGTAGTAAATTACATGGAATTTTGATATTGTTTGTAACATATTGAATCTAGTATTTTGAATTTATATAGTGTGACATCAGATTAGGGTTTATTCATTATTAGTAACTCACAAATGAATTGTTTAATTAGAAATTAAGAGACCTAAAACACCCCAAGATATTGATCTGTACGGCAATTAAAATGATCCCTGACAGTCGATTAATTGATTAACCATTTGTCTTTCAGTTTTGTTTGATGACATGCTTGACCCTCAAATCAGATTGATTTTAAAACAAGACATCCAAAGCCTTTTTATGAGGTCTGAATTTTTTGTTTTAAGGTAATATAAATATCAATCACTGAAAAAAAAAAATCTATGAATGCGAATCATTTCAATTTTATACAAATTTATAGGTTTTTCCTAATATTCTGACCCTACAAAATGATTTAAGCTGAGAAATTCTTGAAAAAGTTATGGCATTTGTACAAAAAAATAGTGAAGATAAATTTATCACTTTAATAATTATTTAAACATTGAAACATACAGACTACAGAGTATTATTTAAATTTTATTTTTAATAAATGCAATTAGGGTATTAATGTGAGCGGTGGACAAAAGCAAAGAATCAGCCTGGCCAGAGCTGTGTACTCTGACTGTGACGTCTACTTTTTAGATGATCCTCTAAGTGCAGTTGACAGCCATGTTGGAAAACATATATTTGAGAATGTCATTGGTTCAAATGGAGTACTTAGAAATAAGGTAATCTAGTTAATATGAAACATAATATTTTATAAAGATAAAAATGGAGGAAAATAAACAAAATTAACCTTGAAAGGGAAGTAAAAATTACTGGTAAAAAAAATTCTTGTATTATCACTTTGCTAGTTGATATATTGGGATGTACGCTGGACAGTCAAAACTTATACTAACTGTAACTTCAGTTTTTTCAACTGAACAGTTGTTTATTTATTCTAATAAATTATCAGTTCTACAACAGTCGATTAAGGTTATGAAACTAGTCAGAGTGCATGATTCTTGACCTTACAGTATTCTTGGAATATAGTATGGTCAGCACTTTTATCCAACATCCTGATTTATCTCCTGACTGATTCATTTTTGGGATAAGTGGATCCAGAAAGTGTCAAACTACAGTTCCCGTCATGACAAAGCCCCTAGTTTTCTTTAAATAGAAAATTTAGTGTGCCTTTTCAGGTTTTAAACCAGATTTATTCAGCTTGTTAGGCTACCTTGCTCCCTCATGTTCGCAGAAATCCTCAACAAAAAATTAATGGCTTTATTTAGTATCTAATTAAAATTAAAACCTTGGAGGATAAACAGGCTTTGTCCAAAACACTTGAATGAGAGAAAAACAAAATTCAAAGTTTGACCTAGCTTTTATTCATTCCCACTTGTAGCTAGTTTTTGAACCTATTTGTAACCATATTGGAACCATATTTTTGCATATTAGACGTTTTGAAACAAAAATGTGGCATCGTCTGTTTTTCTCCGGTGATCTTCAAATTAAGGAAAAATATTTCATTTATTTGTTTTGCAGACAAGACTCCTTGTTACTCACAGTATTACCTTCTTACCCGAAACAGACATGATTGTAGTACTCAAGGATGGTTCAGTATCAGAAGTAGGAACCTACCGTGAGCTACTTGAAAAAAAAGGAGCTTTCAGTGAATTCTTGATATCACATTTACAAGAGATTGACAACGAAGAACTAGAAGGTACCTAATAGTCATAATAAGTATTAATGACATCTTTCAGGATTCTGCCTTTTAGTTAGTTTTTTTCTCCATTTTTTTAACAGAGTTGGACGATAATATCATGGAAGAAATCATAAACACTAACCCGCCATTTCATCGACAAATCAGCAATCAGAAATCTATCTACAGCTCTAATGCATCCTTGTCTTCGCTGAGAAAGTAATTATTTACTTACCTTTTTTATATTTGTTTACTTCTCATTTCTAACTATTATTATTAGAATATATATAGGATTAATTTTACTTAAAGTTTGTTAATTATTTTACTTTCCACGTTTTAGAAGAAGACTTTCACAGCTTTCTGAGAAAATTCTTACTGAAAAATCAGCTGGCAAAAAATTAATAGAGGAAGAGAAAGCTGAAGTTGGAAGGGTAAAATATTTTTATTTAATATTAGAAAAAATATTTTGGAACAATGTCCACTAAAGTCTATTACACACCTCAGGAAAAAATTTTTGGACATTGTATTGAACAGTTGCAATTCAGTAATCCTGCACTGTCGCTAAACAATGTCTCGTGTCCTCACTTACGGAATCAGTTAGAGCACAATAGTGCACCATGTCACAAATAATGCTTTAATATTTTAATGATATCCTCATTCCCATACTAGATGACTCGAAAATGGGCAACTTAATCTGCACAATGGTACTAGAAGAGAAATCTATTTTTGGGAGGCTTAGCTCATGGCATTAATCTTCTCCAAAAATTAAAATTAGAAGATAAAATTAATTTTAGAATGCTATATTATGATTAGTTATTTCCATTTTATTCAAAATTTATAAAATTAGTCATAGAATGCCTTTTCATGCCTGTGGCTTGAGACTTTTATATCTTGACAGTTCCGAACCAGGAAACATGTTAAAAAAGAACTCTGCAACTTCTCCCGATACACATGTTCTGCAACATTACCCCTAGGTGTGTACTAGGCTTAAGAATAACAATTATATAAAACAATTAAGAAAACATTTTAAATTAAATTAACCAAAAAAAAAAAGGTATAAATACAATCGCACAGAGCAAAATTTATAAAAAAAAAAAAAAAAATCTTTCATTAAATAAAAACTTAATCTTAAAGAATAATTAGTATAATCTGAGATAATTAAAAGTGAAAGTAAATCCATTCCAAAAAATTTACTAGTTAGCCAATCTTCATCTGTATTAGGTGATGAAAAAAGAAGGATTTTAATGTGAATAGAGAAGAAGCATGCCTGATATTAGAAGGGAGAGAATTCCAGAAGTTGGTAGAAAAAAAAATGATTTCTGATTTAAATTTAAGAATGCTTTAATTTTTTTTATATCTCGCTTCACGTAAGGCCTCTCACTGTCACTAATTCATTTTGCAATTTTTAATTATTAGACTTTCCAACAAAATGGTTCTATATGTCTCATCCTACACAGGCTTAAAAATTATAGACATTTATTAATATATTTTATTTTTCAATATATATCTGTAAACATAAGCATTCTTTTGTTTTATTTTTCTCAGATACAATGGAGGGTTTACACCAATTATTTCAGAGCTATAGGAATATTTCTGGTGACAATATCTATAGCGCTTACAGTAGTTAACCAAGCACTAGGAATTGGATCAATTGTATTATTATCTAAATGGTCAGATGATAACGAGACAGTTGTCAATGGTACTCAAAATATAGAAAGAAGGAACATGTACCTGAAATTATATGGACTGTTAGGCATTGGACAAAGTATATATACAATTCATTTATTAATTGTTTCTATGATTCTCTCTTTATGGTTTTGATAATCTTGTTATATATAAAAATTATCTCATGAATTTTCATCAAATTCAGTTCAGTAGCTTTTTACACTTTGCTTGTCAAAGGTTTTTCCATGTGTGCGTGTGCGTGGGTGCGTTAGCCATGTGTTCATGCCTGTTTTCATATTTGTAATATAGTGAGGCAAAACCGTTTTATATTAATATTTAACATTGTTATCTGAAGTTTAATTGAAATCAGTTTATATTTTTAACCCTCTGCCGAGCGCCAGCAGTATTTTGGACAACATACAACTTTTGTTCTCTTTCACATCCCCGATGTTAAGTCATGATTTTATTTGCCAGAATTATAGGATTGTTCATTATTAAGTTGTCTTAAGTATGGATTTATTTAAAACAAGTTAAAAACAAAAGTTCACAAACGAAATATATATTATTTTTTCTACTCATTAAATAAATTAAAACAGAATTAAAGGATTAATACAATATTATTACTAATACTAGCATCTAGCAAGAGAGAAAACGACCTGCGCAGAAGTCGGCTCAGCCAGCCGCGCATGGAGGAGAGGCATGCCCCTTCCCCCTACTACATGTTTTCTCCTTCTATCATGATAGTTCTAGTTTTTATATTTGCCAACCTTTTGGATATAATATATGCTGGATATATAATCTCTGGTTGGTTGGTGGTAAAAGTACTGATAATAAAGATATTGTGTTTCTAATGTGACGAATATGTGTGCAGTGGGAGAGCTCCCTTACCCTCTTCCGCACCCCTCAGCCCCGCCTCCGAATTTGGAAAAGGATGTTTTCTATCTTGCCGGACTATAACAAAATATATTATGAACAGATTAATTTTATCCTCTTGTATCATTCCGACCTTTTAACAAAAACTGTATGAATAACTGGATCTATTTAAAACACGAGAAAAATCAGTTCACAAACAAAATATGTATTATTTCTACTACAAATTAAATTAATTTTATAAAATCAAATGATTTATGCAATTTTATTACTCATTCCAACATAATATGTATTATGAACAGATTGATTTTATTCACTTCTGTTACTTCCACCTTCAATGGCATGTAAACAATCCTCACAAATTATTTTCAAATGTTTCCCAGACACAAATATTAAATATTTTTCACAGGATTTTTTAGTATTCGATTTTCTCGATTTGCATGTTCCTCTAAGCCGATTTTCCTTGGACACTGTAGCTGAAGATGTAGCAATCTCTTCAACTTCTTCAATAATTCTTTTTAGGTAGTGAACATTAATAAAAGCTTTCACATCCATTGGAAGGTTTTTTGTTTTCGACCTGGCAATACAATGGCCCCTTCACCGATTCTTGAGCTAAAATTTTATAGAAATTTATTTATTTTTATTATTATTTTTATTTATTTTATATAATTTTCCAAAAAACACCACATATATTCAAAATTGGCCTTCCAAAACTGATGGAAGAAGCTTATTTTTAATGGAAGAACGTAAAATTACAAATTGATGTCAAAAATTATATTTTATTAAGAGGTACATGGGGGTTACTAAATAAATTAAATTAAATGTTATAATAATAAATTAAAAATATGAGAAAAATAACTCCAATGTCTATTTATAATTTGTTGAAAAGTTTGTTACACTACGAGCCGCTAAGCGTACTGCAGATAATAGATTGCAAGTTTTCTCTTCTATTTACAGTTAAACACTGAACAACCTGTACCCGTCCTTCCCATTTTAAGGGATGAGTTCCAGGTAAAATAATTTGACCCAAAAAAATCAATGGAATTTTCCTTTTCTTGATAATAACAAAAATGTATGATTACCGTCCAACAGATGCCTTAGCAACTGGCAAAGGGTTAAGTATAGACCCTCCAATAATTTTGCATTATCTTTTGGTACAGTCTAAAAAGATAATGTTAAAATAGGTGTTATGATAAATTAATGATTATTTACTCACTTATAATAATTTTTTTTACTGTTATTATTTTACTAATGAATTTACTTGATATTTCCAGCTTTCGCAAACTTCATTTCTTCACTGACCTGGTACATTGGTGCAGTAAATGCTGGTGCATTTCTGCATTCGTCATTATTGATGAATGTTATGCACTCTCCGATGTCATTCTTCGATACCACACCACAAGGAAGAATTTTGAATCGTTTTTCTAAGGAGATAGATGTTATAGATAACAGTATACCTTTTTCGTTGAATAATTGTTTTTCATATTTAGCACCGGTAATATTCAATTATATTATTTTATTGTTAAAATAGGGCAGCAAAAGTATTATAATCGTATATCTTCATGAATAAATTACACCCTTCTAATTTTTACTTTCTTCTCTTATCTTCTTTTATCGTCGTTTTTTAATTTTAATTTTTTTATTTTCATATATATTCCACTTCTACAGAATATTTAAGTCTTAAATATTCTATAGAAGTGGAATATATATGAAAAAAATTAAATTAAAAAATGACGGAGTATAAGTGTTTTAAGGGGAAAAGTGACAAGTAGTATTTATAAACTACGATATAATTCAAAATATTAAAGACAAATGAAAAGTTAAAGTCTTGAAAACGTACAATATATTCCGAAACATAGATGTTATAAGAAAATCTGAGAAGAAAGTAAAATTATAAGGGTATAATTTATTCTTGAAAATATACGATTATTATATAAAAAATAAAACAAGTTTTTCATATTGTAATTTTCCATTTGATACAATATTTTACTGCTAGCATCCTTTAGCTCTTGAGTGAGCTATATATATATATATATATATATATATATATATATATATATATATATATATATATATATATATATATATATATATATATATATATATATATATATATATATATATATTTATATATATATATATATCTCAATTTCTTTATATTTAACTTATTAGACAGAACCATGACAGACTCATAAATTTATGATTTCCAGGACTATCAAGTTTTCAAAATTCATGAATTACATGGTTCAGTGATTTATTCTTCTGCCATCTTCTGTTTGTTGCCTTATCAGACCACGGGTATTATACACCCATAAGTATGAAAGCTGCCAAATTGTTTTCATTTGATGAAACAAGGCTGTTTTACCATATTTATTATCTTTACTCCAAAGTTTCGTCTGTTTCAGACCATCCTCAGCTATATTCTAAAAAGACTTAATAATTGTGGAGCTTTAACTCCAATGCAAAAGTTTTGTAAAAGCCTTTATTAATTGGGCATTTATAACAAACCATATCATCTAATCTTCATATACTTTAATGAGAAGTTTCACTATATCTTTTATTTCTCATATTGCTATTTGTTTAATATTTCATGATTTAAGATATAGCCTAACATAAAAACTATTTTAATTGATATACTAGAATAATTTTAGTTCTTTGTTTTGATAAAATATTTTTGATTATAGGTAATTGGAACAGTATTTATTATTAGCTATACCACACCTGTATTTTTAATAGTCATAATCCCTATTGGAATTCTTTACTATTGGGTCCAGGTACAAGAAAAATATTTCATTGAATATTTTTAAAATTAGTAAATTTTGAAATAATTTCCTTATGATTTAAAATTATTTGCAGAAATGTTATATTGCTACTTCACAACAACTGAGAAGAATTGAATCTACAACGAGATCTCCAGTTTATTCACATTTTGGCGAGAGTGTTTCAGGTAATTCATTATTTTTTAACTTTTATTTTGCTATGATGATTTCTGATAGTATAGTTGTTGAACTATTTAGACACATAAATGTGTTCAGTGGTGAACCACAGATAATATCTCAAAATTTCTATTACTATGGTGGATGACAGCCTTAATCACACGGAAGGGAGAGCTCTATTAGGCGCTGAGGTAGTATTACTGGTGCCTTAATGGCAAGAAGTGCACTGTACTTTGTGGAAAATAATAAGCCAGGGTATATCAAAATGAAGTGAGTTCCCAGAAGTTGTATCATCTTGGTATCAATTTATCCAATTATCAAATTATTCTATATGGATGGATTTCATCAAAAAATATAATTTGCTTGAAAATAGTCGTCCATAATGTGTCTAAAAACATCTGATACTAAAACTTCTGTTGGTACTTTTTTTAGAGTTGCAACCCTAATAAATAATTATACATGGAGGGGTTGCTAAATTTTCCAGTTTTTCAACTTTTTTCATATTTACAAAAATATTTAGACCGAATTTTATGTCAAAAGTGTTACCATACCAAATTAATTGCTGATAGGTAACATTTGTGAAGTTTTGAATTAAGCATGGTGTTGCTCATGACTCGTATTTTTTACCCTCCATGAAATAGACCAATACTAATTTGGTCCAATATTTGTGCTGCTGTTAGCTGATCATGTGGAATAGTGTTAATTGTCGCTATTTCTAATTAATCACATGATAACACTAGAGGTAATGAACAGAAATAATTATCTGTCTTTATTTTTTTTTTTTTGTAAAATAAATTGTATAGTCCCCCACGTGCTTCGAACTGAACTGAGATAATGCTGTTAAGAATTCAACACATGCTGTACAAAATGTGTCACCAGCACCTTCTAAAACATCAATATTATTCAGAAAAATTTGGTAGCACTGGTGATGTGAATGCGGTACAACCAGTTAAAAAATTGAAAAATGTAGTTTAGGGCTCAAAAACTTGAACAAGCCTAAATCTGAGGTTTTTATTTAATAGGTGGTCCTTTTAATTATTCATTTAAAGTGATTAATCCAGAATAGTATCATTTGGTGTTCAGTATCACTGGAGGGACTTAACACTTGTGGCAATTTTTAAAACTTAATAACTTTTAATTTACAATATAAAAATGTCAAAAATAGCAGCTAGTGCTTAAAATGTTACTCCTGATGAGAGGTACCTACAGAATATTTTTTTTATCTTCTTAAATTAAAACAACTCTTTAAAAAAATGAATTTTAACCTGTGGGATATGCTAATTATCATTTTTGATTAAATCCAGCCATCTAATAGGCTCTTATGTACTAAATTACATTATATTAACTTTTATACTCACAACTATTTTGATTTTGGCATTAAAACCATTATTCAGTGCTAATTCAAATTGACATTAAGTTATGTTTAAATTTTAATTATAAAAAGTTTCTTAAATGCAGGTGCTTCCGTGATAAGAGCTTATGGTGCTCAGAAGAGATTCATCAAAGAATCTGAACTGAAAGTGGACTTAAACCAATCATTCTCTTATGCCAGTATAATTGCTGGTAGGTAAGTAATTATTGACATAGTATATTTTTTATTATTGCTTTCTTTTTTCTTTTTATTTGGTCTGATATATTTATTTTAGGTGGCTTGGCATAAGACTGCATTTAATTGGTGGTGTGATTGGTTTTTTCGCATCACTTTTTGCAATCATTGGTAAAGATTACTTGAGTCCTGGAATCGTTGGTCTTTCAGTCAGTTATACAATGCAGGTATCAGATTTACCATGTTTTGTTTATTTATTATCATTTCTTCCAGCTGATATATAATATTTAACATATGTTGCCAGATTACAATGCTCTTATACATGTTAGTTGTTATGGCAGCAGAAGTTGAATCTAACATTGTGGCTATGGAGAGAATTGAAGAATATTCCAATACACCTCAGGTATTACACTGATTTTTTGTCATTTTCTTTTCTTTTTTCAAAGCAGTGACTGTTAGGATATTTATAAAAAATATTATGGTAATAACTCTCCTAATATGTCTATGGATGGTCAGCTCTGAGAAGATGTGTGTCTAATGTGTGGTACATCTAAAAATTAAAATTGTGTATATCATCAGATAGTAATTTTGAATTAATTAACACCTTTTAGAATAATTATTTGAAATTAATTTCTAAGAAATTAGTACAATTGTACAATTTTCAAGGAAGCAGCCTGGTATCACACTACAAGCAATGTAACAGCTGACTGGCCGCAAGAAGGTAATGTGGAATTTGTAGACTACACAGTCCGTTACCGGGAAGGACTGGACTTGGTGCTTAAAGGAATCGACCTCTCTATTAAAGGTGGTGAGAAGGTAAAGAATATTTTATATTAATTGTTTTAATGATTGATATATATTATATATATATATATTTACTTTTAAGTAATTAAAGAATGAAATAAAAATTTAATACTTAAAAATATATTGTCTAGAGCCATAAAAAAGTATAAATAACAATTGGTACAAAATGGATTTTTTTTTTAAATCTATGGTATTTTTTTTAAACAAACAAATATTATAGCAAGTATAAAGTGATCATAAAATAAATATCATATATGTAATCGGAGAAGAGGCCTTTGAAAAGAAGAATTTTGAAGGCCTGTGAGAACGGAGCTTGACGAATGGAAAGGAGGAATTTCCATTGTACTAATGAATGGATTAATTAATGGAAAGGAGGTTACAGTTTAATCTAGTGTTTCTAGAGTGCAAGAAGAATTATTGTAAAAAGTCCTAGGTAAAAGGAAAGACTATCTACAGAAGGAAGTAGAACCACTTCAAACACATTTTAACTACAAAGAAGGATGATTTATTTTAAGTTGATTGTATTAAAACCAATTACAGTAAAATACAATAAAAAATTACAAAAATAAATACTAACACACTCCCTGAATAGTTGACATGCCGCGTAAATATTAATATTGAACACTGAGCTGACTTATCAAAGTAATTATTGTCTAGCATCTATTACAGATTACCCTATCAAAAACTTCTTCCAAAACAATAACTAACTTATTACAAATAATGCCTCACTATCATACATTTAAACACTTTCAGATTTAAATCAAAACTGACTCACTCAAAATAAGTCTAATAATTTTCTTTAGGGTATATAAATAAAAATAAGCATACAAGTACAACTAAACAACTTAAGGAAGAACCTTTTAGTAACTAACAATGACCTTTTGTTATTGAAATAAAAATCAACTTGGGAATTATTGCATGCGATTGAAAAAATGTAAAATAACTAAAAACGTTAAAAAAAAATTCAAGATGGTATATTTGGCAAGATAGCTCTATGAAGTTAACAAGAGGGAGAAGGCTTACTCTTCCTTGAGCGTAACTTCAGAGTCTAAACTCTGCCCACACAGTTCTCACTTGAGTTGTTTGCCGTTGTTCATACAATAGTTTTATCTTTGTATGCCCTCATAATCAATAAGAAAAAGGTATAATAAAAAAAAAATATAATATTAAATTTATAAACAAAATTTTAATTCCAGTAGAATCTTGATCATCTGCCAGATATAAGTTTTTAATGGATTCCATATTATGAAAAAATTAAATTAGTAATAAAGTTTCATTATAATAATTTAAAAATTATAATTTGTATATTATTGAAATTTATTACTTTTTTATTCTTTAGATTGGTATCGTTGGGCGTACAGGTGCTGGGAAATCATCTGTAACATTGGGTTTATTCCGAATAATTGAAGCAGCTGGTGGAAAAATATTAATAGATGGTGTGGATGTTTCAACACTTGGTCTCCACGCTCTGAGATCCCGACTCACCATCATTCCTCAAGTAATGATGCGAAAATAAAAATAAAACGTTTAGTATTTTATACATCCAATGAATTCCAATATTATTTAAAAACAATTTTATTTATATTGTTGCATTAAATCTTATTGTTTTTTTTCTCTAAAAATTTTGCTGGAAATAATATTACTATTACAGTATATAATATAAAAGACATTCAGTATAAATTCATTTCTTAACTTTAATGAAGTTATAATTTGAATAACGCAAGTACTTATTATTGTTAAACAAAATTTAAATTAAATTATCTTTGTCAATGCCTGTTGAAAGGCATGTAAAATGATGTTTAAAATTTGTTTATTTCTCTAAGCTTTACAAAGGAATGAAAAAAGCTGGTCTGTTTGAAGAAATTATAGAACCTTAATAGTTTATTTTCAATAATTAATAATTGTATTCTGTTATGTACAATATGTATTATTGTATTCTGCTCTTGTTAATATCATATAAAAACATTTCATATTAGAGTAAGTTTGGTAGACCGTAGATATACTTAAGATAGAAGTTTGTCAGGGGTGCGGTCAAAGATTAACACATTACTTATTAATGTGTTAATCTTTGACCGCATCCCTCCCCTCCCCTCACCCGACAAACTTCTACCTTAAAAACATTTCATGTTCTACCGTAGTATACTCGTGTGTTATATGGAAATAAATCTTTTTTTTTATTCTTTCCAGGATCCTGTGCTGTTTTCCGGTAATTTGCGAATGAATCTCGATCCTTTCGGCAACTATAATGATGAACAAGTTTGGAGGGCTCTAGAACTATCTCATCTCAAAGCTTTTGTAAAAGAGTTGCCTGCTGGACTCCAGCATACGGTGTCTGAAGGGGGTGAAAATTTAAGGTATGTAAATCTTTAAGAACCATCTTATAGTTCCCTATATTATTATTGTTTGTTGAAAAATAACTTCTTTTTATTTAATTCTTGCAATTCTAAAATATCCAGTAGGTATCATGTATATGGGAATGGAATGAATGAAATTTGAGAACAATAAATAAATAAATTGCTATTTTTTTTACAAATTAAAATTATAAATTATAATTTGAAGAATTACCGCTTTAGTGTTGGTCAGCGACAGCTTATTTGCCTTGCTCGAGCTCTTCTCCGTAAAACAAAGATCTTAATACTCGACGAAGCGACTGCAGCTATTGATCTGGAAACTGATGACTTCATCCAGAGAACAATCAGATCAGAGTTTGCTGATTGTACTGTTCTCACTATTGCTCACAGATTAAACACAATTATGGATTCAGACAGGTTAGAAATACGATATGAATTGATTTGTTTATATTATCAGGAATAAAGATTAAGAATTGTATTTAAGTAGTGTATAAGACAAATTATATCTTTCTTAGTATGAATATTAATTTTAATTTCCAGAGTTCTTGTCTTGGATCAAGGGAGTGTGCTAGAATTTGATTCGCCTAAGGTCCTTCTTAAAAACAAGTCTTCAGTATTCTATAGCATGGTCCAAGATGCAGGTCTTGCTTAGATAAATGTCGATCTGTTCTAGAAAAATTAAGTTATTTCTGATCATTAACGAATTTAGAAGCCAAAAAGTTTGCAATTTTGAACGATGATCTTAATGCGGCCAATTGTAATGATCAAAAAGTGTGTAGTAACCAAATGCTATTTCGAACAAAAAGGACTATTGTCTAAAAGTGTTAGTATAAGTTGTAAAGTTGTGTATCTATCATTTTATAATGGTAACTTATGTAAAAGAAATCATATAACATAGCTCCTTGTGCTTACATCTGTAATTTATATGACTGATAGTAGGTAATTCAAAATTTGTGAAAGAATTATCCACTTTGTGGTTACTTATATCAGTACTTATGAGATTACTTTGTAATTATTTTTGTGAAATATGTTTATTAAAGTATTATGCTATACTTTTTACAACCTTTTCTTTATGACTTAAAGACTCCTTGATCATAATTTATTTATCATATCCTTTTAACTCGCGAGTAGGCGCGTGGAGTGCAGGTGTCCTCCAGCCATCTACAACATGGTAAGCATCATCATGTGTTTACATTAGGAATCTGAAATTCCTAATTGCTGCCTTTTATAATCCCATCTAGGAGTAGATACTGCCAATTTTTGCGTCCCTTCTATCGGTCACCTATAACTTTCTTTTCTCTTCAGAACTCTCTAGAGTTGGGGTTCAGTTGTCTGCCCTCTATGCACCTAACAACATTTTATTTTATTGAATCTATGATTAGTCTTTCTTTGGAAGTTTGACTACTGATTATTTTTATGAATATTTTAAAAATACTTTTTTTTTTTTCAAAAAGCAATTCTTATTTAACAATTTGAATAAATCATAAGATTTCATACCATCACTACTATATATTATTACGGTAGTACATTTCCCTTTTCCGGCTCTCAGGAGCGATGGATTTTGACGAATGAGGTATCAAAAGAAAAGAAATTTCACGGAGAAGTGACGAATCCTTATTTGGTTTCTTAAATTCTTACCAGGGCTTAAATAAAAGTGATGAAAAAACTGGGAGGTTTCAAAGATTTGACGTTACTACTAGTTTAAATTAAATACATAAATCATATGTTTCGGTAATAAAGATTACAAACGCAATTTGGTTTCCAATCCAATTAAACATCACTACTATATATTATTACGGTAGTATAGATTCCGGCTCTCAGGAGCGATGGATTTTGACGAGTGAGGTATCAAAAGAAAAAGAATTTCACGGAGATGTGACGAATTCCAATTTTGTTTCTTTAAATCTTACAAGGGCTTAAATAAAAGTGATGAAAAAACTGGAAGGTTTCAAAATTTTGACGACTGAGAGTCGGCGGATCGAGACTGGATAAGTTGGGTTTTAAAGATTTTGACGCGGGCATCAAGATCAAATACGCTCCTATGGAGCGTATTTGTCCCGCGTTTTAAAGCTTAAAAACCTACCATTTTCGAGTTAACGCACGATATAGCTCCGCAAGGGCCTCATATCATCTTGCGTACGTGTCGTTGTCATGGCAACTTTATATCAATTTGAGTCTGTTTGTAAACACTTTTAATGAGTGGGAAATTATATATTGTTTCCCATGTCCAACCCTAAAAGCGACTGCTAACTATGAATACTACACATATAAAATATAGCTGGATCTACTTGCCTAACTGTTAAATTGAATAGATGTTTTCCACTGGGGTAAGCTAATTACTAATTAAGTATGCACTGTATCTCCAACATAGTCGTTACAAGCTATGTAGCTTCATCAAATGTGTGTGCTAAATAAACTTTTTTGGTAATATAATGTTTACTCGAATAAATTATGTTTCCCTAATATCGCTTATACTTCTAATGCATTAAGGATAGATATCCAATGCGAAAGTTCTCGCCCGAGTATACTAGTTAAATAATATCCCTATAAATGCATAAATAACTATCATTTTTCATATCAATTTTAAAATGTTCTTTTTTAAATTTAATCCAATAATTAGTCATTTAACAATTAATCATTTTATTTATTTTAATTTAAACTATATATTAATGTCATATATACCATAAATTAGTTATTTGGTTAAAGTTTTCATTAATATCAAATGATAAAATTAGATGTAGCACTGATGCTAATATCTGGCTAAAATGTCTGAAAGAGCTTGAAGAAGAAAGGAATTATAAGATAAGTCAAATATCAACTTCTTTAATGTAAAGTTTAAATCGACAAAAATATTTTAAATAAATGTTAATAGTTTGTTTCACTTTCTATATATCTTTTACTTCCTTTTAGGCTGTAAAGGAAGTATTGTAGTCGCAAAAATGTTCGGTTTTCAGATTTTAACGAGATATCCATTTTCACCATCCCCGAATCCATTTTGATTAGTTTCGTCGTGACGTCCGTACGTAGGTCCCTACGTGCATATATAACACAACTCAAAAACGGTTAGCCGTAGAAAATTAAAATTTTGTATTTAGGATTGCTGTAAAATCTAGTTGTAAACCTTCCTATTTGGTCTCTACATTATTACCGGAAGTGGTACTTTATTTGAAGGTCATTATTGATTTTCATCAAAAATTATATTAAAATATTATGTGAAACTTCTTAAATTTGGTTTATTAGACTTGCATATTAATATAAATAACATAATAAATTTTGGTTAACATTGGAAGACCGGAAGTGATACTTTACTTCAAGAAGATAATAAACTTTCATCAAAAATTATATTAAAATATAACGTAAAAGATCTCAAATTTGGCAAATAGGACTTTTGTATCGAGATAAATAGTATACTAGATTTTGGTTAAAATTGGTGAGTTAAAAGGGGTATGTTACTTGAAGATCATAATAATATGTACGGTAATAAAGGTTACAAATGCGATTTTTCCCCCCTCTAATTAAACATTTTTATTGCTGGTTTTGAGTGTTAAAATAATTGCTTTGCTCTCCATTTGTGACCTGAACAAGTCTGCAGAAGGAGAATAAGATAAGTTAAGTGGGTTCTTCCACTTAAAATGCCGAAACCGTTGGTTTCCAATGCTTTATCTAGTGACATAGACTGTTCTAATGTTTTCATGGAACAGGAAGAAATCTCTTGGGAAATTGTTACTACTGAAAGAAAACGAAATATAACAACGGAATGAGACCTTTAGAAACAAGAGCTTGTGTGAGTGTGTCATTAGATGGATGTCGCGGCGCCGAGTGTCGTTTTTCAGATTCTGCAATCTTCGGAAACTAGAAACCAAATTCAGGATCTCTTTTTGAGCCATCGGTTTATAGTTTAATAGGCGTACAAGGAAGTCGTGTTGTCCACATCAAATATTTTTATACCTAACCAACGAATAATTTGTTATAATTAGGAGAAAAGAGAGTTATAAATTATTTTTATTTTTTTGGAAGACACATGCACCCCACACGCCTTAATGTGCTACAATAATCTGTGTGCCTACTCTAGAGTTAAGTTGTGCATCAATATCTTTTGTATTTTCGCATCCTGATATTATGTCACATTTGATAGTTGGCCACCCAACTAAAAAAATACAACGATTAAAACATCTTAAATAAAAGTTTTTTTTTACAAGTTTCAATATAATCTGTTAGCAGATGTTTATATAATAGAAGAATAACAACTTTGGTTTAAATATAACTGATACATTTCTATAACAGATACTTTTCCTACATAAAAATAACTGGGTATCTAAAGTAAAAAAGATCCGATAATGCTTTAGTGAATACTCCAAATCAGATATTAGATACTCTTTGATACCTTGGCTAACAGCTGGCTTAGAAAACGCACATTTGTATTTTTTAAAAATCTGGTGCGGTGCGCGCATCACACAACTTTCTCTTACCGTCCTATAATAATTATCTTTTTAATATAAATTTAAAGAGTTCACATAAACAATACTTGAAATAAACTCAGCAGCATTCACTTCTTCTCCCACTTAATTACAATAAAAGAGTTTTTGAAACAATTTTAGTACAACAATTCTGTACACTACCTATATATTTTAACTTTGTCAAGTTGCAAATATATTTTAAAAGTTTCTTGTTGAACGATTTTGAATCGTTTTTTCAAGGATTTTGATGTTCTGGATAATAGCATACCTTTTAACTTCAGGCAATGTTTTGTGTCTCTTGCACCGGTAATATTCAACTATATTTTTTTTTATTGGTTAAAAAAAGTGGTAATTATATCATATTGAATATTGAAATTTTTATTGTAGGTAGAAGGATTATTTAATAAATTAATAAGAATACTTATTAATAAAAATTAATAAGTATATAAACTATGTTTCATCGAAATTGGTGGGATCGTTATTAGGCCAATGAAAAACATATGTACCAAGTTCATCATATTTGGCCAATGCTTATTAAGGGATTAATGAACCCCCCTTGTTTCCAAAGTTTGGCCGTATCGCAGATGCTCACGGGCTAGATTTGCTCCACAGGTCATAATTTGGAGACCCCTGATATAGGAGGTCAGAGAATCAGTTTCTATAAATTTAATTCATTTACCATTTCCTGCTTGTATATGGTAGCAAGTTTTAAATAAATTTTGGTTTCACTACATTGATCATTCAGGATTTCTATCGTTTCTTTCATACTTAATCTTTGTTTTCCAAAACAGCTTATCATATAAGATGATCTATCCTTTCTGTCCAGATGGAGTTATTTAGAGCCTTAAAACAAAAAAACAAACAAACCTTGACATCATGACAAACTCTCTAATAACAGAATTAAAAATATAGCATTGGTCATAAAGGATTTATCGATTCCTAGTATTATTCAAAGGTGACTTGATCTTAAGAATTATAGTTTGAAGATATATTATATATCTTTTTAGTGTTGGTCAGCGACAGCTAATTTGTCTGGCTCGAGCTCTTCTCCGTAAAACAAAGATCTTAATACTCGACGAAGCGACTGCAGCTATTGATCTGGAAATTGATGACTTCATACAGAGAACAATCTGATCAGAGTTTGCTGATTGTAGTGTCCTTACTATTGCTCACAGGTTAAACACAATTATGGACTCTGGCAGGTAAGAAATCCAGTATAGGTATTTATAGATTTATGTTATTAGTATTATATTTATAAAACTAGACTTATAATTGGATTACAAATTTCTTTGTAACCGATTGTAAAAGATTTTTCCTATTTTTTATGGATAATCCAGGCATTATTGATTGCGAAATCGTGAAATTCAAGAAACCTAGGTATTAAGTACATCAATTACATTTCACAACTTACCAATTACTTTTAGATTTTGCAAATAATATGAAATATTCAGAGAAAAAATATGAATAACCGCAATGAGGTTTTAATGAACGAAAAGGTTCTAAGTGATTAATTTTACGGTCTGGGTCTTCATTCATGAGATTGCCATTTTATAATTATATATTTTTCTTCGGAATTATCATTACTTGCACTCTAAGTAATTATACACCTTTAATATCCCACGGATATGTGGTATACACAGCCTATGTCTGATTTTTTTTTTTTAATTTAAAGGTATAGAAAAATGGTATTTTTATAAAACAGTAAAAGTAACAGTAAATATTTTTTTGTAAACTTTAAAAATTATGTATTTTACAGTATTAGCACTAACTGTTATTATCTTTAATTTTTTATTTTCAGAGTCCTCATCTTGGATCGGGGGAAAGTTGTAGAATTTGGTTCGCCTAATATACTTCTTAAAAACAAGTCTTCATTCTTCTATAGTTTGGCTCAAGATGCAGGTCTCGCTTGGATGAATGTCTGTCAGTTCCTGAGTAAATAACTTTTTTCTGGTATAAAACAGATCTAAAAGTCTAATATTGAGCAGATTAATGAATGAAGAACTTCATTCTGCCAATTATAAAATGTAATGGTGATTGAGAAGAACTAGACTAATTAAAAATGTCCTACAACAACCATTCGCTGTAAATATCACTTGGGAGTACCAAAAAAAAGATTACACTGAATTGCAAGGAATGTCATTTAAAATGAAAGTAGAGTACATTTATGCCTGCCTAACAGATACATATTGAAAAAGTATTTCTAAGTAGACCATAATCCAAAAATCATAGAGTTAAAGCGACAGCAATAGCTCAAGCATCTTTTGTATTTAGAAGCATTGTAAAATTTCAGCTCGAAAATTTGTGATAATTAAGTCCTACAATCTCCAATACCAAGAACTCAACCTATAGTGGATAGGTTACCTAGGAACTGCAGACTAAGCGGTGATGAGAGCATAGATCTCTTGGCTAAAGTTACAAAATATCCTCAAGCAACTATCATACTTAGCTTAAAGGAAATACAAATATTTTGACAGCTATATATCTCTTTTACAACTTTAAGTATAAAAGAGAACAAGTAAATTATATTCTTTCAAAGAACAGGACACTGTTGGCTCGTTATATCCGAATCCGCAGTATAATGAGGGTTACTGTACTTGGTGTTGCTGACAGTATGGCCTACCCCAAGAACTAAAGACCAAGCTGTGGAGGATCTCAGAAGAACGGTTCAATTAATTATTTTAATTCCTTAAATAACTCTATAGTTATATAATCAATTCTTGAAATCTATAGTTTAAGAAGTTATTAATGAAAAAAAAAAAATAGAGAGAGAGAGAGAGAGTGGGGGAGGGGAGGTAAATTAGAAAAAAAATCGTTTTTTTTTCTCGATATATCGTAATATCAATATTTTTTTTTTTTTTTTAAGGAGAAGAAAATATAAAATAATAAAATTCTACAAGGGCGGTGGGTTCAACAAACGAAGAACCATAAAACTTGTGATGTGGCGTGTTCCTGTTACCATCTATAGTGGCTATAGGGATGGGATCTTGAATACAAAATATCGATACCGGTTATATTGATAATATCGGCATAAAAATATCATGTATATAAAAAAAAGGCTAAACGAATTAGAGAAAGATTATATTAGATATTTAAATCCTGATGGAAATGAACTTAATAAAAACAATGTCTTAATTATATCGACATAGAAACATCGATATTTCAAAATATCGTTAATTCTTTTATCAAATTTAAAAAAAAAAAAAAAAAACTAAACGAATCGTAAAGAGATATAGAAATAACATGATTCTTATTATTTAGATTCTTTTATAAATGAGCATAATAATAACAATATCATAATGATATCGTCAGAGTTATATCGATATTATAACTATATTATCTTCATGATATCGGCAGAGAATCACCGATATTTCAAAAGATAGTAAATTCTTTTGTCCAATTAAACAAAAACATAGACGAATCGGAAGGAGGATAGGAAATTACCCGTTTCTTAATAGTTAAAGTCTGCTGTAAATGAACATAATAAATGCACAGAAATATCGATTCATAAAAACAATATTTTAATTATACCGGCCCAGAATTACAGATACTATATAAACAAAATCTTAATTATATCGTAACAGAACTACCGATAAGTGTGTGTGTCTTTAAAAGATTAAAGATATTCAGGTCCGAAATATCGAACTGGTATTTCGATATATTCAAAAACTATGGACGACATATATCGATATATTTTTTCGCTATTCATATCCCTAGCTCTTTCCCCTAAACGCAGTTGAATTTCTCACAAAAGTTAAATCGCTTTTAAATAATAAGTACATATATAACTTATTGGAGTATAGAAATGATAAATATTAGTTGTTTTTTTACTAAGAACTTTCCTTTTTTACGTATATCTATAGATAAAATAAAATACAAAGAGTATAAAATAAACAATACTGCATATATAAGTAATCAAAAGTACAATAATTATAGGATTATAGCCAAGAAATGGCTTACCTCTTTTTTTCCCTTACTCTTACTTTCAGCTTTATCTCGGTAAAACAATATTTAGAAATAAAATATCTAACGTGGACAGCTCATGAATTCCTTGTACGCCTATTAAACTATAAATCGGTGACTCAAAAATTGATCCTCAATTTGGTTGCTAGTTTCCGAAGATTACAGTATCTCAAAAACGACATTCTGCGTCGTAATATCCATCTATTGACACACACATACTCTTGTTTCTTTAGGTCTCATTCCGTTATTATATGTCGTTTTCTTTCAGTAGGTAACTAGTTTCCAAGAGATTTCTTCGTGTTCCGTCACAACATTAGAACTGTCAATGTCACTATTTAAAGCATTGCAAATTGACGGTTTCGACATTTTAAGCGGAAGAACCCACTTAACTTACATCTTTTTCTCCTGCTGCAGACTTGTCCAGCTCACAAATGGGAAGGAAAACAATTATTTTACGCTCAATTTTAACACTTGAAACAAGTAATAAAAATGTTTAATTAGAGTGGGAAAAAAATCGCGTTTGTAGCCTTTATTGCCGAACAATATATAATATATATTATATATTGTATAATTATATAATATATATAATTTTCTATGTAAGTTTATTATGACCTTCAAATAAAGTACCCTTTTCGGCTCACCAATTTTAACTTTTCACCAAAATTGGTTAAAAGCGTTTAACCGTCTAACCGTTTTCGAGTTATGCAAGATACGCACGTACGTGCGTACAGACGTCACGACGAAACTAGTCAAAATGGATTCAGGGGTGGTCAAAATGGATATTTCCGTTGAAATCTGAAAACCGAAAATTTTTGTGATTACAATACTTCCTTTACTTCGTACAAGGAAGTAAAAATGGACACAATACAAAATAAGTTAGTTATATTTTTTTTTCAAAAAAGCTAATAAGTTTATTATTCTTCATTCAAAATTAACTAATAATGTTATCTTATTAGCTTGTTCAAATAAAATTCAAGCCCGAAGAAAACCATTCTTAACGATATTTTTCTTAAATAACTTCTTCCATGTTTTTCGATAGCTGATATTTTCCTTGGAATATCTGATTCAATGCCAGTTCTTAATATTTTAAAATTCTTATTACTATTTCACCGAAAAATTTATACAAAATATATTTCTAAAAGTTACACTATTATCAGTTCCTCTTGCAATAATCAAAATTTAAACAATGATAAGCGATAAAAAGCCTACTCTAAACTGTGAGGCTTCTAGTCTTGTCAAGTTACGTTAGTCGGAGTATCATATACTGTGGTAGCTGAACATCGGAATTTGTAAACAATATATCTATATAACTTAAGGTAAGTTTATTTATTAATTTTCAATTCTTAAAAAAAAAATGTTAGTGAATGAATTAAAGCTATAGTGGTGATCCGCATAAGTCTTTTTGGTTATATCTACAGTTTGTTAACTATGTTAAGTAGGGAAAACACGTAACGTAACATAAGATTATTTTAAACAATTTAATTAGCAAATTTATAGTCATTAATAAAACAGAAATGTTATCTTGAATTTCTTCTCTTCAAATTTTTAAGATTTTTATTCCTTAGTTAATAAAGTCAGCCAACCGTGTTGTAATTGAAGTACGCAGAATTGTTTTTCGAAGGGGGAAAGACCAATTTAATAAGGCAAATAATCACTGAAATGTCTATAATCGCCAAATCGAGCTTATATTTTAAAGTTTACAATGAACATTGGATAAAAAAAAAAAATATTAAAAATAGTAGGTACTCAAAATAAAATACAAACTTTATATTGGTGGGTATGAAAATTATATTTTTCGTACATTTCAGATGCATATATTATTATTTTATATATTTAGTTCTAGAGATGTAAACAAGTAATGCTGAGGACATTTTTTTTTTTAATTTCGTTGAGTGAGAAATCCAACGTATTTTCTATATTATTGTTTTCAATGTTCATTAATAATATTAATATGAATGTAAAGACATCTGCTGTTACCAACGCTAAGACTTCGAGTATCTTCCGGGGTGGAAAAAAAGGATAGTTTAAACATAATCCTTTTCTAAGACTAATATATATATATACGTTCGTCAATTTTTAGTTGGATTGGCAAAAGTCCTGTCAATAGAACTGCGGCCTCATATGAAAGGGTACGAAAGCCCTTACATATTTTAATTGAAATCAACCTTTGAAGCCTCATATATATATAAAATATAATAATATAATATCGGAAGTATTGAAAGTGATTTATGAAGGCACTGTACTTCCTAAGATGCTCTACGCTGTACATGTTTGGCATCCAGCTGTACAACGTAAGAAAAATTTGTTGAACTTGCAGAGGCTTCAAAGGTTAATTTCAATTAAAATATGTAAGGGATTTCGTACCCTATCATATGAGGCCGCAGTTCTATTGACAGGACTTTTGCCAATCCAACTAAAAATTGACGAACGTACGACCTTATTTAACATTAGGAAAGGAAAGACAGGTTATAAAGACATGACACTAGACAAAATGGACAGAATCACTGACTGCATGTTTTGGCTACACCCAGCAGCAAATTTATGGACTAGATCACAATGTGCTACTCAGGTCACCGAAAACACTGATGTTTACACAGACGGTAGTAAGGACAGCGAGAATACTGGATGTGCATGGTTATTCCAAGCACCAGATGGAAGCAATGTGGAACAAAAATACAAATTGGAATCCTATTGCTCGAATAACCAGGCAGAAAAATTTGCTGTGCTAAAAGTGACGGAATACATCAGTAACGATCCGCTACTAACGAACACATACATCACTATACATACAGACAACAAAATCTTACTGGACTCTGTAAATAATTCCGACATTCATGACCATTTGACTGACAAAATTTAATAGAGCTTGAAAACATAGGGAAATCAGTGACTCTTAAATGGGTAAAGGCACATTCAGGGGTTGAGGGTAATGAACGGGCCGATTACCTCGCTAAAGAAGCGGCAAAAAGTGATTTATTGCCCTCATACCATCAAGTACCTTCATACAAGCTTTCATACATAAAGAGGGATCTACAATTTGATTTGGTTAAAAGATGGGATCAAATATGGATGAACTCAACCAAATCACCTAGCTTACACAGATTTATACCCCATATTACATCACAAAATTACAGAACTATACACAGTAATGATTACAAACTAACGCAACTACTGACAGAACATGGAAACACAAAACAATATCTCAAACGGTTCAACATTATACAAACAGACTTATGCGAAGAAGACGGATAAATCCAAAATTTTAGACATATACTTTATGATTGTAAATTATTTGACAAACAACTTTTTCATTTGATTAAAAGTATAATTCTCAGAAATGGACAATGGCCTGAAACAGAACAAAATTTGCTTTCTAAATTCAAGACAGACTTGCTTAAATTTATTAAAAATATAGACTTCGACTCACTGACCAAAGATGGGCAGCGTAGGTGATTTCTTGTTGGCTATACTTAATTTTTATTTTTGTTTGTTTGATTTAGTTTTGTATATATATATATAGGCATTATATTTATTTTGGTATGTAGACAAACTGAATCATTTTTGGTGTACTTGTTGAGATTGTAAAAAAAAAAAAATTGTTTATTTATGTCAGTCAATCTTAACTTCTGTTTTGCGTAATGTTGTGCAAATTAGTTTTATTGTGGATGTGGAAGTTGTTTAACCTAGTTTTGGCTAGTAGAGAATCTTGATAGTGACTACATCAAACAGAGGTGGTGCATAATATGATGGCTTTGAAAATGCGAGTACTAGCGATATTTCTGCAACTAAATTTTAAAACCCTGGTTTTGATTAAAATCCGTTATCCAAATAAGTTAAAAATAAATTAAATTATGAACAAAAAAAAAAAAAACGTCATGAGCAATTCTCTATTTTCTCTTCTCAACAAATTAAGTATGTTTTTTATACTTACCTATTTAATCATTATTATGAGTTATAACCTACACTATTATTAATACTGCTTTAATTGGATCACAACTGCCGACTTTCGCTCGCTACGCTCACTCAGATGAGTAAACCCCTAACGTTTTCTTTTCAGTTGAGATCGAGGCCTAAATTCGCATAAATATGAATCAATTTATGGTGTCAGGTTATAAACTCAGCATACGTTCGACCGTGAAGTACGTAAGTACCATGTTTTGCGATTAAAATAGACATATTTTGAAGAATTTTTTGTTAAATAATCATTTACATTTTTAGAAATTTCAATACTGTTCAAATGCTTAAAATTATTAAGCTATGGGGTTTTTTTTTTTTTTATTTTTTTTTTTTTCCCAGGCCTTAGAGACCTCGCATATATCATTATTTTTACTTCCCTTCTCTCCTTCTTTCTTTCATCCCACCTTTTCCTCATTCTTTCCGATTGTTCTTTCCTTCTTTCTTCGGTCCAGGCCACTCCTTTTCTCGCATCTCTATCTCCCAAAAGGACCTTAATTTCTTTTAGTCTTCTCCCATAGTCATCCCTATCGGAACAGTCTTGGTCTGTTATTTTCAGTCTCTCAGTTTCTTCCCTCATCTGTTTGATGTACCCCCCAGTATTCCTGTATCCTCTCATTATATAGAAGAGATTATTTCTCCATTTAATCTCTTTGGTGAATTGTTTTTTTTTTTATTTAAGCTTTTGCTGTATTCATTTCAAAACACTTCATATCTCTCCTCTATCTTCATAAATGACCGAGATATTGGCGTATGAAATCTTTAATCGGCCGCTATTATGAATAGAAATGGCGGATCTAAATGTCGAATTCCGAGGATTCATGCTGAGGTGACCTGTGATTTTTGTGCCAAATCTCAAAAAAATTGGTCCAATGGTCTCAGAGAAAAGCCGCAGACGACGGAATGATGGATTTTTTAATAATGAACCTTTGTAATCGACTAAGAAATTTTTTTTTAATCCCCCTCAAAATTTGAAATTTTACGTTTCAAGATACATTGAATCCAAATTTTGAGTAAAAAAAACAAAAATACGTCAACATGACGATCGCGGCTTTTCTCCGAGATTACTCTACCGAATTTCTTGAAATTTGGCAACAAAGTCACATGCCACCCCAGGATGATCCTCGGAACTTTACATTACTATGCGTTATTTCACAATCAATGTTCCTTAGATCCATCCTCAATTAACTGCGCCTCTAAAGTTTTTCTCTGTACCCCCTTTCAATCTCTATTCTGACCACATAGCCTGTCCAGCATCTTAGCCTAATTGCTTTTAAAAAAGTCATGAGAATAGATATTTTTTAAATATAACTTAATAATTTGGAAATAATAAACCATTGTGTAATAATTTGCGTTTTTATTCGATTTTTGAATTTTAGATATCGACTGTTTTGCGCAAAAAGGGACAATCTGCATTTTACAAATGTCTTTCTGAGATTCTTCTAAAATGTTTCTTAGGTTATTATAGCTTAGTTTTCCTATAATATATATCAAAATGAATCATTACTGGAGCTAACAAGTATATTTAACATGGATTAACTTTTTTTACAGTCCAATGATTCGGATAATCTAGCGGTATTAATCGCTTGTGACTATAAAACATTTCTTCGTCTCTTTAAGGTCTAGAAGTAAAATTTCTTATCTGTTTTAGGCTTCGCTTTCCCTCTTATGTAGATAAACCAACTATATCCAATTTTGGATTTAGTTTGTTGACCGTAGATATAATTAAAGAAGAAGTTGGTCGGCGGATACGGTAAATGAAAAGCACACTAATGAGTGTAACTTATTTATTGTGTGCCAACGTTTCGGCCTAAGTTTTAGACCATCATCAGGGCTAAAAGAAAAACAACATTGAAAAAAACAGAGGCAGTACCATTAACAGTAATAAAATATGGTAATAAACAGAAATGACAAGTATGATAAAAATGAATAAAGTATGCAGTAAAATTAAAGTAATGTGGGAAGAGTGAAGGAAAGATTTGAATTACATGAAATAATTAAGTATATCATACATGTATAATAAAATATATATCTATATAATATAATATATAGTAAATATATGAAAACTATTTATCAAAATGACTATTATGAAGATTTAGAAGTATGTAAAGCATATCTAGATAATTATTATATTACAAGTTATATAAAAGATGACAATGGTGTTAAAAATGTAATGTAATGTAATGAAAATAAAAATGATGCAACAATTAATTGAAATTAAAATAATGCGTTATTTATACATGATATAATAAAATATATGAAAACTATTAATTAAAATGATTACTAGTATGAAGATTAGGAAGTATGTAAAGCATATCGATATTTTTTCACATTACTTTAATTTTACAATATTTATTAACAGTTTTTTCTTTTTATTTCATATATTTTCATCGTTGTCATATCTGTTAATAAATCATCTTTTATTACTATAATTAGTACTGCCTCTGTTGTTTTCAATAATGTTATCTTGTTTCTCTTTTAGCCCCGATGAAGCCCTAAAACTTAGATTGAAACGTTGGCACATAATAAATAATTTACACTTATTAGTGTGTTTTTCATTGACCGCACCTTCCCCCTCCTCCCCCCCCCCAACAAACTTCTTCTTTAATTATATCCAATTTTATTCTTTCCGCTCACACATTCAATCTCAATTCATAAGTGCACTTATTTCTGATTCTTTTTGTTCACGATTAACTATTTTATATTAATAACTTAAGATTGTATTGTTTTGTATTTAGGCTTATCTTCGCAGATCACTACTGCTGTGCGCTTAAACTAATCCTTCCTAACATCTTGATGAATAAAGACATTAATACCATAAGCAGCTACAACAATATAAACAGGCTATGGTCCATTAAGATAAAAACTAATTATCTCGAGTGTTTTCATTAATGACTGATAGTCTAAAGAGGAAAATGACTATTTTTCTTATCTCTAGTTGAATTGAATCAGGCTCCGTGTATCTTCGTAAATGATTCACTCATTAAATACGTACAAGTTCACGGGCTGTTTTTAAAGGAGGGATGAAATTTTAAGATGCATTTTTCCGTACTCATTAATTCGAAATAATGGTCCATGCTACTAAATCCGTGCTTGAATAACTAGTTAATTCCAAAATATTTATAAATTTGTTTAAATTATAAAAAGTACTAGTACATTTCGACCAAAAAGTATGTCCTACAAAATCAATATGATTATAAAGTATTTATAAAAATTTTCAAAAATATTTTTATGCGTTCACCATTATTATCTGATTAGACAAGTGTTGTTGCGCCACCTCGAAGCGATCACCTCAGTATACTTCTGTTACAAGAAATCATTAATGGTTGTTGTAAAGTGGTGCTCTAAGAAACCAGTGTAAATTAATTAATTGAATTGCGTTATTAAGCTATTCCTATCCCTCTCCTAAGCGAAGCACATCCTATCCTTATCTCTATTTTATAAACCCTAATCTCTGGACTCGTCTGTGAAAAAATTGGCGCATGGTATGAAAAAGCTTGGCCAACTTTTTTACACTTTACTGATAACTATTTTTTTTAATGATGAATAAACACGATCTACAATTATTATAAATAATTCAGCATGGCTATCATAGTAAAGGCGAAATACTCAGTGTTGAAGAGAACTTAAGAATCAAGCTGATCTCCATCAAGCCTAACTATGCTCTAATTGTAAATAAGGAACAACACTTCCAACTGAAAAATATCGATGTTTTTCTTTACAATGTCCAAATTTCTTGCTTTTGATGGTTACACTTTTATTTGCAGAATTTTTGTTTTGTTTTCATTTTTCTTAGTGTTGCTGTTATATGAAATTGATTAACTTTCGTTTTTAGGTTTTTGAACTTTGCTTTCAAAAGTAAATTTACTGTAAAATATATTGTTTTGTTTGTTAAATAAACTTTTGTAATTTTGTTAACCAGTTTGTATTCAATTATGAAGACGAATATCCTAAGATCTGATAGTGGTACGCACATGAAGTCTGGGAATCCTGCTCTAGACTATACACAGCGCTGCTAGCTTTCTTCTTGAAAAAAAAATTCGGCACAACTACAGAGGAGCGGCGCACTATCAGAAGAGTCTAGAGACTGAATCGAGTGTAGTCTCACTAGCGATCTCTGGGTCCATTCTTGTTAACTACGTGTCTCCTTTTTCAGCACTTTCTTATAAATTGGTTTTATGCTCATCGCTTAAAGCTGTTTCACAGTTTGCAAATTGATTCTTATTTGGATATAACTGTTTGTTTGTTTTTTTAAAGAAAAAAGTTACTTTTTATTTTAATGTACTTAACATCTTCCCCTTTTTCATATAAGAATACAAGTATTTCACTTATTTTTATATAATTAAATAATAATTAATCAAGTAATGTTTTTTTAAATGATCTTCATAATTCAAGGCCATGATTAATAAACATTTGTAATAATTAATTTTATTAATTTAATTATCTAATTACATATTAATTATCTAAAAATAAGGTAAATGAATATGTTCATAATTAAAAACCATAAAATTACCACTTTACTATCGCAATTGAATTTTTTAAATAATTAATTTAATTTTCTACAAAAATAAATACTGTTAATATTATCCATTATGATTATAAATGATTAAGTTCATAATTAAAAAACATGAAATTACCCAGTAACTATCATAAATAGGTGCAAACTAGAATCTAACAAAATTAAATCACAATGGGTGTAGCAACTCGGAATAAATTTGTGCGACGTAACAAAGCGGGGTAAAATATTTTTTTTTAGGGAGAGACAAAGTTGATATTCGTTTTTTGCACCCCCCAAAACTACTAAATACGAATTTTCATAGCAATCGAAAAATTGCTTGTAAAAAAACAGCTTTAAGCGGTGAGCATAAAACCAAATTTATAAGAAAAAGGAGGCACGTAGTTAACAAGAATGGACCCAGAGATCGCTAGTGAGACGACACTCGATTCAGTCTCTAGACTTCTCTGATAGTGCGCCGCTCCTCTGTAGTTGTACCCATTTTTTTTTTACTCAGGCGGCCTTTAAATGTCTAAATAAGCTGATTTTTTTTTCATGATTGTAATCATTCTACTACAGAATAAGTACTTCTTGAAGAAATATATACATTACAAACACGAAAAAAGAAGAAGAATTGCTATCTGGGAAGAGATTTTATTCGTTTCTCTTGACCTGCTGGCTCACTGACCTCGTTTAATGTACCCGAAATTGAATCATATCTTTTTAAATTCACTCACAAGAAATTTATTCAACACACTAAAGCGCGAGTCTGTCGTTGAATACAATTCACTTCAGCAAATCCATCAGTAATTGTTATTTTCGCGAAGGCCTATCTGGTCCAGAGGCAGCCATGTTGATGACTAACCATCACGTGGACCTACAACCTTGATATCAGATGAGAAGACGATAGTAGAGCTGTTGCACTGTGTTTGGCTGGTGTGTGTGTTGACGTTTGGATTGTTGATCGTTGAACCAGAATAGGATATAGATCGGCATGGATTCATTGATTTAATTGGTTGAAAACAGGAATATGATGAGGTACGGAGCTAATTTTATTTATTATATTAACGGTATGTATTTTGAACTAATCGATTTTTCAAACAACAATCATAAAGGCATACTATTATTTTTGGTTAGCCAGATCCAAAGAAATACAAAAAGTCGAGTGCTCAAGATTAATTTTTAATAATTAATCTTTGACTTATTTATTATTATTATTTCCTTCTTTCTTTTTTTTTTTTTAAGATAAATATTTTAGGAACTTTCTGTTATAATCATTTCATAGTGTTTAATAATTTATATCAGATTTGTTTCAAAATTGTGCATGATGAATTCCTTATTGCTAAGGAATGGCAATCTAAAAAACATTCATGTGATAGGCACAACTGATTATAATGAATGTTTAAAACAATAAACACATAAATTGTTGGTAAAAAAAAATCTCGTAATAGATTGCTTTATTACAGGATCTTTCTTTGTGTCCCTTAGAAGAATCTTGTCTTTTGGTTCTTGAATTATTTTATTAATATTATTATTTTTGGATTTGTTTCTTATTTAATAAGTAATTAAATCCCAATTTTTTTTATTGTTTTCAGATACGCGCATTGTTCATTCTTATACTTTTTTTTTGTACTTTTCTTAGCTCTTACATCGCTCTAACTTTTTTTTTTGAGATTATAAAATTTGATACAAATTACTGATGTAAACAAAATTTCTTGACCTAAATATTCACCTACAAAGATTGGAAATGTTTGTCATATAACTAATTTTGAATACCTGCATTACATAAATTTTTCGTATTTACAAAACTTTAATTTTAAGTATTTATATTTTTTAAAAACTATTCCTTGGAATTCTGTATTTCGGTGAGTATGCAATCTAGAAAAACTAGGAAAACCTTTGAGTAAAAACCGATAACGTTATTGCCTGGGACTAATTGCCGTTGTGCGATGAGCCCTCAGTAATCAAAATATACCTTTTTGATTTAAAATATTTAGTGAAAATTTTCGAAATTCACTTCAGACAGAATGTAACTAGCGCGAACTTTACACACGATATTTTTTTTATTCAAACATTAAATATTTTGAAATGCATCCTACTTTAGGGCAAACTAAATTAGTGATTGAGGGGTTGAAAAAATTAAAATTGAAGGTTCTATGATTCTCAGAACAGCCAAAATGAAAGTTTATTCGAGAATGGTCCATAATAATTTTGTATTAAATGTATTATAGACCTGTTCTATGTTTTAATTTTTTTTTCTCCATTGGAATTTACTCGCAAATTAACTTATATTAATTTTTATATGAACTTATATTAATTTAAAAATAAATAAATAAATAAAATAAAAATAAATTTTTTGAATTATAGAAAGCTTCATCTAAATATACAATTATGAATGTTTATTCCCAAATATACTAAATAAAAACTAATTTAGTTGTGTCTTAATGTACTTATTCAGAAGGATCTTCGAATGGATGCTCATGAAAAGTAGGCCAAGTGAATATGCATTTGCATAAAAATCCGATCTATGCTCATGATCATGAATAATAAATGATTATAGATATGAATCTCGCCAATTCTAATCTCCCATACTCCAGCTGCTTCAAACATTAAAATAACAAATAAATCGATGTAAACACCTATGAAATTATTCACGAACAAGTTATTCATTATAAGATTGTTTCATAAAAGGTGCGTTTGCACGTTGTTGCCAAACAATGACAAGCCCAAGCGCGTACAAGCCACAAGCCAAAACAAATATCCCACTTTCACGCTTGAGCTTGTTGGTCCTTGCTATTGTTTGGCAAACGTGTAAACGCGTCTTAAGGTCAATAAATAGTTCCTAAAAACCCTCAATTTCGGTTTGGCATTGAGTAAAACTGAACAAAAAAAACGGATGCTAATAATTACATAACTACACACTCATCGCCTGGCATTGTTTAGTTAGTAATTTCTGAATTACAAAACTCAGTGTTGATTTAGTCTCACACTTGAAGGTTATACATTGCTTGAACAAGCGTCAGCCAAGTTACATAATAGCTAGTGGTGCATTGTGTAAATTTTATTGGTTTGTTCAAAAATCATCGATTCCATAAATAAGAGAGTTCGTTGTTTTTATTTTTTTAAATCAACCATCTCTAACAGGTTTGAAACAGTTCCTGTTAGTGTAGTAATAAAGTCATTATTATTCACTAAACCTCACAAGCTGACCCAGAAATTGTCTTTAAGGTGGAGCGCTAAAAAAACTAAAAAGTTTCTATATTTGATTTAACTTTCTAGTGTTTTGCTTGGAATCCAAACCACGGTCACTTATATCATCACATTTTATAATCACATATCTGTCAAGAAAAACTGCTTAGAAAATTCATAAATTTTTTCGGGGTCAAGTTAGATTTGAACTTTGAACATTTTAGAGTTTAATTTCGGAAAAAAAAAACATTAAAAAATGTTTAGAATAAAAATATGGAGGATTTAATATAAAATTATATAAAAAATTAAAATTATCTTTTTCTTTAAAGGGGGACGCGTCCTCCCTCTGGATCCGCCAATGCTGAACCAATTGATAAGTCATACAGGTCTCAAAGTTGTCTTCAAACTAATTCTGTTTATAATATGGAATTATTTTTGTAATTATTTTATAAATGTACGGGTAGATTTCGTAAAAAATTGCAATTTGCAAAATAAATGAAAAATTACTGTAGGAACATTTTATTTTCAGGAACATCCGTCGAGGAACATTTAAGCAGTAGCTACTGATGCTGACATTTTTATATTGTAAATTAAAAATTATTAAATTGTTACGAGCCCTATTATTATTGAATGCTTTCAAATCGATACTGTTTTGAGTTAATCGCTTGAAATGAATAATTAAAAGTACCAAAGTACCTTTAATAAAACTTCAGATTTTGGCTTGTCTCTGAGCAATAAACTACTTTTTTATGGTAACATTTGTGACAGTAAATTTAGACTAAATATTTTATTAATACGAAAAGTATTGAAAAACTGGAAAATTTGACAGACCCTCTACATTAAATTGTTTATTAGGTCTGTAACTACAAAAAAAAAGTTATAACGAAAAACTTCAGATATTTTTAAACACATTATTAACAGTTTATTTCAAGAAATTTATCTTTTTCGATGCAATCCACCCGTATATAATCGTTCCTTCATCAAATTATTTGCAATTTTTATAGGTTGTTATGTCAATAATATATCGTTGCCGCCGTAAAACATCCTATGTGACCAAAATCAGGTATGTGGATTTCGATTTTATTAGAAATAAGATTTTATCTCATATTTATTGGTGTAAAGCACTCATGTGTTAAAAAAATGTAACATGATTTAAATTGATCAAAAAGACTCTTCCTATTGTTAATGTATATCATATACACAATCTTTGTGGCATTGTTTAGATGGATTATTTACCTGCCTTGTTGGTATGTTTAGAATTGGTTTATAAAACTATATTGTATAAGTATAAAGTATATAAGCACCATTTGTATTTGTCCTGTAAAATCATGTGTTTGACATCTATGATATTTCACGGCGGCAACGACGAAATAATATATATATACTAAGTGAATCATCATTGCAAATATTGAGGAATCACGTTATTACACGTTTATTAAGATTTATATCGTTAACTACATTGAGAGACGGCAAACGGTTGATAAATAATAATAATAAAAACAATACCGAACATATCTTATCACAACAATAAGGTTTTATATCTTCATTTATCGATATATTTATTTGTATATCTTATTCTAATTTTAGATCTTTAAAATTTTCTATTTTGTGCCCACATATTTATAAAAACGCTATTTTTTTTCTCTATTTAATATTTTGATGTAATTTTTTTTACATTTTTATAATGTAGAATCCAAATTAACAATGTAAACTCTACAACTTATACCTATATTATGCTTAAAGAGTGATATGCGTATCCAGTAAAAAAAAAACTCTTCTTGCACAGGGTAACACAAGAAAAAATGAAGTTTATGAATACATAGCCAAAATTGTGTATGCCTCGTATTATATTAATCATACTATAAGCAAGATGACCTAATGCCTTTTACTATCATGCATATTCTAAATACATAAATATTTTAATGAATACAATAAATAAATTTAATGGCATCAGTTATATAGATTAATTTAAAAGAAAATTGACGAAACTACATACGTTGTAAAGTCACTGAAAATAGGATATAAATATAGAATATTAAATATAGACTATTGTATTCCATTTTCTGTGAGGAGAGCCACTCAAATAAATATCTTAATTTTAGATAAAATAAATATATTGATTAAAATAAAATAAAATAAATATCTTAATTTCAGAAAAGATAATCTTTTGAAAATATGATTAAATAACTGAATATTTTTAATGAGATTTTGTGACTGATAATGATGATGTTTAACAGCTTAGTAAATCGAGAAATAAAACATGATTATAACCTTATTTTATTTCCTTTATTTGTGAATATTGTTTAAATTACGTTACAATAATTATTATTATCTATAAATAGTTTTGTTTTATAAATCACATACAGAAGAACCGATATTTTAAAAATTGATGTTGTATACAATTTAATTAAATGTTACCTGCCTAACTTACCCACTAAATTTGATTTTTATTATGAAACCTTTGCTGAAGTGAACAGGGCTACCCTGGCTGTATCACCCAGATGGACTCTATAATAAATTATATATTAACTTTATACTTTATATCATCGTGCGCTTATTTTTGTTAATGCAATAAAATGTATTGAATTGAAAAGGGGAGAGGATTTCCGAGATTTTCATTGCCTGGCGGCAATGCTTTATCCGGCACTGTATGTTTATAAGGACAGAATAAATTAATTCTTACTAGCGTAATAATTTAAAAATAAAAGCTAAACTAAATCGTGCAAATAATCTCGATATTGACTCACAAAGAGGAATGCCTCGTTTACATGATGAGTTTTTTGTCGTTGAAGCTTTGAAAATCTCTCAAGTGGGCTTTATTACGACATATTTGGCTCGATCCTCAGAATTCATAAGCGTTTTTTCAGAAGTGTTCATTCTAGAACAGTTTCCGCATAGTACCGTGAGTATACTGTACAGTGTACTATATGTCATCGAATGAAGTAACGGTCTGAAGATGAGGCCTTCAGTAACGGTCTTTCATTCGTTTAACTGACCAGCGTGACCTGATTCGTTGCAACCAAAAGATATTTCACATTTTGTTGACAATTATACTCAAATATAACCAAAATAATCTGAAAAAAAAGTTTTCATAAATATATATACACATATTTTTGTTTGTATTAAGTAATATTACATTATGTCTCAATGAAGGACAAAGATAATAGTGATTAAAAAGTTCATTCTCACAATATATAAATATATTAATCCAGGAGTAAGGGCATTGTGGGCAAAATTGCCGATTTAGGTGGACAAAATTATATTATGGTCTTTTTAAATATTTTTGGAGTTTTTGAGTTCAATAAAAATAATTTTAAAAAAGTTTTATTAATATTTAATGTGTTATCAAAGAAATATTCACAAGAAACACAATTAATGAGATATAGAATTATCTAATTGTAAGATATATAAAATTAATTAATAAAAAAAATAATTACAAGAAAAACATAAAAAATAACCTATATGATAAAAAAATTATGTATTACAATTGAGAATCTTCATCGCTATATACCGTGCCATCCAATGTCAACTGAGACAGGAACAGTGACGAATCAGGCAGACTGCATTGCAATATTTGCAATACTTCTGGATGGATTTAATTGTGTTCGAGTTGGACGCCTTGAACTGGCAATAACTAGGTCCGACATAGAGCCGGAACTGGGGAGAGGGGAGGGCAAGAGGGGCACATGGCCCGGGCGGCAGAATTTAGAGCGTGGCAAATTTCCAGCGGTTTTATTTTTAGGTTAAGTAAAAGTAATTATAAAAAATATTAAATAATAATTTTATATTTTGCTAGAAAACAATTGGAAGATTTCAAAACGCAAAGCCTCAAGTCTCTAAAATACCGGCAAATAATTAACCAGTCAACGTTTCACCAATTCAGCCATCATCAGAACATAAACCAAAAAATCACATCTATGAAGATCAAATATAGCACACCTCACATCAACCGTTCAGAAAGACGCATTTGCTTACTTTGTTAATTTGTTAATTTTCCAGCAAGTGCTGTTTTTGATCTTCATAGATGTGATTTTTTTGGTGTATGTCCTGATGATGCCTGAATTGGCGAAACGTTGACTGGTTAGTGGTTTTCCGGTATTTTAGAGACTTGAGGCTTTGTGTTTTGGAATCTCCCAATCGTTTTCTAGCAATTAATTTATGTTTCTTTTGAGTTTTTGGTCTTTTATATTTTTTTTTGTTTTTTGTTTTATTATTTGCATTATAGTTATAATAGTAATATTTACAGGTACAATATAAACCTTGTAATTGCTCCCTCATGATTAAGGTCGAACGTTAGAAAAAAAAATCGTCATGGACGAAGAAACACTAAACAATTTCTGTGGCTCACGATTTTGGGTAAGAGATTTTACTTAATTAAGTAATATTATTTTTTTTTTTAAAAACATCTTAGATACTTTATAACAATAATCTGCTAAGTTGCGTCAACGGAGTATCACACAACCTTTCTTGGGATTTCACAAATTGTTAATATTAATTGAAATCACTTGTTAATTTAGAAAGAAATAATTTCTTAAACGAATTCCGAAACCATAAAACATTAATATTTAAAATATAAAATAGAGAATTATAGAAACAAATTTTATTCCGGAAAGCTTTTTGATGAACTATTATTAAAACTCGTGAGCATTTATTTCATGTTTCTTTCATTACAACTACACTTACACTCTTCTACTACATTCTAGCATTCAACGTTTCATGAAATTGCCCCCATCTTCAAAAATATAACCTTATCACAATTCAAACTATAATTACATTAAAAGCTAATATATATGTGTAATAATATACATCTATGTTCTGTCGGTTGAAAATAAATACATTACTTACAAATTGACTCCTATATTGTCCGTACTTGATCCATAACCACTGTTATTTTGTCTTATTTTAAATGTATTCACTGCTTTACATTCATCATCATCATCATCATCATCCTTAGCGCGACAATCCATTACTGAATCTTGGCTGCCTCAAGAATCTTCTTCCATCTCTCCCTATCTCGTGCGTCCTTCCACCAACTCTGGATGCCCAGAGCTCTGGCATCACCACTCACACAATCGAGCCATCTCAGTTTTGGTCTTCCGATTTTCCTCTTACCAATTGGTTCGACATTGAATGCTTTTTTCGGGACTACATTATCATCCATCCGTAAGACATGACCCGCCCATCTAAGCCTAGTTATTCTTATATATTTGACAACATCGGGCTCTTTATAGAGGTCAGAAAGTTCACTGTTGTGTCTGATTCTCCATTCAGGAGGATCAGGGTACCATTAAGGTACTAATACGCCCCGTACTGACATATGCGTCAGAAACATGGACAATGACTAGGGCCATAGAGCGAAAACTGTTGGTGTTCGAGAGGAAAATTCTCAGGAAGATATATGGCCCCGTTAAGGAAAACTGCTTTACATTCACTAAATTAAAATGATAGTTGGCAAGAGCATACATCAGTGTACTGCAATATTACATATGAGTCAAGACACCTATATAATAGCTTTTAATGTAATTATAGTTCGAAATTGTTTGAATTTTGATATTAATGTGATATGGGGATTCTTGAAGATGGGGAAATACCTCGAAGCGTTGAATGCTAGAATGTTGTAGAAGAGTGTTAAAGTGGTTCTTGTAATGGAAGCAACATGAAATGAATGTTCACAAGTTTTAATAATTGTTAAAATAAATAAATGAACTAATTTACATTGCCAGATCATAAGTATAAATAAAATATCTTATGCTGACACCCCATGACTTCCTTTTACGCCTATTAAACTATAAATTGGTATTACATGAAGTGACCCTGAATTTGGTTGGTAGTTTCCGAAGATAGCAGTATCTCAAAAACTCACTCGACGTCGCGACGCCCATCTATTGATACATACAGACACAAACATTAGCTCTTGTTTCTTATGGTCTCATTCCGTTATTATATACCGTTTTCTTTCCGTTGGCAATAAGTTTCCAAGAGATTTCTTCGTGTTCTTTGACAACATTAGAAATGTCTATGTCACTAGATAAAGCATTGGAAAACGACGGTTTCAACATTTTAAGCGGAAGAACCCGCTTACCTTATATCTTACTCTCCTACTGCAGACTTATTCAGTTCACAAATGTGGAAGAAAAAAAGTATTTTACACTCAATTTTAACACTTAAAACAAGTAATAAAATTGTTTAATTAGATTGGAAAAAAAATCGCGTTTATAACCTTTATCACCAAACCATATGATCTCTGTATTAAATGTCAATTAATATACCTTTTGACCTCAAGTAAAGTACCTCTTTCGACTCTTCAATTTCACCAAAACTTTTGGCGATTAAAATACCGGCCCTATAGCTCCCGGCCCACCAATGGAACTTTCTGCTGGGCGTCCTTACAATTTATTTTTTTTAAAAACATCTTTCAATTTGTTATAAACATCTTACATAACTTCCTTTACTGCGTGTAGAAAAAAACGTGGGAAACATATTGCACCAAACAATAGCTGCAAAAACATAATTAAATACATTGACAATAAAGATAGTAATAGCCCGTAATAAAATAATCTAATAAATGAAATTAATCATATTTTTTTTTATATCTTCAGGAATCAAATTTTACCTGGGACACAGAATCACCGCGACTGACTCCGTGTATCGAAAAAACTGTTTTATGGATCCCATGTGTCTTTCTATGGATGTTCTCGTGTGTTGATGTGTTCTACATCTATACCAGCAAATCCAGAAATATACCATGGAATTGGAGGAACATTCTAAAGTTGGTAAGTGTTTCATCAATCTTAATTAAAATAAAATTTACATTATCGAACCTCAGGAAGCCATGTGGGATTGATAAGAACCAGAAAAACTTTAATATTAACTGCCATGACTCCGCAAAACATTGCATGAAATATGAAGATTAATTTCAACAGAAAATGAAATAGCTCTTTGTAAAATCATAAAAAAATTATAAAATTTGAATGTTCACCCTTTGTCGTTTCTGTATATATTTTTTTTTGTCTGCATTTAAAGCCTCACTTTAAAAAAAATCATTTAGATGACAGAGTCTTTTTGCTTAACTATCGCCAATTACTTTTTTAATAACTGTTATTTTTTACAAATTTACAAAAATTTAACCACATACCTTTGTAGATGCTAATATTTTGCCGGCAACTTCTTAGGTTACACCTCCACATAGCTTTATCATTTTTGGAAATGTATAATTTCATGTAATGTCCTCAGGAACTTTTCCTTTTTCTGTGTACTATTCCATTCGTCATCATCATTTTGATGCCCTGTGTCATGAATCAATCTAATTTAATTTTAACAAGTTCAATTTTTTTAAATTTTCACTCTCAATAAAACAATACGTTTATGATTCAGGTTATAACCTCATTAATAGAATCGTATTTATTTATTAAATCATATCGACGTCGTTTTTTGAAAAAGGCTCAAGCGCCAAAAATTCGAAATTTAGGTTTCAATCGATTATGGGATGTTATCTCTACGCCACCTCTATCGATTCTCGCTCACGATAAATCGAGAAAAAAATTGGGCATGGTCTAAAAATCGAATATTGATGACGTAAGCACCAAATACTAATGACTGTCAGTCGTCACTCTGGGCTTAACAAATTCTTGAATCCTTTAAAATAAAATATAATTATAAAGGTTTTGCCAGGCTAATAAACTCCTACTCTATACAATACAGTATAAAATTAAAAACAAAAACAAAATTATTGTTATTTGTGGAAAAATCATTTCATGTGTTTCTGTAAAATTTACTAAATGGCGCTTACGCCTTTTTTCAAAAAACGACGTCGATATGTATGTGACAAATCTATAACAGTTATTATAAAAGTAACTGGTGATACTTATACTACTGTATTTAATAGTAGGTACTGTCTCTGTTGAGTTCGATGCTAAACTAAGGAGACTCATGAATTATTCCCTCCATTTATCTTCAGCATCCCTTGACACTTGCACATCTCCCACTGTTACACCGAGTCAAAATGGTTCTTCCTGAATTTCCGTCGCGGATACTATCCGGCTTTATGTTATTTCTGCGCCAAACTATTTGTTTCAATGCTCGAGTTATGCATTTGAGCATCGATTCAAATCTGCAAAACCCTCTCCAGGTCATCAGTCTTCGAGGACCTCTTTTGGCCTTCTGTCAATTACCATCACAAAATGTCGACAAAAAAGAAAATCTAGATCACTATGGTGCGGAAAATGGCTCTCAAAAAGAGAAGAATATTCTCATAGCAGATTACTCCCTGAGCTTCACAACGATCTTGAGGACTGGAGAAATTATTTGAGAATGGTTTAGTTTATTGCCAGAATTGGTGACACCATACATTTAGAAAATAAACACTTTATAAAATAAAAGAAAATAAATAAAAAAAAAATTTCTCTACGCGAAAGGTTCTTAACACACCTCGCAACTAAACGAATTTTTAAGGAATTAGAGTCCTCAGCAATCATAACCAAATCGGTCTTGACTATAAAAAAATAATTTCCGAAAGATGTAAAGCTAACTAACTCTTATTAAAAAAATAATATTTAAAGCCAAGTAATTTGACTCATAGAAAATAGTTATTTAACAAACGATGCCCTTCGATGTTAAATTAAATATTAAAAAATAATTGTAAAATTAGAAAAAAAAAATTGACTTAAGCTGCACGAATTTACGCCCATTTTTAGCTGACTAATTCAAAATTTTCCTCAACATTTCGCATCGTACCCTTTATTTCGTATAACAATAATCGAAAATTCAACTATACATAGGTTTTTTGGTGAAGATATTGTGATTTTTCGCTTGAATATGTAGAAATTTAAATAAAATAAATATACAAAAGTTGTGCATTATATCGACGCCGTTTTTTGAAAAAGGCTTAAGCGCCAAAAATTCGAAATTTAGGTTTCAATTTATTATGGGACTTAAACACCACCTCTATCGATTCCCGCTCACAATAGATCGAAAAAAAAAATTGGAAATGCTCTAAAAATCTAATATTAATGGCGTAAGCACCAAATATTAACGACTCTCAGTCGTCACTCTCATCTTAATCAGTGCCAGAAGCCTTAAAAATATTTTATGATTTCAAAGGTTTTCCCACCTTAATAAACTCCAGCTGTATAAAATAAACAATAAAATTAAAAAAATATATATTGTTATTTGGGGGAAAATCGTTTCATGTATTTCCTGTAAGGTTTGCCAAATGGCGCTTACGCCTTTTTCAAAGAACGACTTCGATATTATTTAGACGTAATACTCCCAACACCGTAATGTTTTTGCGTATTTCAAATACTCCAAAAATCAAAGGTGTGGTTAGATATGGCTACTGGTCTACAATTTTTAACTGGTTTACAGCCTAAGACGGAACGAAAAATGGAAACCTAAATTGTACTCACTCGCTACCTTTTGTTGGTCCGATTCTCGGATTTCATTTTGACTTCATGATGCGGATGATTTGATGTTTACACGCTTCATTTTACTTGATACGGTTCTTATTTTTGACAAAACGTACGATAAATCGTTGCGTTTAAAACTACCTCAAGGCTGGATTAGGATCTGGATGGAACATATACTATATTATTTACATGTATTATACTTGTTGGTACCCATACATAACTGCTACTCCACAAAATTATATTTCAGCGCATTCAGCAATAGCTGCCAGGAGTAAATATATTTAAAATTTTATAATGGACACATTCTTAACAGTTGTTAAATATTTATTAACTGATACACGGGAGATATAATTGTTATTTAAATAAAGGTTGATTTATTTAAGGAATATAATGGCTTGACAGATTATAAACTACGCGCTTTTGCTATAATATACCTCGAGACTAATTTGGCACAAGGACGCCTCTCACTGGTTCACCGCTTGGTACAGTTCCTTTAAATTCTGCTACCTAAATTCAACATGTTAATTTATAAAAAAAAAAAAAAAATGGTAGCATATATAGTTTAATTATGTTTTCGAGTATAAATTAGTAGGGGAAAATGGTGGTAACACGGAATCTCTTAATTTCTTGTCGATAATTGATAATAAGATGATAGTGTTTGCATCAATCTGATGTGAAGGGCAGGTTGTTAGCCCTAGTTCATTATAAAGCACAAATACAAGTAGACCTATGACTTACTACGCATATGGCACGCTGTGAAATGTTAAAACACGATAAAATTTAAAATAGCTAATAACTATTTTAAGATTTATAGTGTTTCTACATTTCACAGTGTGTCATATGCCTAGTAAATCATAGGTCTGCTCGCACTTGTACTTTTGTTCTTTATTATGAAATAAAGCCCAGTTCATGTTGATAAGTTCTATTTATCTTTTATCGATTCTTCCAAACTTTTAAAAGGCAATTTCAAACTGTTATCTTTGTTCTGTTATCAAAAAAAAAGATAGGTGTCCTCACTCTACATCGGTTCAAAAGGCTTTATTGCATTGATTTTCATGCGTGAATCTGTTTTTATGTTTTCCAAATTTTTTTGGGGGAACATACCAAGATGTTGAGTGCTGGTAATTTGAAACTGGGTTCCACTGCCTCCTTTTCCAATAAACTGTTTCAAGAATCACTCTAGAGAAGCAAAAATAGAAAAGATGGAAGAGAAACTACAACAAATGATAATGTGGAGGAAGATCGACAACTGTGGGAATTACTGGTAGAAGAGATGGAAGGAGTAGAATTGGAAATAAAGTATTATTAGAAATATCATAATATTATATTACAATAAATTAATTTTAAATTTAAACCCATTGTTCTATCTTGATTTTCCTTGCAAATATATATATATATATATATATATATATATATATATATATATATATATATATATATAATTAAAAAACGAAATACTAAGGAGTTCCATATTACCCTCACCTCAAGTCAGAGGCACCAATTTGACTTAGTGGATAGAACTGAATTTTTCTTATTATATGGATGTTGGAGAGAAAATTTGAAATTGATAGTGTTTCACCAATGTGTAAAGGTAGAGGACTTAATTACTAAAGGGGACAATACAATTTTTCGTAATTGCTAGCATTAGTAAGTCAAAAACAAAGTGGGGTTCCATATTACCACCTGTTCCTATACTAATGGAGGGGGAAATAAACTGATGGCAAGACTTATTATTATGGAGGCTGTTTCAAGGTTACCTACTCTGTTTTTGGGCAGTAGTAATTCTCATTCATCAAACACATTGCGTTTTCATTAATAAGAAAGATAAAACCACTTGTTACTCTACGTATACATTTATATAAAATCTATTAAGTTTAGGAGTAATGAACATATTTTGAACAGTATTTAAACATTTATATAATGCCTAAGGAGATAAGTAATACTAATTAATATAACAACTTTAATTAATGAGAAAAATAATTAAAAAGAAACATATGCTTCAGCAAAAAGCCTTAAGCCTCCCAAATAGCAGTCAATAACTAACCGGTCACTGCTCCGCCAATTTAGGCATCATTATCATCAGGATTGAAAAACAAAATATAAAATAAATGTTTTTTGTTTTTCCGTTTGGTACATACACGAATAAATCAGATAGTAAGGCTGTATACAGCTGACCACGTGACAAGCATGGACTTTCGAAAGTTAGTCCACACACATTGTCCCTGTGTTTTGATGGTCATTGCAAATGCAGTCGCACTGGTAACTTCAAAGTTTTGAATTTGAATGGCATATCTGTCGGAATCATTGGGATACGTGGCAACTACATATCTCAAAAGCCATCTATAACGCGACATCACAAAGCCTACTTATATTATAAGATTTTTACACATATTCCAAAAAAAATAATATTTGCTTAGTTGTTAATTGAAATTCTGTTTTTTTATTTAATTTGAATATTCTGGAAGTATCTCCACCAGTTTTAGGTGCACGTCCATACTCAAGGTAAAAATCTTTTTCAAACGGTACGTTTCTTTTGTTTGATTGGTTCAGTACTTTGACTGAAAAACGGATCTCTCCAATAGAAATACATAATATATATATGATCTCTAAATATACTACATATGTGCTATATACTATATATACATACCACACCCGAGACATTCAAGATATGCAGAACTGTCTTGGATTATGGATATCGGTTGGCAAAATGGAGCAGTATCATTGGCGGATTTAGGGAGAGGCTTTTGGAGCTGGAGCACAGGGCGGCAAATTTTCAGTAAAATGAAGAGGTTCTATTCTAAAAAAGCTGTAATAAATAAACATTTTAAATCTTCATCTGAAAGAATTAGTAATGATAAAATGACATTTAAATATATTTAGTTACATGCGAGATAAATGATACTGAGGGTATTTCAACGCCATTGCTCTTTCATGACTGTATTTATATCAATTAGAAAGTATAGAGGTTTCACTTCAATAAAGGATCTTTACATACAATTTGGCACAGTTATTATTGCAGTAATAAATACTGCACAATCAGTATTGCTGGAAACGAACCAAAACCGTTCCCTCGAACTCTCGAAGAATGGAATAGAAAAGAGATCTGATGAAATTTTTATGAGTCGAACAGCATAATTTCTGAAGAATTTCACCTTTGATAAGGCGTTCTTTCTCCGAATTCCAAGAACAAGAAGCATCGGGCCCCAGAATCATACGTTTCTGATGAGGACGGTAACGATTGCTGATTATTAGGATATACATATTCATGTACATTGCCATATTTTTAATTAGGTACATGAATTTAATAAAGTTTTTTTTGCCAATTTTTTCATCGAATTTATAGTATTTTATTGATGTTTGGATTATTGAAAAAAAAGCGGGGTAGCTCAGTGGGTAAGGCACTGCGCTGCTAATCTCAAGGTCCCGGGTTCGAGACTGGCTGAGGCAGATCATTATTTATTCTGTATTCAGTCGTGGATCGACCCTGTGGAATCGGGGGACCCTCCTGGGGCTCACCCAGCCTCTATAAAGTGGGTACCCTTAATTGGGGGAAAACCTGGCGGTTGAGCGTGATCCGTGATCTCGGCCAAATCAACCTCCTTACACAACCGTTGGCCTTGAAACAGTATGGTCCTTACCAAGTACTGAGCCCAAGACCCTTCACGGGTTGTAGTAGTGGTGTACAGGTTTGGATTATTGTATCTTGGGGAACGACCATAACAAGTTTTGAGATCTAAAATTAATGATTATGAGCAATAAGTAAAGTTTTATAAAGTATTAAGTACAGATCGTAATTGTTTTTATTCTGGTAAAAATTATCATCTTACATTTATCATTTAAATTCGGAAAAATAGTGGTAAAAAAGTATTGTAGACCGTATTTTAAGCCCATTTCTCTTAGAATAAGTATTATTCGCTTCATTAAATCATAAATAATATGATTTCACTTTATTTTAAGTATGCTATCCGCATTTACTCGCTATTAAAAATGTTTGTAAACTTCTCCGAGCTCTTTCACTTTTACTTTAAATGACCTAACGATGGTAGAATTCACATTATTTTTCTCTTTTGGTTTATTATTTTCAATAATAGACCTTTGGAATCGACCAAGGAAAATTTTTTTGTAAACCCCCCCCCTCAAAATTTGAGGTTTTACGTTTCAAGATACGTAGAATCCAAATATCGAATAAAAAAAAATCCGTCCGTCCGCCGTCCGCCGTACGCCGTCCGCGGCTTTTCTCCGAGACAACGACCGATTTTCTTGAGATTCGGTACCCCGGGATGATCCTCGGAACTCGACATTACCATCCGTCTGCTTGTTTCAAAATGGCGGCCGATTAGAGATCTCATAAGCCCATAACTCGGTCGTTTATAAAGATAGAGAGAAAATGTAAGGTGTTTTGGAATCAGCATAACGAGAAATGCAAAAAAAAAAAAAATTGAAAGACAAAAAATCTGTATAATTACCGATTAAATATCTAATAAGCCCATAACTCGGTCATTTATAAAGATAGAGAGAAAATGTAAGGTGTTTTGGAATCAGCATAACGAGACATTAAAAAAAAAAAAAAAAAATTGAAAAACAAAAAATGTATAATAATTGCCGATTAAAGATGTTATATACCCATAACTCTGCCATTTATAAACATAGAGGAGAAATGTAAGGTGTTTTGGAATCAGTTTGTAAACAAATTTTTTTGTTCTATTGAACTCGAGTAATTGTTTTTTTTTTTTAATTCTTCGTTATCTTATTTTCAGATTTCCCTCGGTCTCCTTCTAGCTCTAAGTATATTAGAATTATCTTACAGCGTATTTAAAAATGAGTCAGCGTACCTCGTCGATATTTATACTCCTGTGATAAAAGCTACATCCCTGGTAAGTATACAACATTAGTTACAATACTTTATTTATTTATTTATTTTCAACTACCATTCATTATTCCAGGGATTATGCACTACGTTAGTGATATTCCATAGAAAACATGGCCAGAGAACGTCCGGGCTTCTTTTCCTCTTCTGGTTCTTAGTAGTATTTTTCGGATTTTCACAGTTTTACACTTCGATTGAGAGGCATATTATGGATGTAAGATATATAAGTCAATTTATGTAACTTATATATAATTTTATTCTATATTTATTTCTGTTAACTCTATTGTATTAATTATTTAATTATGCAGGAAGATGCAGATTTGATGAGGATATCAAACATTGCAAGCTATTCCTTATACTTCTTAATGTTCATGCTTTACTTCGTTGCAGACCTACCACCCAAGCGGTCGGAATATCCACCCTTAAAGGTGAAATTATAATTTTTATCATTTAGCCTAGTTCATATGATTATAGATAAAACAATTTTTTCTCGACGCAAAAAATTCAAGCAGAATTCCCGATCTTCAAGGAATTCAAATATGGTGGACACCGTGTAGACTGCCTTCGGACTGTTTGAAATAATTTTTTTTAGACTTTGTCAGTCTAAACTCACAAACTCTAAAAACAAGACTGGGACTCATTGAAGATCGGCGATTCTGCTTGATTTTTTTGCGACGGAAAAAATGCTTGAAAAACGGCCAGCCTACAGATTTTAGTTTAATAATTCCCTTTTTCATCAGTTCTAAGCAACAGGTGTATAAAATATTGAGAAGGTTGATGCAGTTGTTCCCCTCACCATCTCTAATTCCATGAAAGTAAGAAAAAGCCTTCTGCACTAAGTTTGTTCATCTGTCCCCCTCTTTCAAACACCTACTCAGTGAATTAGGATTTTATGAAACAGTAAAATAATATATTAGCTCCGAGTTTCAATTTCAAATAATTTACACACGTGATGTTTTAATACGTTCGCCGGTTCACACCTCGCCCTTGAGGCAAAGGATGGTATGACGAGGATAAGGAGTTGTCAGGTTGCATTTTATTCCCACAATTATGATTATTTTGTTTTGTTATGTAAAATAAGTTTATGAATAAAGTTGTAGTGAAATTACTCCAAGTGCTAGTACTCCAATGCGTGAATTTTATTTATTTAAACTTGAAATTATTTTTGTGCTGTATTTTCTAGTTGTTTTTATTTTTTGCGATGCGTTGAGCCCTCGGTGTGAGAAGTTAAGTCATTATTTTTCATTATCAAACATGAATAGAACCTTTATAATTATTCAAATTCATTCTCAAGTCAGAATTGTATATTTCATCATAAGTTGGCCAAATACAACATTTTATGGTTCAAATTTTGTTTTATATTTCATCCAATAAATTGACGATAAACTCGTTGAATTTCACATTTCACAGCCTTGAATTTTTTCATGCAATATCAATAGACATCATGATGAATTAATAATACCCATCTATACATATCGACTTCGTTTTTTGAAAAAAGCGCCATTTAGCAAACTTCATAGGAAACATCATAAAACGATTTTCCCCCAAAATAAAACTATTTTTTTTAGTTCTATTCTTTATTGTATAGAGAAATAGTTTATTAACATGGCAAAAAATTTATAATTACAACACATTTTAAAGGATTCTAGCATTGCTTAAGGCCAGAGTGACGAGTGAGAGTCGTTAGTATTTGGTGCTTAAGTCATCAATATTCGATTTTAGACCATTTTCAATTTTTTTTTCTCGATATATCGTGAGCGAGAATTGATAGAGGTGGTGTTTACGTCCCAAAATCAATAGAAATCTACATTTCGAATTTTTGGCACTTAAGCCTTTTTCAAAAAACGACGTCGATATGTGATATAGTCGATATGACTATGAGTATTTTAGTAATTCTGTTTTTCTTTATATCATAAATAGAAGTATATTATAATCTACAGAATCCCAGCCCAGAAGATAGCGCACCCTATCCAGCCCGTCTTCTACTGTCTTGGTTCGAACCGATGGTGTACAAAGGGTTCAGGAGACCTTTGGTACAGAGCGACATCTGGCCGATAAAGTACAAAGATGCTGCCGCTCAAATATTCAACCACTTCAACAAGTTGTGGCTAGCTGAGAGAAGGAAACGAAATAAGTGAGTAGCAACATACTGTATCGCCTACTAACAATTGACTTAACAACCGCTCAATTGACTAACTAGGCGGAATTGAAGGAGACACCGCAATGCTGTTAGCGTCCAGCGAAGCGTGTAAATAGACAATTTAGAGCTGTTTAGATTATAGTGATGAATGACATTGAGTTCTCTTGATTGAGAGGTTTCCATTTATTTATTTGTATCTGAACTTAAAATCTAAATTTCTTATCAAGTGTTTTATTGTTGGAGTGATATTGTGAAATTGTTACTTATCTTTTATGTTGTAATGATTGTTAATGCATATTCTTCCTTTTTTGAGTACCGAATTATTCGTAATTGAAAGTATGTATTTAGAAAAACATAGGTTACAACTTTGCAGCCACCTTATCAGTAGCGGTCGCCGCACTACCGCTCTCTAGCGCCATTTTTGCTAGGTAATTACTTTCTATTCAATTGTAAAATTCGTATTCATTGGGATTGTTAAAATTATTACTCCTTTGATTAAAATTATTAGTGATGTCAACTTCTGCTCGCTCAGTATAGAGATAAACAAAGCTCCAACGGATTCTTTTCAGTTGAGATTACCGTTATTTAAATGATTAATGCTTCAAGTACAACTTCCACAGACTACCGGAAGTCGACAGCACTAATAATTTTAAGTAATATCTGATTAAAGAAGTAATAATTCCAATGAATAAGAATTTGGGAATTGAATAGATAGCAGTTAGTTAGCAAAGGCTGCATTGTAAAGTTGTACCGAAAATAGTAATTAGCCATGTTTTAAAAACCTTATTCTACAATGATATGTGTGTTTCTTTTTTTATTGCTTCCTTCAATTGAGAAAAAACTGTCGTCACTCGTAAAAATAAAATTTAAAAATCCGAAATCTTACTTTATTTACTCGATTGCGTATAAAAAAACTGATTGTATCATCGTAGATAAAACCCTCTTTTGGAAACCCTATATTCTCAATAATTTTCTTAACGTGGCTTTGTTTCGGCGATCCTGCGTATCCTTTCTTAAAACACTCGTAAATACCTTGTTCCATCTCTCATTTTCTCCCAGTTCGATTACGGCTGTAGAATATATGGTGGGGGATCTCTAGAGAACTTGATGATAAATTATAATGCTAGGATACGATTGGAAGATTCCAAAGAAAAAGCCTTAAGTCTCTAAAATACCGATAAACAACTAACCAATCAGCGTTTCCCCTGAGGGGGGTGGGTTAGAACAAGATTATATATTTAAATAATTATACATTATGATATATTTATGAAAAAAAACTAACCATTCGATGTTTAGCTATTTCAGGACAGATCATCATGACAGATAAAACAAAATCACATATTTGCAGATCAAAAAAAGCACATCTCACATCAACAGCTGAAAAGACTCATCAACTAGAGACAGCACATTATTCCAAAACATCCACTCACTTACTGAAGGTAATGGGAGGTAACATAATAACAGCTAGGAAGGTTATATTCAAATACCTGATCAGCAGAAAATACACCTACTTAGTAACCAAAAAAAAAAAAAAGAGAAAAAGGCCAGTTTGGTTGCTTGATGTATGGATGTTATGTTTTTTTGTTGATCAGCGGTTTGAATATAACCTTCCCAGCTGTTGTTATGTTACCTCTCATTTTCATGACACTCCCATTGAGTTTGTGATTGGATGTCTTGGAGTGTTGTACTATCCCTAGTTTATGCGTTTTTTAGACTGTTGATGTGAGATGTGCTGTATTTGATCTTTATGTATGTATATTTTGTTGTTTCTGTCATTTAGTTAGTCGTTTACCGGTATTTTAAAGGCTTAAAGCTTTGTGTTTAAATATCTTTTAATTGTATCCTAGCAATTAATTTAGATCGGTTTCTGAGTTTTTGCTCTATTATATTAATAAGTTACAATATTTAATAAACTGTTTTGTTCGATTAGTCTCTGGGTCTTCCAGAGACTCTCACGTAACCAGTATATACGTCAAATCCCTGCTCTGCCTTTTCTTCCGCTGACTATATTTAATAGTCCTTCTTAACAGGAGTTAAGAAGACTTCAAATGAAGTATCAATTTAACATTTCTTATTATGTATATAAAATTTAAATTTAATATTTTGTTTTTAGAGTTAAGATGTTTGAAATGCTTTTGGTTTATTATTTTCAATAATAGACCTTTGGAATCGACCAAAGAAAATTTGTTTGTAATCCCCCCTCAAAATTTGAGGTTTTACGTTTCAAGATACGTAGAATCCAAATATCGAATAAAAAAAAAAATCCGTCCGTACGCCGTACGCCGTCCGCGGATTTTCTCCGAGACTACTGGACCGATTTTCTTGAGATTCGTTACCAAAATCACAGGTCACCCCGGGCTGATCCTCGGAACTCGACATTATAATGCGTCTGTTTGTTTCAAAATGGCGGCCGATTAGAGATCTCATAAGTCCATAACTCGGTCATTTATAAAGATAGAGAGAAAATGTAAGGTGTTTTGGAATCAGCATAACGAGACATGAAAAAAAAAAAAAAATAAAAATAAAATTGAAAAACAAAAAATCTATAATAATTGCCGATTAAAGATCTTATATACCCATAACTTGGCCATTTATAAACATAGAGGAGAAATGTAAGGTGTTTTGGAATCAGCATAACAAGGCATTAAAATAACAAAAAAGAAAAAAAACGAAAAATAAAAAAATCTCTATCTGTAAATGCTTTTGGTTTATTATTTTCAATGATAGACCTTTGGAATCGACCAAAGAAAATTTTTTTGTAACCCCCCCTCAAAATTTGAGGTTTTACGTTTCAAGATACGTAGAATCCAAATATCGAATAAAAAAAAAATCCGTCCGTCCGCCGTCCGCCGTACGCCGTACGCCGTCCGCGGCTTTTCTCCGAGACTACTGGACCGATTTTCTTGAGATTCGGTACCAAAAACACAGGTCACCCCGGGCTGATCCTCGGAACTCGACATTATAATCCGTCTGTTTGTTTCAAAATGGCGGCCGATTAGAGATCTCATGAGTCCATAACTCGGTCATTTATAAAGATAGAGAGAAAATGTAAGGTGTTTTGGAATCAGCATAACGAGACATGAAAAAAAAAAAAAAAAAAAATTGAAAAACAAAAAATCTGTATAATTACTGATTAAATATCTAATAAGCCCATAACTCGGTCATTTATAAAGATAGAGAGAAAATGTAAGGTGTTTTGGAATCAGCATAACGAGAAACCAAAAAAAAAAAAAAAAAAATTGAAAAAAAAAATCTATGTTAATTGCCGATTAAAGATCTTATATACCCATAACTTGGCCATTTATAAACATAGAGGAGAAATGTAAGGTGTTTTGGAATCAGCATAACAAGGCATTAAAATAACAAAAAAGAAAAAAAACGAAAAAGAAAAAAATCTCTATCTGTAAATGCTTTTGGTTTATTATTTTCAATAATAGACCTTTGGAATCGACCAAAGAAAATTTTTTTGTAACCTCCCCTCAAAATTTCAGGTTTTACGTTTCAAGATACATAGAATCCAAATATCGAATAAAAAAAAATCCGTCTGCAAAAATTATTAAGAAAGCTAACGAAAATCCCTACAATACGAACTAGAAATAACCTAAATCGGACCATTATTAGCTGAGATATAGCTTTATGAACTTCGTTTTTATTTTTTCCTAGTGAAATGCACATCAAATATTTCCTCTGTATCATTTTACATCACAGCCTACTTGCATAGACGCAGTTTTTTTAATTAACACAGTTCGGCACTCTCACGGCGGACATCTTGCGACAAGCTTCAAATTTCTTTTCCTTTGGTACCTACTGCTTAATATTTTTTACTTTGACAGAATAGATATTTTTGTGGAATAAATAAGTGGAAATAATAAACCATTGTGTAATAATTTGCAGCGTTTTTATTACTTTTCAGAGATTCCACATTATTAAACCGATCCACTTTCATATGCAAAAATACTAAAATTAATAATTTTAATTCTTTTATATATATATATAAGTTTCTGTAATCTTCTGATTATTCAAAAATTTCATATTTCGGAAGAAGGGTGCACGGATAATCAATTTTTTTTTGCATATTTACTAATGATTGATAAGGATGAAAGAAAAATAATAATATACAGCAACAATAAATTTATATTTATCAGAAAAAACAATGTACACATAAACAAGATTAATACAAAATATATGTGGTTTTATAAGATGAATACATATATGAAACAACAAATGTTCAGGTAATAAAATCTTATTTTTCAAAAGAACAAAAATAAAATTCGACAGGTATTTTAGTTTGTTTCATTTTATTTCTGAACTCTCGTCTCATTTTTCATAATTACGGAAAGAACAAGAAGGAATTGATTCCGCTGAAGAAACGAATTCCATATCTATTTTCTTAACTAATCCCGGACAGTTTGTTCGCCAATTCCATATTTTATGGAGATTTTCCCAATACTTCTATATTTTTATCAGCAAAGATATTTGACTAATAACTCAGAGTATCATAAATTATAAATATATCAATATACAACAGCAAAAACTCAAGAGGTATAAAATAATTGTTAGTGTATAAATTTTATAACATCCCGGTGAACAACTAAGGCTCACTTGACACTAAGTAATTCTGATGAGACGCGACGGATATCGTAGTGACATGAGAGTATCTTGAAAAGTCGCTCATCAGTCGAATCTCTTGAGTTTCCTCACAAAGTGTGAAATGACGAGTGAACACGCTTTCAACATAAAGTTTTTGGGTGAAGTTGATAAATTATTCAAACTTCAATTTATTTCATTATCCGAGTGATAGTTATGACGTATTACCTTTATTTTAATTTTTTTATTGAAAATCTGTTCACTTTTTTGAACAGTTTAAACATTTCAACTTTACTAAATTTTGAATTTTTTTAATGGAAAAATTACGATGAATATAAGTTTTAATTATTGATTAAGAAAATTAAGAATGCATTATAATAACAAGAGTCTGTTGTAATAGTTGTAATAATGATAGTATAATATAATGATAATTACTTAAAGTGTTCAAAATAACACTAGAAGAGATTGAACTATTTTTTATTTACAAAAATTATTCAAAATATTCTTCTAGCTTTCTTTTATGCGAAAGTTTTAATAATCGAGCCAAAATTCGATGTTCTTAATAGACAACACTTTCGTTCCTCTTTAAATATAATCAACATACATATTTATAAATCAGAAGTGTTCCTTTGAATGTAAGGATATCACCGCATCCTTTTGATTTTTTTTTGTCTGTAATAATTGTAGCAATAATAAGCGATAATAACAACACCATCACTTGGCCAATGTTTATTTGGTAAGATAAAAAAATTCAAAAGTCAAAAATGGTAGTTAGGACGGGGCTCACCACGGCTAGACAGAATGAACAGTATTCTCAAAAGGATCTAACCAGTCGACGTTTCGCGAATTCGGGCGTCATCAGGACAAAAACGATCACATATATGCAGACAAAACGCTGCATATCTCACATCAACAGTCTAAAAAGACATTACAACTAGAGACATTTCCTATTTCCAAGACATTTACTCACATGCTGCCTTTATTTACATACAAGCATATATGATTTTGGAGGCACGTGGCAGCCAAATATTGAGGCCCCCCTAAGTTTCTTAGTCAAAGTATGAAGATGTGGTTGTATGTTATAAATAATAATACAGTGTTAGTTATTAATTGTATAACAAAATATAATATAATTTGATATTGTGTTTTATTGTTATGAAGGCCAATTCGAGGCCCATGATATTTACCATCATGCCATCTGGTATTTACGCCCCAGTATACATATAGAGAATGTGTGTGGATGACTTGGAATGAGCTAATCTCTAGTTTATGTGCGTTTTTAGAATTTTGTTCCATAGCATTTTGTTAAAATAATATTATTTGTTTTTATTCTTCTCCATGTTCCTGAATCCTCATTTAAAAATATTATTTTAAGAAAATTCGTAAATGTGATGAGGCCCGCGTAAATTTTACAAGGTGCATTAATTGGACCGCGCTTTAATTGAGTATAAAACGCCTGATATATATGATATGAACCGACGTTGTTAAATCTCGTTTTTTTTTCTGACTCGAAGATCCGAAACCAAGTAAATTAAGTGAGAATCCGAAAAAGAAAAAGTTAGCTGCAAAGTTACCTTACTTCCTGCAACTTAAGTAGAGGAGAAAGCAAAATACACAAGTTGAGTCTTCATATCTCCACTCAAACAAGCAACATTTTTTGCTCACAATTCCTAAAAATAGCAGCGATATCTTGGGAACCTATTTTTAGGATTGATAATGGGATAATCAGCTGTAGATAAGATAATGCTTTAATCCATTGGTATTTTGCTGGTTTTTTACTTCCTTGTACGAAGTAAAGGAAGTATTGCAATCGCGAAAATTTTCAGATTTCAGGACATTAACAATCCTGAATCTACTTTGACTAGTTTCGTCGTGAAATCTGTACGTACGTTTTGTGAGAAGAACGAGTCTGCAGCAGGAGAATAAGATATGAGTTATGTGGGTTCTTCCGCCTAAAATGTCGAAACTGTTGATTTTCAATAATTAAAACTTATATTCATCGTAATTTTTCCATTAAAAAAATTCAAAATTTAGTAAAGTTGAAATGCTTAAACTGTTCAAAAAAGTGAACAGATTTTCAATAAAAAAATTAAAATAAAGGTAATACATCATAACTATCACTCGGATAATGAAATAAATTGAAGTTTGAATAATTTATCAACTTCGCCCAAAAACTTTATGTTGAAAGCGTGTTCACTCGTCATTTCACACTTTGTGAGGAAACTCAAGAGATTCGACTGATGAGCGACTTTTCAAGATACTCTCATGTCACTACGATATCCGTCGCGTCTCATCAGAATTACTTAGTGTCAAGTGAGCCTTAGTTGTTCACCGGGATGTTATAAAATTTATACACTAACAATTATTTTATACCTCTTGAGTTTTTGCTGTTGTATATTGATATATTTATAATTTATGATACTCAGAGTTATTAGTCAAATATCTTTGCTAATAAAAATATAGAAGTATTGGGAAAATCTCCATTAAATATCGAATTGGCGAACAAACTGTCCGGGATTAGTTAAGAAAATAGATATGGAATTCGTTTCTTCAGCGGAATCAATTCCTTCTTGTTCTTCCCGTAATTATGAAAAATGAGACGAGAGTTCAGAAATAAAATGAAACAAACTAAAATACCTGTCGGATTTTATTTTTGTTCTTTTGAAAAATAAGGTTTTATTACCTGAACATTTGTTGTTTCATATATGTATTCATCTTATAAAACCACATATATTTTGTATTAATCTTGTTTATGTGTACATTGTTTTTTCTGATAAATATAAATTTATTGTTGCTGTATATTATTATTTTTCTTTCATCCTTATCAATAATTAGTAAATATGCAAAAAAAAATTGATTATCCGTGCACCCTTCTTCCCAAATATGAAATTTTTGAATAATCAGAAGATTACAGAAACTTATATATATATAAAAGAATTAAAATTATTAATTTTAGTATTTTTGCATATGAAAGTGGATCGGTTTAATAATGTTGAATCTCTGAAAAGTAATAAAAAGCATTTCAAACATATCTTAACTCTAAAAACAAAATATTAAATTTAAATTTTATATACATAATAAGAAATGTTAAATTGATACTTCATTTGAAGTCTTCTTAACTCCTGTTTGGTATTCCTCTTCATTCTTTTTTCATAATTACTATTAACGATATTTCCTAGCTAGGAGATGCTGCAATTTAATTAGGTCTTTACTCTCTGGCCTCTTTTTAAGTTCTACTTATTAAATTTATATACTGACTTAACTTCATATTATCATGGACTTGGACTCACTTTTAGACATCTAGAGAGGTCTGCACCCTTAGCCGGTTCACGCTCAAAAGACCCTTTTTTCTCTAAACTCCTCTTCACTACTCCTCCAAACAATGACTTTCTAATTAAGATGGCGACATAAAATAGTGCGCCGATATTTTTTGTTTTTCTTCATTTCTTTTATTTGCCCGTATTTATGTTTCAATTTTTGGTTTAAACAAAACATATTTTCATGTTTGTAGAAGAAGTTTATTCTAAATTTATTTTTTATTATTTACAAAAATTCTAATTTTTTATAACTTAAACAAGTATTTGCTCCACTACTCATTTGATTTAACACTTTTATAATTTTAATGTCACCAGTTTTTCTTTTTAAAATAAAATTGTTTTAAGTCCATTTGTTTTGTATAAAAGTATTATATTTAATGACACTACATATTAAAATTTAACTCTAAATAATTTTTATTATTACAATTTACTTATTTCTTTTCAGAGGAGATATCGATAAATCATCAAAATTTAGTAAAGAAGTTAATGGTGTCAATTTTGTGGAAGGGCACAAAGAAACAAAGCCTAAGAGGCAAGCTTCTATTCTTCCTGCCCTAATTAAGGCATTTGGAGGACCATTTATGTTTGCTACATTTCTGCAGATCATTGAGGTATTCCTGGGATTTGTCAGTCCAGAACTTCTAAAGTGAGAATTCTATTTATTAATATTTTTAAATACTTATTCTAAACCATTTTACTGCTACAAGTTTATTTAAACTTAAATATATATATATATATTAATGATTTAACAGTTCAAATCGGGTTGTAGTGTATTCTGCCTATTGTGTTGCACTATTTATATTCTATTCTTATATTTGTATTCTATTTATATATTTAGATATTGTATTATACTATTTCTTTGATTATATATATATATATACAAATGCTGTTATTTTTAGGCACATTATAAACTTTGTATCAAGTGATGAGCCGATGTGGCGTGGTTATTTTTATGCTGTCATGATGCTCTTCATAGGAATTGTGATGCCTTTACTTCACGGGAACTATAGCTTGACAATTATGATTGTTGGACTTCGCACCAGAACTGCCTTAATATCCACAATTTACAGGAAGGTACTATTATAAGATACTAGCTATAATGAAGTACTTCTTACCTTTTAAGTAATGATTATTTTCATTGAATATTTAAATGCCCTCTTTGTAATTGGTTATCTCTGTGACACTGCCATTTCTTAACCCAAATTGATCCTATTTATTATCTGGAAGTTCATAAATAGAAATTTATTGATTTTCATTATGCAAAAAGATATGATAATTACTAATGTTAAATTTAAGTTTGTGAATTAATGTCATGATGTCAGAAGTAATAATAAAAATTTACATAAATATCACTAAAGTGACTAGTCCAAGAATACTATATATAAATAATTTTCTTCTGAGTTGCATCCACATGATGGTATAGAAGGATCAATCTAATTAGGGATTGATAAATTATTTGCCATTTCTATAAATTTGTTTTCTTGAAAACTATTTTAGAATGTTATACATTCGTCTTCAGTTCTAAAAATTCAAAACTAAGAAATTCAAAATATAGTTTGGTATTGTTATACATGTTAAATTAGATGAAATATAAATCAGTATTATAAACCATTTATGAATTATTAATTTAATTAAGACAAGAAATCAAATACATGTTAGTACTCACCAAGGTTTAAATGGATTATATCAAACAGAAAAGTTTGTACTGGTTTCTTCTCGCATTGAACTAACAATGAATGAAAGGTAGGTAGGATGTTTACAGGTAAACAGTTTAAGGGTCTGGGTTTTTCCAGTAATGCCAGTGAGTAATTGGTTTTTCTGTTATAGATGGGAATAAATTTAAGATTGGACTATTGGAGATATTTATTGGGTCATTTAAGCAAATTTAATTTTTGCTTTAATTTAAAAAAAAGCTTTAATTCAGACATCCAAAAATTAAGATAATGTAAAATTTGTATCAGTATAGAGTAACTATTTTTTTTTTAATAAATAGTTCCTTAGTCAGTAAAAGGTTTGCATTTGGATTCATTTGTTTTTTATGTGTTTCAGTCACTTAAACTATCAAATGCAGCAAGAAAGGAGACTACCTTGGGCGAAATAGTCAATTTGATGGCTGTTGATTCCCAATCTATAATGGGTTCAATGATCTACATAAATTATCTGTTCCTCGCCCCTTTGCAAATAGGATTAGCTTTGTACTTCCTCTGGCAGCAATTAGGTCTGTACACTATTTATCTGTTTATTTTGAAATCAATTATTAATTTTATAGCATAATTAATTAATCTATTAAGTAATTTATATATATTTTTCTTGTTTCTGGGTCTTTACTTATTTCTAACCCTTCGTATTACAATTTATTTAATTCCAAAGCATATAATTAAACATCCTAAATGTCCAAAGCATATAATAAAATACAGAATTCGAACTGGTGGTGTAGCAGACTCGAGGTTGCTAAGGTGACACCTTAACACTCTTGTCAATCTTTGTTACTGTTATGTTCTTTTGTTGTCCAATTGTCCCGTGACGCAGAAAACAGCAATACTTTGTAAAAACTCTGTTGAAGTCCTAGCACTTGAGCTATCACAAATATGTCTCTATAATATAAAAGAGGAGTAGATACATGAAAATGGGGCTAGGACATGTCTGTGAAAAAGTGTTTTATTAACTACACAAACAAAACGAAAAAAAAGCATTCTCGTCAGTGCTACAAAAATCACTACCTCTGTAATAGATGTTATGAAAATTAATGTATTCTGTTTCAGGTCCCTGTGTCCTCACAGGCTTAGCTATTATGCTCATTATGATTCCTGTAAATTCATTTATTGCAAATAAAACAAAAGATCTTCAACAGAAACAAATGAAGAACAAAGATGAAAGAGTCAAAATGATAAATGAAGTACTTTCAGGAATGAAGGTTTGTAGCATAGTATTTTTTAGAAATTAAATTAATTACACAAAGACAAAAATGTGCATTTTGACTACACAAATATGAAAATATTAGATTGCTGCAAGAAACACATCTCTGAGGATGTTTAAAGCGGCATATATGGCCCAGAATGTTGCAGAAGTATTTTCTTTTTTTTATTGACTAAAACAAGATTTTTTTTTTATAAAAAAAAATTTGGGATGATAATAAATAATCTTACTAAAAATACTCAAGTTTAGATATCTTCTCTCTCTAGTTCATTAATTTTCCTAACAGTGTTTGTAGTAAGAAAATAAATTATTTTATTTTACACTAGAGAAATTTTTTTCAACTTTGTAATTTCTAAGATGTGACTCACAATCTCTTAACGATATGTTTTTAAAAAGTGTTATAATTATAGTTACTTTTTATCTCATAGGTATTAAAATTATATGCTTGGGAGCCAAGCTTCTTGGATCGAGTTTTGAAAATCAGGGACAAAGAAACAAGGATACTAAAAAAAGCTGCCTATCTCAGAGCAACTAGTGCGTTTGTTTGGGCATGTGCTCCTTTTTTGGTGAGTTAATTATATTATTTAAATAAATCTGACTGACTACTCCTTCTCTTAATTATATTAACAATCTGATTTTATTTTTAGGTTTCAATTTTGACTTTTGCAGTATATGTTCTGATTGATGAAAGCAACATTCTTGATTCGTCAAAAGTTTTTGTTTCTATTTCTCTTTTCAATATCATGCAAACCCCTCTGATGATGGTTCCCATGGTACTTTCCAGTGCAATTCAGGTAACTAAGTTTTCCATTAATTCTCCTTTGTGAGTTGCTAAAATATTCACGTTTCTGTACATTCATCATGCATTATCACTTCTTCTTACTATGCTGCTGCATTATAACAGTGTGAGGGTGCTGGATAGATATGCTGGATTTATTTCATCTTCTAATTTTGTTACTAGAACTTTCCTTTTTATTATTATTATAATAAATTTGGAGCTACAACACATTGAGGTGTCCAAACTGCCTCAATCAGCAATTACCAGGAGTTGTTCAGTGCTGTTGCCATCCAGTTGTGGACTCACAAGCACCCTAAATCTCCACCCATATGTCAATTTACCTAAGTCTTGATCAGCTTAAAAAAAAAAAAAAAAATCGGCTGGCTCTCCTCCACCCATGGATAACTCCCATCATCAGAAGCTGCTTCGGGATCTTCACACATTCTGACCACAAGCTCAGCCCATCTCAGTCGGGATAGTTTTATTACTGTCATCGGGCTCGTCAAAGAGGTCATAGATTTCTTTGTTGGTCCACCGTCTCCATCTTCCACCAGTAAACACTAGTCCAAATATTTTTCGGTGGCCCTTGCGTTCAAATGTAAGCAGATTTTGGTATGCATTTTTAGTCATTGTCTAGGTTTCTGCTCCATATGTAAGGACTGAGCGAATTAGGGTTTTATAAAAAATGATTTTTGCTTTCTCACGACCGAAGATAGGGAAGCCTTGTATTTATGCAGGAATTGAAAAAAATGTATGTCCTCAAAATGGAAAATTTTCACTCGCGTTTTATGCTTTAGACATCAAGGAACAAATTTGGTCTCTTGTCTGTCTTTAGTCAAATCCATGCGGTGGGCATAACATCTACTATCATTAATCTGATTTTTATGAAATTTTCAGGTGTTTTGCGGACTGGTACCTAGATGGTCCCTTATCAATTTTATCGTCTTCCATTCTCTACTTTTGCATACCCAAGCAGAAACATATGAGGCAGTTATGGCCAAGAATGTGAAGGCATCACCTTAGCAATTTCGAGGACGCCAGTTCAAATCCGGCCTGAGTGGATTGAAATTTATTTTGTGGTGGCCCTATGTAATAAATCTTGACCTTCCCACTCTGGTTAGAATAGGTTGATAACCTGTAGGATAACCCGTCCTATGTGCCTTAAAATCCTTTTAAAAGATGTTAAAATCCAATAGAAAAAAAGTGGAAATGTATTTACCTTGACACACCAATATTTGAAAATGGCTCATTAGATTTGATCCAAAGTTGGATGAAAGTTGAGGATTAAGGTTACAATGGTTCAGCATCAATTTTATCAAATTCCATCCGCTACTTTCCCTTAGGTATGCACAAACGTATTTTCCTTGACTAATTTATATTTTTATAACGGCTCATCCTTCTATCATACCACAAGTTTCCTTGCTGCTTCTACTTGAAAATAAAACAGATCAGAACTTTCTTTTTTACTAGATAAAAAAAGATTTATACAAAAACTGTTCTTTATATCATATTTTTTAATTGTAAAGTATTGTACTTATTTACCTAAATAAATAATTTTTTTCAGGCAGCTGTATCCATAAAAAGAATAAACAAGTTTTTAAATAGTGAAGACTTGGACTTGAATACAGTTACTCATGATACTAAAGATGGTAAGTTACTGACAATGCTTTTGAATTATTTTAATTCTTTGATTGGGCCAATTTCCGGAGTTAGGCTTGGACTGCTTTCTAGACCAACCCTGAACTTGTTCACTTCTTCTTTATTTTCCTACTTTGTGCCTCTTAGCGTGGAGGTGCCTTAGTCCAAGCCATCCGAGCCAGCGCTCTCTTGGAGTTCAGACTCTTTCCTTTTTTCTGTCCTATCCTGGAGATGTGATTGGTCCATAACAGTCAGAGTCTTCCTAGAGGGCAACATCCAGTTGGCCTGGCTTCAAAACACTTTTGTGGATCCCGGTCTTCATTCATTCGCCATAGATGACCAAACACCTTTAGCTGCCTCTTTTTGACAGTGGCCCTCAAGGTGGGTACTCCAAGGTCTCCACTAATCCGCTCATTTCTGACCTGATCTCTCCTTCTTCAGCCTACTTCATTTCAGTGACTGTACCTCTACTCCAGTGCCTGTCCAGCAGAACCCAACTTTCACTGCCATAAAGAAGGGTACTTAGGTAGATAGCCTTGAATACATGTAGTTTTCTATCTCCCTTTTCCCCGTTGCTGAACTACAAAGCTGATAGTATATATCTTTTGCTTTTTTGATCCTGTTGGAAAGCTCTTGGTCAATTTTTCCATTTCGGCTGAGCACAATCTCAAGATAAATGTAGTCTCCTACGGTTCCAATACCTCCTCCTTGCAGCGAGCTATCACTTCTTTTTCTTCACGACCAATGTGGATCACCTTACTTTTCTTTGCATTCAGTACCTTGTACTTTCTTTCCAACTTGGCTTCCCATTCAATTACTGCTTGCTGAAGATTTTCATGGGAATCAGCAATGAGGACAATATCGTCTGCAAAAACTAGAACTTCGGCCAATATTGTCCTCATTTTTCACTTTCACACGACTGTCCGTGTCATCCTCCGCTTACATATTTTTAAAACTTCCCATGAATATGGTGGAAAGGAGAGGACTAAGGCTGTCACCTTTTTTAACTTCTTTAATCATGTTAAAAGTCCTGGATTTTGTTCCGTTTATTTCAACTATGCCTTTAGAGTGGTGGTAGATAGATTTTATTGCAACAATTAATTCCTTGGGCACATTTTTAGCAGCTGAAGCTGCCCATATTTCTTGCCTAGAAACCGAGTCCAAAGGCTGCCTTTATATCGAGAAATGCGAGGCGAGGAGATGTGATCTTGTGTCTAGCGGTTGGGTCTAAATGCAGCTTGCTCCTTTTCCAGCTGGCCTTCAACTATTGTCCTGAGCTTCTTTTCCAGAATAGAGGAATAAAGCTTATAGACTACTTGGGAGAGACATATAGGCCAATAATTTTCACTCACTTGAGCTTCCTTTCTTGTGGATTGGTATGGTAATATTGTACCCCCAAATTGAAGTACTCCAAGGCTAAACGGGAACCAGCAATACATTTTTTAGTCTTGGAATATTTCAAACCTGATGTGCATTAGAAAATTTGTCTATTTAGAAACATGGACTACATTAAAAGCTTAAGATAATAAATTTCTTATTTACTTAATTTTTAGAATAATGGTCCGTGGGGACCACTCGCACTAGGAAGTAGAAGCTGGGATTTGATCCTTAAGTATTTGCATTACTAATCAAACGATCTTTCCACTCAGCTACATTCATCTGTAATGACAGTGCTATTAAAGAATGAAATTTATGAGCAATAAAAATTTATGAACTAGAGAAACAAACAAGTTTTTGGATGGATTTCATCAAAAATGATAATTTAAAGTACAAAAATGTTCAGTTTCCGGAGGATTATTATGCTGGTGTAATCATCGAAAAAAGTTAAATCTTGTCTGAGATTCACATTTTACAATATTCATTGAGTTATGAAAGTCTATGTAACATAATTGAATAAATGTTTTGAAAAGTGTACACCACGCACACTTGTCACACAACACAGATCTGCCATTGCTCCTACAATCATGTTTTGCTGTGTTGAGTTTAAAAAATAGAGTACTGTCAAGGAGAAATGTAAATCAAAAAGTATTTTGAAGAACAGATTCTGTAGGTTATGCTTACTTCTGCAAAAAAAGAAACAGGCCAAGTGGTAGATAAACACTGATAAAGCTGTACAGCAAAAGTTGAAAAACATGAATTTATCAACATGTTAGTACTAATATCTTTACAACTTGTTATGCTTCACGTTAGTGAACTTTATTGACTGATTTCTGATACATCAGTGTTCAGGCTTCATGCTCTGTAAAGGACAGCTCTTACCTGTTGAGTATTTGGTTTGGATTAACAGAAGTTATAGCTTCAGATATTTTTTAGGCATATTATTGGCATTTGATTTCAATCCAATTATCATATTCGATAAAATCCACCTTTATAACTCATTTTCCACATTTTTTTGCTAAAAATCCTTTAAATTGCAACCATAGATGTTTAAAAAATTGTTTTTACTAGTTACTAGTTTTGTTTTATTAATTTATTTATCTATATATTTTTTAAGAGGAACCCTTAGTAATGGAAAAATGTACATTCTCTTGGGGAGGTGATGAGGCACCAACACTTCATAATCTTGATCTGAAAATAAAACCAGGCTCACTCGTGGCTGTAGTTGGTGCAGTCGGTTCTGGCAAGTCATCTTTGATTTCAGCTTTCCTCGGAGAAATGTATAAAGTGTCAGGAAGAGTTAATACAAGGGTTAGTTTTTATATTTTGAATTTTATTTAACAAATTTTACTGAAATTTGTTTTGTAGTTCTCTTACATGTTAAAAAATACTAATCGCTTTCTGCTGAATATTTTAAAAAGTATGTATAAGAAAATATAAGTTTTCCATAGAGATTTGGAATGGATTATAAAACATTTTATCAGCATTATGAAATAAATGTCATGAGACATCCAATAATTCAATAGTTAATAATAATTGTAATGGATAATGTTTAACATTCAAGGTTCAAGGTTCAATCCATGGTTCATGGATTCATGGATAAGTTGAATAAAAACCTTGTTTTTGAGTCAGCAACTGAACATTAGAGAAACTTAAGAGTCGTTTGAAGTGTAATGTTAAAATTAAAAGAATTGTGCTTGATTTAACAAAATATTATTAATCTAATTTGGTATTCAATTGAAATATTCTCTCATAATATTAAATTCCTTACTAATGGAAAGATAAGCATAAGTTAAATGTATAAGTAAGAAAATAAATGAACTTAAATTATACCAAAGTTTTGCCTTTGAAATCAATTTTCAAACTAAAGTTATTTAAGGAATTTTTTTTTTTTTTTTAAATAAACTTCTATGGGGTATTCCCATATCCTTTATATAATAATAAATAAAATATTATTCCACAACAAAACAGTATCATTAATCTTCAAATAATTGTATATTTTATTTATTTTAAAATAGTATTAGCAGTTTGAATTGTTTATTGCAATTTATAGTTTTTCATATCTCTAGTATACTATCATTTGAAAATCCAAAGCCATATGAATGCACTAATTCATAATTTTGTTTCCCTCCTTTAATTGTTTTTGAAACTCCAAGGAACTGGAGAAGAAAACAAAATAGTGTCTTGAACGTCTCTTTATATTGCCTGTAATTTTACAATTCAGGTTCATGTCATAATACTCTTATTCCCTACATTTTTACTTCCTTGTATGCAGTGAAGTCATTATTGTAATCGTGAAAGTTTTTGGTTTCCAGATTTCAACAGAAATATAGATTTTGATCATCCCTGAATCTATTTTGACTAGTTTCGTTGTGATGTCTGTACGTACTTTCGTTCGTGTCTTGCAAAACTTAAAAACGGTTGTCTGCAGAAAGCTAAAATTTTTGTATTTGGGATTTTTTTAACATCTAGTTATGAACCTCCCTTTTTGGTCACTACTGCTCACTGCACGATCACTTGAAGGTCATAGTAAATTTTTGTCAAAAATTATAATAAAATATAATGCAAAACTTTCTAAATTTGGTTTATAAGATTTGTATATTATTGTAATTAATATACTAGATTTTGTTTAAAATTAGCAATCTGGGAATGGTACTTTACTTGAAGGTCATCATTGCTTTCATCAAAAATTATAATAAAATATAATGCAAAACATCTCAAATTTAGTATTTAAGACTTTTGGATCAACATAAATAATATGCTAGATTTTGGTTAAAATTGGCGAATCGGAAGTGTTACATTACTAAAAGGTCATAATTGTCTTTCATTAAAAATTATATTAAAATATAATACAAAACTTCTGAACTTTGGTATATAAAACTTTTGTACTAATATCTGGAAAAGATAAATTAAATTGAAAATTTTTAAATTGAATTTATCTTTATAGGGAAGTATAGCCTATGTTCCCCAATTAGCCTGGATACAAAACTGTACCCTGCAGGACAATATATTATTTGGAAAGACTTTAGACAGTAAAAAGTATCATAAGGTAATTAATGCATGTGCATTGAAAAAAGATTTAGAAATGCTTCCTGGTGGGGACCAAACTGAAATTGGAGAAAAAGTAAGTACTTTTATTTAGAAAATTAATTATGCAATTTTACCTTCTTTTTTTTTAATCAGATGTTAATATGAAATAACCACTGAAATATATAAGGGATATTCTTTATAAAAACTTACACCTCCTTTGTCCAAAATAATTAAGGTTTAACTTAAAAATATTTTTCATATCTTGAATAAAACGATGACTTAGGATATATAGATTTAAAGACAATTTCTTGGACATAGAATGATGTCAAACATTATGGAAAATGGTTAACTCTAAGACAATAAATTAATCAGACATTATGAATCCTTTCAATTATAATGTTAGTCAATGCCTTGGTTTGTTTTCAGTTGCTTATAAAGAATTGAAAGCCAGATTTTATAAATTTAAGGTGGCTGATCCAATATGGCAACACTATTTCTAATTAACCGAATTAAATTTAAACTCACAGCTCAGGGATTTATAGAGATCGTAAATCCGAGTCTGAATTCAGATTTCTCAAAGCATTATTCTGTATCTAGTTGGATCAATCTTGTGCAGTAAATTACATGGAATTTTGATATTGTTTGTAACATATTGAATCTAGTATTTTGAATTTATATAGTGTGACATCAGATTTGGGTTTATTCATTATTAGTAACTCACAATTGAATTGTTTAATTAGAAATTAAGAGACCTAAAACACCCCAAGATATTGATCTGTATGGCAATTAAAATGATCCCTGACAGTCGATTAATTGATTAACCATTTGTCTTTCAGTTTTGTTTGATGACATGCTTGACCCTCAAATCAGATTGATTTTAAAACAAGACATCCAAAGCCTTTTTATGAGGTCTGAATTTTTTGTTTTAAGGTAATATAAATATCAATCACTGAAAAAAAAAAAAATCTATGAATACGAATAATCCCAATTTTATACAAATTTATAGGTTTTTCCACAATTATTCTGACCCTGCAAAATGATTTAAGCTGATAAATCCTTGAAAAAGTTATGGCATGTGTACAAAAAAATAGTGAAGATAAATTTATCACTTTAATAATTATTTAAGCATTGAAACATACAGACTACAGAATATTATTTTAATTTAATTTTTAATAAATGCAATTAGGGTATTAATGTGAGCGGTGGACAAAAGCAAAGAATCAGCTTGGCCAGAGCTGTGTACTCTGACTGTGACGTCTACTTTTTAGATGATCCTCTAAGCGCAGTTGACAGCCATGTTGGAAAACATATATTTGAGAATGTCATTGGTTCAAATGGAGTACTTAGAAATAAGGTAATCTACTTAATATGAAACATAATATTATATAAAGATCAAAATGGAGGAAAAAAAAAAATTAACCTTGAAAGGGAAGTAAAAATTACTGGTAAAAAAAATTCTTGTAGTATCACTTTACAAGTTGATATTTTGGGATGTACGCTGGACAGTCAAAACTCATAGTAACTATAACTTCAGTTTTCTCAACTGAACAGTTGTTTATTTATTATAATAAAATATCAGTTCTACAACAGTCGATTAAGGTTATGAAATTAGAGTTCATGATTCTTGACCTTACAGTATTCTTGGAAGATAGTATGGTCAGAACCTTCATCCAACCTCCTGATTTATCTTCTGACTGATTCATTTTTGGGTTAGGTGGATCCAGAAAGTGCCTGTCAAACTACAGTTCCCGTCATGACAAAACTCCCTATTATTCTCGAAATAGAAAATTTAGTGTGCCTTTTCAGGTTTTGAACCAGATTTATTCAGCTTGTTAGGCTACCTTGCTCCCTCATGTTCACAGAAATCCTCAACAAAAAAATTAATGGCTTTACTTAGTATCTAATTAAAATTAAAACCATGGAATAAAAACAGGCTTTGTCCAAAACACCTGAATGAGAGAAAAACAAAATTCAAAGTTTGACCTAGCTTTTATTCATTCCCACTTGTAGCTAGTTTTTAAACCTATTTGCAACCATATTGGAACCATATTTTTGCATATTAGACGTTTTGAAACAAAAATGTGGTATCGTCTGTTTTTCTCCGGTGATCTTCAAATTAAGGAAAAATACTTTATTTGTTTTGCAGACAAGACTCCTTGTTACTCACAGTATTACCTTCTTACCCGAAACAGACATGATTGTAGTACTCAAGGATGGTTCAGTATCAGAAGTAGGAACCTACCGTGAGCTACTTGAAAAAAAAGGAGCTTTCAGTGAATTCTTGATATCACATTTACAAGAGATTGACAACAAAGAACTAGAAGGTATCTAATATTCATAATAAGTATTTATGGCATCTTTCAGAATTCTATTTTGTGGTTAGTTTTTTTTTTTCCATTTTGTTGACAGAGTTGGATGATAATATCATGGAAGAAATCATAAACACTAACCCGACATTTCATCGACAAATCAGCAATCAGAAATCTATCTATAGCTCTAATACATCCTTGTCTTCACTGAGAAAGTAATTATTTACTTACCTTTTTGATATTTGTTTACTTCTCATTTCTAACTATTATTATTAGAATATATATATATATATTAATTAATTTAATTTAAAGTTGGATTAATTTAACTTAAAGTTTGTTAATTTATTTTACTTTCCACGTTTTAGAAGAAGACTTTCACAGCTTTCTGAGAAAATTCTTACTGAAAAATCAGCTGGCAAAAAATTAATAGAGGAAGAGAAAGCTGAAGTTGGAAGGGTAAAATATTTTTATTTAATATTAGAAAAAATATTTTGGAACAATGTCCACTAAAGTCTATTACACACCTCAGGAAAAAATTGTTGGACATTGTATTGAACAGTTTCGATTCATTAACCCTACACTGTCACTAAACAATGTCTTGTGTCCTCACTTACGGAACCTCACTGTGTTAGAACACAATAGTGCACCATGTCACAAATAAATAATGCTTTAATATTTTAATGATATCCTCATTCTCATACTAGATGACTTGAAAATGGGCAACTTAATCTGTACAATGGTACTAGAAGAGAAATATATTTTTGGGAGGCTTAGCTTATGGCATTAATCTTCTCCAAAAATTAAAATTAGAAGTTAAAATTAATTTTAGAATGCTATATTATGACTAATTATTTCCATTTTATTCAAAATTTATAAAATTAGTCATAGAATTCCTTTTCATGTCTGTGGCTTGAGACTTTTATATCATTACAGTTCCGAACCAGGAAACATGTTAAAAAACAACTCTGCAACTTCTCCCCATACACATGTTCTGCGACATTGCCTCTAGGTGTGTAATAGGCTTAAGAATAAAAATTATATAAAACAATTAAGAAAACATTTTAAATTAAATTAACCAAAAAAAAAAAAAGGTATAAATACAATCGCACAGAGCAAAATTTATAAAAAAAAATCTTTCATTAAATAAAAACTTAATCTTAAAGAATAATTAGTATAATCTGAGATAATTAAAAGTGAAAGTAAATCCTGTTATGTATTGAGTATACTGGGATTGAAGGAAATAATTAAGATTCATAATAGTAATTATATAAGGAATAAATTAAAGAGATGCCACGTGGTTCAGCAATATCAATATTTACCAGTTCCTTTTTCGGACAAAGAAATATTTACAAAGTCGGGCGCTCTTACCTGGAAGGTGGGGGAGGGGGAGAGGGGGAGTGCAGTTCAAGACCGCCAATAGGCCGCTTAAGATAAGCGAAAGTAAGATCACCATAAAACTAGAGATAGGCCAGGTCGACATGGTGTAATAAAATCTGCCGCCAAGGTTACAGAAAAGAGATCAAACATCTGCGAAGTCCTTTGAAAATATTCTTATAGCGCCAGCCAATAAGCTGTCCCAAAAGGAGAGTGGGGACCAAATTCATCTTTTCAGGAAGAAGTAGGGGAAACAGTATAAGAGACGGAGGAAAGAGGAGTTCTGGTGAGAAGTTTGAAGTGGAGAGTTCTGGTGAGAAGTTTGAAGTGGGTAGTTCTGAGGATAAGTTTGAAGGAGGTAGTTCTGTGGAAAGAGTTGAAGAGGAGAGTTCTGAGTAGTTCTTGGGAGAAGCCAGAAGACTGAGGTTTGCAGAGGGTACAGCTGAGCAGCACATCGGGACAGAAGAGAGAGACCTAGACCATAGAGCAACAATAAGATAAGTGCTAGTCCTTTGATTCATTGTGTACATCAATGTATAATATTATGTGGGATCCAGATAATATTTTAAATAAGCAAGAGTTCTCCCAGTATTCTCAAATACATATGTTACAAAATAAAGTAAGATCTGTAACAAAATCTACCATTCTATTTACCCTGCATGCCATCATCTAATTAATTAAGTGAAATGGTGAACATGACCCCCTTGGAAAGGTTCTTCAATGGTATTTATAATATCCCAAGCTACTGACCATAGCAGGGGGGTCTGCGGTCTCTAGCCTTTTATGTTAAAATATAGTTTGATTGATCGGCTCCCTTCTGGAACCGATGCAAATAGAGATAAAATTAGATCAGTAAATTGAGTAAATGTGGTTTCTGGAACCCCCACCTGCCTTAGAAAAGCAGTTTGCCAGAAACATAGCAATCCATTCCAAAAAATTTGCTAGTTAGCCAATCTTCATCTGGATTAGATGATGAAAAAAGAAGGATTTTAATGTGAATAGGGAAGAAGAATGCCTGATATTAGAAGGGAGAGAATTCCAGAAGTTGGTAGAAATGGTTTCTGATTTAAATTTAAAAATGCTGTAATTTTTTTTATATCTCGCCTCACGTTAGGCCTCTCACTGTCACTAATTCATTTTGTAATTTTTAATTATTAGACTTTCCAACAAAATGGTTACTATATGTCTCATCCTACACAGGCTTAAAAATTATTGAAATTTATTAAAACAAATATTAATATATTTTATTTTTTAATAGTGTATCTGTAAAAATAAGCATTTTTTTGTTTTATTTTTCTTAGATACAATGGAGGGTTTACACCAATTATTTCAGAGCTATAGGAATATTTCTGGTGACAATATCTATAGCGCTTACAGTAGTTAACCAAGCACTAGGAATTGGATCAAGTGTATTGTTATCTAAATGGTCAGATGATAAGGAGACAGTTGTCAATGGTACTCAAAATATAGAAAGAAGGAATATGTACCTGAAATTATATGGACTGTTAGGCATTGGACAAAGTATATATACAATTAATTTATTAATTGTTTCTATGATCCCCTCTTTATGGTTTTGATAATCTTGTTATATATAAAAAATATCTCATGTATTTTCATCAAATTCAGTTCAGTAGTTTTTTACCCTTTGCTTGTCAAAGATTTTTTCATGTGTGTGTTTGTGTGTGTCTGTGTGTGCGTGTGCGTGTGTGTGTGTGCATGGGTGTTCATGCCTGTTTTCATATTTGTAATATAGTGAGGCAAAACCGTTTTATATTAATATTTAACATTGTTATCTGAAGTTAAATTAAAATCAGTTTATATTTTTAACCCTCTGCCGGACGCCAGCAATATTTTGGACAACATACAACTTCTGTTCTGTTTCACATCCCCAACAATGTTAATTCATGATTTTATTTGCCAGAATTATAAGATTGTTCATTTCTAAGTTGTCTTAAGTATGGATTTATTTAAAACAAGTTAAAAACAAAAGTTCACAAACGAAATATATATTATTTTTTCTACTAATTAAATAAATTAAAGGATTAATACAATATTATTACTAATACTAGCATCTAGTAAGATAGAAAACATCCTGCGCAGAAGTCGGCTCAGCCAGCCGCGCATGGAGAGGCATGCACTTTCCCCTAGTTCTAGTTTTTATATTTGCCAACCTTTTGGATATAATATATGCTGGATATATAACCTCTGGTTGGTTGGTGGTAAAAGTACTGATAATAAAGATATTGTGTTTCTAATGTGACGAATATGTGTGCAGTGGGAGAGCTCCTTTGTCCTCTTCCACACCCCTCAGTCCCGCCTCCGAATTTGGAAAAGGATGTTTTCTATCTTGCAGGACTATAACAAAATATATTATGAACAGATTAATTTTATCCTCTTGTATCATTCCGACCTTTTAACAAAAACTGTATGAATAACTGGATCTATTTAAAGCACGATAAAAATCAGTTCACAAACAAAATATGCATTATTTCTACTACAAATTAAATTAATTTTATAAAATCAAATGATTTATGCAATTTTATTACTCATTCCAACATAATATGTATTATGAACAGATTGACTTTATTCATTTCTGTTCCACCTTCGATGGCATGTAAGCAATTTTCACAAATTATTTTCGAAAGTTTCCCAGACACAAACATTAAATATTTTCACAGGATTTTGTAGTATTCAATTTTCTCGATTTACATGTTCCTCTAAGCTGATTTTCCTTGGACACTTTAGCTGAAGATGTAGCAGTCTCTTCAACTTCTTCAATAATTCTTTTTAGGTAGTAAACATCAATAAAAGCTTTCACATCCATTGGAAGGTTTTTTTGTTTTTGACCTGGCAATACAATGGCCCCTTCACCAATTCTTGAGCTAAATTTTATAGAAATTTATTTATTTTTTAATTTTCCATAAAGCACTACATATATTCAAAATTGGCCTTCCAAAACTGATGGAAGAAGCCTATTTTTAATTACAAATTGATATAAAAAATTATATTTTATTAAGAGGTACATGGGGATTACTAAATAAATTAAATTAAATGTTATAGTAATAAATTAAAAATATGAGAAAAATAACTCCAATGTCTATTTTTTTGAAAAGTTTGTTACACTACGAGCCGCTAAGCGTACTGCAGATAATAGATTGCAAGTTTTCTCTTCTATTTATAGTTAAACGCTGAACAACCTGTACCCGTCCTTCCTATTGTAAGGGATGAGTTCCAGGTAAAATAATTTGACCCCGAAAAATCAATGGGATTTTCCTTTTCTTGATAATAACAAAAATGTATGATTACCGTCCAACAGATGCCTTAGCAACCGGCAAAGGGTTAAGTATAGACCCTCCAATAATTTTGCTTTATCTTTTGGTACAGTATAAAAAGATAATGTTAAAATAGGTGTTATGATAAATTAATGATTATTTACTCACTTATAATAATTTTTTTTACTGTTATTATTTTATTAATAAATTTACTTGATATTTCCAGCTTTTGCAAACTTCATTTCTTCACTGACCTGGTACGTTGGTGCAGTAAATGCTGGTGCATTTCTGCATTCGTCATTATTGATGAATGTTATGCACTCTCCGATGTCATTCTTCGATACCACACCACAAGGAAGAATTTTGAATCGTTTTTCTAAGGAGATAGATGTTATAGATAACAGTATACCTTTTTCGTTGAAGAATTGTTTTTCATATTTAGCACCGGTAATATTCAATTATATTATTTTATTGTTAAAATAGGGCAGCAAAAAGTATTATAATCGTACATCTTCATGAATAAATTACACCCTTATAATTTTTACTTTCTTCTCTTATCTTCTTTTATCGTCGTTTTTTAATTTTAATTTTTTTATTTTCATATATATTCCACTTCTATAGAATATTTAAGTCTTAAAAATTCTATAGAAGTGGAATATAAATGAAAAAAAAGAAAAATTAAAATTAAAAAATGACGGAGTATAAGTGTTTTAAGGGGAAAATGACAAGTAGTGTTTATAAACGACAATATAATTCAAAATAGTAAAGACAAATGAAAAGTTAAAGTCTTGAAAACGTACAATATAGTCCAAAACATAGACAGTATAAGAAAATCTGAGGAAAAAGTAAAATTATAAGGGTATAATTTATTCTTGAAAATATACGATTATTATATAAAAAATAAGAAAAGTTTTTCATATTGTGATTTTCCCTTTGATAGAATGTTTTACTGCTTGCATTCTTTAGCTCTTGAGTGAGCTGTGTATATATATATATATATATATATATATATATATATATATATATATATATATATATATATATATATATACACAGCTCACTCAAGAGCTAAAGGATGCAAGCAGTAAAACATTCTATATTCTATATATATATATATATAAATTTCTTTATATCCAACTCACTAGACAGAACCATGGCAGACTCATAAATTATTTATGATTGCTAGGACTATCAAGTTTTCAAAATTCACGAATTACATGGTTCAGTTATTTATTCTTCTGCCATCTTTTGTTTGTTGCCTTATCAGACCACGGGTGAAACAAGGCTTTGATGAAACAAGGCTGTTTTACCATATTTATTATCTTTAATCCAAAGTTTCGTCTGTTTCAGACCATCCTTAGGTATATTCTAAAAGAACTTAATAATTGTGGAGCTTTAACTCCAATGCAAAAGTTTTGAAAAAGCCTTAATTAATTGGGCATATATAACAAATCATATCATCTAATCTTAATATACTTTAATGAGAAGTTTCACTATATCTTTTATTTCTCATATTGCTATTTGTTTAATATTTCATGATTTAAGATATAGCCTAACATAAAAACTATTTTAATTGATATACTAGAATAATTTTAGTTCTTTGTTTTGATAAAAGATTTTTGATTATAGGTAATTGGAACGGTATTTATTATTAGCTACACCACACCTGTATTTTTAATAGTCATAATCCCTATTGGAATTCTTTACTATTGGGTCCAGGTACAAGAAAAATATTTCATTAAATATTTTTAAAATTAGTAAAGTTTGAAATAATTTCCTTATGATTTAAAATTATTTGCAGAAATGTTATATAGCTACTTCACAACAACTGAGAAGAATTGAATCTATAACGAGATCTCCAGTTTATTCACATTTTGGCGAGAGTGTTTCAGGTAATTCATTATTTTTTAATTTTTATTTTGCTATGATGATTTCTGATAGTATTGTTGTTGAACTATTTAGACACATAAATGTGTTCAGTGGTGAACCACATATAATATCTCAAAATTTCTACTACTACGGTGGATGACAGCCTTAATCACACGGAAGGAAGAGCTCTATTAGGCGCTGAGATAGTATTACTGGTGCCTTAATGGCAAGAAGTGCACTGTACTTTGTGGAAAATAATAAGCCAGGGTATATCAAAATGAAGTGAGTTCCCAGAAGTTGTATCATCTTGGTATCAATTTATCCAATTATCAAATTATTCTATAGGGACGGATTTCATCAAAAAATATAATATTTTTGAATATTAAATAGTCGTCCATAATGTGTCTAAAAAAATCTGATACTAAAACTTCTGTTGGTACTTTTTTTGGAGTTGCAACCCTAATAAACAATTATACATAGAGGGGTTGTTAAATTTTCCAGTTTTTCAACTTTTTTCATATTTACAAAAATATTTAGACCGAATTTTATGTCAAAAGTGTTACAATACCAAATTAATTGGTGATAGGTAACATTTGTGAAGTTTTGAATTAAGCATGGTGTTGCTCATGACTCGTATTTTTTACCCTCCATGAAATAGACCAATACTGATTTGGTCCAATATTTGTGCTGCTGTAGGCTGATCATGTGGAATAGTGCTAATTGTCGCTATTTCTAATTAATCACATGATAACACTAGAGGTAATGAACAGAAATAATTATCTGTCTTTCTTTCTTTGTTTTGTAAAATATATTGTATAGTTCCCCACGTGCTTCGAACTGAACTGAGATAATACTGTTAAGAGTTCAACACATGCTTTACAAAATGTATCACCAGCATCTTCTACAACATCATATAATTCAGAAAAATTTGGTAGCACTGGTGATGTGAATGCGGTACAACCAGTTAAAAAATTGAAAAATGTAGTTTAGGGCTCAAAAGCTTGAACAAGCCTAAATCCGAGGCTTTTATTTAACAGGTGGTACTTTTAATTATTCATTTAAAGCGATTAATCCAGAATAGTATCATTTTGTGTTCAGTATCACTGAGAGACAACACTTGTGACAATTTTTAAAACTTAATAACTTTTAATTTACAATATAAAAATGTCAAAATCAGCAGCTAGTGTTTAAAAAGTTACTCCTGATGAGAGGTACCTACGGAATGTTTTTTTTATCTCCTTAAATTAAAAAAACTTTGCACAATTAATTTTATGGCATAACAAATTAATTTTAAGCTGTGGGATATGCTAATTACCATTTTTGATTAAATCTAGCCATATAATAGGCTATTATGTACTAAATTACATTATATTAACTTTTATACTCACAACTATTTACATTTTGGCATTAAAGCCATTATTCATGCTCATTCCAATTGGCATTAAGTTATGTTTAAATTTTAAGTATAAAAAGTTTCTTAAATGCAGGTGCTTCTGTTATAAGAGCTTATGGTGCTCAGAAGAGATTCATCAAAGAATCTGAACTGAAAGTGGACTTAAACCAATCATTCTCTTACGCCAGTATAATTGCTGGTAGGTAAGTAATTATTGACATAGTATATTTTTTATTATTGCTTTATTTTTTATTTTTATTTTGTCTAATATCTTTATTTTAGGTGGCTTGGTATAAGACTGCAATTAATTGGTGGTGTGATTGGTTTTTTCGCATCACTTTTTGCAATCATTGGTAAAGATTACTTGAGTCCTGGAATCGTTGGTCTTTCAGTCAGTTATACAATGCAGGTATCAGATTTACCATTTTTTGTTTATTTATTATCATTTCTTCCAGCTGATGTATAATATTTAACATATGTTGCCAGATTACAATATTCTTATACATGTTAGTTGTTATGGTAGCAGAAGTTGAATCTAACATTGTGGCTATGGAGAGAATTGAAGAATATTCCAATACACCTCAGGTATTACACTGATTTTTTGTCATTTTAAGCTTTTCTTTTTTCAAAGCAGTGACTGTTAGGATATTTATAAATAATATTATGGTAATAACTCTCCTAATATGTCTGTGGATGGTCAGCTCTGAGAAGATGTGTGTCAAATGTGTGGTATAATTAAAAAATAAAAGTAGTGTATATCATCAGATAGTAATTTTGAATTAATTAACACCTTTTAGAATAATTATTTGAATCTAATTTCTCAGAAATTAGAACAATTGTACAATTTTCAAGGAAGCAGCCTGGTATCACACTACAAGCAATGTAACAGCTGACTGGCCGCAAGAAGGTAATGTGGAATTTGTAGACTACACAGTCCGTTACCGGGAAGGACTGAACTTGGTGCTTAAAGGAATTGATCTCTCTATTAAAGGTGGTGAGAAGGTAAAGAATATTTTATATTATTCGTTTTAATGATATATATATATATATATATATATATATATATATATATATATATATATATATATATATATATATATATATATATATATATATATATTACTTTTAACTGATTAAAGAATGGAAGAAAATTATGAGACTTAAAAATATATTGTTCAGAGCCATAAATTTTTATAAATAACAATATGGTACCATATGAATTTTTTTTTAATTTATGATATTTTTTTTAAACAAATAAATATTGTAGTATGTAAAAAGTGATCATAAAATAAATATCATATATGTAATCGGAGAAGAGACCTTTGAAAAGAAGAATTTTGAAGGCCTGTGAGAACGGAGCTTGACGAATGGAAAGGAGGAATTTCTATTGTACAAATAAACGGATTACATAATGGAAAATAGGTTTAATAAACAGTTTAATTCTAGTGTTTCTAGAGTGAAAGAAGGCTTATTGTAAAAAATCCTAGGTAAAAGGAAAGACTATCTACAGAAGGAAGTGTAGACCACTTTAAATACATTTTAACTACAAAAAAGGATGATTTATTTTAAGTTGATTGTATTAAAACCAATTACAGTAAAATACAATAAAAAATTACAAAAATAAATACTAACACACTCACTGATTAGTTGACGTGTCGTAAATATTAACATTGAACACTGAGCTGACTTATCAAAGTAATTATTGTCTAGCATCCATTACAGATTGCCTTATCAAAAACTTCTTCCAAAACAATAACTAACTTATTACAAATAATGCCTCACTGTCATACTTTTAAACACTTTCAGATTTAAATCAAAACTGACTCACTCAAAATAAGTCTAATAATTTTCTTTAGGTTATATAAATAAAAATAAGCATACAAGTTCAGCTAAACAACTTAAGGAAGAACCTTAGTAACTAACAATGACCTTTTGTTATTGAAATAAAAATCAACTTAGGAATTATTGCATGCGATTAAAAAAATGTAAAATAACTAAAAACGTTAAAAAAAAATTCAAGATGGTATATTTGGCAAGATAGCTCTATGAAGTTAACAAGAGGGAGAAGGCTTACTCTTCCTTGAGCGTAACTTCACAGTCTAAACTCTGCCCACACAGTTCTTACTTGAGTTGTTTGCCGATGTTCATACAAGAGTTTTATCTTTGTATTCCCTTATAATCAATAAGAAAAAGGTATAATAATTTTTTTTTTTTTATAATAATATTAAATTTATAAAAAAAATTTAATTCCAGCAGAATCTTGATCATCTGCCAGATATAGTTTTTAAATATTATTAAAAATTTAAATTAGTAATGGAGATTTATTATAATAATTTAAAAATTATAATTTATATTTATATTTATATTATTGAAATTTATTACTTTTTTTATTCTTTAGATTGGTATCGTTGGGCGTACAGGTGCTGGGAAATCATCTGTAACATTGGGTTTATTCCGAATAATTGAAGCAGCTGGTGGAAAAATATTAATAGATGGTGTGGATGTATCAACACTTGGTCTCCATGCTCTGAGAACCCGACTCACCATTATTCCTCAAGTAATGATGCGAAAATAAAAATAAAACGTTTAACATTTTATACATCCAATGAATTCCAATATTATTTAAAAACAATTTTATTTATGTTGTTGCATTAAATCTTATTGTTTTTCTTCTCAAAACTTTTGCTGGAAATAATATTACCAGTATATAATACAAAAGACATACAGTATAAATTCATTTCTTAACTTCAATGAAGTTATAATTTGAATAACGCAAGTGCTTATTATTGTTAAACAAAATTTAAATTAAATTATCTTTGTTAATGCATGTTGAAAGGCATGTAAAATGATGTTTAAAATTTATTTATTTCACTAAGCCTTACAAGGGAATGAAAAAAGCTGGTCTGTTTGAAGAAATTATAGAAATCTTAATGGTTTATTTTCAGTAATTAATAATTGTATTCTGTTATGTACAACATGTATTATTGTATTCTGCTCTTATTAATATCATATAAAAACATTTCATATTAGAGTAAGTTTGGTAGACCGTAGATATACTTAAGATAGAAGTTTGTCAGGGGTGCGGTCTAAGATTAACACATTACTTATTAATGTGTTAATCTTATTTATTAATGTGTTAATCTTTGACCGCATCCCTCCCCTCCCCTCACCCGACAAACTTCTACCTTAAAAACATTTCATGTTTTATTTTAGTATATTCCTGTGTTATATGGAAATAAATCTTTTTTTTTAATTATTTCCAGGATCCTGTGCTCTTTTCCGGTAGTTTGCGAATGAATCTCGATCCTTTCGGCAACTATAATGATGAACAAGTTTGGAGGGCTCTAGAGCTATCTCATCTCAAATCTTTTGTAAAAGAGTTGCCTGCTGGACTCCAGCATACGGTGTCTGAAGGGGGTGAAAATTTAAGGTATGTAAATCTTTAAGAACCATCTTATAGTTCCCTATGTTATTATTGTTTGTTGAGAAATAACTTCTTTTTATTTAATTTGTGCAATTCTAAAATATCTAGTAGGTATCATGTATATGGGAATGAATGAAATTTAAGAACTAAAAATAAATAAATTGCTATTTTATTTACAAATTAAAATTATAAATTATAATTTGAAAAATTACCGCTTTAGTGTTGGTCAGCGACAGCTTATTTGCCTTGCTCGAGCTCTTCTCCGTAAAACAAAGATCTTAATACTCGATGAAGCAACTGCAGCTATTGATCTGGAAACTGATGACTTCATCCAGAGAACAATCAGATCAGAGTTTGCTGATTGTACTGTTCTCACTATTGCTCACAGATTAAACACAATTATGGATTCAGACAGGTTAGAAATCCAATATGAATTGATTTGTTTATATTATCAGGAATAAAGATTAAGAATTGTATTTAAGTAGTGTATAAGACAAATTATATCTTTCTTAGTATGAATATTAATTTTAATTTTCAGAGTTCTTGTCTTGGATCAAGGGGAAGTGCTAGAATTTGATTCGCCTAAGGCCCTTCTTAAAAACAAGTCTTCACTGTTCTATAGTATGGCCCAAGATGCAGGTCTTGCTTAGATAAATGATGGTCTGTTCTAGAAAAATTAAGTTATTTCTGATCATTAACAAATTTGGAAGCCACACATTTTGCAATTTTGAACGATGATCTTAATGCAGCCAATTGTAATGATCAAAAAGTGTAACCAAATGCTATTTCGAACAAAAAGGACTATTGTCTAAAAGTGTTAGTATAAGTTGTAAAGTTGTGTACCTACCATTTTATAATGGTAACTTATGTAAAAAAAATCATATAACATAGCTCTTTGTGCTTACATCTGTAATTTGTATGATTGATAGTAGGTAATTCAAAGTTTGTGAAAGAATTATCCACTATTGTGAATTGGTTACTTATATCAGTACTTATGAGATTACTTTGTAATTATTTTTGTAAAATATGTTTATTAAAGTATTATGCTGTACTTTTTACAACCTTTTCTTTATGACTTAAAGACTCCTTGATCATAATTATTTATCTTATTCTTTTAATTCGCGAGTAGGTGCGTGGAGTGCAGTTGTCCTCCAGCCATCTACAACACGGTAAAGGTCATCCTGTGTTCTTCTTCTTCTTCTTCTTCTTCTTCCTCGTCCCCTCCATTTAAATGACCATGTCAGGAGATGAGAACAAAAACTCGGCAGTCCTCTCGAGATCCCCCAGACTCCAGTAAAGTTTCCAGTGACACTGGCACTGGCCAGATCTTTTCTCGCAAATTTTTTAGCAGATTGTAGTATGTGGTCTGATGCTTGTTCAGCTTCTCCGCAGTTGCATAAAGGACTACTTCCTATTTTTAGTTTTTTAAATAAGTGGGATTGAAGATAGCTGTATCCGGTCCTTATTGTGAAAATTGTTACTTGTTCTTTTTTGCTTAGTTGGAAGTAGTCATCCTGAGGGTTGTGTGTTGGATGAGAGGTCAGCCATCTTTGTCTGATGACAGCCTTGTTTATGGTTTTTGCTTCATCTATGGTCAGTGAGGGATCGTATTGTTGCATTGATGAACCTGCCTTTGCCAGAGAGTCAGCCTTTTCATTGCCTGCGAGCCCAAAGTGCCCAGGGATCCATTGTAAAACTAATTCTGCGGCACCATCGACCACGCTTTTGATGGCTGCAGTTAAATTTTTCACATTTGTTTCGGCATTGTGTCGACTTCTCATTGCCTGTAGGACTGATCGTGCATCGGTGAGAACTACTATTTTATTATTGGGGATCGAAGAAAATGAATTGATCATTTTGCAAGCCTCAGTGATGGCTTCCTGTTCAGCACGGTGATTGCTTGACCTGCTGCCGGTAAAGCATAGCTTTTTCCAGGGTGGATCCATCTGTAAATTCAATATGGATGCCTGCACCCCCATCCCTGAGAGCTCCAATAGCTGAACCGTCTGTATATGCCTTTATCCATTCGCCTGGTGGGTATTCTTTATTTATGAGTTTTAGGCTCAGGGCTTTTATCTCCTCTGGTGGTAGTTCGCCTTTGCAGTTTACTCCTGGGATATTTTCGACGATCCTCAGTTTGCCTAGTGATTCCCAGGGTGTGCGGAGGCTTGATGGGTCTAGAGGGTTTAGATTGGACAGCTCCAACTTCAAGTTCTCTCTGCAATGTTTTGATTAAATGTACTGGGCTCTTTCGTTTGAGTCTGGTTAAGTAACCAGTTTTAATTCTGTCTTGCAGTGGGTGATCATGGATGGCATTTATGATCATCCTGTGTTTACATTAGGGATCTGAAATTCCTAATTGCTGCCTTTTATTATCCCATTTAGAAGTGGAGATTGCCAATTTTTGTCTCCCTTCTATCGGCCACCTATAACTTTCTTTTCTTTATAGAACTCTCTAGAGTTGGGGTTCAGATGTCTGTCCTCTATGAACCTAGCTATATTTTATTTTATTGAATCTATGATTAGTCTTTCTTTGGAAGTTGGAGGTTTGAACACTGATTATTTTGATGAATGATTTAGAAATACGTTTTTTTTTTTCAAAAGCAATTTTTATTTAACAATTTGAATAAATCATATAATTTCATAATATTCATGTAAATACATAAATAACTATCATTTTTCATCTCGATTTTAAAATGTCCTTTTTTAAATTTAATCCAATAATTAGTCATTTAATAATTAATGCTTTTATTTCTTTTAGTTCAAACTATATATTAATGTCATGTATATCATAAATTAGTTATTTGGTTAAAAGTTTTCATTAACATCAAATGCTAAAATTAGATGTAGTACTGATGCTAATATCTGGCTAAAATGGCCGAAAGAGCTTGAAGAAGAAAAGGAATTATAAGATAAGTCATATATCAATTATCAACTTCTTTCATGTAAAGTTTATATTGACAAAAATATTTTAAATAAATGTTAATAGTTTGTTTCACTTTCTATATATCTTTTACTTCCTTGTAGGCAGTAAAGGAAGTATTGTAATAGCGAAAATGTTCGGTTTTCAGATTTCAACGAGATATCCATTTTCACTATCCCCGAATCCATTTTGAGTTGTTTCGTCGTGACGTCTGTACGCACGTTCATACGTGCATATCTCGCACAACTCAAAAACGGTTAGCCGTAGAAAATTAAAATTTTGTATTTAGGATTGCTGTAAAATCTAGTTGTAAACCTCCCTATTTGGTCACTATATAATTACCAGAAGAATTACTTGAAACTTCTGGTTTATAAGACTTACATATTAATACAAATAGCATACAAGATTTTGGTCTAAATTGGAAAACCGGAAGCGGTACTTTACTTGACGTGATTATAAACTTTCATAAAAAATTATTATATTAAAATAAAACGTGAAACATCTCAAATTTAGCAAAAAAGACTTCTGAAAAAATATAATTTATATACTAGATTTTGGTTAAAATTGGTGAGCCGAAAGGGGTATGTTACTTGAAGGTCATAATCAGATGCTTCGGTAATAAAGGTTACAAACGCGATTTTTTCTCCCCTATAATTAAACATTTTTATTGCTGGTTTTGAAAATTGAGGATAAAATAATTGTTTTCCTCCCCATTTGTGACCTGAACAAGTCTGCAGAAGGAGAATAAAATATAAGTTAAGTGGGTTCTTGCACTTAAAATGTCGAAACCGTCGATTTCCAATGCTTTATCTAGTGACATAGACAGTTCTAATGTTGTCACGGAACACGAAGAAATCTCTTGGGAACTTGTTACTACTGAAAGAAAACGAAATATAACAACGGAATGAGACCTTTAGAAACAAGAGGTTGTGTGTCATTAGATGGATGTCGCGACGCCGAGTGTCGTTTTTGAGATTCTGCAATCTTCGGAAACTAGTAACCAAATTCAGGGTCTCTTTTTGTGCCACCGGTTTATAGTTTAATAAGCGTACAAGAAAGTCACATGTTGTCCACATCAAATATTTTATGTCTAACAAACGAATAATTTGTTATAATTAGGAGAAAAGCTATAAATTATTTTTATTTTTTGGGAGACACATGACCCCACACGCCTAAATGTGCTACAATGATTTGTGTGCCTACTCTAGAGTTAAGTTTTGCATCAATATCTTGTATTTTCGCACCCTGATATAATCTCACATTTGATAAGGCAATCACTCAACTTTAAAAACATATGGATATGCTGTGTAAAGTTCTTTTTTACTTTTCTAAAGTTCTTTTATTTTTTTAATTAATCATTTAATTCCTCTATGGACCCACACAAATCACGATAAACGAAGTATAGCAACTCGATAGAGATGAGATCTTGATTATCAATCTGTGAAATCATTTTTCGAGTCATCAATTATTATTTTATTTAAAAAAAAACATAAATAATGAAACGACGATGACAGCAAGAAACATACAGCTAAAACACAAGTATCGTGGTATATAGATAGCCCTAACGAAAAAATAAAAAAAATAATGAAATATATAAAATTATGTTAAAGTTTTGTTCAATTTAATTTTCCAAGTAAATGTGTATTCAAGAAAATAATTTATTTTTATTGCAAAAACTTTTGAAGTATACTTTGTTGAGCTTCTTAATCAGAATTGAAGGATATCATTGAACATTTAAATGATGGGTCTTAAAAAAAAAGTATGTAATTGAGGATTCATGTGCATTACAATCAACTGAAGATTTATTTAAATTTTTTGGGTTACAACACTTAACTCTTGGCATGAGTGAAAGACATAACCATATTTATGTTTATCTAAAAAAAATTCAAGTTTAATAGACAAAAACAATACAAACAACATTTGCACTAACTGCGAGTAGATAAAACCAGTATTTTTTACTTTAGGTACGCCAGTTATTTTTAAACAGGAAAGTATCAGTTATAGAAAAGTAATAGCTATTATTATGCCACTTGTTGTTTTATATTTAGAGTAGGTTATCAACTATTTTCTCCTATTAACAATTGGGTTTACTATGAATTTAAAAAAGCTAAGTCGTTGCTTAAAATCAGAGCTAGCTGCATTTACCCACTTTTTCTGTGAATTACCCACTCCAAAGGAATGGGATAATTCACAGAAAAAGAAAATGTAGGAAAAGATACGTCATTAAGGTATACCAGGTCATGAAAGTATATGTTTGGAGGAGGAGATATGTGGAGGACTTGTTCCAAAGAATTCTACAATCGATAAAAATTTATTGGCCACCCAACTAAAAAAACAAAACATCTTAAATAAAAGTTTTTTTACAAGTTTCAATATAATCTGTTAACAGATATTTATATAATAGAAGAATAACAGCATTGATTCAAATATAACTGATACTTTTCTAAAACAGATACTTTTCCTACTTAAAAATAACTGGGGTACCGAAAGTAAAAAAGACACGATAAAGCTTTAGTGAATACTCCAAATCAGATATAAGATACTGTATGATTCCTTCGTTAACAGCTGGCTTAGGAAACGCACATTTGTATTTAAAAAAATTGATGGATTGAGGCGAAAATAATCAGCTTCTTATTAGGTGGAAAAATCAGTAATTTATATTTATCAACAATAATTTTAAATTGAGGCACATTAATACTGCCGTGCTAAGCACAAAGGGGGTAATTGCATAACTGAGAAAATGGTGTTTGAACTTCTGATACATCTTTCAATAATTAATAACATTATGTCGTATCTAGTCAGATAAGCCAAATCCACATCAGATACCTCCTGTGGCGTAGCCAGAGGGGAGGTCCAGGGGATCCGCCTCCTCCCCTCCCCTATATGCCTAGGCATTGAAAATATTAAATAGAGAGAGGGCTCCCTGACATCCACGGTTGGGGTGGGTTTCTTTAAAGCAGATCCTTGGATGGACCCCCCTCTCCCTTCTCCCCCATAAGAAATTCTGGCTATGCTACTGGATACCTCTAAAAATTATCAATTACTGCTAAACTGTTTTAGTACTAGGTCTTTACAAAATTCCTTGTTCATTAGTACAGCTTTATTTCACATTATATATTTTAAACATTATTGAATACTACTCTTCAAAGTAAAGTCCATTGTTTTCAACTACTTTCACCCATCTTTCTGCCAATAATTGGATTTGATGCCGGTACTACTCCTTTGGTTTTGAGGCAAAGAATTCTTCACATCCAATTTTTACGTCCTCGTAATTATGTATCAAAGATTCGACCTTTTAAAAAATGAGCTATTCATCTAAACACACCATAATCTGATGGTGGAATATCTGGGCTATACGCTTGATGAGGCAAAATGTTCACTCCATGCAGTTCCGATAAATTTTCTTGTTCAAACGAGAACGATGTGCAGGGGCATTGTCGTGTTGCAAAATTGCTTGGTCTTGTTGGCCAAAGCGGGGTACTTTGCACTCTAAACTGCATAACTCTGCCGTTCAAAGTAAAGATTTGAGTCCCTACTACGGCCGATAAATCACGAGTAGTTGCATGTAGGTCCTGGTTCACACATTCAAGAAGAATGTCATCATCATCGACCGATGGACGACTCTCCTTCTATGGCACAAATTTTTTCGGCGGCTGCCTTTGCGCTTAAAACTTTTTTCCAGTAATGTCTCAAAAGACCGGGAATCACGATTTTTCTTCTGACATTGCACTTGCGTTTTAAATATGTAAATGATCCCATAAAGTCACTAGGAATTAAAGGATTAAGTCAAAATAAACATTGACATAAATAGTAGGAACAAAAAAATTCTTATAGGATATTATGAGAGTTGGAATTAAGGGTTGTGTTCATGCATAAGGACTTTTTTAACAACCTACAGAACAAAGGAACAAAATGTGCAGTTACGACTATAAAAATATCTGATGTGGACAACACATGTTCCTTGTACGCCTATTAAACTATAAATCGGTGGCTCAAAAAGTGATCCTGAATTTGGTTACTAGTTTCCGAAGATTGCAGTATCTCAAAACCGACACTCGGCGTCGCGACATCCATCTTTTTAACACACACACACACACACACAAACACACACACATAATTTTAACACTTAAAACAAGTAATAAAAATGTTTAATTGGATTGGAAACCAAATTGCATTTGTAACCTTTATTACCGAAACATATGATTTATGTATTTAATTTAAATATAATTTTTGATGTAAGCTTATTATGACCTTCAAGTAAAGTACCTTTTTCGGCTCACCAATTTTAACCAAAATATAGTAAATACATTCATATCGATATAGATGACCTATTTACCAAATTTGAGATGTTTTGCATGATATTTTAATATAATTTTTGGTGAAAGTTTAATATGACCTTCAAGTAAAGTGCCGCTTCCGGTTTTCCAATTTAGACCAAAATCTAGTATGTTATTTAAATCAATATATAAGCTATAAATACTAAATTTGAGAAGTTTTGCATAGTATTTTAATATAATTTTTGATGGAAATCAATTATGACCTGCAAGTAAAGTATCACTTCCGGTGATCAAGCAGTAACCAAAAAGGGCACAACTAGATTTTAAAGCAATCCTAAATACAAAATTTCAACTTTCTACGGCTAACCATTTTTGAGTTAAGCGAAATACGAACGTACGTACGTACAGACGCCACGACGAAACTGGTCAAAATGGATTCAGGGATGGTCAAAATGGATATTTCCGTTGAAATCTGAAAACCGAAAATTTTCGCGATTACAATACTTCCTTTACTTCGTACAAGAAAGTAAAAAAGTTTTTAAAAGATTTTCCGTGCAGCTACGACCATAATGATCTAGTAGAATAGAATAGAATAAAAAAATAAACCTTATTCTGGGACTAGATCCCTTAAGAATAACGAGTATGAACAAGTAAAACAGAAAACATGTCCAAAGACTACATTAATAAAAGTCAATTCATATTTAAAATAATGCCAATTGCAATATATTAGCAACAAAAAAAAAATTCTTCTGGTAAAAAAAATTATTATACTCACAAAAAAAAAATGGAAAAAAATAGAAAATTTCATAGTAATTGGCTGGGCCAAGAGTCATGTGCATAGTGTGGACAAGGTTTAAGGAAAAAACATCTTTATCTTCATCAGGGACGTTGCTACAACAGTTTATTAGGGAGAGAGCAAAATCTAAAATTTTCCAACAATATTGACCGGATTTTACAGGTATAGAAAATATTTTAATTTTCCCAACTATTATATGAAATATTTTGTTTTTCCTGACTATATCATGAAATATTATGATGTTCCTCACTGTATAATGAAATATTTTATTTTTCCCGACTGTTGGCTGTTACGAATCTTCCGCAGGTCTTTTGAAGTAGCAAATTTGTTTTGTTTTTACCACTGTTTTAGTTTCAAATAACATTTTAAAAAAATTAGAGCTACTTGACCTTTTGCAAGGTCGGTTCCTTTTTTTATGTCTATATAGACCAGTCTATTAGTCATGAATCAGCTCTGAATTCGAGACCGTTAATGGATTGCAATGGTACAGATTTAAAAAAAAAAATGTTATGGCATTTCTTATTTTTACTAGATAAAATTTTGATGGCTTCTTTCCTTTCTATTTTTTTTTTTTTTTTGAAGAATTTTGTCCTTCTTAGGCTGTGTACCAAATCGGGCGCGCTTTGCGCTACATATTTGTTTTGTATAGGAGTGCACGTTTAATTTTTTTGGGGGAAGGAGGGAAGATTTAATTTTTTTTTCGGAGGAGTGATTCAGTGAGAAGACATGTAATCATTGAGTGTCTATAATCGCCAAATATGGCGTAAGTTTTAAGGATATCGATGATGAATACTCAATAGTGTTGGACAAAATGTAATTCCAATTACAATTGCAATTTCCTACCAATTACTGTAATTTGGAGTTGCATGAATAAAATTACTTGATTAACCACTATAATTGTAATGGTGGACCACAATTACAATTACTGTGGTTCATCAATTACATTTTGTCCAACACTGTTACAAAAAAAAATTCTGCGTACGTCCATTGATGGAGAGTTTAGTCTAGCTGGGATCTGAAGTAAACTCAAAGAATGATCTCAATCAGGAGATAAGTTGAAGAATCTGTTTAGCAAATCTATGTTATTTCGATCTCTCCGAACGAGAAGCAGGATTATCTCCATTCGGACAAAATTAAGGCTATACAAGACCCTCACCCGCCCTGTCCTTACGTATGAAACAGAAACTTAATCTACAAAGAAAGTAGACGAGAATCGATTCCGTGTATATGAAAGGAGGATATTGATCAGGTCCTATTCTACAGAGAGATGCTCAGAGACGCACCAATAAAGTGCTCTATGAGTTTTATAAGCTTCGGAAACTTCGTTGGACTGATCACATAACTAGGATGAACGACTCTGAGATTCCCAAGAAACTTATGACAAAGATTCTATATCGGACACGAAGAGTTTGAATGCCAAAACCAAGATAACTGGATGGAGTGACGGAAAATGCTTGACTGCTTCATGACACCCGAAATTTGGCAACTACAGTACAAGATAGAGCCTACTGGTGGACGATGCTGAATGGCGCCAAGATTCAGTAATGAATGTTTCGCCATCCATCAGTAGTTCTAATATTCCAATAATACTATTATATATCTATATGTAATTTAAAAAAAAACTGCACTTAAAAAGTACTTTATCTTTAAATAACAGCATAAGCAAGAGATTAAAGAGGTAAACACCTGATCAATTTGTACTTATTTCTTAGGCCATATTTTCTCATAATATAACTTTTAATTATCCGTTCATGCAATACCTCCGTATAAAAGGTAATTAGGAACCAGAAAAACGTAATAAACATTAACATAATCCCAAGCTTTAACTTTTGATGATAGTTACTACTAATGGTTGTTTAATAATCAGTTGCGCGTAAGTGCTCTTAAATTGGGCAACCTGAGATTTTTTAAATTATTTCAATTTACTTATGCTATCTTATCATTCATTTCAAATATTTGGTTTGCAATTAAAGTGGGGCCTCGTGAATTAACATATTTTTACTATTTGTTAAAGAGGTAGCAGAAAACTACAATTTCAAAATCATATTTACATATTGATATATTTACAATGTCCATAAATAAATATTAAAAAATAATTAAATCAAATAAAGTTATATAAATTAATATATAAATATAATATAAATTAATAATAATTAATATAGTATAAATAAATAAAATGCCAAGAGGTTTATAGTTTAGGAAATGTATTCCAGTCATAAAATATCTGCTGTGTCCACTCATACGACTTTAGTTACCACTTTTGGTCCAAAGTCCTGTATAAAAATTGTTAGCTGCATCTTTATTAATAATGATCCGATTTCTGCGATTTTGTTTGTTTTGCATTGGCGTGCATGTTTAATTTTTTTTGGGAAGGAGGGGGGATTTACTTTTTTTTCGGGAGAGTGATTTAGTGAGAAGGCATGTAATCCTTAAGTGTCTATAATCGTCACATAGGGTGTAAGTTTTAAGGATTAGAATAAAAATTGGATCAATGATGAATACTCAACAGTGTTGGACAAAATCTAATTACAATTTCTTACCAATTACTGTAATTTAGAGTTGCATGAATAAAATTATTTGATGAACCACTATAATTGAAATTGTGGACCACAATTACAATTACTGTGGTTCATCAATTACATTTTGTCCTACACTGTTATTCAAAATAAAAAACTTCTATGAAAATCACATTTTTTCAACAATTTCGGGGAGGATATATTCTGCTGACTTTCCCTCTGCGTGCGCTCCTGGTTTTAATAAGAAGGGGTTATTTAATAAGAAGGCAAGTAATCACATAAAAGTCTAATATCACCAAATAGGGCGTAACTTTTAAGAATAAGCATGAAAATTGGATCAAAAATTATTGTTAAAAATTACTAAAAATATCACATAAAATATAAACTTTAATATTGGTTTTTGTACATTTCGGGGAGTATATATCCACTCACTGCGTACGCCTCTATCTCCACCCATTGAAACATGTATTCTCCAAACTCGAAGTATTCCTCAACCAACCATTTAGCTTTGGCATCGTTTATCATTTAACCGAATCTTCTTGCACGCCTCTTAAAGTTGATAAAGACTTCTTGTTGGGAACGTTCAGATCCAGCAATAATGCTAGTGAGAACAACGTGGATAAAACAAAATTAGTAGATTAGTAGTAGTATTATGACGATGATTTTGGTGATATGATAGGTAACACATTCAAATAGGTAGAGAAATTTGAATATCTAGTTTCTGCAATAGCTAAAGGACCAGTCAAACTACTTCCGAATGGGCAAGTTTTAAACCATTTTATTCTACAATCTAAGAGTTATAAATATGGTAACGGAAGAAAGTGCAACATTGATAATTCAAGAAGTTTCTATTTTTTGTCAAAAAACACGAATTCCTACCAGAAGAACAGACCATTGCATTGATAACTTAGTCAAACTCTATGATGAATGGAAGTATTAACATACAAAATTGTCGAGAATTGTAGGCAAAAAAATGAAAAAAGAGATCTTTTTGTGAAAACTATGGACGATCTATTTGACTTAGCTCGTAAAGATGCTTCGAGACTGATGAAAAATGAAGAGAATAAGAATTTCTTAATGCTTGACCGGAACACATCCTTCTGACAAATATCCCTCATCTTTCTTTCATCTGCAAACATCTTTTTATATCATAATGTCTTTAACTGTTGGATGTCAGATATTGGAGTTGGTTAGGTAGAACTGTGAATTTTCATTAAGTTTGTAAATTTCGATGTTCATCAAGAAAGAACGATACCTAAAGTAATAGGTGTGAATTGGCTTTATTTTTTTTTTCATCCAAAGTGTACATCAAAGGTTGAACTATGAAAGAAGTCGGACTTCTACCTACTTCTGATGAATGAGTCGTTCCTCGAACCGATGATTCATCATGTGGAATTTTTTTTCACCTTGGCAGTTAATGTAAACAACTACATAGAATTCATATTCTTTCATCGTTCACCTTTGATGTACACTTTGGATGAAACAAAAATGAAATCCAATCCGCACATCACTTTTCATCATTCTTCTTTGATGAATATCTTAACAAATGTAATTGTACATTCACAGCACAGTTCACACACGAATGAGACACGATATGATGAAAACCACAGAACTAGATATAAATATGCACTAGGACGATTCACATGCAAATGGCCATTTAAAATGGGTCGTGGTCCCGAAGAGCGATCTTCCTCCTGGCAAAACCTATGTAAGTTTTAATTTGCATTTATTTCCTCTCCTTTATTTGAAATATTATTAGTATCGTATATTAGCTTGTTCTTACCTTCTCTTCATCCCTCCCTTAATTTATGTAAACATATATTAATATCAATGATTTTAGTTTTGCAACTACAAAAATACAAAAATGTTGACCTTTTTTTAAATTTATAAACCCAATAAGATTATTATATAAGGTTGCGTAATCTAAAAACTGCCGAAGATTAGGTAACGAAAAATGGAGCAATTGAACAATAGACTAATTACTTTTATTTTTCCGACATTACTACAGAATTACTTGATCAAATGGAGACAATTGCTTGCATAATAATTGGCGCCCCTTTATGATAATTAATCCTTGTGTGACTAATCTTGGAGACATCTTTGACATCTTGATTCAATATTATGTTTCCGCCTTCATTGACTGAATAAATTTACGAAATAGCTAACAGAATATTTGGAAACACTAGCATAAAAAATACACACTGCTGAATTAATTATTTTTTTTAAATAATATACTATAAGCACATCCTAATGTGCAAATGAAATAAATTTATAACAAATCTAATACATTTTCATTAAAAAAACTGATAATTTACTCACCTCTATCATCATATAAACTGTGGATTAATTGCAGTCATAACATTTACTGTCGTGGCAACGCTGTAGATCTATCAGGTTTGAGCTGATACCTGACAGTGACTGTCGCGGTAGTGACTTCTACTTTCGTGTTAACTATCACATGCATAAGCCTTGGCAGTGAACAGTCGCATCTTATCTACATACCGACCTAACCTAACCTATTTATCAACTATATGTTTCGATTATTTCTAAACTTGAAATCGATTGTATATAACATTTTTTAATTCTTGAAGCAGGAATAAAAACTAAATCAGTAATTTATTTTTTGCTAGTCGAATTGGCCAACAAATTGCTAGTATTTAGACAACTGCTCTGTATTTTTCCAACAACAGGCTTACTGTCAGCGTGTAGAGAAGGAAATTGCCACACTATCATACTGTCCTGCCAGTACTACCATGACAGAAAACTGTCATTTTGTAACATAGTCTTAGTGGTATAAAATATCAAGAATCTCAAGAAATCTCTATGATTTTCCAAATAAGAAAATAATAATCTCATATCATTAGTTAAACCGATAAAAGCATTAACTGATTTTAAAATTATAGTCCATGAGAAAGTTTCTATAAACATAGTCGAAGTATTTTTAGAGATTACAAACTCAAATCCTTGAATTACAAGATGGATTTTTTTTATTTCACAAAATCCCTGGACAAATGTCAGTTTAACGTTTTAAATTTCTGCCTTCGGAAGCTTCTCGTAATAATAACGCCATTAAAAATCCTGAGGCCAGTTACATCTACAAGGATATTTAATCTTAAATGGTTGCATAAGTGTAAATAATCCTTTGTACTACTTTGTAGTATTCTAAAAAGGTTGGTAGGATAGTCGATTGTCATTTTATGGCCACAATATTAACTCCGTCCTAATGTTCCGTCTTCCCAGTCACACAAGATATATAAAAATTGAATTGTGAGAATAGTTCAGGGCCGACACTAGGGAAGGACAAATGGGACAATTGTCCCGGGCGGCTGATTTCGAGCAAAATTTTATTTTTAGGTTAAGTAAAAAATTTTTGTTTCCGCTTTTTTATTGTTATAATCTTGTTTCGGTCAACAAATTAGTTAATGCCACAAGGTGATGATAATAATTTCGAAATAAATTACCTATCATACTGTTATGAAATTGTTGACTTTTATTGGAGGCCAAAAATAAGCTTACCCCCATCGCAAAAATCCAAATTTCGGCCGAGTAGTGGCCTTAATATATTGATGTTTATTTATTCTTTATTTCGGAGGTATAGGACAATATTTTCAGTTTTTACTAATTTAGAATTATTGTATAATTGAATTTAACATTTTAGTTTTCCCCAGGGATACAGATAACTATGTCCTAAACCAATTGTAAGGGCAGTCACATGCTTTTAAAATAATACAAATTTCACTCTTATTCAGTGGGAAACATCTCTTCAAACTCCTGTAAAGTTAGGACAGTGTGGTTTAGTATCCTATACTTCCGAGGAACATAAGTCAATACAACGAACATAAGTTTTTTTGGATAAAAATCGTATAACAAAACAAAAACTTAAACACTGTCAAAAAAAAAAAGAAAAAAAAAATATATATATATATATATATATATATATATATATATATATATATATATATATATATATATATATATATATATATATAGGTGACATATCTGTCTGTGAATAAATGGTAATTATTATTACTAGGGTTAGAATTTTTATGTGATAATAATCCAAAATATGTAAATAAATATTTAGTTATTACTTCATAAATATTCAAAAATATATATGAAATATGGAATCACTCCACATTATAACTCCACGTCTGTTCAAACTCCTGTAAAGTTAAAACAGTATAGCTTAGTATCCTATACCTTCGAGGAACTGAATTCAATACAATAAACATAATGTCTTTTTGGATAAAAATCATATAAAAAAACAAAAGGTTAATTTTGTCGAAAAAAAGAAAATATATCGTCGGTACCATGTTAAGCTTACGAACGTGAAAAATTCGATTTTTTGTTGTATTTGGAACCTGTTGCGGTATTAAAAAGTGCTGAAGTCGCAGTTGCATTTTTACGAAAACAAGTCGGAAGCATCCAGGTTAAAGTAACTAATATGCGTATTATTTTAAAGTTAAAACAATAATTACACATCAAAACTATGAGATAAAAGAAATACAACACCAATAAAAACATTTAAAATAATCTAAATCGGCCGTTATATACAGAAGAATATATTAGTTTGTATGCTCTCCTGAAAAGTAGTGATTTTTACATTCGTAAGTTACCAAGGGAACGACGATGTAAACAGATGACATATGTGTATGTGAATAAGTGCTAATTATTATTATTATTATTATACAGGAGTGGGCAACCCTTCCTCACCACGATCCATGTGGATCTTTTGTGAAATATTCCCCTGTGAGATCCCAAAGGAATCGTATGCTTCTAATAAAGCACGTCAACTCCTTAAGGTTAGATCTAGTTTCATCTTCAGGTTTTATTATTGTCCGTTTTAAATGCTTAATTCAGTAGAAGGCAAGAGCTTCACATTCACACTCTTCTTCATCCGCTAGGCACAGACGGCAAGTAGAATATTCTGCTAGTTTCATCTTCTTGAGATGTAGCGGACAATGGACCGTTATTGTTTTCAACTCATTCTTGTTCAAGTTTCGGTAAAATTTAGACTTTTCCTGTGACATATTGATGAAGGGTTTGGATTGTTTCATATCAGGTTTTTAGTGTCAGAATGTTTCCTTCTTTTAGGTTGAATAAGCGGTCAAGTCGAAAATTATAACTTTTCTAGCCATAGATTTAAAATTTTAATTAACTAATTAACGCGAGACTATGTAGGAATATTGTAATTTCAAATAGCGATATTTTCCTTCCACTTTTGTTTCCGATTTAACCATTTATACACGATTTAGAATGCAACTTTTAAAGCTCACAGATGGACATAATTTATTTGGAATTAACCGCTTATTTACAGAGGGTACAAATATAAAATCAATGAAACTATTAAATTTTAAATTAGGATTCGATTCACTCGAGTAATCATCTTTCAGTGCAAAAGATTTAGACTGCCTATATCTCAGCCATGGAAATTCTTCCATAGATTTCAAGTTGGGTTAATGGAAGTTGTTTGAATGATGATTCCATGACTATTGTTGAACCTGCCAGCTAATTTTATAATAGAGCTCATTCAGGCCCATGAAGTTTCTGTTTTTTTTATGGATTCGGGAAACAATTCAAGTGTCGACTATATTTTTTATATTTTATAAGGAAAATTACATGGTATGGCAAGGCATTTATCTATTACAATTAGTCTTTTGATGTAACAAGATACTCATGTAGTGTTTATGGAAGTGGAAGTGGATGGGGCGAAATCTCTGGTTGCAGCGGCAAGATTTATTTACTTCTAACAAAATAAAATCTAATATTTTGGACTTTTTTTTTATATATAGCTTAGGGACATCAAGCAATCGAACAATCTTTACAATGTAATGTCCTTTTTTTTTTACTTCTTATTATTTCTTTATTTTAAACCGAGTTACCATTTGCTGCAAGTTCCAACAATCTACCAACGCTTCGCTAACAAACAAACCAACAATGTATCTAGACGCTTGTCTTCCAGAGAAGTAAGTATGGTGGACATCAAGCTTTTGTCTTACTGTCGTGCCCACTTGGATTTTGTCCCCAAATCGGTAAGGAAAGTCTTGTGAGTGAGCTCACCTGATATTTTTTGTATGTAAATGAATTGAAATGTCTGTAATGGATTCAGATGTCTGAACCCATTACGTAACCACAAACAAAAAATGAATAAAATAAAAATCATTTGCATGCATATTATTTTGCTTGTTAAAGGTGGTTTATTGAATAGATTAGTGCCTTAGTAAGTTACCAACTTTAAAGCATTTTTGGCCTTTAGATTTTTTAAATAATATCCGTAAGAAACTCAAAAAAAAACAACTAACAAGGGTAACGTAAGGGAGTTTTTAGACATAAAAAAAGATTTGTATAATCATATTTTAAATCGTTAATTTCTGGTCTGCAGTTTAACCAATTACGCAAATAGATTACAGCTGAAATCTTACAGAAAGTGATTTCATTTGATGGAAATATAGGTCAGTAAAGTACTGGTGTTTTTCAGCTTAATAAAATCAATCAAAATTCAGTTAAAATTCAAGGTAACTAAAATTTTACTGTACTTAGGTGTTTTAAAGTATTGTTGTTGTTTTAACTTATAACGCAGTTACGAAAACAAATTTTTCTAGAAATTTCAACTAGTTCAGATTTAAAAAGTGTCACTTTATATTAAAATGATCCTAGAATCATCATAAAAGGATTTTATGAAAGAGCCGTTTAGTAATAATGTATCTCTCTCAGATTTATTCTAACCTCGTGATTGCGTGCCATTGAAATGCTGCCTATCGGAACGTTCTTTACAATTCACAATCATATTAATAAGATAATATTAATAAGATAAAAAATTTAATTGTATATTTAATGCAATTGCGAATTTAAATTAATGGAAAGAAAAAATTCTCATTTCATTTTTTCTATTATATTTTTTACAAATATGGCAAAAGATATGTTCCTTAATTTTATTGAGTACCTATAAATTATGTTGTTACGAGTCGTCGACAATCACCAACGAGCCTTCAAAATAATATGGTTTAATTGCTTACGGCCTTGAACCATGTTGTGACGGCCTTACAAATATATGAGGCAACGTCATTATAATGAGTCGAGTGTGTGACGTCAAGGTTATGTTGCTCAATATCGCACATTCAGTGGAAATGTCATGTACCTAGTTTAAATAAATGTTTTAAAATACTCTATTTTTTCATTTCACTGTTAAATTTCTATGATATTTTAAATTTTTAAGAGCTGAAGTTTTACAGAACAAAACATGCATTTGATTGATTTATAGAAGGAAAATGTAAAATTCGTTTTAATTCCCGCGAGTCCACTCTCGGAGATCTACTCGCCATGGCAATTCTCGAGAATACTCTTCAGACTGTTTACACTTTTGATTTCTGAGAGTGATTTTGAATATTTTTGAATAAACAAGATGTCGTCAAGAAAACGAGAAGTAGCAGCAGTTTTATTAAGTTGTGCATGTAAAAAAAAAATGAAATGAAAAAACAAAAAAATGGGTAAACTGTTGGATCCAAAGGAGGAATCATCTATTCACATACTACACATAACTAGCCACATACAATACATAATTAGCACGCTAATTACAACTTAGAGACGCCCAACAATTTAGTATTTTTTTTGCAAATTTTTGAAGACTGAAGGCGAATTACTTGTATAATTAGTGAGTCCCATAATTTTTAAAAAAGACATTAAAAGGAATGAAAAACTGTTCCCACTTTTTCAAGTTCCTCAGAAACCTGTAATCATTAAGCAAAGCATAATTACTCATTTTATTATAGAGGATTGATAATGTATGTATTGATAAATTGAAAATTATGTACTGTTTATTAAAATGTAAATTTTTTTCATGAAAACAACTTACCTGAGTTCTTAAATTGTTTAGTATAAATTGGTTTCAGGGGTCTTACAATTGGAATCTTTAACTAATTTCTCCATCATCTTTTTTTTTGTTTTGTTTTTTAATTATATTTTGGAAATCTAAATTTTCCTTGGAATTGGATGAGACTCTTAAGATTCAATAAGTCTAAAAACGTCGATTCATTTTCTTATAGTTATTGTTAACTTTTTTCAAAGTTTCTTGCAAGTACTATCAAGATATTCAAAGTTTGCATTATATGTGACACGACATTCCATCATTTAGGGAGTTCCCCCTAAACTGTCGATGAGAACTCTCAGAAGCCGTTACATTTCGCGAATTTTACTCTCAAGAATATAACGACGTCCTTTTTTGAAAAAGGCTTAAGCGCCAAAAATCAAAATTTATATTTCAATTTATTATGGAACGTAAACTACACCTCTTTCGACATTTATATGATGGCAAAGACACCGATTTTTGAAAAAAGATTTAAGCGCCAAAAATAAGAAATTTAGGTTTCAATATATTATTATACGTAAAAACTACCTCTATCGATTCCTATATGTCGAGGAAAAAAATTGGAAATGGTCTAAAAATCGACTTTTGATGACGTAGGCACCAAATACTTACTACTCTCAGTCGTCACTCTGGCCTTAACCAGTGATAGAAGCCTTAACAATATATTGTAATTATAAAGTTTTTGTAACCTTTGTAAACTCATACTGTAAACAATTAAGAATAAAATTAAAAAAGAAAATATATTTCGTTATTTGGAGAAAAATCGTTTCTTCTGAAGTTTTGCTAAATTGCGCTTTCGCCTTTTTCAAAAAATGACGTCTATATCTACCATTCCCGGGAGTGAAAATCTTGCTCGCGTATGCGTACCTTTAGATAAGTAGAATCGATGGAATGCATATTTATTTAGAGCCAACTGTAGTATTGATAACAGATTGATAATAGAAATTGATGCTCTACAACTTCTTCAGAATGATCAACAGATATAAAATTTTTAGGAGATATTTTAACCCAAAATAGAAATTTATTCACTGAATTTCAAGATTTTTGACATTACTCAAATTGTGGATTTTTTAAACTGTAACCTGCTTCTAATCCCTGGTATTCATGGCGTTTCTGGATTTCTCAGCACATTCGTGGAAATTTATCAATGATACATGAAATCTTCACTCCAAGCACTCCAGTCCCTCCACTCCACCATTCCATTTGGAGTGATCGTCAGTGGCCGCTTTTTATCTGATCACTCTCAAAAGATCTATCTGGCTTGTGTAACCCTACAGGCAAAGTATTCTGGATCATCATGATAAGAAAGTCCCGCATCACATTGAGGAAGAGCTACCTTTGAGTATACTTTTATTAACTTAAAGTTCAATAATTTTTTTTTTTTTTATAAAGGAGAAGATAGCTGGAGGTACGTTCAGGAAATAAATACACATTTCAAAACCATCTTCTTGCATATGCGGATGACGAGGCTATTGTTGGGAAGTCTTTGAACTCTATAAAGGATTCCGTTGGAAAGCTTGGAAATGAATCAAGCAGAATAGGGCTAGAAATCAATGATAAGAAAACTTTGATAATGATTCTCAAAAAGAAGAAACAAGCCCATCACCCAAAGACGTTACATAAAGGGAAACCGCGGTTTCGAAGTAGTGAGCAGCTTCCTGTACCTTAGATCTACATTAAATGAACAACTGGACGAAGAAGAAGAAGTAAAGAAAAGGATTATGCTGGGGGACAGCGTATTTCAACATGTCCAAGGTTATGAGGAGTAAGCTGAACAGTAATAACACAAAATTCAGAATGTAAAAAACACTAATAAAACCCGTGGTAACCTATACCAACGAAACCTAGACCATGAATAGGAAGACCAGTTATCTACTGGACCGTTTTGAAAGAAGGATACTAAGGAACATCCTGGGATCAATATGTGAAGATGGAATATGTTGGCTTAGGAAAAATAGGCTGTATAATAAATACAAAGACCTGAATATCTTGGCTAGAATCAGTATCTAGTGACTGAAATGGTTTGGCCATCTAATGAGGATGAAAGGCAGCAGGATGCCAAGATGTCCCATGGGGGCACACCGGACGGAAAGAGAAGTAGAGGGAGACCTAAGGGTCGCTGGAGAGATAGTGTACTCCAAGGTATACAGCAGATGATAGCAAATAGGATGCATGTAATGGATAAAGACAAATCGAAGGCAGAGATTGAAAATGCGAGGGGCTGCTATATGCGCCTGTTGTGCTAAGAAAGAATTATGATTATTTTGTTATACTATTATGTTTTGTTATGTAAAATAAGTTTATGAATACAATTGTGGTGAAATTATTTATAAGTATTTCCTACTTGTTTTTATTCTTGGCGATGCGCTGAGCCCTCAGTGTAAGAAGTTAAGGAACAATATTTCATTATCAAACAAGAATACAGCGTTTATAATTATTCAAATTCACTCTTACTTCCGAATCGTACATTTTATCATTAGCCGACCCCATACAACAGTTCTGATTCCAATTTGAACCAATTCCAATTTTAAACTTAAACCAATAAATTGACGAAAAGCGCCTTGGATTTTATAGGTCACAGCCTTGAAATCCTTGAATTTTTCAGCATTTATCTCTGGACACCCTCTTCCAGCACTTCACTAATTGTAAGTACTCAATTTTTTCTAAAAATGTTTTATTGTTTTAAAAAGAGTATTTGGTGGTTGATCGGTCGAGAGGATACTAAAGAACTACTTGAGCCATGGTGGTTTTGTTTTTTATCATTTCTCCAACGAAAGTTCTGCTCTCAAAGCTAATTTAATAATTAATAAATCTTTATTAAATTCACTAATCTAATTATTTATAAATTGATATTAAATTCACTAATATTTTGTAAATGTCACCCTTAATTGAATTTTCAATAGGTTGTTATACGGCATAGTCTAGCTGGTGCGCCTGCCAAAGTCAGGATTATTTTCGAATAATGTTGCGATAAAGCAATTTTTATGAGATCTTCACCAATTCTTACGATCCAACTGTTCAAGCAGATGAAAATAATGTATCACTTGACCAGAGCGTCATAAAAAGGGGGTCCTGTATTTCCTGAATTTTTTGTCTGGTAATTTTTATTTTGCATTATCTTTCTTGGAATATTTTTACGGTTTTGGTAGTTTTTGAAGCGAAATTGAACTGAAATTTGAAAATTGTGTAAAAGCATTTCTTTTCTGTTATTGGAAAAAAAAATAATTACAACAAACATGATTATTGTAGATCTTAAGTTTTTTTCAAAGTTAAAATCTGTAAAAGTGATTTGAAATGAATGCCACAAAGTAAGAATTTGATTTACTTAAACTGTCGTTTTTTAATGAATTGGTCTTTGACTGTCTTAATAAGGTTCCCCAGTTGAATTTCATAATGAAACTTTGTATATCTAAGTTTTGGATATGGGGTTTCTTTGGTTATCATAGTTCAGTCCAGCATACTAAATTCTGGAATTCCAAATCGGTAGGTGTATTTTATGACAGATTTCCTTAGGAAATAAAAACATAAGGCTAATATATATATATATATATCCGTTTGTGTACAAAACGCCAAGAACTGCAACAAAAAAAAACACTTGCTTTTTAATTTACCTTCAACAGGACGGGCTCAGAGCTGTCGATGCAATATTAATTGAGATAGTCGAGTTTGAAGCATCAATTAGTGCTTCTTTTTGAGCATTAGACAGGAACGAAGTACTCGAATTTGGAATCAATGTCCGGATTCTTGTAGGAAATTAAATTTTTAAAAATTCATTTGCACTTTTTCAATTTAGCACACCATTTGTGAAAAATATGCAAAATCCTTTAAAAAATGCGGCATTTCTCATCCTCAGTAAAAAAAAAGGAGTGCGAATCGAATTCGACAGTTAAGTGCGCTGGAGAAAAACTGGATGTGACTACAAAATCAAAACTGTACCACCAGAAAAAAACTTAATGTTCTAGTTGAAAAATTACCTTTACAAAAGAAAAGCCAGAATACGCATTAATGGTAAGAGAAAACATTGCAAATAAAATAAAATTGAAACCCACAGATTGGTATTTTGTCCCCCACGCTATTTATTATTTTCATTAATGACATCATGCAGAACCTTATATGATGCCATTAATGAAAATAATGAATAGCGTGGGAGTGAAGTCCTTAATATATGCAGATGATTGAGTTATGTGGAGTAGATCCAATTCCATTGGCTATTCTAGGTATTGACTACAAGAAGTCCTAAGTAACCTCCAAAGATGGACTGAGCTATGAGGCATGGAAATAAACTGCCATATTTCAACTTAATCAAATTTTAGCCTCTCTGCCAATATTTTCTAGAAATTAAATTTTATAATAGGGTAAGACATCCCAAGAATCCAACTTAGCTTAGATCATCGTCTAACAAGGAAGAAAAAGATCGAAGAATGTGTTGAAAGAGGATTTAAAAGGACCTGTCATCTGCAAATCGCAGGCTCAAATTGGGGAGCAAATGAAGATATTAAAAAATCTATACCCCGGTTATATACGACTGGTACCGGGATATGGTAGCACCAGTCGGGGCACAGCAGTTCCTTCAAACTTTCAAAAAATCAACTTTGTACAAAATCAGAGATTCAACTCCTATAATTTAATTGAAACCATCACTGGTTCACAAACCATGTAGGACAGAAGGGACTTCAAATTCTTAAAACTAAATTCAAAAGCTACGGGTGTTGCAGATCACCCTTGCAAAGAAAGAATCATGCAGGACTATTCAACCCGATTAAAGATCCAAAAGTCCAAGAACCAGCTATTCGAATTAGCGAAGAAAAACACAGAATCTGCTTGAATGGATTCCTGAACCCTTCTACCCTTCTGGAGGAAAAACCCCTGCCCTACTATTGTACAAACGAGAAATCACCAGTAAGGATGGTATGCTGACTTCTGGCATGAGAGCCGTTTCCCTGACCACGTATATTTTAATTACCCAAACCACTTATGAAATTGAATGTACACGGATGGTAAAAGATAAACCGAATTGAGTGGAGAGTTGAAAGTTACCCTATAGCATTTAATAGTGACCTCAGAACTCGTAAGTAGATAGTAATCTAGTTTCTTCTGCACCATATATCTCAATTCATAAAAGGCAGGTATATTAGTTATAAACATATTTTTTTATTAAACAAATTGATTTAGTTACACAGGAGAAACTTTACAATGATTATATAGATTGCTTGTGGGTCCTTATTTTATTAATCTCTATTATCGGTTTGAAATTCACCGCCTGGTGTAACCCAATTTAATTGATGTATGACGAGCTTCAAAAAAATTGAAAATTTACAGTGTAAAAGAGAATCTGTTGTGTTATGCAACGTCACTTCAACCAATGATAAGAAGGTTGATATAAGAAAATTATCATGGTTCTGTTCCCAGTTGGTTTTCAGTGGTGTCCCTTCCGTGTGGTTGCAAAATTCTCCTGGTTTAAAATATTCCAGTAAGTATATTAAAGTGTTTTTAATGAAGCATACAGAGCATTTCAGTTTTATGTGTGTATTTGTAGTAACACCTACAATGGCATAGCCATTCTGTTTTAAGTTGGCTGTCCAGAAAGTGAGTTAAGCGAAAAAGAACGTAAGTAAAAGATTTGAAAACACTTCTTACCGTTTTCTTTTGAATTATTATTTATCGGAAACTAATACGAGCTATGACGATCCGAACAGGATTTCAACCTGAAATTTATATTTGGCTCTAGCTATATAATTTTAATAGTTGAGCAAATGCAGTACAATCTCGATAATCCGGCTTCTTACTGTATGTATCCGGATAATCAGTAATCCGGCGCTTTGAGGACTCCGGCGTGTCAGATTTTTTCATGCATCCGCTTTTCTGTAAGAGTGGGAGACAGTACTTTAATAAACTGTAGACAACTAGTGCTTTGTTGTCTGCTGTCGGTGACTGAATGACGTCATATTTAACCTGTCTGAGTGAATGTTCTGTGCAGTGTGTACAAGTGTAGTGCGATGTCACAAAAATATGGCACATTAAAGTTATAATAGTGATTTTTATTATACTTTACATTACGAATTATCATCATTTATTTCAAAAAAGTATTGTGAATTTCTTAGGTAATTATATAATGTTTTTACTTTAATTAGTTTTGTTTTTTAATTGTACCTCCATTAATCCGGTACTACCAATCCCGATATTGGGTCGGATTAGTTAGATCCTACGGCAGTTGAGCAAATAATGTAGTTAAATAGAAAAAAATGCTTAGGGGATTCAAGTGAACTAGTGTATTTAGTTTTAGCATACGTGTATTTTTCTGATGCCGGGAATCAGAATGGTTGATTCGAAACGTCGGTTTTAATTAAAATAACACAAAATTATTATTTTTTTTAAACTGCTTTGACTGATCCTCAATTAATTTATAATCCTTAAAATAGTTAATTAATCAATTTTGTTCAACCGAAAACTTAAAGCTATGTATTAAGTGCTAAAGATATATTTCAGGCAGTGAACAGAATTAGGTTCATGTATGTCATGTTTTTTATTTTTTAGAAAAATGATGTTTTAAAGGAAATTTAACGAAAATTACTTCTTGTTTTGAGAGAGGTTGTGCCTGATGAATTGTACCATAAATGAAAAAAATATATGCGTGTAGTTACCTATTTCATACCGTAAGCAATACAGCATTTAAACAATAGTTATTTTTATTTGATTGGATAGTTGAAGATTCAGCGGGTGACAAAAAAAGTTGTATACGAAGAAAAGTAAATTGGAGGCTTTATGGATAGAAATGACATTCCAAAAAGAAGTTATACAGATATAAAATTATTTACTAAAGGATGCAGTTCTTAGTAAAGGGAGGTTGAAAGGAACATTGCTCATTGGATCTTATGAATCAAGAAACTGTTTGCCGTTGAAAAGAAGGAAAAAGTCATTTCATATCGACATACCAGCCTACCAATAGTTTGGCGTAGGTAAATGATTGAAGCTACCAGATATGACGGACTACAGATATGAAACTGTTTGAGAGTAGTGATAGATTTTTTAGTGATTCGGAAAGTGGTTGTTGGTTTAAAACTACTCTTCTAGGGATTACTTCAGGATAGATTTTAAGCGAACGTGAGGGGCAAAAACATTGTATTGGGAGCGGTGGATAATGCCAGGTTAATCATTTGTCTAAATGAAAACATCAGTGAGAGGCAGAAACCCTGTGGAACACCAGGCGTAAGTTATAAAAGTGTACGAAGATTTATGTAGAATAACAACTGTTCGATAGCTGAGAATAAAGAAGTGGAATCTATGTTTACAATATTACATATATAGAAGAATTTCATTATCAACAATTAAAAGGTTTTGAGAAACAAAGCTTATTGAGGTCTAATATGCGCCTTCTCATACTCTATCAAAACAGGCCAATAAATAACCTCTGCGAGTGTGCACGCATTGTTTCGATTAATCAGTTGAGAGAGGTTATTATCCATTATGCAGCCACAACCAATGTGGGAGATCCCGTATTCTGGATAAACATCTGCTTATTATGTAATAAACGGTGTTGGTCTCCATACTGCGGAATCTGCAGATTGGTGACTCAACTAACCAGATTAGAGAGGTGTTTATTCAGCCGATACACAGTGGGTCAAACAGCGATTTTAGCATGAAAAAATTCAAATTTTGAATAATCAATATCTAAATGGAAATTGCCCTCGATTGTTCACACTAATAATTCAATATGACAAGTCAAAAGAAAAACAATGAAGCCTTGTATTTTATCTCATTGTCTGTTTATTCATCAGCGAGTACAAAGTTTCTGCTAAAATGGAAGCTACCGAAGTTATGTAACTATGAAAACGCATATTTTAATTTATTGTATATTTATAAAGTAAATTATAGCGCAAAATCGATTTTAAACAAGGTACAGAAATTGTTGCACACGATTACATGTCCTGTGGCTTTTATATTTATATTCTAAATGTATTGCGAAATTTTTAATTAAAAAATCATCTGCGAAAACAAAAATAGTTTTTGTTTTCTGAACAAGGAGTTCTGGTCAAATTTTAGCACTTTAGCATTAGCTGCAAATTTTAGCAGAAAATTTGTATTCACTGATGAATAATCATATAATTAGAGAAAACAAAAGATTTATTATTTTTGTGAAGATTTAAGATAGTCCAGGAGGCGGTCAAAAAGTGGAACACAAATAGTAAAAACTATTTATTAGGAACCGTCGTTTCGAGCTAGCAACAGGAATGACTTAGTTTTTTGCTAAGTCACTCCTCCCCCCTTGGAGCTTCAAGCTCTGAAGAATACCTGCAAAGTGGGTCGAAACTTCCGTTTCTACTTAATAGTTTTTACTATTTGTTTTCCTCTTTTTGACCGCCTCTTGGACTATTTCATTCCTTCATAAAGTTCTACGGTCAACCATTGATTATTTATTATTTTTATTATTATTCAATTTTTGTTTGAATTGTCTTTTTGAATCATTTGTTTGAACAATAGAAGCTAATCTCTTGGTTCCAATTTCACTAACTAGGCTAGTTCGGATACGTAGAATTTCTATTTAGATATTAAATATTCAAAATTTGAATTTTTTCGTTCCAATGTCACCGTTTGACCCACTGTGCGACAGTGACCTGTATACAGTCCTGTCCCACTTCTCAGGGTGATCCTGCTTATTCAAAGAAGAGTTTAACTTCTCTCAACAGGGTCCTTCTAGAAACAGCTTCGAATGTTGCTGTTAATTGGTATTCCTCGTATTTTTGTATAGCTGAGGCTTTCCCTCTTTCTTCAGTGGGCTCTTCAACTGTAACAATTTGGCATAAGTAGTTTAATTTAATTTGCGATTTTGATGATCTTAAGCCTTAGAAAAACTATAAATTTCAATTAACATTACAAATTGCTGCCGCTAATGTCAAATCACTGTTATAACAACACTAAATTGCGAATTAAATTATATTTTAATTTAATGTGAAATAAGATTAATAATATTTCGCGAAATTCAGCATAATTATTCGTACTCATTCTTTGTCAAATTTGCGTCTTTCTTGATAACTAGTCTTATAGTTTTATAACTGTTTTACTAAGAAAATCTATATTCCATAATATGATCATTCAATTTATTCGTTTAACTGCATCGTAAATTGCTATTACTTATTCATTCAGTTTCTTTGTAATATTAATAAATATTATTGCAAATTACTATTCTGGTAAAATAAGTAACATTTTCAAAGTTTTCCAGGAGGGCAAAAAGAAGTTTCACATCGCACTGTATTGCTTGATGTGGACAGTTGTCAGTCTTTATTTTCAAGTTTTGCACACTTTTTTTTTCCTTTAAGCTTATTTAAGATATTTATACTCGAAAAATACGGTCAGAATAAGGCAAATACTATAATAAAATAAAAACATGCTCTCCCACTGTAAATCTGTGTATTATCATTGATCTATAAAACTTATTATGCTCTCCCACTGTAAATCTGTGTATTATTTTTGCATACATAGCTAATTTTTGTTTATAGTTATCGCTGTATAGTTTAAGGCTTTCTATAGGTTAGGTTAAGTTTCTTATGGACATTCAACAGCTTGGATCTTTATTGTCATTCTTCATTGTTTATTTATTTTTTTTAATCTTTCTCTTTTTATGCTCCATTATATTTTGTTAAAGAGGATGTTCTATTTAAAAATTCGATTATTTTTCCTATGTTTGTGCTGCTGTCTCCCTGTATCGTTTGGAGGATTCCCTCCATCCCTCAATTCTGAAAATAACTGTTATGTTGCGGGACAGCTTTCTAAAATGTGTCCAATGATCAGTTGCACATTGCTCGTTACACATTTTGGAGGTGTATCCTTTTTAATAAGGAATCCGTGAGTAAGTCGTGTGTGGTCAATCCTCCGTATAGTAACAGCTTCTTCTCTTTTGCTGTTGCGGTTAGAACTTTTCCATGCTTTAATTCTGTTTTGATACTTTTTAATTTATTAGGTCCCTCAGTGGCTTCCCAATACTGGAACCAGATCCTTTTGGCTTGGAGTTTTTGATGTTGCTTACATCTGATGATATGTAGTTATGGATTACTTTAGAAGATGGTGGTGCAGCTTTCTTGGCTGCTTGATCGGCCGCTTCATTCACATGATCACTTTGCGATCACTTTTCCCTGCGATGGCATCCAGATAAATTCTGAGTTCTTGTTTAATTATTTAATCCTCGAAGAGTATGTTTGAGCTTTCTTTGTGGCGATTTCTCTAGAATATATGTCGGTAAATGCTATCGTAGCAGATATGCTTTACGAACAAATAAATTGTCTTCTTAGCGCTGCACTAATAGCGTAATATTCTGCGGTAAAGTTGCTGGTTGAAGGTGGAAGCTTATATTTAATTATATTGGAGTCAATTACAATGGAATAACCAACGTTTCAATTTGATATGGAGCTATCTGTGTAAATGTACTGACTATTGTTTTATTTATCTTTAATTTTTTGATATTCTGTTAAATAAGTGAATTCTAAGGTACTATTTTTCTTGAATTTGCTGAGCGTTAAATCTATAAATTGAACTCGTGTGTTCAAAAAAATCATTTTCCGTGATTGATTCGGATTCTGCTTTCTGATAAAAGTTATCTTTTATAAGCCGGTAACAACTGATAAGATTCTATTGTTAGTTACTTCTGAAGTATCATCCGAATCGATGCAGATTCACATCCTAATCGTGTCTTTAATTATTTGCAGATATGCCTAACCTATCTCTTTGTAATCACTCTTTTCTAGTCAGCTAGACTTTGTGGTATTAGACTTAGGGAGGGAGGGGAGAACGAAGGAGACGATCCCCTCTCCCCAAATAATAAAAGAGGGGAGGGCGAGAGTATCATTTCGCCTCTCCTCCAATAATTTGATATACATTAATTACAAAAAATATATATAAAATAATCATCAATAACAAATATTCTACATGAAAGAATAAAATGTGTAAACTAACACCAATTAATAAAATGGGAAAAGTAGAATAGCTGGCTAAGCTAGGGCCTAGAAGTAAGATTAAATTTGAAGTCGATTCAAATTCTGTAAGTCAAGATCAGCCCTTCGTTCGTAATTTCGTTTAAGGAGTAAGCAATTCCTAGACGAACTAGGACTTGAATGGGCAAGAAAAGTGGAGAGTAAGTTCAATTTAATGTCTCCAGTTCACTACTGATGCTTACTAGACCCTCCTTCCTGCCCAATAAAAATGAAAAGTCTACTCCTATGATATTACAATATAATTAGGTATTTCTGCAATCTTGAACACCTGAATATCTATTTAGCATTCCTCTATCCGGTACTTGGGAAGACATTACATAGGAAACTGGCGATTTCATACGTTAATATTTATATAATCCATGGTTATTTAAGTAGATAGATTTTCATTATAAATGCCCGTATTGAAAGATCTATCTGTATTTTTTTTTTCTTCAATTTTCAGCCGAAACAGTATTCATGATAAAATCAAAATAGCTGTGTCAGTCGCAAAATGAGCTTCCTTGATGATACGGATTGGACATTAATAAATGATTTTTGTGGTTCTCAATTTTGGGTAAGAAATTTCAAATAAATCATAAACTTTCTTTTCTGTCATATTTGGTTTTTGTGACATATATTTTACAGCTAAACTGTTTTATGGTTTCTTTTAGGATCCAAACATAACATGGAACTCAGACTATCCAGAAATAACACCATGCTTCGAAAAGACTGCATTTGTTTGGTTACCAGGTTTATTCCTCTGGATTTTTTCGGGCATCGATATATTCATAACATTCAATAGTAAAACCAGAAACATCCCTTGGAATTGGAAATGCTTAGGAAGATTGGTAAGCATGATAGCTCATTTTTATTTTTATTAAAATAAAACTTATTGACATCCTATCCTGTATTTCTTTTTTAGTTCTTCTGATCCTTTAAGATATTTATGCAAGTTTATACCTTCAGGTAGTTAATCATTATTAAGTTATTCAACTAGTTTAAACTTATATAATCGACTATAATGGTTTGAAAGTTCTAAACTTTCATCAAGTATTTGTATATAATAAAAATTTGATCACATTTTTCATGTAATTTTATCATTGGCAAGTACAAAAAGATTCGCTAATTGATCGTCGAACAACAAACTTTCTCGATTCGCTGAAACGGTTTGTCCAATTAAGCACTGGTTCAACCTCAAAACAGGAAGAATGGAACCAGCCAAAGTATCTTACATAATTGGTTTCTTTTGCAAAATAGAAGCTTGTTTGAACGTTCCACACTATCGCTCTTTTCCCTTTAAGCACTATGAATACGAACTTGAAAAAGTTAAATATTCTATAGTTGCATGTCCATTTTAGATTTTCACTCTCTCGAGAGCTGTACTCGCTTGTGGATACTGCTCTGAGAGGCGGCCAGAAACAGGTGGCTCACTCTCGGAGAGTTGCTCACGAATTTTCTCGTTTTTATTTTATAACAATTTTGTTATACAACATTCTAAAAAAAATTTCAGATGGGCCATTCTCCTGGAGAGGGCCAATTGGATTTCTGAAATTTTGCAAACATTACCTTACAATTTTTTCTCCAAAAACCATTCAGAATGCTCTTTTGCATGTTAAAACGTGAATAAATTATGCCCATAACTCAACTTCGTGCGTATCACTTGAATAGAAAATTTTCGAACAAATGTCCAACATGAGGTAATGAACGTTGGCTCTAAAATAAGCCTTTCACAAGCAATGGAACTTTTTATGGGTCTGGCATTGACAAGTTCGATATCTTCGTATCTTTTGGGTGTTTTGCCCAAAACGATTTGAGCCGATAGAAAGACCAGGAACTTCTCTTAGAAGGAACTCTTTAAAAAAAAAAAATGTTGTGCAGCTCGGCACAGCAAGAAGCATTTTGTTTTTGCTTTGTCTCACCTTTTTTAGTTATGCAGTCTTTTTATAATTAATATTTTATAATAAAGTTACAACGAAAGAATGAGTCAGCAGATATATAATCACTTGGAAGCTAGGAAGATTCACTTTGATAAAATAAGCGTGATTGTAAGAATGACTACTTTTTTTGTACAGAGCATCCCCACCAACTCCCTTTTTTAAAAAAAATGTACGCTGGAACTGTCCAATTAGCTTGCGAGTGTTTGTTCCATTTCTTCCCTGTTGACGCCACAAGGTGCAGCTAATTCAATCCTGGCATTCTGCTTATTGTTTTTGTCCTTAAAATTAATAACTGCAGGATAGTACCCCACAGCACTTTTATCTCACAAAATAATTCTATCAAATTGGTGGTCCTTTGGTCTGACCACATAACGATACAGAAATGGATAAACCAAAGGCATAAAATGAAAAAAATATATAAAGAACTGAACACGAGACAGGCTTATGAACGACTGCGACAGGGGCAGAAAGCAATATTGTAAACTTCCTTTGATCTTACTGACACTGGCTGGCATGCATGTAACTTTTTATATAACCGAAATAAATTATATAACATTTTTCATGCGATTTTATAAAAATGTATAACTTTTATAAAACCTGTTGTATTACTTCTTTTCTTCAGAGTGGATCAAACTGTCCAGTTGTTAAGAAATTCTTCTGTTCTTCAGAAGCTCTTATGGTTTCTTTTTAGTAAATACATTCTTAAAATAGTCTTATTATTTTTTAAAGTTTTACTGTTAGTTTATGAAAATAGCTTATAGTTTAGGAAAATTAAGAAGAAATTTTATGTTCAACTTTCAAAATTTACAGATTACTCTTGGACTCCTTATAGCATTATGTATAGCTGAATTCATCTACCATATCAATAGAGCAGAAGAGGTTTTTCCTGTTGATTTCTATACTCCTTTGATCAAATTAGCTTCCTTGGTAAATATCTTAAGTAGCTTACCATGATTCATGAACAGTTAGTAAAATATAATGCATTATATACATGTATATTAATACATATATATTTTTTTTTTAGGTTTTATGCATTACCTTAGTAATTTATCACAGGAAATATGGTCAGCGGATTTCAGGCCTTATGTTTTTATATTGGTTTCTCGTGGTATTGATGGGGTTTTCACAGTTTTATACTGAAATCACTGGACACCTTTCAAGTGTAAGATAGATTTTTTTTAAAAACTGTTTCCCTTTTGATTAATGCCGTTTAGACATATAATTTTGATTAGTATTTTTTTTTTTTTTTTTAATGCAGGATGAGACAGAACTTAGAAGGCTTTATTTTATAGTGTATTATTCCCTGTGCTTTGTAATGTTCTTGCTATATTGGTTAGTTGATCCTCCACCAAAACAATCGGAACATCCCAAAATGAAGGTAAGGCTTACTTTTTTTAGTAAATTAATATTCCTCAATATATTTACATGATCCTGTTTGTATTTTTTTAAATATTTTAATCTTAAAAATTATTGGTACATTAAGTTGTCTTGAATGTCCATTTTTGATATAGAGTCTAGGCTACTTAATCCTTAACTATTTAAAAGATAAATGATGCATGTGTATTTTATTTTATTTATTTTTTAGATTCTATTTTTGATTTAAAGCTACCTACTAAAGATAGCACTATTTTCTTAAAATTTAAGTTTTAGTTCGGAAATTTTTATGTATAATAATGAATAATTCCCAACTGCTTGAAAAAAGTCATAGGTCGTCCATTGAATAAAGTCTCTGTTCCCTCCATAGTTTCCGACTTCAGACCTGTCTCTATCTTCTACTTATCAAAACAACTCAAAAAGAAAAATCCACTCCCAGCTTAATAACTTCCTTGAGCAATAAGCTCTCCTCAATCCTCTCCAGTCTGGTTTTCCATCCCAGTCTTCCTCGCAATTTGCCTTGTTGTAAATTGCTTAAGACCTTCAATCCTCTATAGACTAACAAAAAATCACTATCTCTCTTTGACTTTTCAAAAACCTTCGATTTAGTTAATAATGAGATCCTCCTTTCCAAACTCCATAACCTCTCCATGTCTAATAGCGTTTTAAAGTGTTTAAAACAGTTAACATTCCTCATAAGCCTCCTTCCTCTTATCTTCTACTAACACGTGGTGTTCCGCAGGAGTCCTCACTCTCACCAATCCTTTTCTCTGTCTATATTAATGCTTTTCCTGGTTCCATTCACCACTCACAATACCACTTGCATGTTGATGGCCTCCAAACTTACCTATCCTTTCATCTTACTTAAATGCTTCAGACGATCCGAAAGCTGCAAGAAGACATTGATAGTATCATCATTGGTGGGTAGAAAACAACGAATTGATGATGAATGTAGAAAAAACCAAGGCCATATTTATCAGTTCCAAGCATCTTCTTAATTCCCTTCCTTATTATCCCTTACTTTACACCTTGTTCCTCTGACCATTCTCTAAATACCAGATCCCAGCTCCTAAACCTGTATATTTCTTCTCAAAGAACTACTTTCTTCAAAAAATTCTTTATCATTCGTGCCGTTCCCTTTTGGAACTCCTTATTCATCCCCAAACGTAAAATCTCATCTCTCACTTCATTTAAAAACAATTATTTCTCCACCTCCTTAATCATCATTCTTCCACGGACATGTAAAATAATAACAAATATATGTCTGTCAGTGCAAATATGTATATATTTATCTCTTTGTAAATACTCTCATTTAATTTACACATTATTGTATTTAATTTTATAATTTAATTATTTGATAACAATGTAATAAGCCAGACTATGTAACTGGAATTGTACATTTTCTTATTCTTAGGGGACAAGGTGTCCCAGAATAAAAATTACTTTTCTTTTTTTCTTTCAAAAGAATAATTTCTTCTGAAGATTCTAATATTCAACATAGCTTATGACACCAAATAGAAATATTTCCACGATTTTTCACAATCTGTTTTCTTAAAATAATCAAATAAAAATATTCTATATTGTGTTCCTCAGAATCCGAATCCAGAAGAAAATGCCTCTTTTCCTTCGAGATTGACATTTTCTTGGTTTGATGGTCTTATATACAAAGGATTCAAACGACCACTCAGCAACAAAGATCTGTGGTCGATGAATCACCAAGATAGTGCAGCTCAGCTCTATCAAGTCTTCAGTAAATATTGGAATAAAGTTTATAAAAAGAAGTAAGTAATTTATAGTTATAGATAGAGCCATTTTTACTGATATTTTTATATTAATAAATTTACATTATACCCATATAATCAAAATCGTAATAATTTGTATACCTCCTTTTAACATAATCTAAATGAAACAAATATTTAACTCTAATATGAAAACAAAGGCCCTTTTTCGATTGATCTGGAAATACTAGTTTTACTGATTCTTGTGCAATAATGAGTATTGGTTTAGCCCTCCGGATTCCGCGTTTCTCATGAAAAGCAGTCCTTGAATTTAAACTATTTTTTTCACAATTACTTCCACTAGTATTTTATATATTTTTTTACTGTTTGAATGCTATAATAAATTGTTTCAAATCATTTTAATAATAGCTTTAGTTTTAAACTATTGAACTACTAAGTTTTGTTTAACATCACAGCCATCTTTTTTTTTTCTTTTTTTTTTGTAAATTTTTATTAATTCTAAAATCAAGCTAAAGTCACTAAATTCTTCATAAGTTAAACTTTTTTTTTATTGTAATGGCAATAATTGAAATTTAATTTGTATATTTCTAGGACATATAAAGATGAGCCTGCGCAATTTAAGAAGATGGCGAACTCTGTGGATTTTAATGGACCCAGAGAAGTAAAATCTAAACAAGTCTCGATTGTACCTACTCTTGCTAGAGCGTTTGGTGGAGTGTTTTTATTCGCTTCATTTTTGCAACTTTTCGATATTGTTTTGATTTTCGCCAGCCCAGAGATTTTAAAGTAATTATAAAATAGTGGTAATAGTTTTTCATTGGTTTTAACTTTATTTTTTATTAAAAAACAATTGAAAGATTCCAATACACAAAGCCTCAAAATTTAAATTAGCAGTATGTGATTGGATGTCTTGAAGTGATGTGCTGTCTCTGGTTGATGTATCTTACTGGACAGTTGATGTGAGATGTGCTGTATTTGATCTTCATATATGTGATTTTTTGGTCTATGTCCTGATGATGCCTGAATTGACAAAACGTTGACTGGTTAGTTGTTTGTCGGTATTTTAGAGACTTGTGGTTTTTTGTTTTTTTAAATCTTCCAGTTGTTTTCTAGTAATTATTTTATGTCTCTTTTTGAGTTTTTGCTCTTTTATATTTATTTATTTTTTATTTGTATCTGTTTTTATTTTATAACTGATTTAACCATATTAATAACTATTAGTTGGTACTAATTAATTATTTTATTTTTTAATTTTTTTTTATTTAGGAAGGTTATAAACTTTGTGTCTTCTGATGATGAACCAATATGGCATGGATATTTCTATGCAGCTCTCCTTCTCCTAGTCACTACCCTACAAAGTTTGATTCAATCCCAATACAACCAGAGGATTTCGTTAGTTGGTCTTCGCATGCGAACATCTCTTACTACTGCAGTTTACAGGAAGGTATTATTGAGTAGTCATTTAAAGACATGTTTGATAGCAGGGATTACTTTAAAGTACTATTACTTTAAAGAAAGTACTTTTCACTTTCTTCTCTTTTTTAAAACTCTGAGTACCATAGGTCTCATGAAATGCTAAGTCACCCTTTTTGGACACCAAACTATTTTATCCACTTTCGACCTCACATTAATGAATAGGAAGTTAAAACTTGGTACTTCCACATGTTTTTGGATGCTGATAATGAATTTCACCTTTAAGTTTGATTTTACTTTTGAGTACATCAAAAAATAAATAAAAATGCCTAAATGTTTTTCTTCTTAGATTGTGAGCTCTGTGATAAAAATAATTTTTTTTTTTTTAATATGTATTTCTAATTTTTAAGTTCTAATATCAAACATTTCTTAAATCAAGCTACTATTAAATAAAGAGTGCATGAGTATAAAAAATGAAAAACAAATATAAATTAAAAATAAAACATTGAATTGAGTTCTTTGTAAGCAACCAAGTTTGTAAAAAGACGAAGGGGCATGATTCTCTGCAAAAAGCTATAGTAAGTGCTTACTGAATTATGGTCCCTGTTTCTAGCAAAATTTAATCGTCCAAATAACAAACATTTCAGTAAATTAATCAGCTATTTTATTTATAGATCCTTGTGATTGTTATGTGATAATATACAATTAAATAATTAATAGTAATATCATTTTGAAAAATTGTTTTTTAATGTAAAATCGCTCAGGCACTTTGTGTCCTTCTTTTTTTCTAATTATTTGTAAATGAATATCATGAAAAATATTTTTTTATGTAAGAAACTATTTGTAAATTGATTATAAAGTATTTTTTTAAAATAAATAAACAAAAAAGGCCACGCTTGGTACCACGGGAGTCCCGAAAGCCTCCAGCCATGTTTTTGAAAGATAAAAAAATTTGTATATATTCAATAAAGCTCTCTAATATTTCTTTTTCTGTTTCTAAGTATTCCAGATAGTTTCATAAACAAATAAACATATTTTAATAAACCATAAAAATATATAATAAAAAAATAATTTGTATTTAACCATTAGTAATGAATTTATTACATATTATTGGGCATAAATATTAAGATTTCCTTTAAACTATTCAATATAATTTTATTCAAAATATGGTCATTGTCATTGTACTTGATGAAAAAAAGAAACATTAGATAATGAGTTTTATTCATGCTGACAGATGTATAAAATACTATTTTAAGGAAGAATAATAAATAATAATAATAATAATAATTTTAAGGAACTATTCGATAAGGAAGAATTTTGCTAATAAGTTTTGGAAAATGTCCCTAAATAAATTAGTGTTTCACAAATATAATATAGCTGCATGTATAATATAACATATTAAATGAGCATGCTTGATTTTATAAAAATCAAGATTTAATATAAAGATTTTATCAAAATAAATATCAATAATTTAGCAGTAAATTTTTTATTTTATTTTTTCTAGGCTCTGAAATTATCAAGTGCAGCAAGAAAGGATTCAACATTAGGTGAAATTGTTAACTTAATGGCAGTAGATTCTCAAACGTTCATGGGTGTGACATCTTTCTTAAATACGCTCTGGTCTGCTCCGCTTCAAATTGCACTATCATTATTTTTTCTATGGCAGCAATTAGGTGCGATTTTTTTATTTTTAATTTAAGATTTATTTTACCAAAATTTATTCATCATAATAGGTTTCACTTTATATTAACTTATTTTTAATGTGTCAAGCATTTGGATTAGAAGTAAGAAAATAATATATGGTATGATTTATTGGTTGCCAAAGATAACAGGCATTAGTTCATCTTTAATGAAGGGCAGCGCAAAAGACCTTCCAATAAATTGGAAGAAATTATAATTTACAAAAATATCCTAATTCTGATTAAAAAAAAATAAAATATGCCCTATAGGGGGCTATAATACTTTATATGATAAATACATATGGGTACGTTTTAGTACCATATGCTAGGAGGGTAGAAAGCTACTATTCCCGAGTCATTAAGCCCAGCGTCATCGCTAAAGAAAGTTTCAGTGTGAATTTTTCAGTGACAGTTGTTTTGCGTACTCGCCCTTTTTGCAATAACTTATTCTCATGAAATCAAAGTGCAAAAAAAAATTTCCTTCATGTCTCTTTTCATTCCGATAATTATAAAAAAGTGATTGGGGTTAAAGTTGGGTGAACAAGAGAGATTGGGTGAAGGGGTCATGCCATTTTTGTTTAAAAATTGGCTCACAGACAGGACTGTGTGGACATGGATCTAATTGTGGTGGAAAAACCAATTGCCAGGCTGCCTAAATTAGGCCTCTTATGCCACAAACTTCTTCAGTGGTCTATCATCATATAGAGAACTCAACCGCACATAGAACTTTAAAAAAAAAAATTGGTAAAATAAAACAGTTACATAAACTACTACTAGAAATAACTTGGTAATAATACCTTTACTGACTTACACCTCTAACGGGGGAGGAAAAGTATATATAGAAGATTGTGGAGAAGATATAGTGCTACATTTCATCTACATTTCAGATTCTTTTGGGTATCCCCACCCCATGTGTATTGGCATTATCAAGCTGAAAGAAAAATGTTTTACCTATGTTTACTAAAATGTTATTCTGTGTTTATTATTATTCCTGAAGATACTGAACATTCCAAGAGGTAATAATATGGTTTTTAAAATAAAATTATATTTAAAAAAAAGCATAAAGCAAATATTGAATAATTTACAAATGATCATAAATTTAAATCTAAAGTATTTTATTTTTAATTCATAATTAAAATAATTGTATTTTTGAAAACTTTAAGGTTTATTACAAGTTTAAATCTTGACTCAATAATTAGTTATAATTGTCAATAATTAGCTGTTAATAATAATAGTTGTTAATAACTAAATCAAAATTACAAATATGTGCAAGACTGGAGAGGTATAGAAAAAATATTTTTGAAACAATATTGATTTGTTTACAAACAGTGAAACACTGCTTTTATGCGAAATAAATTCTAAAAAATAATTGTTAACATGCCATATTAGCTCTAATCATCTGCATTTCGAAGAAATTTTGTCTTTCTTTTTGCCCACTGTACGCTTAAGAGAGAGACTTTTTTGAAACACAAATGGCTAAATCTGTGTCCATGTCTGTTTATTAGAACGTTCGGTTAATATAAGTTGAAAGCAATCTAAAATAATAAACCAAAAATGGTATGAATAAATAAAATTGGAAAATAAAATTGTCTCTAAAAATATTAGAGATGTCCGTTTGTTAGAAGTCTCCAGTAAGAGAAGTTCCACTGTATTTTAGGGACTTAAATGTAATATAAAATATACTTCTCATAAAATTTTATATTATTTTAACCTATTCTTGTTGTGATTATGACATGTTTCTGCTGATTTCAGGACCCAGCGTGCTGATGGGTTTAGGTGTTATGATAGTTATGATTCCTGCCAACGCTTTTTTTGCCAATTTAACAAAGAATTTTCAAGTCAAACAGATGAAGTATAAAGATGAGAGGGTCAAAACAATTAATGAAGTTCTGTCTGGAATGAAGGTTTGTTGGTTTGATCTTTTATATTTGATAATAGTCCGGGAACTGGATGACAATAAGTTGACATATCAACATCAAGTTGATATTTATTTTATGGAGAGCTTCATAATATCAAGTCCTAGAAGAATAGACTTTAGCTGAAACAAGCACATCAGTACTTAGCAATAATTCACTATGGCATCGTGGTTCACTATGGTCAGAGTTTCGGAGAGGTGGTTTGCTCCTCTTGATTTGTTGTGAAAATAGTTTGTCTTAACCCTCCAAGGACTAGCATGTCCATAGGCACAGCAAACATCCCATTTCTAAAAGTACACCCTACCCTCCTACGCATTTTTTATTCACTTTTACCCTTCTCAAAGAGATGTCAGTATTGACTCCTGACTGAAACCGTGACAATTAAAACACATTTTGTATCAGAAGAAAAGTCTGAACTTGGTTCTATTTTGAAAATAGATTTCCACTGATGATTAGTTTTATAAGTATGGTATTAATATTTTCCAATAAATAATACTATAAATTTATACTCTATATAGTTTTATCTTACTCTAGTAGGAGTTTCATTAGAAAAAAATTATCTCAAAGGATTTTAAATGGTCGTCAAGATGAGAGTGATCATATAGTCGTTCCCATCCTTCCTCAAGACAAAATTTTTGGATTGTAAATGCAACAAAAATTTCATTGTAATAAATATGCAGAAATAAACATTTTTAACTGATTTTTTCTTAGATAAGTCATCATATTAATCACTTACAGAACTTTTCCGTCCGTTAGAACATTTTCTTGGCTATTCTTATTTTTTCTCTGAATATTTCTTATAATTAGCAAAATCTAAATGTAATTGGTATGTTTTGAAATTTAACTGATTTGCTTAACGCCTTGTTTTCTCAAATTTCATGCTTTCACAATAAATATTGCCTGGATTATCCATAAAACATTGAAAAATTCATTTTCAAAACACCAGTTTCACCGAGAAATTGTTTTGAATTACCTGGGCAAGTATAAAACACCATTTAAGTCTAGAGCAGCATTGCAATTTTAGATATGAGGGAGTCAGTGAGTAATGGCAGATGTATGGTATGACAAAATCGACTCCTTTGTAATAGAAGGAAATTATCGCCGATGTGCTATGGAATTCTGCAAAAATGTTGTGTGCACCTAGTGCGAAAAGTGTAACTTAGTCTTGTATATCCCTTCTTTTGCAGGGCTCCATAGAAAATAATTTTTTTGTATGAAATTTGCCAAGAGCGGACATATTAAAAATATTTAAAAAAAAATATATATTTTTTTAATCATTTGTACTAATTATATTTATAATTATATACGTTAAAAAAAAAGTATAGATATTATTAAAAACGTATTTATTTAACAAAATTCCAAAATTTGAAACTTCTTTTCCTTCTCTATAGGTGCTGAAACTCTATGGTTGGGAACCGAGCTTTGAAGAAAAGGTTCAGAAAATAAGAGAAAAAGAGGCTAGTGTCTTAAAGAAGGCTGCTTATCTAAGGTCTGTTGTATCATTTATTTGGACCTGTGCTCCATTTTTGGTGAGTTTGTAATTTATAAGTACTTTTCTCTCTCTTAAGCTGAAAAATCAGTAATATTTCACACTTCATCAGTTACCTATCCAAAGGAGATATTCTTCAATCCATTTTATGTTTTAAAAAATTTTTCATAATTACCTATCTACCTATTTAACACATTATCACTAATTTAATATTTTTACTCTCTTCATTTTAATTTTTTCTTGCATTCAGTGATTCATTACCTGTTTATTTAAAAAAATGCTCCTTGGCTTCTCTACAATTCTTCCAATACATTATCAGTCTACTATTTTCAATAACGAACCTTTGTAATCGACCAAGGAAGAAAAATGGTGGTTTTACATGGCTAATTACAAAACATATAAACATTAATATTGTAAAATTGGCCCTTACTTACTCTGAACATATAAGGTTCTGTTTCCTAATTTATTTTACATAAAATTGTTTTCATATTTTATTTATGTCACTCTCAAAAATGACATTACATAATATAGCCATATAGCTTTTTTAAATATACAGAATCCTTTCAACTTACCATTTTATTTAAAGGCACTACTTAAGGTGCCAATTTTAAGTTGTTTAATTTTCTCTTTATTCACAATATGTTCATGAAAGGAATTATTCAACAGCTTAGACTAAAATTTATTACAACTAAATATTAATAATTTAAAATAACAACTCCGTAACTGAACTAAAAATAGTCAACAATAATATGTTAAATAGAAACCTCATTTTACAAAACATTATTGATATAAATACATTCTATTCTAGTTTAAGATAACTCTTTGGGATTAGTTAACTATATTAATACTAGAAACTAAAAATGATGTATGTCTTGTTTAAAAATAAAAATATATGTTTAACAGAATATTTATTTTAAATTTACTTGTTTAACCATACATTACATCATTAAAATGCATATTTTTTAATATATATATATATATATATATATATATATATATATATATATATATATATATATATATATATATATATATATAAAAAGTTTATTTATTGCTATTTTAGGTTTCACTTCTTACATTCATGACGTATGTCCTCGTTGATGAGAAAAATGTTTTAGATTCAGCAAAAGTTTTTGTTTCACTTTCTCTTTTTAACATAATGAAAGGTCCTCTTGCAATGGTTCCGATGGTGATCTCAAACTTGGTTCAGGTAAATTTTGGTATTTCTTTTTGTAAACCATTTAATAATTTGTTACCTGGTGGTCCGGATAATGCATTATACTTGAAGTGAATCTCAGAATATTTCAGTTTAATAATGTGGATAGTTTCAAGGGGGCAGCATGGTTCGAGTTTTTTTGTTATTTGTATTATGAATTTTTCATAAATATATTCAAGAATTTAATAATTCAACTTACTAGAGTTTGAAAACCAAGTTTTCAAGATTAAAAAAAAAATACATATCCCGTCCTCAGATAATTTTATTAAAGAGAAAACCGCAGTGAATGTATTAAAAGATAACGTTTTAATTTATGGAAATCATATGTGTACATTATAATCCACATTTTATTATTCAATTATAATCTAAACTGCATTATAATTCACATATTTTATTAAAATATATACTTGAATATATCTGGTATGATGAATATGTATTTACTCCTTAAGTAAAGAGAAAAATTAAGATTCTTTTTTTTTTTTGAGAATATGAATTCCCCCCTTTTTTAAAATGTTCCTTAGATTATTTTAAGTTTAAATATTACATTTAAGCCCACATTTCGATCAATTCAATTTTTATGAGATTGATAATTCAATTTAGTAGTATCTAGTGTGTACTTTCCCCAGCACACTTTGGGGGTAAGTGTGTACAATGTATTTTGGAAGACTCATTATTCAAGCAGTTGCAGTTGTGGAGCAAGTGCAAAATAGTTTGTTTCCAAAGAATGATTATACTGATGTAATAATTGAAAAAAGTTAAAGCTTGTCTGAGATTCATATATTCTGTTAAAGGTAGCTCTTAACTGTTCAGAGTCTGGATTTAACGCACTTACTCCACATTACCTTACTTTGACTGAAAACCCGAATAATATATAATATTTTCTGAAATTCATACATTCAACTACCTATAACTTCCACTTTAATTTATATGATAAACTTAATTCTCAAAAATTCATATCAGATATCTTTGAATATGGTAAAATAAATATACATATTATTCGTTTCTGCCAGAGAGGTTTTTAAATTTGTAGTTCTATTTTAACATTATTATTATTATGCCTATTACATTTAAATAGTTATATTCATTATTGTTAACTAATGGAATTATTTTTTCAGGCAACAGTAGCAATAAAAAGGTTAAACAAATTCTTAAATAATGAAGAATTGGATTTAAATATAATATCCCATGATGATAAAGAAGGTAATTTTTTTTTATGTTGTATTTAAATTCAAATATTTTTATTTTTATAAATTATTTGATATAACAACTTTAAATATTTTATATGAACATACTCTGAATTTTCCTGTTTGTCAAAAGTGTCCTCTTTTGGTATGCAGGGAAGGATAGTTTATTTTATTTGTAAAATAACCCTGAAATGGGTTGTTAAAATTAAGAACAGATATTTAATTATTAATTTTTTTTTAATGGTCAGATGACCCATTAGTGATAGAAAAGGGTACCTTCTCATGGGGAGCTGATGAAGAACCAATTCTTCGAAATATAAACTTAAGGGTTAAACCTGGCTCACTAGTTGCTGTGGTTGGTGCTGTCGGTTCTGGAAAATCTTCATTCCTTTCTACCTTACTTGGAGAGATGCACAAAGTATCTGGAAGAGTCAACACAAAAGTAAACACATTCACATTATTAAATATTCATCTATTCTTAATTACTTACCTTCTAAAATTAATACAAATTATCAATGCCATTAACTTTAGATTTTTACTCCTTATAAGAGTTTTAAAAATATTGTGAAACGCTAGGCAGCGTATTAAAAGTGTACCTGAGTTTTGTTTCATTCTCTCACCGGATGGTAATTTTAGTTCTAACAGAGACTTACATATCAAATGAGCAATAAATGACGATCATAGGCCTTGCTGCTTGCAAGCTAAGGAAGGGGCATGCATGCCCTTATGTGTTCAGTGCGTTCTGGAGGTGCCACCTATTTTCATTTGTTTTGGGGCGGCTCATTTTGTTAGCAGTTCATTACCTCGCTCTAAGTAAACAAAGAAACTACATTTTTTTTTTTTTTCTTTCTTGGTATAAAAGATTCATTTTAGAGACAACTATATACCTGTACCTTATAATTTTTGATTCATGCAAAATTTATAGTTATTTTTAAAAATCTGCAGTTTTTTTCATTCTCTCACCTCTTATACGCAAGCCGCCTCAAGAGTACAATAATAGAGGGAGTTCAAAAGGGTAGTAATCCCTTTTTTTAAGATGACAACAACATGGTGCTACCCAGAGAAAAAAGACTGAACAGCTAAAAAAGGTGAAACAAATCGAAAACGAATGCTTTATTACTTACTGATACTACTGAGATGCACAAAATATTTTTGAAAAGAGCTCCTTATAAGATAAGCTCCTCATCTTTCGGTCGGCTTAAATCGTTTTGGGTAATACACTCAAAAGCTTCGAAGATAGCTTTATGGCTCTTCCCCTCCACTCGTAGACAATATTTCCTCCGTTCTCTCCTATACCGAACCAATCAACTCCCAGCATCCTCCCTCCCCACATCTACAGCCTCCTTCAATTCATATCCTCTGTCCACTCACAAGAAACAAGATCACGCCTTTCTGACGTTTATACCCTTTGCCAAAGAACCAAAACATTCAAATGCTCATTTCTTGTCCGCTCCATTTTCCTCTGGGGTTCTGTTCCTTCTAATATCCGCCATTTTTTTTTTTTTCTTTCCTTATTTAAATTCCACCTTTTCCAACACCTCCTCACTTCCTAAAGGCGCTGTCTAATCCTGAAATTTTAATTCAAGATTAAAATCTTGATTAGTAGTAAATAATTATTATCAATATTTAAGTTTCAACTTTGTGAATCATTCCATTATTTTTATCACTTCTATAACCTTTAATCATGAAATTCTGATTAGAAGTGAGTAATTGTTTTAGTGATGTACTGCTTCATTATTTTTATTTTCTATGCCTTTTCTTTTTTTTCCTTTTATTTTTTGTGCCAGGGCAATTATATTTTTTTCCAGAAAAATATTTATTTTTTTTCCGTTGCTTATATGTTGTAATTGACATCGTTGTAAATATTAATTGACTTTTATTAATGTAGACATTTGCCAGACATGTTTCCTGTTTTCTTTTTTACATGTGCATACTTGTTATTCTTAAGGCATCTAGTCCCGGAATGAAGTTTATTTTTCTATTCTATAATGAAGTCAGTGATATATAATATGAAAATAATTTAAACTATCAAATACGAGCACTAGAATTTTTTTATTTTTTTTTTGGCTGTATGGTTAGTTGCAGAAACAGCGACAATTTTGCTGATAAACATATTAGAGGGAATATTTTGAGAAATTTAAGTATTTGGGGTCTACAATTACAAATTAAAAGGCGAACTTACAGTGCTGAAATGCTTCTCAATAAAATAACTTAGCTCATGCTTTCTTTCCTGAAACTTAAAATTTGCCAAACTATTATTTGTCCTACTGTTCTTTATAATTGCGAAATGTGGTTGCTTACTTTGAAGGAAGAACAACACCTTAAGGTATTTTTTAGAATATTGGGCTTTGAAATGAGAAGTTACCAAAACGTTTAGGAAATTCTCTTGTAATCCATGTTGAAAGCAGTTAAGAGTTAACATTAGTTTCAAGTTTTGATTGATTTCAAAATTGATTTTATCAGCTTTTTTTTTTAGGGCTCTATTGCTTACGTACCTCAACTTGCATGGATTCAAAATTGTACCCTTCAGGACAACATATTGTTTGGAAGGAATCTTGATAATAAAAAATACCATAAAGTCATTGAGGCTTGTGCTCTCAAAGCAGATCTGCAAATGCTTCCTGGAGGTGATCAAACTGAAATAGGAGAAAGAGTAAGTTAACTAAATTAATATAATTTTAATATGGTATCTGTGAATTAATGACCTATTTCATGATACTTTGACCCAGATTATAAGGACATAAGTTATATGTATTTCAAATTGTAGGGTATCAACGTGAGCGGTGGACAGAAGCAAAGAATCAGTCTGGCCAGAGCTGTGTATGCAGACTGTGATGTCTACTTCTTAGACGATCCTCTAAGCGCAGTTGACAGCCATGTTGGCAAACATATATTTGACAATGTCATTAGTTCATCTGGAGTTCTGAAGAAAAAAGTAAATTATTCAATTTTAATAGTTTGTGAATTATTTTATTGACTTTTTGAACAATATAGTCATTACATTTGCTACTTATGATTCAAATAAGGGTTTAGTTTTGGTTTTATTAATTGAACTAAATTTTTTAATCATTTAATCAAATAGAAATCTTATCTTGATTAGTTCAGAAGAGATTATCAATCGTGAATTTTTTGATTATATGGTAATCATCTTTTTTTCGTAAAGAGAGAGAATCTATATTTGTCACCCAAAGAGAGGCACTCTGCACTTAAAATTTAATGAAAAGAGGCAGTGTTATTCATTTTAAAACTAATGGAAAAAAACAAACTTATGCTGAAACTTACAAATTCGTGAGAAACTGATTGAAAAACCAACCTCTTTCTATCAATAATTTTTTTTTACTCTTTAGAACTTCATACAATTAACTTCTTTACTTCATATATTGTCAACTATGGACTGGATTTAAAAGCCAAAAACAGACATAATTATATATAATGATCTGAGCCAAATAATTAAACAATTACGATATGTTCTCTTTTTTAATTGTAACAGATAAAAAAAAATAGCTTTGTTGATGAAGATCTACAATTAAGTTTTATTTTTCATGTTGTAATATTCAAGTTAACTATTACTGATAATTTTGTATCAAATGCCCATTTTCGCTTTTCTTACATAAAGATCATCCGTAGCATTATAAAAAAAATACATCATTTTTGTTTCTTTGTTTAAAACACATTATTATAATTAAACTGTGTTCTGTAACGACTACATTGTTCAACTGTTTCTTCACAGTACCTTACTTAAAATTATATCAATTTTTAATAATATATAATTTTTTGAGGATCTTTTGAAGATGAGGTATTAAAACCTATCTAATTTCAAGAATATACTTTCATGTGCGAGTCTTCAGGTCAATGGTGATTGGTCAATCAATGCTGTGTTATTTGGCTTACTATCCTATATTTTGTCTTTTCCTCATTTATATAAAAGCCAATTGCTTTGCTCCTGTATAAGTATTTGCAAGTTTTTAATATCTTTTTATTTGCTTCCAAGTTCTGTTTCATCATCTAAATGCCTGCGAATCTTATAATCCTTTCGGACATTTGCACTTCCATTTTCTTGAGGTGTAATACTTCTCTTGGTAAATTATCACATCATGAATCAGGTGGATGCATGCTATTCTAATTATATTATTTAAGAAAAATATTTTTTATTCAATCTTTCTTATCTGATTGATCGCATATTCTTCTTGTCCACTTATCATAGATTTGACTTTATTATTAAATTAAAAAGATTTAGTGTAAATTATTGTTACAAATTTGGCTTTGAACTTATGGTTTCTACTTCCTGTATATTATGAACTCAAAGTTCTAAGAGATGTAAGAAGACCGCAAATATTCAGATAAAGATTTTGTCTGAGTCAAGTGTTGGACACAATCTAGTGTATGACATTTGCAACTGTTCTTATGAACTCCAGTGAACTCCACCAACAGTGAACACCGCTATAGATTTAATATAATATTTTTTATTTTATTTTACAGACTAGAGTGCTGGTGACCCATGGAATAACATTTTTACCAGAGGTGGACATGATTGTTGTTCTTAGTGATGGTGAAATATCAGAAGTTGGAACCTACCGTGAATTACTAGAAAAAAAAGGAGCATTCAGTGAATTTTTAATAACTCATTTACAAGATGTCCCAGAGGAAGAACTAGAAGGTAATGATCCAAATGGTTTTAAGATTATCTTCTGTGATTTTTTTTAGTCATAAAAATAAAAAAATATTTTTTTAATATATTTTTATTTAATTATACTGATAGAGATAGATACAACTATGAAAGAAGATATTATCAAGAGTAATCCTGAATTTCATCGTCAGATCAGTATAAGTAGATCAATGAGATCATTAGCAAGTACGACCAGCTCTGTTGACTCTGTTAGAAAGTAAGTAAGAACTTTTGGATGCAATAATCATTTAAACTAAAATTAAAATAAACTGTTTTAATAAAATATTAAATAATCATATTTTATTTTAAATAAATTTAATTGATATTTTCAGAAGAAGATCTTCTCAGTTATCTCATAAAAGTGAAAATGAAAAACCGAAAATGGAGAAACTGATAGTAGAAGAAAAATCTGAAGAAGGGAGGGTGAGTAAATTATTGTAATACATTTTTTTTTTCAGATTATTTGGTGACATGGACATATGGGCGATTCCGAAGCTACGAGTATTTTACGCAACCCTAAATTTTAGAAAAATTTAAGTCGGCTAAATTAAAAAAAAAAATACCAGTGTGTTCAGGTGGTGTACCTAATAATGAAACAGTGTGTAGTGCAACTCAGAATAGATTTTGCTATTTTTAAATTTTATATTTAAAATAGCAAATGTAAATTGTAATCTGACTGTTCGACTTTTTTGGCTGCTTTTCAGAATATGGCAGAATTGATTTCGACGAATTTTTTTTTTTAAGATTATGTAGAGCCTTGAAAGATTTTAAGCAATATAGACTTGCCATTCGCTGCCTTGAAACAAAATGGCGATGGAGCAAAAACCTAGATATTTGTCCGTTTTTCATAGAAAAACAGCTTAACTAATTTAGACCTAACTTCATACTGTTGTTATTTGGAGCCTTGAAAAGGTATTTAGCAACATTATAGCCGCAATCTAGAAACAAAATGGTGGACATACTAAAATTTGATTTGTTTGTTATTTTATTCCATTTATCAAATAATTAGCCATTCATCGGATTAGTTGGCCCAATATCTATTTGTCGTTAAATAGTTTCAATCTTATTACAGAGGATCATCGGATGAACATTGAGTATGCAAGGAAGTCTAGCTAGGATAGCCATCAGTTTCCAGACTTTTTGTTTAAAAGTTTATAGGCTTAGAATCATTTAATTTTCGTGTAGAGCTCAGCGGTTAACGATGCTTCTCGCATGGAAGAGAAGTACATGGGTCTGCTCCATGGTCGGGATCGAACAGTTTGCTTCTCAATGCCCCAGAGGAATGAGACCCAAGGTAATTTATCTGGGAACACACACCCGTGGGACAACAATTCATATGATGCTATATATTGTGATTAATTTTAATCACAAAATTTTTATAACTTTTACTCTCTACTTAGATCCAAATTTCAGTAGAAAAAACATTTCCTTCATTAAAGGCTCACTCATTTATTTCCTACAATGAATAGTGTTGAAAACTGAAAGTGGGACGGTCACGGAAGTTACGATTTTATAAAAAACAACTAAAATCTTGAGTTTTTCAAGATAGTCTAATGCAGAACATTACTGTCAATATAATAAAATTAAAATAAATGAGAAAAAAAGATGAACTGAAACACAATATTTTGAAGTTGCAAATGTGAGAAAGCAAACTTGCTAGTAGTTTCATAATCACCCATATATAAGAATAATTAATATTGGTTGCACAGGATGTAGGTATCAAAATAATACATAATTTTTTGCTATCATAAATACTATTTTAATTTAAATTAAAAATATTCAGTAAAAATGAACGAAAGTTATTTTGAAGTAAAAACATTTCTACTCAAATCTAGATTCCCAGTTGTACCTCATGACACATAGAGATGGGATGTTTTCCGACTAAGATTTGGAATGAAACAGACTAAGATTTGGAATGAAACAGCTTGTTCCGTTCCATCACTGGAACTGGTTCCATTTTTCGTTCCAGCCTCATGACGATAAGTTGAATATTAGTCAATGATTTTCTTTCTGTTCCATCTTCCTTCCAACTCAGGATGTGACATTTTGACCAATGATTTTCATCCGTTTCATCTTTGTTCTGATCTAGGAGGACAGAAGAGTAACTCTAGGATAGAACAATGTGACAAAATTTTATTACGGGTCACCCACATTATAAACTTCGAAAATTAATAAACAATAAACCAGTTTTAAAATTCCAAAAATTGTAAACAATATTAATATATCTCATCTCTTATGACAAAAAAGTAGTTAAAAATAATAAAACGCGAAATTTCTGTGGGTTTCTAATTCCTGATAATTTTTTCTGTGATTTATAAAACTTCCAATGATATAAAATTTTCCATCAAAAATTGTATTTGAATAACCAGAATACAATTTATATTTCATCAACTTAAAATTATTTGATTAAGTTAATTATGTTTTTTGTCATATATCGGGATCTTGCCATTTTAATTACCTAGTATTTACTTAAATTATTTAATTATTTATTAAGTTAATTGCTTCAATTTTGTTTATTGAGTTAAAACCTGAAACCAATTTAATGTTTGGCAGGTACAATGGACTGTATATTCAAAATATTTCCAAGCTGTGGGATGGTTCATGTTTTTTACTACAGCTATTCTGTCAGTGACCAACCAGGGTTTGCAGATTGGATCCAATTTATGGCTTTCTAGATGGAGCGATGACCAAGAGATTGCAATAAACGGTACCCAGGATATCACAAAGAGGAACATCTATCTGAGTGTCTATGGCCTTTTTGGTGTTGCTCAAAGTATGTAGCATTTATTCCTTAAATATAATTTATATGAACTAATAAAAATATGGATGATGGTTGATTCTGATGGTTAACCATGATATTATGGTGGTGAATTTTTTGGTTTAAGTTAAAAAAGTTGTAAAAAAATTAAAAATATTCTGTAAAACTGTGTAGTTTTAAGGAAATAGTTTCTTTAATTAACAATTTTGAACAACCTTTGCAAAGAATGATTTTAAAGTTTTATGAGATTTTTCTACATCGATTCTTGGAGCTCTTGGTGAGAGCATCTGATATAAAATTAAATAATTCTGATGCGTGCAAATTTTTAATATATAAATTTCAATTTCCCACTTGCTAATATAATATTTAATATATTATAAAAACAAAAATTATTTAAATTTAAATTATTCGAGCTAGCTGTGGCCGATTAAAAATTTATTGTCCCTCACAATCCAGAGGTATGTAGAGGAGGCATTTTCTCTTGGATGTTGAGGGTTCGAGAACTCAGCGAAGTCCGAAAGACAAGAGCGAAAAGTTTGGCCGACCCCTGCTATATAGCACCTGGCTACTGTCGCTCCAATCCGGTGACATCAATTTGTTGCTTTTTGTGTATATATATTTTTCTTTTGTCACACACTCAAATCAGTCATTGTTTGGACCTCTGCTAAATTATTTTTATTTAATTTTTTTTACTATAAATAAAAATCACTACAATTATATGATACAATACTATAATTAAATGAAAATGTAAATTTTATTTTGGGACACCTAATCCCCTTTGAATAATAAAAATGTACAATTTCGATAACATTTATCTGGCTTATAATAATAATTATAAAAAATCTGGAGCATGCATCACACAACTTTAACTTAAACCCCTTACTGGAAATAAATTTTAAAAATTTACATTTAGTTTCCAAGGAAATTTAGTTTAGTTTCCACTAAATAATATAACAATAGAATTATTATCAACAGCAATCACTTATGTTTACGCCTTTTTCATCACTTTCCCTTACCTTATACTTTATTTTCTAAAATCTTTAGCTTTCCAAAATGTTTATTTTGTTGGTCTGTTTTATATGCTTACCTTGACTTATGTCTGACTAAATATTATCTTAGTACAAATGCTGATTCATTGGCTTTGTCACTTTTAGATGTTGAGCCTCTTGATCTATTTGCTTGTTAAAAATATATTTATTCTATTTTCTTGGCTATTATGACTCCATCTATTTGTTTTTTTTTACGCCTTTATATTTATTTAAATAATGATCATTAATCATATTTCTTTTTCATTTCCAGCTATTTCAGCATTCTTCGGTTCTCTTGCTTGGTACTTAGGCTGTGTGAATGCTGGGATATTACTTCATTATTTATTATTATTGAATATCATGCGTTCTCCAATGTCATTTTTTGATACCACACCACAAGGAAGAATTCTCAACCGGTTCTCAAAGGAGATAGATGTTATAGATAACTTAATACCTTTTGTTATGAAACAGTTTTTCTCTATGGTGACACCAGTAAGTGATTTTATTTATATAAAAATTATTACTTTATTTAGACTAATTTATTCATTATTAAAAATATTTTATTTAGTAATTTTACTCTTTTTTTTCTCATTTTAAAATTTATTGATTAATTTAACAAATTCAATTATTTAACATGATTTTTATTTAAAAAATTGATTTACTTTGAATGTCACTTTATATTAATCAGACTACATATTTACTTGTATTGTAAATACATTGTTTTCAAATACATAGACTGTAAAAGTGAAACTTTTTTTTAATAATTATTAATTGAAATTTTCAATTAATAATTCTAAAAAAAAGTTTCACTTTTACAGTCTATTTGAAAATAAACTTTATTTTATATTTTTAACTTCAATCATTTACTTTTACAAACTTTTATTATTTAATCCAAATTGTGTAGTATTATGAATCTTTCCTTATAGGTCATTGGAACATTAATTGTAATCAGTTATTCGACACCAATATTTTTGGTTCTGATTCTTCCTATTGGCATTTTCTACTATTTCTTGCAGGTATTGTAACTTTATTGACGTAAATGATTAATTTAATTGATATATTTATATGAATTCTTGTAATTGAAAACATTAATTGCTAAATACTTTTTACAGAAATTTTATATTGCTTCATCCCAGCAGTTAAGGAGAATAGAATCTGTTTCTAGATCACCAGTATTTTCTCATTTCAGTGAGAGTGTTTCAGGTATCTCATGTTAATTTTATACATAGAAAAAATGAAATTGCAATTTAATTTATATTAGTTGTTTCATCCCAAGGAAGGTTTTAATCACTGAAAAAATGCTAAACACAATAATAAGTTATTAATTTATTATTTATGTAGCCTCATTTATTTATGGTCCCCATGTAAAGTTGTCTACTGGTATTAGATGTTCATAAATTTTCGATTGATATAACACACAAGGGAGGGAGGGGGGTAACAGACGGGGCATCACCAATTTCAATGAAACTTTTTTTGGTGATATTAGGTTGAAAAATATTAGGCATGTGTCTGAGGATTCTTGCCAATGCGCCCCAAGGGCCGAGAAACAAAATCATTTTAGATAATTTAAACAATTTCTTATATTATTGTTTTCTGCCTTTGCAGAAATATATCGAAGTCAGTCAGAAATCACCTCAATAAATCTAAATCCATGATAATTCAGGTTATATCATTCCCATTGAGGTTCGATATATATCAAGCTTCCATTGTAAAATCCTTAGGTGCCTTCAACCGTGTCCGTCGTTTAAATTTGCTAAATCCTCACAACTATTCAGTATTGTGGGTACTATACAGCGTGCCCCGTGTCTATTTCTAATATGTGACGGATGTGGCATCACCAATTTCAATGAAACTTTTTTTGGTGATACCAGGTCAGAAAAAATATTTGACACGTGCCTGAGAATTCTTGCCAATGTGAAAGTGTTTACAGCCATTATAACTTTAACTTTTTCTTCATATGAGAGTGTTTTACATTTTGCCATTGCACAGAATAAAAACCAAAGTCAAAAACAAAGTTTCTCACTTTTCTGTCACAAACTGTGCACACACTAAACAATAATAAACACTAAATTGTTTTATTAAAAGTCGTCTTAGGGTGGGGGTTGCAGGTTGTAACACATACGGTAATCGTACAATTCAAAGAATAAACTGAGTTTCGACTAATGCTATAGATTTTATCAAAACAACTTCGTATATATTGAGATTTTCCTATAAAAATATTGGTATATAGAGGTGCCAAGGCTCAAGCAAACTATGAAAATTCAAAATATCAAGGTCTTCCTGACTAGCTCTTCGCTATGCAGAGATAAAAATAAAGGGTTGATAGGCAGGTTCAAGGGGAATGAAAATTTTTTGATTTATCAAGAAATGCGATATATTAAGGTTCCACTGTATTAAAAATATTTTAAAAGCTACCTCTCTGTTTGGGGCATTACAGAGTTTTCTATTGTTGAAAGTAGTTAGTTTCTTCATAAACAAAAACTGGATTTCATTAATGAATAATTGTTTATTTTCTTCAGGTGCTCCAGTGATCAGAGCCTATAGCGCCCAGAAGAGATTTATAAAGGAATCGGAAATGAAAATAGACTTAAATCAATCTTCTTCTTACTCAAGCATTATTGCCAGTAGGTGAGTCATCAGATTGTATTAAGGGAATTTTTTCACTTTGTATTTTTTCTTACTATTTGATTATAAATTTTTTTATTTTATTTGATTTTCCACCCTACCCTGCCTAGAAGGCAATATGGGTGTTTGCAGGAGTGTGATGTTATGCATTTCTGCTTAACAACACACTGCTGCAAGTAAAACAGATTACAGTAGTAATAAGTAAAACAGAGTAGCTGTGCACACAGCCTGCTCTTCGGTACTTCAGTTTGGCCACCATTATCTTCTTCCCATCCTGGATCTTCTGTCCGGCGGCCTCTCTGGCAAGGTCCTGTCTCTCCTTCCCAAGAAAAAATGTGTTGGAACCACTATCGCCTTCCAACCACACACAAAGTTCTTGAAATGAGGATAATTCATTTCGGTCATCAGCTGAGGGAACTCGCTCTCCGTCAGAACATAGAGCCCTGTCTCCCTCAGTAGTTTGGCCCTCAGTGCCTCATAGGCAGTGCATGCTGTGATGATATGTTCGGCGGTTTCCGGTACACTACAACTGGGGCATAGGGGATCGATGTCTATACCATGTTTAAAAAGCTTCGCTCTGAAACTCCCATGCCCCGTGAGAATCTGTGAGACCCAGTAGTCCGGGAGGACCCATGTCGTTTCCAGTCGCGATCCGACGGTGGGAAAGAACTTCCTCAAGGTAGCCCCTTTAGTGGTAGTCACCCACCGCCGGTTCCATTCTTCTACTGTATACTCCCGAAGGATTCTCTTCCAACTGCTAGGGTCTGCATTGATCCTCACCCGGAGATCCGCCGGTAGATCCGTTGGGCTTTCCCTCCTTATCTTGTGCCGGAAGTAATCTTCTCGCAGCAGGAGGTCAAGAGGTATTCCTCCTGCTAGGACCTGCACCGCCTCATGAGACACCGTCCTATATGACCTGGTTACTCAAAGCAGAGCTATCCGCTGGATGGTCGCCAACCTACTCTTTTGTCTGTGCGAGAGGCTCTGATTCCAGGCTGGAGACGCGTACCTCAGGATACCCACTATAACTCCTTTATAAATGGTCATCGTTGCTGGGTGTCTGAGGCCCCAAAAAGCGCCACCAATACGACTGAGTCCATTAAGGGCTATGGTCACCCTACTTCTCAAATAGTCCAAGTGAGGCGTCACATTGAAGTTTCTACCAATCCTTACTCCAAGATAGGTAACTACCTCACCCGGGCGAATTCTTGATCCTTGGATGACCATAGTTATAGGGTGAGCCCTATCAGTCGTACCTCTTAAGAGGATGGCCTGAGTCTTGGAACCCGCCATCTTCAACTTCTTTCGCTCGCACCATTCTCCTATCAGGCTTTTATTATAAATTTTATTATAAATTATATAATCCATCCTTTTTCTATCATGGTGGTGATGTAAGTAGTGCTTTCTTGCTTTTTTATCTTATTGGACAATCCCATCTTCCCTCTTATGTCTTTAAACTCTTCTTCTTCTTTCTCTTGCTTCTGTTGCCTCTCAGCGTAGAACATGAGCCTCGGTCCACTTTCTTTAAACTCATATATACAATTCACTCCAGCAATACCACTCTCACCTTTTTGATCCTTTTATCACTTCTCATAAAAATGCTGCATATGAAATATATTTTATGAATTGTGCTAATTATTGCCTTCTCCCTTTTTCTCTATTTGTACTATAATTGCTATCAAGTGGTTCCTGGTGAGCTTAAGATGAGACTGAAGTGATTAATGAATAGTTTTTCACATTGAGGATACCCAAGCACTATCATGTCTCTTGATGGTATGCCAGGTTAAGGTGGCTTTTTTATAAACAATTTTTTATTATTTGTGTTTCGTCCTTTTTATATCCTTAGATATTTGATCCATAATGACTCCTCTACAACTTATTCTATACTCCTTCTGGATTACAACATGCCACATTAAACAAAAAAAAAATATTTATGTTAATAATTATTTATTACAATTATATTTATTTACAACTCGTTAGAAAGCCACTAATTAATACTCCAATATAATTTTAGGTGGCTTGCAGTGAGGCTGCAGATGATTGGAAACTTGATCATTTTCTTTGCTACACTTTTTGCCATAATTGGAAAAGATACTTTGAGCCCAGGTATCGTGGGTCTCTCTGTCAGTTATACACTGCAGGTATGGATGTTCTTTGGCATTGCTGGAATATTTTAGTTCAAGTAATATAAAAAAATGTTTTATATTTATATTTTTTGTCTTTCATTTTTAGATAACTGGTGCTTTGAATTTCTTAGTCCAAATGACATCAGAAGTTGAAAATAATATTGTAGCAGTTGAGAGACTCAAGGAGTATTCTATTACACCCCAGGTAAAACTCAAGTCTTCTTTGAATATAAGTAATATTTTACCTTTTTTTAAAATTATTTTTGTTTGAAAAAGTCTATTGATGTTTTAAACAATTTTAATAGATTTTTTACCCCTCTTACAAATTATTTGATTTCGATAAATATTTTTTTCATTCTTCATTAAATTTTAGAATTCATAAATACTATACCAAGAGCCTCTATTTATCAGACATGTTGGTTCCTTGAAAAAAATTTGATATATGGAAATTTTGATATATAGAACATAGCAATTTTTCTTCCTTGTCATTCTAAATATAAGTGCAATTATTTTTTAGGTTTTAAAAAGTAAAGGAAATTTTTTAGGGTTCAAGAAGTATCAAAGGCAATATTTTAAGGTTCAAGAAGTATCAAAGGAAATTTTTTAGGGTTTAAGAAGTATCAATAACAATTATGTATATGTATTTAATAAGGACAATTATTAAAAAATAATTTAATATAATTTTTGAGCGAAGTAGTTTCTAATGTCTTTCTGTGTATAATTCATCATAGAAATCATGTTTAACAGACAAGCTCACAACAAGATAGGCAAAGTTCAACTGAATTAAAACGAAAATTTCACTCTATGTTTGGAAAGAGATTAAGAGAATCTCACTCCAGTGGGTACCATAATAGCTTCTTCAGAAACTAGATCCTTGATAAATTTCCATGGCTTTGCGAAAGAGTGGAACATGTTTTTTTTTTTCTTATTTAATGTTTACCCATTCTTATGAATGCAAACTAAGGGCCCTTTTTTAATGACAATTCATTTTATATGCTTTTGAATGTGGGTTTATAGAGATTTGACTATGATATAGAAATTTTCGATTTATGAAAGTTCGATATACACAACCAATGTTAAGTCTGCACTTCTGTATGGCTCGGAAACTTGGAAGGTCACAAAGGGTGTCACCAGGAAGCTGGAGGCTTCACCATCTCCTAAACATCATATGGTCCGAAAAAGTCTCAAATCAAGAGCTTTGGTGCAGAGCCAGACAGAGGCCGATTGAGCAAGACTTAAGAACAAGGAAGTGGAACTGGATTGGCCATGCATTCCGAAAACAGCCTAGATCAGTGAAAGGTCAGCACTTGATTGGAACTTCCAAGGAGTACACCGAAATGGACGACCTCACATCACCTGGAGGAGATCCGCACTAAATGAGGCAGAGCAGACAGGAAGGACTTGGAGCAAGGTGAAAGAGCTGGCTGGGAATAGAGATGGATGGAAGTTGTTAGTTGAGGTCCTTTGCTCCACTGGGAGCTACAGGAGTTAATAGAAAATAAAAAAATAGATATACAGATATACTTGATGTATCATCTTTATATTTTGAAAATAATGATTGCATTTTTACTTCTGCTTAGTTTCTTCTAATAAATAAATATTTTACTTAATTTATGCAATAAAAAGTTTGTAAATGTTGGTAGGTAGGTGTCCATGATCATTTTCATACCCATGGAAGCAACACAAAATTTGATTGGTTAATGCATACTAAATGAGCTTTACAAAAGAAGCATAACAAAAGAACAAAGAGGGTTTAGAAAAAAAGTTTATTAATTCTTGCTACTTATTTCTCACTTTTGGAGGAGGATGGAAGGAAAAAAAAACTTTATAACTTCATTTATTAGATTATTTTGTATTTTAGGGGGCTAATAACCTTTAAAAAATACATTAACATTTAAAGTACTAATACATTTAAAAATTACTATCTTTATTAGCATTGTAATTAATTATGTTTGTGCAGTTATTGTTTGCTGCTATCTTTTTCTCTGTTTTTTACTGAAATGGAGTGAAATAAATATTATGTATTGTTTTTTTTAAAACTATCCTTGAGATGGGGCCTTTAACTCGTTATATTAATAATTAACCAAAAACATGATTCCTTTAAATTATATGCTGTATCTTATTGTATCAGGAAGCAGCTTGGGAAATCTCACCCAGTCTTGCACGACCAGACTGGCCTCAGGAAGGTAAAGTGGAATTTGTTGACTACCAAGTAAGATATCGGGAAGGACTGGAATTAGTACTTAAAGGAATCAATTTGGCTATCAAAGGTGGTGAAAAGGTAATGTTTCATTGTACTGTTTCTTATTTTTAATCAAATATATTTTTGTTACTTATTAATAGATTAAAATAATTAAATAATGCTATGATATTTATAAAATATATATGGGTCATTCTCCTATGACTCGTAAAATTTGTATCATTTGATTTTGAGGCTGTTTTTACATCTCTCTGATTATTATGGAGTTGACTCCAATTTTTGTATATATTAAATATATATCATTAGTAAATAGGGAATGGCCAAAATATTTACATTTTAAGTAAATTGTGGTTAAAATGGTTAGGATGTCATCAAGAACGGATGTCTCCAGGGAATGGTGAAAATGAGAGCTCAAGTATGTTTCCACTATCATTTCGGGTAATATTCGTTTTATAAGGTAGTAACCCTGAACTCCTTTGACATTGGACAATGCAATATCTCATAATGTAGCAGTTTAACCTTGAAATCCAGAGAATTTGTTTCAAATTGAACCTACAACTGAAATCATAGTGGTACTTGAGCTCTCGTTTTCACCGCACCCTGGAGGTATTAGTTGTTGACCTCCTAACCATTGGAAATGTTCAAAAATTTGAATACCATTAATTTTTTTAAAATAGTACACTTTTGTTTTGTAAATGCTACTTTCAATTTGAGCTAGGATTTTTTTTCATCAATGTATGCCAATGTGGGCAGTAAAATACTTGATAATTTTCAATTTTAAAATTTAAAATTTGCTTTAAATGTAAATAAAGGAATGAGATGGTCCGGGAGGCGGTCAAAAAATGGAAAATTAATAGTAAAAACTATTTATTAACATCAATTACCATTTGTTTTCCATTTTTTGACCGCCTCCCGGACCATCTCATTCCTTTATATGTTCTACGGTCAACCATTGATTATTCAATTAAATGTAAATATTTTGGCCATTTATTATTTATTAATAATAGATGTATTCATCAATAACAAATACAAAAATTGGAGTCATCTCCATAATAATTATTGCCATGTAAAAACAACCTTAAAGTTAAAAGACGCGAATTTGACAAGATTTATGAGAATGACCCACATGCAATTTAGATAAATAATTTCAAGTGCACATCAAGATTATCTAATAAAGTAATGTTTCATGGAAACAATTTGCTGGCTCTGTAAAAAGTCTATATGACTGGTTAGTTGTTAACCAGTATTTTAGAGGCTCTAAGACTCGTTTGTTGTTAACCAGTATTTTAGAGGCACTACGCTTTGAGCACGCAATCTTCCATTTATATCCTAACAAAAAAAAAATTTCTTTCCTCAGATTGGTATCGTGGGCCGTACAGGTGCTGGTAAATCATCAATTACTCTTTGCTTATTTAGAATAATCGAGTCCGCTGGGGGCAAAATTCTCATCGATGGTATTGATATTGCTAAACTGGGACTTCACGCATTACGATCCCGACTCACCATTATTCCTCAGGTAAACAAATATTATTTCTTAAACATACAAATATTCCTCTCTCTTTTACCACAATTATATTATAATTTTATTTCTCTTAAATAAAATAAAACATCAATTACCCAAAGATCTAATGAGTTTGTTTAGCCACCTAGAATAAAAAAATCAAAAATATTTTTATAAAGAAGTTTAAATTTTTCTCTTTCATTTTTATATTTTAAATAAATAATTCATTTCTATCATAATTCCTCAAACTCTTCATAATCTATAATGTTATTTTTTAATTGTGTTAAATATATATTATTTTTGAAATGAGGAACAAAATTAAGAAATAATAATCCAGTTTTTAAAATGAAAATTAAGGCTATCAGCAATTAACTATGACTGAAAATTTTAATTTATATCTCTATCAAAAGTGTAGCAACTGATTAGTCTTGTCTCTTTTTTTTTGGATGTGGAGCCACAGATTAAATATAATTTCAATTTAACAGGATCCGGTTCTGTTCTCTGGAAGCTTACGTATGAATCTTGATCCATTCGGTCACTACAGCGATGAACAAGTCTGGAGAGCTCTAGAACTGGGACATCTCAAACCTTTTGTAAAAAGTTTACCTGCTGGTCTGCAACATGAAGTAACTGAAGGCGGTGAGAACATAAGGTGAGACATTTTGTTTATTAAAGTATTGACAGTTAATACTTCTTACTATAATTAATGCCCATAAGCATATTTTTCTCTATATTCAATTTATCTTATGAATTACCAGCAGTTTATTAAAAGATTTTTTGAGGAAAAGGCAAAATTATGTAGCTACAAGTCAGATCCACACTGAATCAAAATCACTTCTTTTGTACTATCTAAGCTAGGTTTTTCTAAAGTATTTAAGAGCTCGAAAAGGGTTTCATCCAGTCTCGTGAGAATAATTGAAGAAACATTTGCGCATAAAATAAGTGTTCCACATTAGAAAAACAAGCTTAAAATTATGATGGAGAATCAAAAATACTTGACCACTAGACATTTCAAAATTTCAACTATTGCATAGGGTGTGACTTCATCTAGAGATGATGAGATAAGGAATTTTTCACTATACAACTTTGGTACTTAAAGTTGCTATAAATAACTTATTATAATAAATTCAGAAATATAAACTTTATTCTCCTTCTTTAGTGTGGGCCAGAGACAGCTGATTTGCCTTGCTCGAGCTCTTCTCCGTAAAACTAAGATCTTGATCCTGGATGAAGCTACGGCAGCAGTTGATCTGGAAACTGATGACTACATTCAGAAAACAATCAGATCTGAGTTTAATGACTGTACAGTGCTCACGATAGCCCATAGGATAAATACGATTATGGACTCTGACAGGTAATACATTTATTTGTTAGTTTTTATAGAAATTTAATTTATTATAAAATAAAAACTTAATTGAAATAAATTAAAGTATTGTAGTAAATGATATTATGAGATCATGTCTTAATGACAGGAGTGTGTTGAAAATTAGTATCTTTAATTAAGAAAGAGCTAAATAAATTCAAATAGTTAGAATGTATTAGGTCTTATATAAAATTATATAACAGTTTTATGTCTTTTATAAATAACAAATAAACCTTAGTTGTTTGTTTATTTTCTTCTTTTTTTTTTTTTTTTTGCTATAATATGACAGAAATATAATCTTATTTAATAATTTAACCAATTTATTATTATTATTTTTTAATAACAACTTATTTATTAATTTTATACAGTCCTGTCACCTCTGCTCTATCCATTTTAGTATATGTGATAATTTCTATTATTATTTTATTTAATTAAAAAAACTAAACAAAAAATCAGTGGAAAAATCGTTACTTAACTATATGTTCTGTTGGCTTCACTTATAACCTACACTGTAGCTTTTCTTATCAGTTGTATATTTTGTTTATTAATATAATTTGTGTATTAATAAGTGATTTTTTATCCTGTTTTTTGATTGAAAAAATTATAATAATTTGGGAATTTTCCCTAAAGGAAAAAAATGCATTTAAGTATTTTCAAAGTTTTCCATCAAAGAAAGTCTGTGAGAATGGATATGATATTTCCATTACATAAATAACTAAATTTAAATTACGGTAAGGCACCAACTTCAACTGAAAAGCAACCATTGGGTGTTTGTTTATCTCTACAGTAATGATCATTAGATATTATTAAAAAGCAGTAATAATTTTGTTAAACCCAAAGAATAAGAAATTTAAAATCCACGACATAAATTCAAAGTTTTGGAATTATTCCTTTTTTTTTTTTTATTTTTTTTTTAAAGAAAGGGATTTTAGTAAAGAAGTATAATTAAAATTTAATTTTTGAACACTGTCGCTTAAATTCTCATAAATTCGAAGAAGATAGACGTTTTTAGGGTAAGGCTATGATAAAAAGAAACAACAGAACAATGTGTTTATTTATGTTCTACCACTTAATACAAATGCAACAAAAAACTAGTTTCAGCCAATTTTGATTACAGATTATTAGCTATTACAGCTCTTTTATGTAACGGATTAATATATTTATGAAATTTACCAATTTAGCATTATCCTTAATATTTTAATCTCAATTTTTAATGAAATTTTCAGAGTGCTGGTTCTTGATCAGGGTAAAGTAGTAGAGTTCGATAGCCCAAGTGAACTCTTGAAAAACAAATCTTCGATTTTCCATGGCATGGCCCATGATGCAGGTCTGGTCTGAAGTACTAGAAGTTTTTTAATCCATGATGTTAAGGTTACAAGTATTTCTTTTCAGTAACCTGTAATGGTATATTTTCTTACCAATGCTCGATGTTTTAATCCCTGTGATTGTCTTTGTTTTTATTTATTTATTAGGGATCTGTAAATATTGTTAGAAAGTATTATAAGCTAATCTGTGTTGAATGTTTCAACTTGCGAATCTGAATCACAATTAGTTATAATTGTCTTGATATTTTTAGTAATGAATTTTTCAGTTCATTGTGAAAGAACTGAATTAGTTTATTAATCAGTAGATTTTAATATAATTAAAGGAACCTCTTGTAGCAAAAATGTGTCCATAAACCCTTTGATTATTAAAAGATAAAAAAACAACAACTATGTTTTAATAAAACTGGCTAAAATAAAGTTTTTATATAAGAACTGTATTAAGTATACTTAATTATTATAAATAAAAGCATTTATTTAAAAAAAACAATTTAATCTTTGATTGAAGTAATTACAGTTTTTTTTTAATCTGAAGTAATACTATATGTAATGTGAGAATTGTGCATAAATTGTAACATAATTTATTATTAATATTTAGATTAATTAAATTTTGTTTTAATGAAAATAAATTATTAATTTTATAAGTAACTTTTATGTTATTATTGTTATTCGTTATTTATACACCAGATTATGGAATTGCCAAAAAAACACATATTACAAAAGTATAGACATTCCAATCAAAATTTCTTAGACTGATTACAGACTCATCTCCCTGTGACAAACTAGTATAAAAAAAACCTTACATACAGACTTACATATTCCGTCAGTTATATATCCCATCCATTCAATCTATTGCTTTCACTACATGATCTGGAACTACATGTTCACAAACAAGAACAAACAGGTAGTGACATGACAGCTATTGAAATTCCAGACATCATTCATTGCAGGCTAAAGAAGAATTGGATGAGGGATCTCCTAATAACCAGTAATATTTAAGCAGGCCTGGAGATAGTACTGCTGGATCCCTCATGCCTTATCATGTCAATTATTATTGTGATTGTAAAATCACATTCGCTGATTATATTATAATTTACAGGTGTGGATAAAATGCTGAAGTTAAAAAATAAAAAATATGTATCAGATTTGATACATAAATAAAATAAAAAATGATATTTTTTATTAATATCTTAACATCCGATATATCAATATTTTACAACGATATTCTTTCATTTGAATTGGCAATATCCTTTTTTTATTCATCAATTTTTAATTTTTTAAATGGCGCTACTTAACAGTGTCACATAAACCTGTAGCAAAACCATGCTATAGAATGTTTTGCCAAATGTAAGGCAAATGGTTCGACAAATGTGACAAATATTTTCATATATTGGGGGGAGTAAAAAAAAAATTATCATTTCAAGGGTTAAAATGAAGTTTATTTTTTTCTTACATCTCTGTTAATTCTAATGTTGTTATTGGTATTTCTTAATCCTAATACTGTACTGAATCATTTAGTAAACATAATGTCTCTCTGTGAGACTCAGTACTTCTTTGGCATTCTTTCAATTAAAATAATGCTTAGGTATGAAATTCAAGTAATTATGCAACATTACTGGAAAAGGAAATTTTCAGGCGCTGAAATCAAGTGTTTGATACCTGAAGTTGAAGAGAGACCTAACCTTAATGAGTAGACTGTGAGGAAGTAGGTGGTTTCCCAAATTTGAAAGTGGCGATATAAGCTTGGAAAGGCTCAGGGTTGTGGACAGTAAGACTCCATGACATGCTATTGAGAGAATGATCTCACAAAAGTACTCGGCAGCTATCCTCCGATCTTGGTTTCTCACAGTCAAGTGTGAATCTGTATGTTTTTTTTTAATTTTGAAGGCGTAATCCACTATGAGTTTGTTTCGGAAGGGCTTCTCTCGATTCCGAGCTTTATTTGGAACAGCTGCAACGAATGCACGAAGTTTTGGAGAGGCGATACCCGGCGTTGGTGAATAGGAAGAATGTTTTGCTGCAGCAGGACAACGCCCGGCCGCACACTTCGCGACACACGAAGTCAAAAGTTGCTGTAATGGATGTCATCGAACTTCTATAGCACCCATCCTATAGTTCTGATCTTGTGCCTTCGGAATTTTATCTTTTTCGAGCAATGGCTCACTTTCTTAAGAAGAAAACATTTCAAACATTGGTGGAGATAAAAATTGGAGTAGAAGACTTTTTCCTGTCGAAATCCAAAGAAAAGTAGGGAATAGAACAGCTGGCTTCTAGATGGCAACTAACCACAGAACATAATGGTATAATGGATGGTATTTCGAAAGTTAGAAGAAATTTGTCCTTTTCCATGGCCAATTTATTGTTAGCTGGGCTATAGATTCCCAGAATTGACATATTGCAGCCAAATATCCTCACGTCTAATCTTATTATCCTTTCCGAGATCATCTCATAGAAGCTTATGCATCGTTTGTGTTTCCATCGGATCATAATAGAGACACCAGCCCTAGCTCGCTCACCTTTATCCACCTCCAAATATGGATCCAATTCTCAATCCTTTCCTGCCCTCTCCCTTTCACCTTTGTTTCCGTCAAAACGGCGATGTCAAACTTCGACTTCTCCAACTCCGCGAACACCTCTGCTTTTTTATTCGAGAGACTCATGCACATTCCAAGTTCCGATTTGTAATGTCTTTTCTGACTTAATTTAGCTTATAGCTTTTTTTTTTCACTAACAGGGTGCTGGTCTGATAGAAATCCCCAACCTGAAGGACCAGGGGTTTTCTGTCGGGGTCACCTTCCCTTAGACCGGCTGCCATCCCTGGCTAACGGGCCCTGTCTGCCCGGGCATCCCCGCTATGCAGGAGAGGCTGCACTTATTTAGAGACGGTGCATAATCGCCTATTACCTCATCGTCATTGGGCTCTTGGGGTAGTTGTGAGAGTGGCCGCCTTGATAATGCTGCCGTTCGTGGTTCGGGATTGCTTATTCAATATATTCACAGCTGGCCTGTCGAGCTGGCTGCGGACCCGCTCGGTAGCCTGAACTTAGCCATGAGTCTATAAATAAATTTTGATAAGACCGAATACCTAGCAGTAAACTGCAAAGAGGCCATGTGCCTTCAGGTTAACGGGAACATATGCAAGCGGGTAGATTCCTTTAAATAGATTGGGGGTCAACAATAGATTGGAATGGAACGTCAGAACCCGATGTTAGGAGGAGAGTTCGTCTGGCAAGAAGGGTGACTAGAATGTTGCACCCAGTTCTTTCTTTCGGTCATCTCAACTGACAACAAAAGGCGGATTTTTAGATGTATTGTTGAGCCCTCCCTCAGCTACGCCGCAGAGACCTGGACACATAACCCAGGACTCTACTCCAAATTGCAAGCGGCATAGATGGATTTCTGGAGGAGATGCCTGAGGATCAGCCGGCTGGATAGAGTCACGAATGAGGAGATTAGAGACAGGCTAGGAGTGACCGAGAGAGTTCCGGAGAGGATTGGAAGGAAGAGGCTGCGATGGTATGGGCACTGCCAGCGGATGCCAGAACGTAGGTGGCCGAGGAGACTTCTGCTATGGGAACAGCCAGGGAGACGGAGGAGAGGAAGACTCCGAACCCGGTGGAAGGACTGCGTGGAGGAGATGGCCGGCAAGGAACTTGAGGAGGAGGAGTGGTGGGATAGAGAGAAGTGGAGGGACACTCTGACTTAACCAGCCCATTGAGGGATAAGACCTGTAAAAGTAAAAGTAAGTTGAAGACATTTCATGTAAAAAAAAAATAAGCTTCATTTGTTTGTTTTTTCTTATCCCAATATTATTGTTTTTGTTGGCTATATTCAAAATGTTAAAAGCATAATTAAATTCAATATTATGATTGTATGTGTTGCCAGTGCTATTATATTAATATTTTGGAAGTTTTTACTATTATTTATGTTTCTTAATTCTTGTTTTTATCAATGCTTTAAAGCTTTTAATTTGAATCAAATTAAAATTTCATGAAGCATTACTGAAGTACTAATAGTAATCTTGGAATATGCTTAATTGGAATAAAATAAGAGATTTCGTTAAAATTAAATGGTTCAAGGAATAAACAATATTGATTGTTATCAATGAAGTTATAATAGAACCGTTAGTTTCCAAGGTTTTTCGCTGGGATTATTTTTTATAGTTTTGCTTGTCATAATTCCATTTACAATAAAATGTTACAAAAAGAAAGCATACAAATAATTCGTTTAAGAAATGGTTATTGGAAAAATAAGGAAAAGTCTTCCAAAATCGTATTGAATTTAACACAAAAGAGGTGTGGCGATGAACCCGACCGCTTTGAACTGCAATACCTATATATCTTTATTCAGGGAGGTCATAGCTTTATAATAAGCCCTCATTCAAAAAAGTTTAGTGCAATTTTTGGTGAATTTGACTGGTCACCATTTTGTATTCCGACCGATATTGGCTGAAAAACTGATAAATTCACGCTTATCATCATAGGCTCAACCAATTTAGATATACGGTTGATTTAGATAGTTCGGGTTAAATTGACCTGTTGTCAGCTCTTAGAGCATATGAGGCGATTCCTCAATGTGAGTTAACTAAGGCAAAACGATGAATAATCAGAATTCTACATTAATTATGTAATTATAATTTCAAATTCTAATATGATCCACGTTTCTAAAAAAATGTAGCATTATAAATAGAAAAATAAAATTATAAGGTGACCTGTTAAGAAGTGAAAATATGGTCGAAAGTTTGGTAAAATGGTGTAATAATGATATCTATAACAAATTATTTGGGATGATTGATCCTTATCTAAATAATTTTAATAAATATGTTTAATTGATAAATTAAATCAATATGTTGTAATATTAATAATCTATTAAAATACTATCAAATATTATCAATTACTTTATTATTTCAATATTGCCGATTAAACTAACTATTAGCCAATAGAAAGGAATTAAAAAAATTTCAACTTACTTAAATTACACGACGCGATTGAAAAAAAGAAGATGAATCCAAAATCATGTAAAAAAAGAATTCACATTATAATCGATAAGTAAAAAAAAACAAACAGAAATGTGGTTTTATCAATTCTTATCAGCTCAGCAATCAGCTGACTAACAAGACTAGATGATTGGCATTAATAAAGAGTAATATGATAATATCGATCACTTCCAACCAAACCAATATTAAGAACCAACACCAAAAATTGTTCAGCCTTGTTAAACTAAGCTATTATTGTATAAAACTAAATGTAATATGTTATGAATTGTACCTATTATTATTGCAGTCAAAGAATTATTTTTTAAATAAGTTTGTTGATTTTAGGTAAATACTTTAATATATAAAAATAGAGGCAGGCTGTTGCTATTTCACCAATTTATTTATTACGATGCAAATTTTCGGCCTACAAGCCATCCTCAGGCATCTCTGTAAAAGGCCCTTATTTAGTTCAATTCATAACATATCACAGAATTAAATATTCTAATAAATACCATGTACATACTAAAATTATTTAAAACGCATATATTGTCATATTTAAGTCCAATCCGGACCAAGTCGAATTATACAGTGTCGCTAAAAAAATAAATAATTATAATAAAAACGCAACAAAATTGAGGTTGAATCAAATTTCATTACAGTTTGAAATGCAAAATTCCTATTAAGTTAATATCAATAAAACACAACTTTAAAAATAAAATAACAATAAGGGAGCCATCTCAGTATATATGGAATATAGTGTATATTTCGACTTGGTCCGGATTGGACTTAAATATGACAATATATGCATTTTAAATAATTTTAGTATGTATATGGTATTTATTAGAATATTTAAGTATATTTAATTCTGTGATATGTTAAAAATTTAACTAAATAAGGGCCTTTTACAGAGATGCCTGAAGATGGCTTGTAGGCCGAAAATTTGCATCGTAATAAATAAATTGATGAAATAGCAACAGCCTGCCTTTATTTTTATTTTTTTTTTTCTTAATCATTTTATTCGCACCTGTATTTTAAAAAACAAACAGCGAATGTGATGATAACATCCGGTTCCTTAACATCCTATCGTTATAAAACGATAAGGTGTTAGGGCACCGGCACCCAGCGATCTATCCCAGTCAAATTAGACCAAAAATATGCCGTGTCTCAAATGAATTCAGACAAAGCTGGAAATGATTTTAATCCCTTCTGGGAATCCCGGATAAAAATAGTATAAGTTTGTGACGGTTTCTGAGTACGGCTAAACTTTTGAGAGCCAAAATCTTCGAAATGTTTCCAGGTTTTTGGCTTATAATATCAGAAGGGTGCATCGCTCAGAAAATTTTACTCTTACCTAAATTAAACATAAGGCATGCTTGTTTTTCAATATTGCCTTTGAATGTGCCATCAGACCGTCAGGAATCCAGTTAGGAGGGAGAATTTTCAATAAATTGTGTCAAATCCTAGCTTATGTCGACGATTTGGAGTGTCTTCCTTAATCTCCAAAGAACAGCTGCTAAAGTTTGATTGCAGATAAATAAGTCTAAAACAAAATATATGCTCTGCAATTCTAAAAGACGAGAGTATCTAGGACGAAAAGTAAAAATCGGAAACTTCAACTGCGACTGTGTAGAGGAATTTATTTACCTTGGAACAAAGTTGAACTCGGCCAATAATATGCAACCGGAGATTCAGCGTCGGATTAAGGCAGTCAATAGATGCTATTTTGGGCTTCAGAAACATCTAAGAAGCAAATCTCAGACCCTAATCAGACCCGCTCTCATATATTCGTCAGAGTGTTGGACTCTGACGAAGGCTCTGGAATAATCTCTATTGAGATTATGGAAAGAAAGATTCTTCGAAGGATTAGAGGACCTGTGTGTAACTACGGTATATGGAGATCGAGGAAAAATGCTGAGCTAATGAATCTCTCCAATGACCATGACATCTTTCATTTAATAAAGACTGGACGCCTGAGATGTTAAGGGCATGTTATACGACTGAATGATAACGAAGTCATCAAAATGCTCTTAGAGCAAAAAATATTCGGACGTAAAAAAGTTGGGAGACCCCACCTGCATTGCGTGGCAGTAGATGCCCATAAAATGTTGGGAATCAGAAATTGGAGACCAGCAGGGGAAAATAGAGAAGACTGGCAGCTCCGATTGCGGAAGGCTATGACTCATCATGGATTGTAGCGCCATCGAAGAAGAAGAAGAAGTTAAAGAACATGATATTCTTCATCGAATAGTCTTCTTAAACATTAAATTTCATTCAGCGATTTGGTCACAATCAGTAGTCAAATACGGGAAAATTTTAGCATTTTGGATGAAAAGTGTGTTATGCTTAGTTTTACACGTCTGTAACTCAAAAAAGGTTATTCCAAATGAAAAATGTTCTTTTTTGTAAAGCTGTAGAGCATCAAACTTTAAGTTTATAAAATTCCTATTTTGTATAATTTTCTCATTACTTTGTATAACTACACGCCAAAAGTTAAAAGCAGCCGTAGTGCTGATTTTCCACAAAGTGGCTATTTTATAGTGTCATCACGTCTAACCTCTAAATTACTTATTTTAGCTTAGGAAATTTTAATACTATAGTTAATAATTTTAAAGGAACTCGTATCATGTATACAAAATTAAACACTGAAACACCTTTCTTGTTTTCTAGGCAGACCGTCTCCCCCATAGAAGTGGAGATCAATTTCAAACAATATTTCGGCATGTTTGAATGTTTTTTTTTTCGCGGATTTTAAGGTCTTGCACACTTCTACAGCCCCTCCAAATTGAATTAGAAGGTTAAAAATTGGTTTGTGCCTTTTGGATTTCTCAACTTTTTTCTCCCAGCCCCTCCAAATTGAATTAGAGAATTGAAATGTGAGAATTGAGATGGTATTGGAAAGTGCCTTTTGAGGATCTCAACTTTTGTTCTTCCTCCACCGCCATTTTGATATTTTCTATTTTGTATTTTAGTTAATATTAAAGATAATTTAAAATACGATTTTAGTGACGGAGCTTTTGTAAATGTATTAATTAATTAATTAATATTTCTACAATTGATAACAAAGAATAATAGAATATAAAAATAAATGATATCAGGTAATGAAGCATTTTACTATTTTTTTGCACGATAACTGCTAAGATTTTCGCAAGTCTTAATTGGGCAAATATTCAGTAAATGTGCGATATGATGATCTCAATGAGAAATTTTGAAACTCAGTAACTCAAGTATTTAGTAGCTTTTCTAATGAAACCACGCACCGGTAATTAAAACAGATAGTTTGCTTCTACGTTATGGCTAGAACGAAAACAATTAGCACACGATTACTGCATTTCGGTCCTGAAATATTTTGAAATAGACATTTTGTCTACTCGTTTATGAATTTCTCCAATTCTGTTCGGAAATAAACTTGCTCTGATATTTAATGACACTTATCTGCGCCATGAAAAAAAAAAGAAGTTGTCCTTGATCTAAAAAAAACTTTTAAAATGTGATAATTAAACATTTTTTATGTTAGTTTTAACTATATATTTCTTGTGTTTGATGTGTAAATGAATTATTTCCATGTTTATATATTTTGAAATGTATAATATCTATTTTTTTCCAATAAAATATACATTAAATAATACACACCGTCATATCCAAAGTTGTTTAACTTCAAGAAAAGAATAATCTTTTAAAAAATTTCAGCCTGTAGCACCACTTCGAAAATCTTTTTAAAAATCGAGGATGTCGATATGATTTCGGTAAAGATGCCTTAAGACTTTGGTTTATCCTGCTCTATACCTTGGAAAGTTTTAGTAGGTTTTCTCTAAATTTTCTTTTTTCTTTTAGGAAAACAGCAATTGAATTCCGTGTTATTAACTTTGGAGCGTGATCCGAAAATTCCTGTTGATAGTTCATGAGGTCCAGGTTTTTAGGCAACATTGAGAATTTTTTCTGACGAACAGTGTTTATAAAAAAAAATAAGAAAAGGTGGTGAAAAAATAACAGCGTTTCAAGGATAAATGGGCTATTTATGTGGCATAAGAGGAAACTAGAAATCTGAAACTTTGGTAATTGGAATTCCTAGTGAGGGTGTGCATATCTGTCTAAGTCGGCAGGCATTTATCGCTCTGGGGCACTTTTACCTATCTCACTCGGTCAAAGTATTTCACTCTAAATGAAACTTAAAACTTTAGTTTAACAAAAAAAAAAAAAAAAAAAAAAAAACTTGATATTATTTTTTAAAAGTATTTTTTCCAATAAGTTAAAATCTATCAGAAAAAAAATCCTATGCAGTTTTTTAGTTGCAAACCTGTGTTATTTTCAAATATGTTACATTTCATCATAAATAACAGCTGAAAGTGATAACAGTTAACAAATAGCAGGTTACTGATTAGCAAATAGAGACCCATTTATAGCGAAGAGCAGTCTTTATATCAGCTGATTCTCTTATCGTTGGCCCATTGTAAACAAAGTTGAATTTATATGCGATGATCATTCAAATACTGATGCAATGACTTGGTCACAGATACTTGGATTGTATAATGCCTAATAATTATTTCCTTGAATTATTTGAATTGAATAATTGAATCCTATTCTTATCTTTATTCACTAAAAAACATTTTAAGTGTTATTAATATACTGTTTGCGATTAAATGTGACCTTCTTTGTATATCAAGGTAATCGACTATTAAAATATCCTATTTTAGCGTTTATTTTAATGTCTCTCTACTCGCTAATATAGTTCGTTCCGATTTAATAACAAGCCAAGATCTATCGAAGCCTGTATCAATGTTAAAACCGACTACTTTTGAAATAAGAACCTTATCCTCGCCAAAGCTAGTATTTTTTTTTTTGTTTCACGAAACGGCCATTTAAGACCACGCGAATATCATAACTTTCCGTTTATCATTTTCGCTTTTCTTTTCTCCCAGTATCTTCTCATCATTTCTGCGTGCCTTTGCTTCCTTTCTTTCGACCACGCAGTACCCTTCCGTTTTTCTTAATTTTCCACAAGAAGCTTGACTTCTTTTAATTTGTTTCCATATTGTTCTCTATTCAAGCAATTTTTGTCTGTTATTTCCAATTTTTTTGTTTCCTCTCTCATTTGTTTCACATATCCTCCTACGTTCTTGTATTCAAGGATTCCAAAGTTAGTATTATTTTAAGAACATTGCAATATATGTATAAATTTTCTTAAATTTAATTTTATAAAAAATTGGTTTCTCAGATCTTTATAGTGGCGTCATTTGTTGTTGTTAACTATTACTCTACTAATCATATCAACTCATAAAAAAATGTTTAACATATTTCATTGTCAGTAAAGCCATACAAACGAGGCGACGAGGATTCGCTCCTTCTAGGAAAATGGTCCATATAATGAAATGTCACAGACATGTATAGAAATTATCCATTCATAGTATTCCAACATCAATTCTAAATTACAAGGTCCCGAGGCCATTTTCTTTTCAGACGCCTCGGAGGATTATTGGGAATCGAAGAGGAAGGAAGATTTGAAACTAGAGAGTGAATGGAGTTTGTCATGGAAGGATAGGCACCTGGTTCGGAACGAATCGGCAACATATGGAACAGTAAGGCCATTATGGATGATTTTATTCATGACAAAATAAGGAGCGTTGAGGATTTTACAAAGGATTTTGGATTGTAAGGATTGGATACGAGAGGAATTCGATGGTTTAGTGGAGACCCAAAGCTCCTTCATATGTTCAAATAAGCCTTATTATTATCATTTAAATGCGCCTTTTGTAATTAATTGGAGGCTTAGAGCGTTTATCTAGTAAGCATTGAAGTAGTCGAAAACGGCGAGCAGTTTCTTGTCGTTTCATTCTTACATTAGGACTCCAAGTTAAACGTTTGTCAAGATTGAGTCCTACGTAGCGGATCTGTTCAATAGGGATGTGGAACGTTATTAAGGGACACTGTAGGACAGGAAGCCATTGGTTTACGACGAAGGATAAAGGTGATTTGATGAGATTTTTCGGAATTCATTTTAATCTCCCAATTACGACACCATTCTTCAAGTTCTGCGATATATAATTGAAGAGTTTGGGGTGCAATTAATAGATCATTATTGACTGATAGCACACATGTATCATCAGTATACGTGGTGACAGTGTTAGGATGGGTTGGGATGGCAGCTGTATAAACTGTGTACACCTGGGAGGTTGGGAGTAAAATTTTTAATGTACATGGTCATTGTTTAAGTTTATCTATCCTTGTTTGAGATATATCTCAAAGTTATTTATATATCTGGCCACCTCTGTCTGCTGCACCATCACTCCTTGAGATTTGGTACTTTTCCTCAAAGGCTCCGTCAATATTCTAAATTAGATAAATCCAACCTAGTTTATTTATATGTTTAACAATTAAAAATTTAGTCCGTCAAACAGAGGAGTACAATACTTTTTGCAAAGACTTTTTATTTTTCTAATTAGGTATTGATAAATTATTTGCCACTTCTAGAAATTTGTTTTATTGAAAACTAGTTTCGAATGTTATACATTCATCCACAGTTCTAAAAACATACAAAAAATTCAAAAATAAGCAATTCAAAATATAGTTTGGTATTATTATACATATTAAATTAGATTAATATAAATCAGTATTATAAAACATTTATGAATTATGAATTTAATTAAGACAAGAAATCAAATAGATGTTGGTACTCACCAAGGTTTAAATGGCTTGTATCAAACAGAAAAGTTTATACTGGTTTCTTCTCGTATTGTACAAACAATGAACGAGAGGTAGGTAGGATGTTTATGAAACATCCTAGGATGATTAGGAAACATCCTACCTTGATTAGGAAATATCCTAGATTGATCCTTCTATACCATCATGCGGATGTCAACTTTTTATTTTTCAACTCGTTAAGAAGTAGTGAACGAACGATTGAAAATAATACTAATTGAATCCCTGCTATCGCAATAAAGTTATTTAATGGAGCTTATAATATTTGTTAATGAATTACTTCATTGTCGCTATCGATAGTGTTATGTACCAAATAATGGATAGGGGAATAATAGTAAGATATGTTCAGGGCCACGTGTCCAAGAGCAGGCAAATTGGTGCGGTCAGAGGAATATAAAAAACATTCTAAAAGGAGATTTCAGAGTAACATTGATATAATCCTGTTTACTTGGGATAATAATGTCATAACAGATCCAAAAGGCTTCAAAAGAAACCATTAGGTAGACGAGAATAGAAAGAAGAAATAACTCCCTTCTAAAAGAAATAATTCCCTTCCACCCTAACCATCCCACTAATAGAAGAGGTAAGGATGAAAATGAGAGGATTAAAAATTCCGAAACTTAGACTGAGAGGATTATTTACAAGGAGAATGGCTTCGAAGGACTTGGGATTTGGAGATACTTGCTGAGCAGACACATGCTGAAGCCCTCTCGTCCTGGTGAGGGACTGAGTTAGATCTCAGAAGATACGCGGAGGAAAGCTGACCAGATCACTCTTAAACCCTCTAGATGATCTTCACAGTACAGTCATCAATTCCCACAGGTAAGCTTATGTTCTATTAATGTTATAAGCTTATGTTCACGTTAGCGATAGTCTAAGTAATATTGTTATGAACATTAAAGGACAAAACTAAAGAATTACACACGAATCACTCCTAGATTAATTAGTAGAAACCCATCAATATGTATATAAGTATACATGTGCATAGCATAAAGATATTAATCGAATAAAAGAAAGTTTTTATAAAAAAAAAAAAAAAAAAAAAAAACTGTTTCTCTTCTTACCCAAAGCCAATATAAACTAGAATAAAATCATTATTGATGTAAGTCTGACTGTTTATATTGACAAATTAGTAAATAATGTTGATCACAGAATAGGCTTTGGGAGAAGTATTCAATTTTATGACTTATAAGGTTATTTTCTGTAATTCATTAATCCCTTCATGAGTATTCATTAAAACACACCATCTTTTATTCATATTTAGCAAAAGGCGTTACACACAGCTATAGTAAGCCTTTTTCAATAAAGTCTGAATGTGTAAGTTTTAATAAACAGGAGGCTTGTTTCACAAGAAGTTGAAGGTTATCTTTTATTTTAGTATTCAGTAATAGCTGGTTACATAATATTGCCGGTCCAATTTTAAACTTACGAATGAGAAAAAATCGATTTTTTGTTTTTTATTATTTTCGATAGCATTTCGGTTGATATAGTATGTAGTAAAGTTACGAATCTGTTACGGTATTAGAAAGTGCTGAGATTGCAGTTACATTTTTACGGAAAACGTCTGCAAGACTGAAGCTTCCATGTCAAACTAACGAATATGCGTATTATTATAAAAGTAAAACAATAATTAGTCATGGAATAATAATCGAAATCGGTTCATAAAAACAGAAGAATGTAACAGTTTCGACTTTCGACTTTAACAGGAACGACGATATGAAATGAGAGTGTAATATACAATATATTCGTCTGTTTAGCAATTATCAGTATTTAATCTGAATATTTTTTTTTTTTTTTTAATCTCATTTTCAGTTGATTTATATGGAAACAAGCAGTCTACAGGAAACAGTCTTGTGGGTACAGACATCTTACCTATGGCACACTAGTACAGGGGTCGGCAACCTGCGGCTCTTTTAGAAAATTTTAGACTCTCTGAATACTAAATATTTCTGTATAAAACTATCCCAAATTTTAGATACGATTTTTTTAAGACATTTGATTCCTTTACACATAAGATTCAAAGTGCCACAGAATAAGATAAAATAAGCACTTCTATATTTTTCCATGTTTTTTTTTTCTTCAATATAGATTTGGCTCTTTGTCACCAAAAGGTTGCCGACCCCTGCACTAGTATATAGTTTAGAATATGGGCTGCAACAAAGTCAGGTGTTGTAGACAAGCCCAAACTGCGGCATTGTTAATCAATCTTTTCAAACAAGCAAACAAAACGGTGGGGACGCCTCGCGCCTTTGTAGGAAAGACAATAGACGATTGTTATGTTATTTTTTGAGACCTTAGATACTTTCCCCCCTTTTTTTTTTCTTTTTTTTGTAATATTTTGATTAACAATAATATCCTTTTTTTCACCCTGCGTCTAGTCCGTTTAAAATAAAAATGTATACAATCAACAAAATGTGGGTTTTATGTCTTAAGAGTTTGTCGAGGTTGAGGTTATGATTAAGGAATTTTATGAGGCCTTAAGGTTATGAGGCCAGAAAGCCTCGGACAATGCGTGTCCATGTTGGATTATATATAGCTGGGCGTATGAAGGAAACGAATAGATGGGATGATTGAAGTATCGAAGGGCCAACCAATGCTATTTACGATCAGCGAAGTTAAGGATATTCGCCTTAGATATCGCAGGGTAGTAGTCACTAACGGAAGGATTTAGCTTCCTAATTTAATGGGAGAAGAAATACAGCCAGGACAGTATTCGCCCTCAAAGCTGCATAGCGAAAATGATATGCGGATGAAGAATAGTGGGAGAAGTTAATCGACCATATAGAGATAAAAAATAGATGACAAATGTACTAATCCGGTAGCAGCCTCATTACCGGAAAGACGTGAACAAAACTTCTTAATCGGAATCGGTGAATATCTGGACTATTTATACCGTTATGTCATTCGATAGACATCGAGAGTTATTACAATTTATAATAATTTTGGCTATGATCAGTACACATCTCTACCATAGCTTTATTAACAGAAAACACAACATATATACATATTTACAGTGAAATATACAATTTCAGAAAATAACAATGTATACAAAAGTATGTATAAGTATACCCGCTACGAAAAGCCACTGTTTTTAACAATCTCAGAGTTCAAACCGTTGAAGCTATTATGCCCAGAAAGTCTATTAGCAATCGCCTGAGGAAGGGTGGGTGGGGTAAGGGGGAGGAGGAGAGTTGAATTTATACATATCTTGCAACGCTCTACAAATAATACTAGTTTTGGCGAGGATAGAGGTCCTACAAGATCGCCTTCTTTTATATGACATGTGATTTCGGATGGCGATCGGTGATACACAGTGGCGCTATCTAGTAATCTAGTAGAACGAGCTACAGAAATGTCGGTTTTTTGTATTGGCCGTCCGCTACAAGTTAAAAAAAAAATTACATTAAAAAAAGAATATTTAATACAAAAAGAAAGTATATAAGTGGATTACATCATAAGTGATAATTTGCAAGTCCCAAAGTTAAAATAAATTCGTTTACAGGGTTTATATTTTCATACATTACATAATTTAACATAAAGTGCATACTTTTTAAGTTATGCGCAAATGAAATTTTCATTTCGTCATAACTTTCCCCGCCTGCTCTCGGTAAGAATTTCTCGGTGACCGACTCGGTGGCAGTTGGTCCATTTGTGCACATGAGGCGTGATCTTCCTAGCTTTATAAAAGAAAAATATAATTATTTTATAGTAATAAAAAGAAATTGAAAATATTTATTTAAGATTGAGTAAATCAACAGAAACGGAACGCCTTCATTGTGACAGACACAACCAGCACAGCTGGAGCAGTCCTCCCTCTAAATCAGTCTGAGAGGCGGAGTGGGGGGTAGATTTCGCAGTAGAGGAGGTATGGTCAGCTGCAAGCCTAATCTGTGCACACTAAATATGTGAACCAACCAGCTCTGTGTTCGGTTGCAAGGATTTTTTATAAAAGTTAATTTCGTTTCCAATTCATGTATTAGTTATTTATTTTCACTGTATCGATGAACATGTTAACAAACATAAATTACTCTTTATTTTCCAAAGAAAAATGACACAGTTAAAAAATTAGCCCTTTTAAAGTCTTCTATTTTTTGAAAACTGCCTCCTTTAGACTGACTTTGCCGAAGTAGTAAAATTATTAAACTCAAGGTGTCTCTATTCGTGACGAGTATTTTAATTGGTTACTATGAAGATTATTTGTAGGAACTCCCGTTACCGCTACCTAGGAACCAACACTTGATCTACTGCATATATGAAAATTTGAAGGGCTTCAAGGGGAAGATTATAGGCAATTTTCATCGAAATCATTAGAGCCGTTTCCGAGGAAATTGTATAAAAGTGTAAAACTGATGATATAGTTAAGTCCAATACGTTTATATCTTTACTAATACTGGTCCGATTTCTTTGATTTTTTTTGAGAACTTAATTACCTTTCATATGATTACATACAAAATTGACCATAAAAAGCATACTTTCCAAGTTATGTGTAAATAAAATTTTCTTTCCGTCATGCCTTCTTTTTTTCGTATTTTTTCAGTGAGGTAAGAAAAGTTGAAAGGTTTTATGGAGAAGACGTTAGACAAGTTTCATCGTATTCGTTTGAGCCGTTTTCGAGAAAAGTGTAAAATTGCTAATATAAGGTGGAATTATACAAAATAATGATATATACAGTTAATGATATACAAATTTACAAAGTAAATAAATAATAAATAAATAATAATAATTATTATTATTAATTAATAATTTAATAATTAATTAATAATAAATAATAAGAAATAATGAACAAAGTGATGAATTTGTAACATATTAACATAACATTTTACAAATTCATCACTGTTTCTCATTAAGTATTTTTATTTATTTATTTTATCAACTTTTATATCATTCACTATATCATTGTTCACTTTTTGTATCTTGTTTGCTCTGATGAAGACATGCAAAGTGGATCGAAACGTCAGTTTCTAATGAATAGTTTATAATATTTGAGAACCATTTTTGACTACCTCCCGGACCATCTTATTCCTTCATTATAATTTTTACAGCCAACTATTAATAATTTAATATAAATTTAATTTTCATATCCACCAACATAAAATTTGTATTTGGAGTAATATTTTTGGTAATTTTTTGTTCCAATTTTCATGCTTATCCTTAAAACTTGCACCAAATTTGGCGATTATAGACACTTAGGTGATTATTCGTATTCTTTTTATTGAACCCCCCCCAAAAAAATTTAAATCCCACCGAAAAAAAAGTCTGCATACGCTCCTGAAAACAGTAGCTAACAAACATTGATAATTCAGGCTCCAGTCTGTAGGCTGGCTCCAATCAATGTCAAGGTTCCAACTAGTCTAAGTCAAGGCTCCAACCAGCCCATTCCAAGGCTCCAACAAAATTATCTCGACTCTTAAGAGAGATGCATTTCAGGAGAACAAGTGAAATAAAAACAAAACATTACTCACAGATGATAACAGTATTACACATCACAAGACACTCGCAATCCACAACATAAGAATTGGTAAAGTCACGAACTCAGTTAACGTGAAATATCGGATAACTGTTTTTTTATTCCCGACAAAAACAATGCATTTCCTGGTATATTTTTGAAGAAATCCCCGGTTGACACGAATCTCGAAAAACGTTTACTCAATCGGATAAGACGAAATTGTTCGTCCATCAGATTATTTCTTTTTAATTTCGTGTTAACGAGGTAGTACCTGTGATATTCCTTACTGTATATTTTTTTTTTCATTGAGGGTTTGTTATCTGCATCATAATTTTTCTCTTAATGTTAGCAGATAAATCATATACGGAATTATGCCATTTTCAACGTTCATGCAAACTAACCAAATATAGAGTTTTTGGGTGATTCTCCCAAAACTGATTATTTTAATTTTGGAATTTCATTGAATGAAATGTTACTAATTCAGCGTTTTTTCCACTAAAATCTTTTATTGACAGATTCATTAACACATAGCTACCAAATTTCATTCATAAAAGTTTTTTGTCTTATAAATATCGGTATTTTAACAGGAAATATAATTTTTTACTTCAAATAAAAAGTAAGAGATTTACTTTTGTCTTTGGAACGATTATTTTTACTTGATATTTGGGATTTCCTCCTTAAAAACTCCTTCAGTAGTAGATTTTGGGCTACTTGGTCCGTCTAAAAGTTGATTACAAGTTATTTTTCAAATAAAACGCTTTTAAAATAAGTAAGTCCCCATTCTCTCCCCCCACAAGCCTGGGATCTACTATTAGGAGGCGGCTACAAAGGAGGTTGTTATGGCCCTGGATTTCAGTAGAAAATCCAATTTTTTTTTTGTCTCGTATCTCATTTTTTGCCGGCTGTTAAAATAATAATGACAAAGGAAAGAGGATTTCGACTTCAACAGGTGATAAGCCAGCCATCTTTTACTTAGAAAAAAAGAAAGCTTTGCCAATAGATTACTTGGTCATCCATTAGAAAAAGAAAATGTAATAACATTAACAACATTCCGTAATACGGTTCTTAGGTTTCTACGGCCAGGCTAAGAACAATAATGAACTTAAAAAGTATAAGACTCTGGTAGGAAATTCAAGCTTTGACAAAGGAATGAAAATTGGATTCTGGGACAGGGATAAAATGAGCCGTGTATAACAAGCGTATTGCATCGCAGGATTTTCCTTTCCTTAGCTTAAAAGGCTTTCAAATCTGGTAAAAATGAGATCAAGCAAAATCTAACCCAGACATGTCATTGTCCTTACGCAGGCTGTATAAAGTAACAAAGCGCGACTTGGGACAGGCCAAAGAAGTGATAGTTAGGAGGTTTATGATCAATTAAAGTAATGATGTTTAGCGATTTCGAGATTAAAACATCTGATGTGGACAACACATGACTTCGTTGTACACCTATTAAACTATAAATCGGTGGCTCAAAAAGTGGTCCTGAATTTGATTACTAGTTTCCGAAGATTGCAGTATCTCAAAAACGACACTCGGCGTCGCGACATCCATCTATTGACTCACATACACACAAGCTTTCTGGAGGTCTTATTCCATTATTATATTACGTTTTCTTTCAGTAGGTAAAAAGTCCCCAAGAGATTTCTTCATGTTCCTTGACAACATTAGAACTGTCCATGTTACTAGATAAAGCATTGGAAATCGACAGTTTCGACATTTTAGGCGGAAGAACCCACATAACTTGTGTCTTATTCTCCTGCTGCAGACTTGTTTTTCTCACAAATGGGGAGGAAAACCAGTATAATACACTCAATTTTAACACTTAAAACAAGTAATAAGAATGTTTAATTGGAGTGAAAAAAAATCGCGTTTGTAACCTTTATTACCGAACCATATGATGTCTCTAATTAATTTTAATATAATTTATGATGTAAGTTTATTACGACCTTCAAGTAAAGTACCTTTTTCGGCTTACCAGTTTTAACCAAAATTTAGTAAAAACATTCATATTGATATAAAAGTCCTACTTACCAAATTTGAGAAGTTTTGCATCATATTTTAATATAAATTTTGATGAAAATCAATAATGACCTTCAAGTAACGGTGATCATGTAGTGACCAAAAAGGGAGGTTCACAACTGGATTTTAAAGCAATCCTAAATACAAAATTTTAACTTTCTACGGATAACTGTTTTTGAGTTATGCGAAATACTCACGTACGTACGTACGTACAGACGTTACGACGAAACTAGTGAAAATGGATATTTCCGTTTAAATCTGAAAACCGAAAATTTTCGCGATTACAATACTTCCTTTACTTCGTACAAGGAAGTAAAAATGAACACAACAGTAGCCTATGACACAGAATAACACATAAAAATTGATTCAGCCCAAAAATGTTGATCTTAGCCACATCAGGAGCGTTGGACACAAAGTACCCATTTTTTGAATAATCACCTTTTTCCATTTAAATATAATCAATAAGTGAAAAATACAGTCAAACATATGGTAATTGAAAAACAAAATTAACCATTCAAGAGGTTGAATAATGCTTTTGAAGAAAATATTTATGAAAGGAGCAAATTACAGATAATAATGAGCAATTATATAATATTTCATATTCTCATATATAAATTTATTCATATAGTTTCGCGCAGTTATTTGTTTAGTTGTGAGAATCATTATTACGTACCTATATATTTACTATATATTTTAAATGTTCAAAGCTAAATATAAGAAAAATAGGTAACAAGATGTGATAACAAGATGCAGCCGAATATCTTTAAAAATCTATGGTTTTCGCGGTCCAATTTACAGAAAACCACTGTTTAATTTTTCTGGTGTTTCTCTCTTATTTTTAAACGATAATACGACTAAAATAACTGTATGTCTTAAAATTTATTCCTTAGTGAAACCAAACTCATTCTACAAATTCTAAAATTCGCATAGCAGACGGGATTGAGCAGACTTTTGCAACGTCACTTCAGTTAGTGATAAGGTAGATATAAGAAAATGATAACAGGATCACTCTCAGTTTGAATCCTGATCCCGTGCGTTTCGGTGGTGTCCTTGGTGCCATAATGAATTTATGTTAATTTGATACTACCGTAAGTAATATTATGTCTTTAAAGAGTCATGTCAACAAATAATAGTGAACTCACCGCTCAGTGGAAAAAGTGTTATTTCTATCGACATTGACATTCCGTTTTAGAGGGAAACATGTGTGATTTGAAAATTTCAGCGGTTTTGAGTTGAATTTCCATATACCAATTGATTCCTACTGATAATCGTTTAATTTAATTGTAATGTGAAGGTAGTGTGTATATTTCGATATTATAACCTTCAAAAGTACTTAACAAAATAATTCTTAAGTCTTAATAAAGGTAAACACTAGATATCTCTACCGGTTTGTTTCTTATAATCTGCAATAAGTTATGTACAAACTTAACTTTATTGTTTTAGTAATTAAATAAATAATCATTCTACAGGCTTTCACCGAACTTTTTATTTTATTGCTGATTTGCTTTAACATAATTCAATACTGTAAAACAATAGTAGTTATATATAGTTTGGCTTTACCATTATCAAATTAACATTGCAAATTTAAGATTTAATTTAATTAAAAAATATAACATTTCTTGATTGGCCTCTTAAATCTCCCTCAGTACGCAATAAATTCTGTAAAAAAGATTAAAACCAACATTGTATACATAAAAAAACATTGGATTCATGCAAGATGTTCAAAGATCTTCTATAAAAAAATTAAGATTAATAATTATTTGTGCACTGATTTATTAAATGAATACCTCTATGGATATGATTGTTATATAATTATACATTGTATGATTGTTTTGTTAAGTAAACATGAGCGATAAGGTGTACATACTCCCTAATTTTTTTGTATCATGATTTAATTTAACTGAAATCTTTCTCAGATAAACAATTAAACAAAATAATACTGAAAAAAATGAACTATTTTATATTTTTAAAAACTGTACAGAATGATTTAATTTATTGTTGACAGTCTAGCAGTTAAATGACAGAATAAAAAAAAGCTAGTACGGATACTGAAACAATTATGAATATTCAAAATATAATGTTATTAAAAAGATAGATAAGAGTATTAATCCAAATAAAAAATAGCCAAATGAGTAGTCAGTTGCCTATCAGAAAACATTTTTTTTCAAATGATTTTCTTGAATTTTTTTTTTTTTAACTAAATCATTTTAAGTTACAATTAATCCTGTTTTACTAAATGCTGTCAAATTAACAAATAGATTTTTTTACTCATAATGTAGTTTTTTGCTAATTTATTATAAACACTGAATGCTTATATGAAAGACAAAAATCATAGTTTTACTTTTGTTCAATTTATGAGCTTAAAAATGAACTCTAAGCAGTTTAAATTTAGATTTTAAGAATGAAATACTTACTTTTCATTATATGAAATTCCATTTCATAAAAAGTGATTTTATGAATTTTGATCCATTTGATAAAAAGTGACCTTCAATGTTTAGATTCATTAAGCTTTGCTTGAAGAATGAAAAAAAAAGAAGTTAAAAGTAAAAACTTTTCTAGCAATTTAATAATTATTTTTTCATTCCATGAATTGAGCCTTTGTTGGATTAAGTGGATAAAACTGAAAATTCCCAATATTCAAAATATGATGTTATTAAAAAGATAGATAAGAATGTTAACCCAAATACACAATAGCCAAATGAACAGTCAGTTTCATATCAGAAAACATTTTTTTTCAAATGATTTTCTTGAAATTTTTTTTTAACTAAATCATTTTAAGTTACAATTAATCCTGTTTTACTAAATGCTTTCAAATTAACAAATAGATTTTTTTTACTCATAATGCAGTTTTTTGCTAATTTATTATAAAAACTTTGAAAGACATAAATCATAGTTTTACTTTTATTTAATTTATGACCTTAAAAATGAAATCTAAGCAGTTTAAATTTAGATTTTAAGAATGTAATACTTACTTTTCATTATATGAAATTCCATTTCATAAAAAGTGATGACACCTTCAATTTTTAGATTCATTTAGTTTTGCTTGAAGAATTAAAAAAAAGAAGTTAAAAGTAAAAACTTTTCTAGCAATTTAATAATTATTTTTTCATTCCATGTATTTAGCCTTTGATGGATTAAGTAGATAAAAATGAAAATCTCCCAAATTTAGAGTATTTGTTAAACAGTTTAGTATTAGTCTTAAGTTTTTATAATCTTTTTAGCTATAAATAGGTAGTGAGATTAATCAATAGAAATCTGGATATTTAATGATTCAATAAATTTGGATGCTTGTAGCATTTATAAGAGTGGAGTTAACCTGCTTGCCTTTCATTTTTCTCTATGAACATGAAGGACTATGAACCAAAAAATTATACAAGCTAAAATTAAATAACAAAAGATTGATAATAATTTCTAGTTAGCTTTGATTGCTATACATTCATATAACTTAACTTTAGCATTAACTTGAACTTTAGCATCAGCAAAGGCTATATTGGTTCTCTTATCTTTCCACTAAGAACGATTAGGATCTAACCATTGGATTTAGGGATTTCTAATGTCATAAAAATGTTTAGTTTTTAGAGCAATTCGGGAATATAAAGATGTATCTAAAAAAATGATTTGGAGTAAGGTCCTTTTAGCTCGTCATGGCAGAATAGACCTGAAGGTGAGGCAACAATATGCTAGCAAGATAAAAAGTAGAGTTTGAAGTAGGATTTGGCTTCATGGTTCTTCATTACACATGAGTCCCTAAGGTGATCTCTACACTGGTGGTGTAGTGTAAATAAGCTATGAAATCACTTTGTTGCCTAATGTAACTAAAACTCGTGTGGGTCCTTTGTCACAAAGGAATTATAGGCAATGACAAAAATTATCAGCTTGCTGTAAAAGTGGGACCATTAAACTATAGCCTTCTATACTCAGACAAAATCCAGGTATACAAGGCTTCCTCCAGTGGTCGTCCCTTTTTGGATTTCATTAGGAGAACCAGAAGTTTCGATATGGAGGAACAATAGGTTTCCATTGGTTATCTTGAGGCAGGCAAAAAGGACCAATAGTCCCACTTTCTGGGCTTGTTTCCCCACCAGAACCTGTATACATAAGGGATCATTTCCTAATATTTGTTAATGAGGGAGTACACTTCTGTAAAGTTTTGAAAAAGGCATTAAAACAGTTGACATCCGCATAATGATATAGAAGGATCAATCCCTAATGACATTAAAACATGCTAAGAGGCTCACAACTGACCGAACTTGGTTCTCAATAATCGTTATTGCTACTTGGCAGTTATTCGAGATATTTTGATATGCTGCAAAGATAAAGATAAATCAATAGAATGATTTGGAGAATGCAAAAGATACAGAAAAGTGCTTTGTATCTGCACTTTAAACAACCAGATGAAAAAAAATCTCTAACAACAACCAATTACACTGCAAAGAGTGCCAAAGTAGCTGAACACAATAAAAGATGCTCCGTGAAAACGTCAGTTGATATAAATTTTGAAGAACAACTACTATGAGCGTGCCCTTAAATCAGTTTCTCTCAAAAGAACAGCATAACAAAGTTGATCCATATCTTCTTAACACAGCAGTCTCATGTTAGCATAGCCCTAATGACGCCGACACTCAGGTTGTTCACACTACTATGGATTCATTGAGTGAGAATGACTACGTTACGATTATTGGAAAGGATGCTAATATACATACTTGTTCTTCCCATTGCCTTAATCCCTGCAGATTAAACTAAATATTTGTACTAACCTGTAATATTTCCGTCACAACAACAGCAAAAGGACCTCAAACATATCACACTACTTGCTATTTCATTCTCAGGCTGTGACACATCATCTTGTAATACCGCGTTTATTCATTTGCGCTACTGGCCAGGCGAATGTGTAGTCGGTTCACTCGTCATTCGTCTCGTCGCTTGCAGTGCTCGCGCTAGGAGCGGTTTTTTTAGTACAATTTAAAGGCTGGACAGGGCGAATGGGAAAGATGAACTCAGTGTTTATACAGCTGTTGTTGAGTTGGCGTCGAGTACTCTAGCGCACGTGTTTTTTGTTGTGGAGGCAGGGCATAAGTTGTTTTTGAATATATATGTAGCTCCATGTACTACAACTTTAATGTCTTTGCAAGGTCTGTTTCAAACATGAGACCAGACTAAGCATCCCTACCTCCCGTAGAAGAAGCCTCTATGCAACACTCATAACCGGACTTTTCACCAAATACAGCCTTGGCAGGGAAATGTCTCCTGAACTTTGAGGTGGAAATGTAAGCTGGATCATACTTAAGTACCAATACAACCACCGATCTTATGGCCCCTGAGGCAGTATTGAACCTTATCTTCAGTCAGTGGACAAAAATGTAGAAGTTGAAAAACATAAATCACATGCTCTACTGTCATTGAGGCTGCTTCCATCACCTATTGAAGAGATTGTCTTCATGAAGATGAAATGGAAATCGGCATTTTTTTTAACTTTTTCATTCAAAATTATTGCGGGTAATATTGTCGGAGTATATTTTCCATTTATGTATATAGGTCTTTAATTTTTTAGCTTCCTCACTACCGAAGGTAGAGAAGCCTTGTATTCATGCAGGAATTTAAAAAAATGTATGACCTCAGCATTGAAAATTTCCACTCTCGTTTTATGTTTTAGAGATCAAGGAACAAATTTGGCCTTGTGCCTGTCTGCCTGTAGTCAAATCCATGAGATCGGCATAATACTTACCACCATTAATCCGATTATGATCAAATTGTTATGCATTGTGCGTGTTAGTACCTGGATTGTCCCTTATCAATTTTATCAAATTCCATCCTTTTGCTTTTGCTCACGCATAAGAAAACGTGATATACTTGACGCATCTATATTTCGAAAACGGCACGTCCAATTTCGTCCAAAATTTGGGAAAGTATGTTTTTAAGGCAGCTAATTTCAAATTTTATATCGGATTTATCATTTTACATAAGCATTTCGATTTACTATTATTTGATATAGGAATCTAGACCCTATATAATAGCACCAATATGGCTTTAACGATTTTTATGAAACATTCCTAAAAACTACTTTAAAACAATTTTAATTTTCCTATATAGCACATCCTCGAGGAAAAACAGAAATTTTTTTTTGAAGAAAATAAAACTTCATTCGCGTATAACTCAAAATTTATACTTTTTTTATGAATCATATACATAATAAGTTAAAAGGCACTTAAATTCCATACAAAACGAAAAAAAAAAAACATTCAAATCGGACCATTATTAGCAAAGATAGAGGAATATTTGCTTCCTCACTACGGAAGGTTCTTACAAGGGAGCCTTGTGTTCACGAAGGAATTGATTGACCACTAAGAAAAATCATCTAAATCGGACCAGTATTAGCAGAGATTGAACTTTGTTCACGTGTTATAAAGAGGTGTGTTCAAGTTCCTACGGAAACCGGTCATCTTGTATTAGTTTTTTGATAACTCTGAAACTATACATCTCCTAGACATTCCAGACATGCTTATTTGAAAGATAGTTTAAATTTCCACAATGTTTCGATTTAAACTAATTGTTAAGGTTTTATTCGATATCGGGATCGTATATTAGGCAATTGAGGGTTTCTTATGGGTTTTTTAATTGGATGGTTGGTTGATCGCGCATATACATTTTGCACCATTTTTTTGTGTAATTTTCCGAAATATGTCAAAACAAATAATTAAAATGAAATTAGTTTTTCCTTACAATTTGTTTTTCTTAAAGCAGCCTATAAAAATAGCTGCACTGACCTACATGGCAGACGTTTTTTGTTTGGCTCTAGTTAATAAAAAATATTTTTCTTGAAATTATTATTCATTCTTCGGTTCACCTGACCACCCCATTAATTAACGCTCGTTTAAGTTTAAATTTAGTTGGTACAAGGTCAGTACCCGCTACCTTTGTTGGACATGGTTCTAACTGATCTAACCTTAATTTTAAGAAAAACGAGTTTGAAAATTTGAAGTACTAACACTTTTTTCGTTATTAATAAAATTTATCAATATCCTCATTACTGTACATGGTTTTAATTTAACTTTTGAAGTTGGTTTGATAAAAAAATAGAAATACCTCTGATCGTATATAAAAAAGTATAAACTTCACAAAGCAAATAAATTCCTTCAGTTAAAACTTTCTCACATTGGTAAAACGGCTATTTCTCAACAGTTCGCAGAAAGAGTTAGTTTTTCTTGTATATTAGACAAAGGTTAGTCAGAATCACCAATAATTTCATTTTTGCCCAAAATGCTAGTTACAACCTTGTCAAATCAAGTGTATCGCTAAGCCGCTCTCTGGCGTTTATGTGACTTTTGTCAATTGTCAAAAAAAAATTTATTTAGAATTCGAGCCTACTTTTAAAGAAATTACTTATTTAATTTAGCGGTGTCTCTTTGAATCGTTTTCACATAATTTGAAAACAACAACAGAAACAAAATCCTTCAACATTAGAAATATAAAAATCAGGAAGCGTATGGTTCTCTTTACTTGCTTTATTTATTCCAATTAGGGATTGATAAATGATTTGTCACTTCTATAAATTTGTTTTTATTGAAAACTAGTTTCGAATGTTATAAATTCATCTTCAGTTCAAAGCTTAAGTGGATTATATCATAGAGAACAGGTTACATTTGTTTGTTGTTCGCACTGAACTAGTAATGGAAATTTTTTTATTGATCCTTCTTTACTATCATGCGTGCATCGAATGATTATTTCTTCCAGTTAGTTTTGTTGAATTAAAATATCATCAATTGATGTTTGTATGACAATAAATAATGTCTCAAACTTTATTTTTTACGAGAAATTCCAGGGCTAAACAAGTGGATTTTCTACTATATTTTAAATAAACATACATATAAATAAATTAAATTAAGTAGAATCAAAATAATAACTTTAGCATCAAATTAAAATAGTAGCACAAAAATTAAATTTTATTTGCTATTCTATCAGGAAAAATTATAAAACATTTAATATTTGCGAAGTACATAATTATAGGAACAATTAAAGAAATGCAATTATGATCGGCTGTTGTGAAAATAAGATAACATAAAAGATTTTTAAAAATAAATTTTGACGTTCTCTGCCCTCAATGTGCGAGGGTCCAGGCTAAAAGAATTAGGTAGTTCTATAAAAAAAACTTCTTTTCTTTCTTTTCTTGGTGGAAGTCTAGCGACGGTGCGTTTGTCGGTGCTCCTTTGTGGACGAGTCTCGAGATGAAAGAACCATGAATATTTTTCACTAAAAATCTCAATTTCTTGGTTTTAGTTTATTAACTTGACACCATCGATATAATACCTATTGCATATATATATATATATATATATATATATATATATATATATATATATATATATATATATATGCAATAGGTATTATATCGATGGTGTCAAGTTAATAAACTAAAACCAAGATATATATATATATATATATATATATATATATATATATATATATATATTTACGTTTCGATAATACTTCCTTAGGGAGGAAATTCGTAATCTCGCCATAGGATTTACAAAAAGTAAAATAAGCATGAGTAAGAATATTGCTTATTGATTAAACTAGAACTATTCCAACTATGCAATTGCCTGTGACTATATTATTTATTACTCTAGAACCTCGCATAGCTTTTAAAATTAAGAATCTCCTAATTCTTAATGCTAATCTCGATCTCACATGATTAATTGAACTAAAAATCCAGCATCTCCCATCTTATCTTCGTTGATTCCTAGTGGAGCATGTGGCGTCTACAAGTGAGTTCCATCTTGCTCTTCTTGCTTCTTACCTAGTTTTACTGGCCCGGGCCAGATTGTTTTTTTCTGATCTACGCCAAGTCTCTCTAGGTCTTCTTCTTCTCTCTTCCTATGAGTTTCACTGTAGAACATTTTTTTCGATGTCACCATCAGCTTTTGTTAAAGTGTGTCCTATCCACTTCCATTTCTTCTTTCTTATTTCGAGATGAATAGGTAGTTGATCTGTGGTACTCGAAGGATCTTCGTTAGAGATCTTCTCAAGTCACTAGATCCCCATGATTCTTTACAAATAACGGTTGACGAAGATTGAAAGAGGTTGGTTGATGGTTTCATTCATCTTCTAAGTTTTACTACCGTAGAGTAGGCTGATTTTACTTTGGCATTAAATTTTACTTGGAGTTTCTTCCATAAAGGATACAGTTGAACTAATACCCAAATTGCTTTTTTGGTCCGGCTACTAACATCTATTTTCTTTAGTGACTGTGCTTCCCAATTAGATGAATGATTCCACCTGTTCCACGGTGTTTCCTTCCGAACAAGTGGATCCCTACATAGGTTCACACGTATCTCTTTTGTGTTACTGATGTAGACCTGTAGTCCATTGTGCTTGGCGATTCAGCTTTGGACACCTAACTTGCCCTGTAGATCACTGAATCGCTGTGCAAGAAGACAAAGATCGTCGGCGGAGTCGAGATCCTCGAGCCTTTCTCTCAATTCCTTCATGCCCCAAACTTAGCTCTCACGATGCTGTCAATGAAGAACTCATGAAGAGCTACAATGAAGAAATTTAGAGAAAGCTCATATCCATGGTTTATGCCAGTCTCGATTTTAATTGGGTTCAACTGTCTTCCCTTAATGATACTCGATATTCTTATCCATCATATGCACTCCCATTGAGGTTAATTATCATTTTTGGGATGCTTTACTTCTCAGGGATTCTCCACATAATGTTCTGGTTCAATGAGTTGAAGGCTTTTTCAAAAACGCTAAAGAACATGTAAAGGCCTTGGCTTTGGCTCTCTACACTCTCCTCCAGGAACATTCCCTACGTGTTTATGAGATCGGTGCACATACGGTTCTCCTTAAAATCAAATCGGTATGTTCCTTGCTCAACCAAACCTCCAGAGCTAGTTTGATTCTTTTGAGGATAATCTGATTTAGCACCTGACTCAGAAACCAGAAGCGATTTGATTCCACGCCAGTTCGTGTACTCATAGATGTCCCATTTCTTCAGAATCTTCTCAATCAGCCCACTTTTTCACTCAGCCGGTACTTTTTCCTCCTACAATATCTTCCGGAAGAGAGTTTTGATAATTCAGTCTAGTACTTAAGCATCGACTTTCAATATTTCAGCGGGTATGCCATTGATACCAGGAGTTTTCCCGTTCTTCATTTTACCATGGGCTATAATAATGTTATCGAGAGTGAGTAGGGATTCGTCCTTGACATACCTGTCAATAGCAGGTATGTCAAGAGCCGGCATAAATAAGTGAGATTCCTCTGCTTCTCCACAATTCCTCTTCAGTGCCTCTGAGAAGTGCTCTTTCCAACGCTTCAGCTGGCCAGTTTGAGTGGTAAGGGGTGTACCGTTCTTGCTCTTAATTGGTTGAGTCTTTCACAAACTTTTCTTCGACAGACTTCTTGTAATGCTGTAGAGGTCTTTCGCTTTCCCAATGTGCCACTTCCTCTGCTCTTTGTGCATGGCCGTTGACCAACTGTCGTTGTTCGTTACGAACTTTTCTTTTTACTAGCCTGTTTGAGATAGCATAACCAGGTATTGTTATATTGTGTTATATGTATATATATATATATATATATATATATATATATATATATATATATATATATATATATATATATATATATATATATATTTGGTACCGTTCTTCCATAAGGTTACTCTGAAAATAGAAAAGAAAAAACATTTTATGCCAAAGTGCCAAGGTTGACTTACAGACTCTTTCTGAGTTAACTCAATTGTAAAGTACCTTAGTAACTGACATTAGTTTGGAGAATAAATTAGGCAGTTGGACCTTAGTGTAGATCACACTTTCTCCAAAGAATATCTTAAGGTCAAGAATCAGGCACTTCTAGTAGTACCATAGATCCTTCAAGGGTTGTAGCGGGACTGATTTACTATTGCATACAAAAATTTTAAAAATAGATTATTTTATATATATAAATACTACATTTATTATTATATATTTATTTATTTTTTACTTTTCAGCTGCCTTGATTCATGTCTAAATTAAAATAGCAGTGCCATCAGTAACAAAATGAGCTTCGTAGATGAAACTAATTGGACATCATTGAATGATTTTTGTGGCTCCCCATTTTGGGTAAGAATGTTCAAATACATTTTTTTTTGTTTTCGTCAGCCTCCACATTTATTTATAATCTTATTTATTATACATCTTTACTGATTTTTTTTTTTTTAAGGATTCAAATTTAACATGGAACTCAGACTCTCCACAATTAACGCCATGTTTCGAAAAGACTGCATTTGTTTGGTTACCTGGATTATTCCTTTGGATTTTTTCATGTATAGATATATTTATTACATTTAATAGCAAAGCAAGAAATATTCCATGGAATTGGAAAAATTTAGGAAGATTGGTTGGTATCATTGTTCAGTGTTAAATATTATCTTTAAACTTTTAAATTTTTCTATCCTGTAATAATATTTTATTTCATTTGCCTCAAAAACATTAGATATAATTAAATTACCAGTGGTATTTTCTTTTTAAAGAATTCAACCATATTTACATAAAATGTTTCTACCATTAAGCCTAATTTCATAGAAAAAACAGAAATAATTAAAAAATATTTTAAATCATTAGACATTTAAATTTAGAGACTCTATATGAAGTTTAATTATGGTTATAAATTGTTTTATGATTAATATTAAATAATTAATAATGTAGTCATTTTGAAAAATTGTTTGCACTGGGACTTTGTTTGTGATTATTTTTTTGTATCTATTTACTTTTAAGAAATTATTATGAGAAATATTTTTATATATAAGAAATTATTTGTAAATTTATTATAAAGTATTTTTTTTAAATAATTGAATGAAAAAAAAATGGAAGAAAAAGGGTCACATCTGGTGAAAGGGCCCTAGCCACATTTTTGACAGAGGAAAAATTCTTATGTATTCAAAAAGCCTCTAAAATATTTCCAGTTCTAAATGTTCCAGATGGTTTCACCCTAAAATTCATTGAATGTGGCAGGTGTCAAAGGATTTCTTCAAATGTAATTTTAAAAGTAGAAATGTGTGGGGGACTTATGGTACTCAAGGTTAATGGCTTACCTAAAGTTTAAAAATTGTGAAGAAACTTAACCTTAAAGCTTTAAAATTTGCAGATTGTTCTTGGATTACTGATCACATTATGTGCCATTGAACTCATTTTTAATGTCAGCAGAACAGATGAGATTTTTCCTGTTGATATATATACTCCTTTAATCAAATTACTTTGTTTGGTAAGTATCTGATATAGCATTATTGTCGATAACTAAAATGTAATTAATTTTATAATAAAATATTTTAAGTAGATATATTAATTGTTACGCATGATCAGCAAATGACTTTCAATTACTGTTGGCCGCAACCATCAATAGCTCTATTATTGTACCACGTCGAAGGATAAATCTTGTCTCAATTACACTCAATTTATTTTTTTTTATCCATATGTTGTATATACATTTATATTATATATATATATATATATATATATATATATATATATATATATATATATATATATATATATCTTTTTTTTAGGGTTTATGCATTACACTGGTAATTTATCACAAGAAATATGGTCAGCGGGTTTCAGGTCTCATGTTTTTATATTGGTTACTTGTGGTATCGATGGGGTTTTCTCAGTTTTACAATGATCTCTCTAGACATCTTTCAAGTGTAAGATAGCATTTTTTTTTTTTTTTACTTGCTAACTAAATTTATAATATATTAATTTCTAAATTTGTTTCCACAGAATGAGACGGATTCTAGAAGAATTTTTTTTATTGTTTATTATTCCTTATGCTTCCTAATGTTCATGCTATATTGGTTAGTTGATTCTCCACCGAAACAGTCGGAATACCCCAAAATGATGGTAAGGCTTAATTAATGAAAGATTAATTTACAACCAAATATTAATTATTTTTAACGGGCTCCTACTAGAATTAGGCCGTTCTGACTAACATTCTGAACGGAACACCTCATTTCCTTCCACCGCTGGAACTGACTCCAGTTTATGTTCCGTAACGATCTTACAATGTGACATCTTGGTCAATGATTATTGTTCCGTTCCAACTCACGATATGACATTTTGGCTAAGGATTTTCGTTTCATTCCAGCTTCGTTCCGACCTTATAACGGATGCAATTTTAACTCTCACTGCCCACATTATAAAGTTCGATAATTAATAAAAAATAATTCAGTTTTGTTTTAAGATTCCAAAAATTTTAAACAATACTCATATACTTTATCTGTTACAAGCTATATGTTGGTAAAAATAGTAAAATAAAATAATATCTGAATCTCTGAGGGTTTTTAATTCCTAATAATTTTGTCTGTGATTTATGAAACTTTCAATGATATGAAATTTTTCATAAGAAATCGCATATGGATAACAGAACTTTTTTCAAATTTTTAATAACTAAATTTTTTATTTTGTCAATCTAAAATTATTTGAGTCAATTTTAGTTAATTATGTTTACTGTCATGTATCTGGATCTTGTCATTTTAATTAGGGTTTTCAAGATTTACGAATTACAATCATAACTTCACGAAAAATTCAATTATATTTTAATCTAATTGAGTGATTTATTTTTCAAATGATAATTAATTAATTCATTTTCCTTAACACTCAACCCACAGCTATAGGAAAAATATAAATGAACAAGAACCATTTCTCTTTCCTAAATTACGTAGTTTTTAAGAATACAACTTCATTAATTTTAAGGCTTACAATCTTAAACTGAAAATAAAATCACATGAAGGCTCTTTCATCAGTAAAAAGAATAAAAAAATTAGAGCAGATGGACTCTAGAGTGAAATCTCAGGTTGGAACTAAAATGGAATGAAAGGAAACCTAAAAAGTCTCACATTCAGAGATTAGATTTCATTCCAGTGGCAATCACACACAAAGCACATTCCAGCGGGATCGCTATTCAGGCACAAGCACATTCCAGCTGGCACGCTATTCAGGCACAAGAACATTCCATCGGAACGAAATTACTTTCAATCTCATTCCGTTCCAATGGAACCGCTTCCTGAAACCATTCTGCCCAGAATTACTTCCATCCCTAACTCCGACTAAAAGCGGCATTGACATATTTTTGATACCTGAATTTTTTCTAGAGGTATAATGCTAATTTTAAAAAATTAACATGTTTATATTTTTGTCAAGTATTTCATTTGAAAAGAATTAATAATTATCTTTTATTTAATCCTCTTAATTTAACCAAAGTAAGTTTTTACTATTAGGATTTTCTATTTATAAAACTGCAGTTGGAACAAGCTATGTTGTATAATTACTGCAATATTGTGATATCTAAATATACAATGTTACTTTAAGCAATTGAGCACAATATTGATCCATTACCATTATAAATCTTTTCTGAATAAAGTCTCATTAACTTAGTACCTTACTATTTAAAAGAAAAGGACTAAAGCATGTTTGTTATTTTTGGTCATTTCTTTGTTAATATGAATTATTTACCTAAAACTACCGTAGATGTTATCATTTTGAAGGAGGTCATTATCAGTTCTGATGTTATGTAGTGTGATGAAAATCTGTGACCATAATCATGAATAATTGTTTTTTTCAAGATTTATGATAGAAATCTTTCCATTATATTTTAGAATACATTTTCTGTAATCTATTAATTTAAAATTCTATATTTTGCCTTCCTCAGAATCCGAACCCAGAAGAAAATGCCTCTTTTCCTTCCAGATTGACATTTTCTTGGTTTGATGGTCTTATATACAAAGGATTCAAAAGACCACTCAACAGTAATGATCTCTGGTCAATGAATCACAAAGATAGCGCAGCACAGCTGTATCAAGTCTTCAATAAATATTGGAATAAAATTTATAAAAATAAGTAAGTACTTTTATAGTTAAAAGTAAAGACCAGATTTATATGCAGCAAAAAAAGTCAAAATATGCAGTAAAATGTTCTCAGATATGCAGAAATATGCAGTGAAACCTGATAAATGTTAGTAACGTGCAAAACATCAACAAAAGGCTATAATTATCGTCTAAATTGCTTTGTTTTAGAATTTTAATTTTAATTTACAATATAAATAAAACCAGACACCGGTAAATTGATAAATAAATTTTATTCACAAAATTTTACATATAATTCTTCTATAACTAAATAATTCTTAAAAATTGAAATAATTATAAACTTTTTTTTTCTTTTGAAAATAGAGATTTTACTTAAAATTTCTATTATAATGCAAAAAATAAGATTAAATAAGGGAATAGCAGATGCAACTATTGTAAAACATTGAACTTCATTGAAAGTGTCTAGCAGGATTTGAACAAATTCAGCAAATAGTTCAGAGAATGTTAGAAAATTCCCCGAAGTCTTTACATGCAACCTTCAGTAAACAATAAACTATTGTTACATTCCGATCTCAAATTATTGTTTAAAATTCCAAGAATAGTTCATACGCTCATCTGCCTTTATGGACTAGTCGATTTGAAATTTTTTTTCACATGGCACATTTTTATTGCATAACATCTCCGTGTTTAATTCAAAGGGTTCCAACTGTTTGAAATGGAACAAAATGATGCTCCTACCTAGGGCATTTTGGTTTATGTCAATCTAGAAAAGTTATCAAAATTACGATGCTAAATATTATTTTCAATATAATTACATAACTATATATATTTAATCTTTTAATTTTTGTTTGTTTTGAAATGCAATTAAATACTTTAAATTATTTTTAAGTGCAGCTGCACGTTCTGTGCAGATGTGGTCACAACACCAACTTGAATTAATTGTCTAGGAGCTTAATCTTTACTATGATTACTATTTTTATAGTAATCTAGACTAATTTTATAGTACACTATTTTTATTAATCGTAGATGGCGTTTATCCATCTTATAATAGATAAATTAAATAAAAACGTGTATCAGAAAATAATTTAATTATTTATTTTTTATTTTAACTGTCAGAAAAATTATTTAAACAATATTTTATGGCCAAATATACAAAAATATGCAATAACCCTTCAAATATACAAAAATATGCACAATAAAATTTAATATTTCTGCGCCAAATGCATTGACTTGCAAAGATATTGAATCATTTTTGTTGAAAAATGTATCAGAAAAAATATGCATTTGCATACAAATCCGGTCTTTATTTATAAGTATTAATATTCTTTATTATTAAATAATCTTATAATATATAATTGCAAACTGTAAGAACGACCCCAATGTAACATAATACTCCTATAACTTGATTGATTAAAATGAAACCCTATCATAACATGATTAAATTGAAAGATTGTTATATAAAAACATAGGTGTTTTTGGATTGATCTTGAAATTCCAGTTTTACTAACATTTATGTTATAAAGCAGAATTTGCTTATAACAATGCAAGGTACAGCGATATTCCTGATATAGCGATTCTTAGTAATATCTTTGGTTTGTTTTCTATCTTATGTTCAGTAACTTTGTTCTTACATAAGGATGTTGGTTGCAATGATTAGGAAGCCCAGACTCATTATTATACCAATTATGCATATATCCATGTATAGTGATGTTATTTTGAAACGAAATCTGGTCCTTTCGTTTGTCTATGACAATATTCTAAGATTTCCTCCTCATTTTAAATTTCTGTGTAATGATAATAAACTTAATTTAACTGAAGATATGATTTCTTCACACATTTTTTTTTTTATGTTGTAATTGTGGAAATTGATGTTGCTCTTCTGTTTATTCAATTGTCTTATGTAGAACAATGTTTTCCAGGCTGTAATAAATGGCACTGAAACAGAAAAACGAGCTGGCTACAATAATTTGGATAGGGTGCTTCTATGTTCCTAAAGAATATTTCAATCTTTTGTTAATATCAACACTATTCTTTGAACCTCTGAAGAACCGAGCGATGAGGAAATCATCAGCTTTATTTTAAATACAAATGAGTATGTAAGTTAAAAAGCTGATGACAAGGTAGAAGAAATAGTTTTAAATGTATCGTCTATTTCAAAGTGTTTTTTAAATATTGGAACCGCTTCTCTTCTTTCTTCACGATTCCATAATCAAAGATGTATTCTTAGCTAGGAAATGGTAGATCTTTGTTTGGCCTTGACTCACTGACCACACCAGTCTCAACTTTCAGCTTTGAACTGCACTCACCGATGCCTGACTTTGAACAGATTGCTGCAGGCGTTCAATATATAATAAATTTTATATATATATATATATATATATATATATATATATATATATATATATATATATATTTATTACAAATATATAAAAATATATATAACAAATTTATGATCATTATAACCATTTTTCATGATTTTTTTATTATGGGTATAATGATCCCATTCCTATATGCAAAATTTACTGTACATGTGTTGATTATAGTTCATTAACGATTATGAGGTTTAATTTTTAAATTTTCAGGATATGCAAAGAAGAACCTGCCCAATTTATGAAGCAGGCTAATTCTGTGGGTTTTAACAGATCCAGAGAAGTCAAATCGAAACCAGTCTCAATTGTACCTGCTCTAAGTAAAGCCTTTGGTGGAGTGTTTTTATTTGCTTCTTTTCTGCAGCTCTTTGATGTTGTCCTGACCTTTACCAGTCCAGAACTTTTGAAGTAATTGTGAACTTATTTTTTGTATAATTTTTTTCATTAAAGTTTTAATGTTTTTTTCAAGGAGAAGATGTTGGGGAAGCGGTCAAGAAAGAGCCATTAACATTAAGTATAAACTCTTTTTTTAATGTGTGCTGACTTTTGGGCCTAAGTTGTAGGCCTTCATCAAAGCTAAACAAAATAAGATACAACCATGAAAGTATAATAGCAACAAAAAATAAGTATAAATATGGGTGCATTTCACCAAAAATAATTTGCACATCCCAGAATTAAAAAATTTCCTTACCGAGTTGTTCAGATTTTGAGACAATGAAAAAATAGTGTAGGAAAATTTTAAGCAGTAGCTACTGATTCTGACATTTTTAGATGATAAATTACAAATTATTAAATTTTAAAAATTCTTATAAGTGTTATGTCCTCTCTTGTATTACTGATTACTTTCAAAACTATACTATTTTGGATTAATTAAAAGTGCGACATCTTAAAAAAAAATTTTTTTGTGATTTTGGCTTGTTTAAGTTTTTGAGTGCTAAACTGCTTTTTTATGGTAACACTTGTGACAGTAAATTTAGACTAAATATTTTTGTTAATATAAAGAAAAAGAATCTCCTGACTCCAGGGCTGAAAGAACTGAAAATAAGTTTTATTATGTATAACCGGACCTCGAACCTTGGTTTAGGAGTTAGAAATACTGTGCCACTTCCTGAGTTGGCAAAAGCTCCTATTAATGAAAAATCATATATTTATACTTTAATAATTTTCTGAATTTTTTTTTTGTTTGCTTCTTCATGTGGCTAAGCTATACTAAGCTATGATTTTTTTTGTAGAAAGGTTATACAATTTGTGTCATCTGATGAGCCAAAATGGCATGGCTATTTCTACGCTGGACTCCTACTTTTTTTCACTACCGTGCAAAGTTTGATTCAATCTCAATACAATAATAGGATTTCACTAGTTGGTCTTCGCATGAGAACATCTATCATGACTGCAGTTTATAGAAAGGTATTTTCAAGTAGAAGTTCAATATTTTATGATGGTGTTTCTTATTTAGTTATGCTTTACTCCTCTTTATTAATTACCTCTGTAAGTAATATTTGGCAATAAATCTTTTATGAACAAACAGGATTTGGTTACAAAAAGTTATAAAGTTGACTGCCTGACTAAGATGGCAAACATTTTTTATGAGTGGCCTAATAATGTTATAATGGCTAATATATTAAAATAACAGAAAATGAAGTTGAATATATCATCATCCCCTTGTAAACTTACGAATGTGAAAATCACTACTTTTTAAAAGAGAAAAAAAAACTGTTACATTCTTCTGAGTACAAGAGCCGATTTAGATTATTTTAAATTTTTTTGTTGGTGTTGTATTTATTTTATCTCCTAGTTTCATGTGTAATTATTGTTTTACCTTTATAATAATACGCATATTCGTTACTTAAACATGGAAGCTTCAGACTTTAAAACTTTTATCGTAAAAATGCAACTACGATTTGACCACTTTCTAATGCTGTAACAGATGCGTAACTTTACTACAGCCAACCTAATATACTATCGGAAATACTATCGTAAAATAACAAATAATTTGAATTTTTCACATTCGTAAGTTTAAGACGATATATTCTCATCAATAAACCAATAAAACTAAACAAATTCCAAATTCATGGTACAGTAAATTTAGTGTATGATTAAATGAGCATGATTAAAAAATTGCAAAAAAAAAAAACTCGTCTGAATTATTTGTTTGTTTGATTTTATCTTATTTTTTTCATTTTCTAAGGAAAATTCAATCCTTCCAACTTTAAAAATGTTTATTATTTCATAGAAACGTTTTGAGCTAATTGGTCAACAATCCTATACACATTTGAGATAAATTTTCAATTAGAATCCAAATATCGAATAAATAAAATCCGTCCATCCAATTTTTTTTGTTATAGTTAATCGAAATTTAATAAAATTCCCTTCAAAACAAAAAAAACAAAAATCAAAATCGGTCCAGTATAAGCTGAGATATAGCGTATTGAACTTTTTAGACTAACTTCCTGTCGCTACAGTTCAGTGTGACCCTTTGCCTCATGAGTTATCCATCGCAGACTCCATGCTGGCTCACATCTCTAACCACTTCATCTTTTCTTGGATCCATCCTCCACTTCCACCTGCTTCTTGGTCTTTTCCTTTTTCTTGTCCCACTGAAGTTCTCCTTTAACATTTTCCTCTGTACCAATTTACTCCCTTTTCTGATAACATATCCTATTTGGAATAATGAACCATTGTGTAATGATTTGCAGCGTTTTTCAATGTTATAATATAATTATTTAAAAAAAAAATGTGTGTGGTTTTATTGTTAATGTAATATAGTGATAAGTTGGGTCTATGTAATATACAATTTATAAATGAAATAGCATAAACTGAAAATATATCTCAAGTATGTATATGATTGTAGATTTGGAACTTGAAGATGAGCCTTTTTTTTTTTTTTTCTGAAAATTGAGCTCAAAACATTTTTCCTAAGAAATAATATTTTTAAAGTTTGAAAGGTTGAATTTTTCTTAGAAGATAAAAAAAAAAGATAAAATCTAAAATATCCTTATATAAATTAATTCACTTCTAACCAAATCTAATATTTTATTTTATTTTTTCCAGGCTCTAAAATTGTCCAGTTCAGCAAGAAAAGATTCAACATTAGGTGAAATCGTTAATTTAATGGCAGTTGATTCCCAAACTTTTATGAATGTGATGCCTCATTTGAACACAATCTGGTCTGCTCCTCTTCAGATTACCTTATCATTAGTTTTTCTTTGGCAGCAATTAGGTATGTAATTTACTTATGTTTATTTTAGTTTTTTTTGGGGGGAGAGGAGAGGGAATATCTTTTAAATCTATAAGCCATAAAATATTTAGCCAAAATTTAATTACTATAGCATATTTTATTTTATATTGAATTTCTAAATTATTGTTTAGGTCTGACATTTGGTATACAAGTAAGATATTAATATATGACATGGGATCCTGATTGGCATAGCTGAACCATTGCATAATTTGATTTATCTATATTCAAACGATTCATAGACAACAGTGGATTCATCCTCGTCCACTAGGCGTAAATTCTTCATCTATTTACTTGCGTCTAGTTTCGAAATGCGAACCTATCCAATTCAGTTTGAATTTGATGTGAATTCTTATTTAACACCTTGTGGTTGCATTAGCAAATAATTTCAAAATTAACATTCTAATCTAATCTTAATTGGTCCTCTATTGCATCACTAGATATGGAACCTCGCTCAGAGAAAGATCAATAAAAACCTCTATAATGCCAAAGATTTATTGAAAGATGTACTAGTCATTATAATAACAATTGGTATAATTTAATTGAAGCATGCATACAATTTAGATCTCGTTTTGAAGTAATTTTATTCAATGTGATTTTATTGAATACAATTATAGTAAAAAATATTTAATTTGATCTTTATAGTATTTTCTAATATACAGTTATTAATCTGTTGCTGTATACGAATCTGTATTTTTATTTTTAATGGTCCTCAAATGCACCTTTTTTAGTTTCGAATGAAATATATATTTTATGATGGAAATTTTATTTTATACTTTTCTTAGAACCTCAATAATGTATTTATACTAATTTCAGGACCTAGTGTACTTGTGGGCTTAGGTGTTATGCTAATTATGATTCCTGCCAATGCTCTTTTTGCCAATATAACGAAGAACTTACAAGTCAAACAGATGAAGTATAAAGATGAGAGGATCAAAACAACCAATGAAATTCTTTCTGGAATGAAGGTTTGTTAGTTTCATCTTGTATTTTAATCAGGCAATATTTTATTTTGCGTTTGATTGATATAATTTACATTGACCTAAGTAGACAGGAATTTTCTTCTTTTGCACTTCTTCTATATGTTTGGAAATTACTTTCCATTCAGGAACCAACAGTAGTCTACCATCATGGCAATTTCTTTCAATGTCTTTCAAATCTTCACTGTACCCCTCGCCGTAAAATCCAAGATAATCTGGAGTCAATGGGGGAATCTTGGAAATGCATCTTAAAACTCATGTTACAATCTAGTTTTCTCAAGTTTTTCAACATTGTGCTCACAACAGTTTTGTAATCTGGACCCCTTTCCTTTTCCATTTCCTGATTTGAGGCCAAGTGAAAACATTTACCTGAATGACCTCTGGAGTCGTGATGAACACTACATATGCACTTAAAACACTCATTATCCTTGTCTAGGTCACGTACAACCTGGCTCATGAAACCCAATTTAATGTGAAGGGAAATGAGAAGAACTTTGGTGGGTTCCACAAGGAGCACCTGCATGACATTATTTGTTCCGGGTGTCAAGGTCTGGTTGGCCATTCCCTCCTTTTACAAGGCACATAGCAAGTTTGGACATTTGGCAACAACATAACCTTAAATACTCGTGACTTTGTGTTAGTACGTATTTTTTTTCGTGCGAAAATGTCAAGTTTTGTTCCGAATAAGTGTCATTTGCGGGAAGTTTTGATTTATTTATTTAACTTAAATCTGTTGCTTGTAGAAGCATATGTGGATGCTGCTTTAAGTCAGAGAAGTTGTTGTGAGTAGTTTCAAAAGCTTAAAAACGGTGAGTTTGGTGGAGGACAAAGAACGTAGTGGCAAGCCGAAAGTGTATGAGGGCACATAATTGGAAGCATTATTGGTGGAAGATTCGTACCAAACGCAAGAAGAACTTGCACTTACATTAGAAGTGACTCAACAAGCAATTTCACATTGTTTAAAATTGTTGGGAATGATACAAAATGAAGGAAATGAAACCAAGAGACATTGAACGCCGATTGTGCACATCTGAAATGCTGCTTGCCAGGCATAAAATAAAAGGTTTTTCGCACAGTATAGTCACTGGTGATTGAACTGGGAAGTCCTACTTCACCCTCCTTATTCCCCAGACATTGTGTCTAGTGATTACCGCTTGTTCCGGTCGATGGCTCATGGTCTGTAGCGCTTCACATCGTATGAAGATATGAAAAATTAGATCAATTCATGGATAGCCTCAAAATGTGAAGAGTTCTTTCGACGTGGTATGCGAATGCTTCCAGAAAGATGGGGAAAAGTAGTAGCTAGTGGTGGACAATATTTTAAATAAAATGTAATGTACCGTTTGTTTACAACAACTTCGTAATTTTTTATTAAAAACAGCGGAAACTTATTTGTGCCCCTGATATAATGGTTTTGTACTCTGGGTCTGCGTTTGCTAATTCCCTCTAGAACCAGAAGGGCCCAGGTACTATGCGTGCTCGTACAATCCACTCAGGGAGGAGGTGAGTAACCCGAAGGTAGCTCCCACGGCTCGGTGGATGAGCACCTCACGGCCGTGTTTGAGACTCGGCTGATTAGAGCCTCACGGTCTCGGTTTAGGAGAGGAGCACCTTACCTCAGCTGATTAAAGCCTCACCGGTAAGTTGGAAACTAAGCCGATTAGGACCGCACCGTTTCCGAGATAGGAACCCCCGCCTTAGCCTATCAGAGCCTCACTGGTGGGTTGAAGACTTGGCCGATTAAGACCGCACTGCCTTCAGTGAAAGGATGAGGTAAAAAAGAAAAGATAACCAAGGTAAGAAAATAACAGATTTTTATTAGAAGCTTACAACCAAGAAGGCCGTATGCTGAAGGAGAAGGATGGGCGGCGCGGATGGTAGAGCAGTCAAGGCACTGCGCCGCTCCTGGGTCAGGAGTGGCCCAGGAGAGCCCTGAGAGTGCTGCTTAGTGAGGCGAGCAAGCCTATTTATAGCCGGCCGGCAGGAGTGGGAGGCGGCGCTCCCCACCACTGCCGGCTCAGCCAGCTGCCTGCTCCCATCACAGCGTCTGCCACAGTGTTACCACAGTTTGATGCTATTTATTTTCCATGTCCTACCATGGTATATAAATGGGACTTTTATAAAACACCAATTCTTGATTTTCTCGAAAACCTGGCATGATAGGAAAATACGGATTGCACCATTCAACCCAGTGCAAAATATCCATTGAGGGACCTTCATTAATTCAAATTATTTTGGTGCAGAGCAGTTGAATGAATTCTTGAACTGTGGGAAGTTCCTTCACTCACTAATGGAGAAAACTCCTCCTGGTGAGGATGTAGATTCCCGTGGCTCTCATTATCCTGGCCATTAACACCTCTAGTGTAGTGCAAATCATGACCACACGCTTTACAGTATCTGGAACATAGTAAGTGGAGAATTGGGGAACATCCTGAACCTTAGTCTTCTTGATATTATGACTATTGGAGTCCTATCAATGACCAGCCTCTCCTCTCAATTCCTGATCATCTGCGACGAGCTCCCTCCCTTATCTCCACTACTTTTATTACTGTCTTTATCTTATTTTATTTACAGTCACAATGAAATAAAGCAAATCAAAATTATGCTTTGAAATAGCCTAATCTATGTATAAATAACTTTCTGTGATAAACCTCCTGGTGTGCTAATTTTTTTAAATTTGGTTGATATCATGTAAAAATATGTTTGAAGGTATTGAAACTCTATGCTTGGGAACCGAGTTTTGAAGAGAGTGTTCTGAGGATAAGAGAAAAAGAGGCTAAAGTTTTGAGAAGGGCAGCTTATCTCAGGGCAGCCATATCATTTATTTGGACTTGTGCTCCATTTTTGGTGAGTTAATAAGTTATAAATGGGCCTAGTCATTTTAGATAAGAAAGAAAGAACTGTCGCTATTGTGAATTTCCTCTTAAACTTTCTCTACATGTCTGTATCATGTCATTATATCATAATTCACATTTACTATTTGTATTTTTTAGTTAATACAGTTGTAAATTTAAATAAATAAAAAACTCTTAAACAAAAATTTACGTATTTGCTTGAATGTAGGTCGACCCCATGTTTTGAAAAAAAATTTTAGGAAAAAAATATGGGAGAGAAAAATTAAGCTAATAATAAGAAATCAATTAAAAAAATTAATATACATTTCTGTTGATACTGAATTTAAGTCAACCTCAATTATAGGTCGAACCTTCATCTTACAGGAAAAAATTTCAGAAAAAACCTCGACCTATCTTCGGGCAAATACGTTATTTAGCCATATATTTCATATCTATCTTTTATATTTTTTGTTATGTATATATTATTTATGATATTTCAGGTCTCACTTCTTACATTCATGACTTATGTCCTCATTGATGAGAAAAATGTTTTAGATTCAGCTAAGGTTTTTGTGTCTCTTTCTCTTTTTAATATATTGAAAAATCCTCTTGCAATGGTTCCAGTAATGATTTCGAGTATGGTTCAGGTAGGTTTGATTTTTTTTTTTTTTTAACTTATTAAACATTTGGTGTTAGGTTTGAGACAATACATCAGTTGTGTTCCACCACAAGTTTTGACTATCATAAAACTGTTGGAAGGTTTTGGAACAAAAAACCAAATTGTATTATGATTTGATAAACATTAGTTAATCTCATAATATTTCACTATAGTAAAAATATCAATAGATTTGTGCTTACTTTTGTGCCTAATTATTAGATTTTAACAATATATATCTCTTTATATAACTATGAGCATTATTGTTTACTGATGACTAATTTGTTTTTAGGCAGCAGTGTCAATAAAAAGGATTAACAGATTCTTGAACAGTGAAGAATTGGATTTGAATATAATAACGCATGATGATAAAGAGGGTATTTTTTTTTATTATTTAAAAACAAAATGATTTTTTTATAAACCTTTTAATATATTATAATTCTTCATTTTATAATCATAAAAATATTTTTAATTATTATTACACAAGGGCTTGGACTTCCTAAAAGTTTTTGATACTTGCATAGAATTGAAGCGGTGACAGAACCTCAGTGATAAAACTCACTTCTGTCACCGCATCAAACTGCAATAATCCTGATGAAGGCTTACATGATTGAGCCGAAACATTGGCTTATGGCATTATTGACTGCTTATGATTCATTTAATAAATTTACTGTTGTTTTTCTTTACACATTGCCCATTTATTGCTACTTCCTTCTCCGAATATTATATCAATATTTCTTGCAGCCTAACCTACTAAATTTCTATATTTAAACTTATAAAAGAATATGAAGCATCTCAGAAAGCATAACTCTATATGATTATATTTAAAGTTATATTATACCTTGAATGACAAATTTAGTAGAAAACAAATGTAATACTGTTAATAGTTTAGAATATTATGTTTAATATATATATATATATATATATATATATATATATATATATATATATATATTTTTTTTTTTAATGCTCAGATGACCCGCTAGTGATAGAAAAGGGCACTTTCTCATGGGGAGCTGATGAAGAACCAACTCTTCGAAATATAAACTTAAGGGTTAAACCTGGATCTCTAGTTGCTGTGGTTGGTGCTGTCGGTTCCGGCAAATCTTCATTCCTTTCTACCTTACTTGGAGAGATGCACAAAGTGTCTGGAAGTGTCAACACAAAAGTAAGTACTCTCATGTCATTAAATATTTATTTTAAGTGATAAATTTACTTTCAAAAACTAAATTATCAATACCTGTAACATAAATTCGTACTTTACAGAAATTTGTATTAGTAAAAAATGACCTTCAGATTGACAATGAAGCAGGGTAATAATGCTAAAATATCTTAACAATATCATATAAACAAATGATTGAAGCAGTCCTGCATAACTGATTATTTTATAAAACAATTTTAATGTTCTTAAATTCTCAATCTATACACTACAATTTAGAAATTTTGTTTGGAAATAGTATAAAAATTACAAAGTTATTCTGCTTACCGCACATCCAGAATGAAAAAGGCGCAATTCAAAATTGCTAACATCAGAAATTTTAATAGTTTGATCCCTATCATTCGAAAGAGCAGCCAGTCCTCAAATACTAGGATAACCAATAGACACTATAGGTGATCTACCAGCAACCTACCAGATTTATATGTACCAGAGGAAAAACCTGGGGGCTTCTATGTAGAACTTAACCTGGTTCTATTGTTTATTCTTTCAAAACCACATTTTTTTGAGTTATGCCCCTTTCATTCTGAATGTTTGATGTATACTAGTATATCTATTCAAAAATTATATAAATTTCATCCTTTCAAAAAAGTTAAAAAAAATTCCTTTTTTCACGGCTCCAAAATAACTGTGCACTTTTATTTTGAAAAAGTTCTTGTTCTTTTTCTTAGAAACTTTTTTGAAACAGTTCATGCAAGAACTTTTATATTAAAACTTTTATTATAAGTTCTTACAAGAACTTTTTGGTCAGAATTTATACAGTAAAAGTTCTTTAAGAACTTTATCGTAAGAACTTTTATATACAAGTTCTAGATTAAAAAAGTTAGAGCTTTTAGTCAGATTATAATAAATGTTCTCATAATTAAGTTTTCAATTAAATGTGGAAAATAAGCATGGAATTGTGTCTTGAAAGGTTTTCTTATCTTGAAATGTTATTTCTCTAAATAAGCATTCTGTAGGAAATTTAATTAAAATTAAAGAAATTTTTCTATTGAAATTAAAAATTAAATGTTAAATAAAATAAAGAAAAAGGTAAGGTTTTTATTATCTATGCTTTTTGTTAAAAGTTTTTTTTATCTTTTCAACAATACTACTGCCTCCCGAGGTTTCTCTCTCCTACCGACTGAGAACTTACATTTAAAGTATTCTAATAGGAACTTTAAAAAAAAAAGTTTTTTGAACTTATATTAACAGTACTTTTATCAAAAACTTTTAGTGATATAAGTTCTTAAGGAATTTTTATCTGAAGGTTCTTTTGTGTAGAACTTTTATATTAATACTTTAATGGCAAAAGTTCTTGTAAAACAGTTAAACTGAAACTTTTTGAAAATGTCTAATTAGCGTTGCAAGCCCTGCCTTTTTTTTACAACTTGTTTTCCACATCTTTGAAATTTTTCCTCTTTCATAGTTAGTGTCGATTATAAAAAACTCTGGCTATTACGACAAAAACTGATTCCTTCAGGGTCATTACAAACGATATTCCTGTATAACTAGTCTTAAAAATGCAATTAACAAAATAATTATTTTTATTTTCAGTCTTGTGTTTTATATCTATTTTCATTTGTCATCTTCTTTTTAGGGCTCTATTGCTTATGTACCTCAGCTTGCATGGATTCAGAATTGTACCCTTCAGGACAATATATTGTTTGGAAAGAATCTTGATAATAAGAGGTACTATAAAGTTATCGAGGCTTGTGCTCTCAAAGCAGATTTGCGAATGCTCCCTGGAGGAGATCAAACTGAAATAGGTGAAAGAGTAAGTTAATTTAATGAATATATAATGTGTATACCTAATTAATTAATGACCTATTTCATGATACTTCTGGCCATATGAATAGAACATAAATTATATATTTCATTTTATAGGGTATTAACGTGAGCGGTGGACAAAAGCAAAGAATCAGCCTGGCCAGAGCTGTGTACTCGGATTGCGATGTCTACTTCTTAGACGATCCTCTAAGCGCAGTTGATAGCCATGTTGGAAAACATATATTCGAGAATGTCATTAGTTCAACTGGAGTTCTTAATAAAAAAGTAAATTATTCACTTTCATTTACTTGCTAATTGTTGTTAAATATATAATAGGTTAGGATAGACCAAATAGCATGTTACGAAGTCTATAGAGAAAATTATTCTTAATGATAGAATGCACAATGTCCTTCCGAAAGGACAAAGTCCTGCCGACAGGATTCACCTTTATGATAGTAAAGAGATTTTTCTGTCCTTTTGGCTGATTAGCCGATACCACCACCAGAAACTTCAGAAAATTCTGGGTTGCTGCAAAAAAAAAAAAAATTCAACCTTTACCATTTTCACGGGAATTTGAAAGTTCTGGTTTATTACCTACAAAAAAAAAAAAAAAAAACTTAAACTCACTATATGAGCTTAAGAAAGAGTGTTTTCTATAATATCATTGTTTCATTCTAATTTTTTTTTACCCTAATTTTATCATTTGGTACAGTGGGAAAAATTAAGCAGGAATAAAAGACAGCATTCGATCTAATCAAGGCAAAAACCACTAGGTGGTTGTGCACCTGGACAACCACCTGCTTATTGTCATTTCTATATGCAGTGATTATTTACAAAAGTTCTTCCTGTAAGTACTTCTGGTAGTGCTTTGCCCTATATTTTCTATTATTAATCTTGAAAAAAAAATTTTTTCCTCCTTCATATTATGATCTCAAAGTCCTAATAAATGTGAGAAGACTATAAATAATTAGAATAAGAACTTTTCATATGAAAATTTGGTTAAATCTGAAACTCCTAAAAAATCTAAATGATGTTTATTTTTTAAATGTATTTATTATTATTATTTTTAACAGACTAGAGTTCTGGTGACCCATGGAATAACATTTTTACCTGAGGTAGACCTGATTGTTGTTCTTAGTGGTGGAGAAATTTCTGAAGTTGGAACATATCGCGAATTACTAGAAAAAAAAGGAGCATTTAGTGAATTTCTTTTAACACATTTACAAGATGGCCCAGAGGAAGAACTGGAAGGTAGTGATCCAATTGTTTAAGATTACTGTTATATATTGTTTAATAAAATAATTAAAAATATATTTTTGATTAGAGTTAGATGCAATTATCAAAGAAGATATCATCAAAAGCAATCCTGAATTTCATCGTCAGCTCAGTCGTAGTAGGTCAATAAAATCAATATCCAGTTCGAACAGCTCTCTTTCCTCTACAAGAAAGTAAGTCTGAAATTACAATATGCAACAATTATGTAAACATTATAGAAAGTTATTTATATATACTTTCTGCTACTTCTGAGTCATAAAAAAAAAATAAATGAATTTTAAATATATCCAATCACAAATCAAATTACAATTTAATAAAAATCCAAACCAACTTAATTAATCGATGAAAAAAAGTGCTATGTCACTTGCAAATTTTGAATATAATTAAATAAAATGATCTAACCTTATTTCTTCTTATTATATTTACATCTGAAATTTCTTACTCCAACAATAATAATATTGCCTGTATGATTTTTACTTGTTCAATAGCATAAATTCTTATATCCTTTTATATTTTTATAATTCATTTGATTTCTTCCTATATAAATAAAAAAAAAAGTAATGTTATTTGATAGTAGGGATTGTTAAAAAATTAAATTTGTTGATTATTCAAATCATAAATTTTCCCAGTATATGAGATTTTCAAATTAATTGCAATTTTTAATTAATTGGTTGGCTACAACATATTTTATTTGTAATTAATTTAAACTGACATTTTCAACAGGAGAAGACTTTCTCAATTTTCTCAAAAAAGTTTAAATGAAAAACCAAAGAAGGACAAACTTATTGTAGAAGAAAAATCTGAAGAAGGGAGGGTGAGCATATTACTATTTTATTTATTTATATTTTTTTCTTGATATATCCCAACTATGGCAGGAAGATTATGAGAGTTATTTAACCTATTCTAGAGAGTGGAAAGACCAATATTTATTTCATGGACCTTTGATGAAATAAATATCAATACTAATAGGCCGGATTCAAACCAGCACCAGCTTCAGAATTGAGCATGCTGATATGCTTACCTAATCTGATCAGCTGTTATATGGCTTTGATATTTGGTTTCTTAATATAATTTGGTGAAATGATTGTAATAAGAATATTTAATCCTCTGTCTGGTATAGTATATAAAAGCAATACATCTTTTTTTTATTTCGGCCTGATCTTGCAAATTAACCTCTGTTTTGAACCTCTTACATCTACCATTCTTCTTTGATGTTTCCACGGCGTCCAGCAATTTTGAATTCCTTGGAGATCAGGAATGCTGCTTGAATTTTTTGGGTTGAAAAAAAAAATTGGAAATTATGCTTTAAAAAGAGCCAGTCATCGAGAATTTTTTGTTTTTTTGTCTAAAATTCCATTTTTCCATTAGCACTTGGCAACTGGTGTGTAAAATATTGAGAGAGGATTGATGTCACAGTTGTCCTCTTACCATCTCTAATTCCAAGAAAACTCGAAAAAGCCTCCTTCCAGTAACTTTTGTCCATTAATCAAAAATCAAAAATGTACTCATTCGATGTTATGTCTCACCTTACACTGCTCGCTCTGCCTGTCGCTAAGTGAATTAGGGATGTTACGGATCTGTTAAATGACATATTACCCCAGCCATTGTATTAGGTTCCCTTAACCCTTAGCTTAGCAAGAATAGAGCCACTGTTTTTTTTTTTTTTTTAAATTTTATATTTGGTGTTAAATAACTTTGAACCTAAATAACTTTGAAATGAAGTAACATTTTTGTTTTCCAAATACATAAAATTTTTAGGTACCTAAGAAAGACTGCTACCTCCTTACTGTCAACCATCACAAAGACTTTCGAAATAAAAATAAAATCAATTACTGCTAAAAGAATGTGAAAATAATATGTAAAAAGTATTATTGACAAAAACATATTAATAAATGAAAAATTCATAATTAATGATGCAGAGCTATTGCACCACACCAGGATGATCCTCTTAAACTGTAAGTTCCCAAGGGCGGGCTAAGTTCCTTAAGTCAGTTGGTCTCTCGGCAGTCCCTGGCATACGGTGAAATTCCACGTTTGATGTCCAGGACCCCTTCGGTTGTCAATGTGTTAATTTTGGTGGCACAATATATCTCATATAAGATGGATAATGATGTCACTTGTTTAACAAGTATATAGGTATAACATCTTAAGTGCAAACAAAAAAATTTTGTATACTAAAAGATGTGAGAATATTTTATATTAATATATTTGCAGGAAAATAAACCCTTTTAAACTTCCTTTCTTTCCTTTGTTCTTTATTAAATTACATTAGGCCTATTTTAAAGCCTATCCTCTATAAACATAAATTATTGCACTCACACACAAAGGAAAGAAAGTAAGTTTAAAAGATTTCATTTTCCTGAAAATATAATAATATAAAAAAAAGTATTTAGGCTTAATTTTGGCAATTGATAATTAAAATGAGAGAACTATATTTAACTTTTTACAGGTAAAATGGACTGTATACTCAAATTACTTCCAAGCTGTTGGATGGTTCATGTTTTTTACTACAGCCATTCTTGCAGGTGTCAATCAGGGTATGCTTATAGGATCTAACGTATGGCTTTCTACTTGGAGTGATGATCAGGACATTGTTGTAAATGGTACTCAGGACGTAGACAAGAGGAATATGTATCTGGGTGTCTACAGTATTTTTGGTATTGCCCAAAGTAGGTAGTATTTATTGTATTAATGAGTGTAATTAATAATATTATGCTAAATTAATGGAACTAAAGATGCTATGGAAAAGCAGTTGAAAAAACCTATTACTATTATGTTCATTTAACTAAACCAAACAAATTATTGCATTTTCTACTCTGTTTAAATTGTTCATCAGATGCATTAAACTTTTTTCCAAGCAAATTAAACTAATCACAAAAAAAAATATATTTTTCTGACAAATTAATTTCTTTCTTTTAAAAAATATTGATTAGAGACTTTAAACTGTAAAAAATATTTTACGTGTTTTTAATTATTTTATTTTTAAATTACTATACCAATAATGAAAAGATAATGAAATGTAATCCATGATGATTATAAGAATAATGAAATGTAATGATTAGAGTACTAGCTGGTCAACTACTTAACTGTACTATTTTTGGGTTCCTGACTTTGGTTTCACTCATTCGTCAGAGATAAACTTCATACTCTCTGTATGAATACATTATATCTTGCTTATTGTTGTTCTATTCCATTTTTGAATACTAATGACCTACCTACCTCTGTGGCACTACAACCCAGAGTTGGCCTTAACCTCTTCAATGAGCCACCGCCATTCGGCTCTATCTTACACAAGTGCTCTTCAGTTCCCGATTCCAAGTAGGCCTCGAGTATCCGCTGTCACACCATCTGCCGATCTCAGTCTGGGTCTTCCAGCTCTTTGGGTTCGATGCAGGATCTCCTTAAGTACTCTCCTCAGAATCTCTTGTTCATTCATTCTGTTCACATGGCTTGTCCAACCAAGCCTTCCTAACTTAACTGTATTTGGTTTGCCATAGATGTTATATAGTTCTCTGTTTTTGCTTATCCTCCATCCAGCCACATCCCTGACTGGTCAAATAATATGATAGAGAATTTTTTGTTCTAAGGTCATAAGGTCCTTTTTGCCATGCTTCGAGATGGTACAGGTCTGCGTGGCATAAGTTTGAAAAGGCTGGATAAAAGTCGACAAAGAGAGGCAGTGCAGAAGCAGCTATAATAGGGAGATATATGAACTTTTTGGGGAAGTAAATAGGTTTTATGAAGTGTGGACGACTGAGATGGGCAGGCCACTCATCAAAAATGAATGAGGAAGAAATCAACAAGAAACTGCTGGTAGAGAAGCTGGACCAGTTGAGAAGAAGAGAAAGACTAAGGATGAGATGGGAGTACGGTGTCATCAGAGATGTCCAGATTCTTTTAAACATACAAAATTGGAAAGCGACTGCACAGGACCAAGCCATCTGGCGAAGGTTCACATCAGACTGTAGTGCCATTGGAAGAAAAGTAAATAAGGATAAGAGTCTTATAAAGGATCAACTTGGCTTGTCTATTGATTAACCTACTGCGAAAGGTCTTGAGAAGACCAAAATAACATCTGTTGGCAGCAGTGAGGCGCTTCTTAATCTCAGTAGACATATCATTTCCTGAAGTCCCAGTGATCCGAGGTAATTAAACTCCTTAACCTGCTCAAGTGTGTAGGGTCCCATTACTAAAGGTCTATTATCTCCTGCTCCAGTGTAACTTAGCCTTGTTAATTAAAAGTCCCGTAAATGACGTGTCTCAGATGAGTTTTGTCGTGGCTTCTACTAGGGATGATCTGGAACTGGCTATTATGTTCAAGATAGCAAAACCAAGCACCTGCATCAAGCAGGAAAATATTGTGCCATGAGTTTGGATTCCTGAATCCCTTATTAACTTTTCCAATGTCAAATTAAAGAGGAGACAGGCAAGTACATCTCCCTGCCTTAATTCCTTATCAGATAGGAACTCCCAGGAGCACTCAGATTGTATTCAGGCCTGGCATCATAGGTCCCTCATGGTTAATTTAACAAGGCAAATCAATTTATTGGGGATGTTCATTTCCTCCAAAGCTTCATACAATTTTACCCTCTGCTACCTTCATACAATGCTGTCTTATGCACTTCTGAAGTCCATAAAAAGATGGTGCGTGTGTAGCTTGAATTCATGATGTTGAGAATGATCTTCAAGGAGATTTGATCCACAATGGATCTGCCTCAACGAAAGCCACCCTGATACTCTCCAATCTACTCCTTTGCAAATCGCGTTAATCTGTTGAAGAGGACGTTTGGTAAAACCTTGTAGGTATATGAAAGCAATGAGATTCCACAATAATTGGAGCATTCCAGCTGGTCTCCTTTCTTGTGTGAAGGACATATAACAGTCTTGTCCCATTGCTGCAGTATTCTCTCCTCTATCGAAATATTTATGATTAACTCATGCATGGCCCTGTCTGGCTCCTCTCCTCCATATTTGAAGAACTCTGCTGACAGTCTATCAGGACCTGGAGCTTTCTTGTTTTTCAGTTTGGAGGTTGTCTCAGAGATATCCTCAAAATCTTGTATCTCGACATCTCCATGTCCATTCTGAGCATCACCTTCTCCGTCTTCACTCAGCTGCTCTTGCTCTTCATTTAAGAGGGTTCTAAAATGTCTTGCCCACCGGTCAAGTATATCCTCCTTGAATGTGAATAGTGTACCATCTTCCTTCTTGCAGACCTGTGTCCTCGGTGTGAAAGGTGATCTAATGCTATTAACCATCTGGAAAAACTTTCTGCTTTCATTAGCTTTTCGGAGAGACTCCAGTTTTTCAAATTTCTTATTTTCAAAGGCCCTCTTCTTATTCCTCATCTGTTTTTTCTCTCCTCTTCTGCTTTACCTGTACAATTCCGGGACTCTGCTTGGATAACGTTTGCTAACCATATTACGGTGTGCATCGTTCTTAGCATCATTGACCTGCTTGCAGTCCTCATCAAAACACTCACATCTTCTCCTGGAATCTTGCTTACCGAGAAACTCTTCAGCCGAGTTTTCCATTGGTTTACCTAATCTGTCCCAGACATCATTAAAATTTTCTGAATCTGCAGATTTAAGCTCATCCCTAATCCTCAGGTCCAGTGTGCGCTGAAATGCTTCACAGTTATCAGAAATCTTCAACTTGCATGTGTTCCACTTTTTGGGCACCTGAACCATGCGGTTTCTGACCTTTGAGATTCTTGCTCTGATTCGAGCAATTACCAGGTGATGATCAGAATCAATATTAGCTCCTCTGAAGGTTCCTCATTGCTCAGTAGATTTTATTTGAGGCAGACACTAATAAGGATATGATCAATTTGGTTGGAGGTAATACTATCAGGAGATCTCCAGTTAGCCTTTTGAATTCGAGGCTCGGCACAAGAGAGTGCTTCCAATGACCACATTTCTTGATGTAGCGAAGTCTATAAGTCTTCCAATTGTCATTGCTGGTCTCATGAATACTATGAAGATCGATCGTTAGTCTATTGGCTTTCTTCACACCAATCTTGGAGTTGAAATCACCTAAACATATTTTAATATCGCTTGCAGGACAGCTATCATATGCTCTTTCAATAGAATCGTAGAAGGCATCTTTATCTTCATCATCCGATGCTTCTGTCGGAGCTTGACAGCTAATGAAGCTGTAGTTGCAGAAAATTCCTTTACTACGCAATGAGCAGAGGTGCTCATTGATTGGATTAAACCCTATGATTCGGTGCCTCATCCATCCTTGAACAATGATGCCAACCCTGAAACAGTGGCATCTGGGGTGACAGCTGTGATATATATTGTATGATATTATTTTTCTAGTAGCCCGTTGCCGGTCCAGCGGATCTTCTGGATGGCGTTTATGTCCACTCGGCATTTTTCAATTAGAGATAAGAGAGTTTGGAATCCTCCTGGTCTGTATAGTGATAAAATGTTCCAGTATCCTAACTTGTAGTCCATTTGACAGTTTCCAAGTCTTATTTCCATTAAGTCTGCCGGCATTGTATCTTTGAATTTAAAGTTGAGTTATTGGCCCAATGCACCCGAGTCAGGTCGAGGAGCTGCTTCCTCAGTGCGTTCTGACGTGCCTTCGACTAGTCAGGCTTTAGCCTACATCATTGGCTTACCAAGCCCACCAAAGATGTGTTTCCTGCCTGTGACGCGAGGAGTCACCTAACAATCCTTGCCTTCACCTTCGCTTCCTCACCCTACGGGTCTGGCATGCTAATGACCAGTTAAGATATAAACAGTGCAATATAATTTACTTTGAGTTGGATTAAATTGGGGAATGGGTTTAATTCAAATAAGAAAAGGATAGGTTTTCTTAGTAAAACGGTTAATTTGGTTGGACAATTTTTTTTTTTAATTTGACGGACTTAATGATTTAAATAGACTGGAAAATGATATGGTTGTGCAAGTTTTACATTTTTTTGCGAATATTCAGGTACATGTAACCTATTCCTGTCTTACTTGGTTTTGTACCCATCCAATTTGTTTATTTATTTTAATTGATAGATATAACTAATTTTGTTTGCGAGCTAAATCATTGATATTTATAAAATGTGGTCATCTCAACTACTAGTTGTGTAATATATAGAACATTGATTCGATTTCATTAAGTTGGGGGTCTTCCTGATCAGGTTAATTGAGTTAAGTGCTTTAAGCCATTCCATACTGAGAGAGCATTATTGAGCTCATCAAGTTCCTTTTCAGTGACTGAGCGTGTGATATTGTGCTCTCCCAACCCCTTCTCAAGTATTTAGACTGCCCCTAAGCTCTCAATAATTTAGAAAAGCTTTCCTCGCCACTTAAGTACCTCTGGAAAGGATTAGAAAACCAGAAACAGGTAATAGTTTTGGGATACCTTTCACCGTTTTGAAGTTATATGCCTTAAAAGTTTTGATAGGTGAACCACATTTTTAATGAAAAAAAGATTTTTAACTGGCATTAACCAATAAAAGAAAGTAGTTTATATTGAAAGACAGTATCAGTATGCTGGGTAAGTTCAGCAATATGGCCGCTGTATTGAATAGATTAAAACTAGTGATTATTTTTGGAAAATGAAGTTAAGGTTGTTAAGAATAATGCATGGCTTATCACAATAAATGCACTTTTCAATATTGACTACTAACATATTCCACATACTGATTCGTAGGCTTCGTGTCTAAACCATAATTTTTTTAACTGTATTAAAAATATATATCATATTTTTCTTTGAAGAATGCCATATACTTTTTCTCTGTACAATTAAATTTAATATTATTTTATGAATATCCTACTATTAATATTACCTGTCTTCTGTTTTTCTTTATTTTAGATGCAAGAATATTATTTAAAAATTATTAATCACATTTTTTGTTTATTTACAGCTATAGCAACATTCTTCTGTTCCCTCGCTTGGTATATGGGTTGTGTTAATGCTGGAATATTATTGCATCATATATTGCTACTGAATATTATGCGTTCTCCGATGTCATTTTTTGATACTACGCCTCAAGGAAGAATTATCAACCGGTTTTCAAAGGAGATAGATGCAATAGATAATTTGATACCTTTGGTGATGAAACAAGTTTTCTCTTTTCTTACTCCGGTAAGTGATTTTGTGTTTGAACTAACTTTATTTTTAAATTATTACTTTTTTAATCAATTTTTAATAGTTTATTGATTGAGCTCAAATAATTCAATTATTTAACCTTTTACAGTTGCAAAAAACTTTCTGCATATTGTTAAAAATTTCTATATTTAGAATACAAACTTTAATAAACTAATGTAAGAATTGTAAGTTTTTTATCTTCTTCTTGATGTTTAGTCCTCACTTTCCGGGGGACCTTTTCAGAGAGACTGATCATCTAAGATAAATATACCTTATCCCTTGGGAGAAAAAGCCAGAATAACTGATAACATAAGATTTGTTCACTTCAAATATGAATGCTAAATTATAATCAATGGACCAAGACATAATTAAAAAAAATGAAAGTTCATTGCCACTAACAAATTCTTGGTAATTGATTTAATTAATGGTAAAGAAAATGGTTGCAGGAAGTTATCATATCGAACTATCTTTGGAGTGCTAGATACTATCCATGCAATGGGTAGTTACTTCACAAGTCATACCATATTAATTAGAATTCACATTTACTTGTATTTTAATACAATCGTAAATTTCAATCAATAAATTTGTTGGAAAAAATATCACTTTTACAATCCATGTATTTGAAGACAAAGTTTATGTTATGCAATTATTATATTTTCAGGAAGTATATACTAAACATTTCTAGCTTGCCTATGTTCACGTTCTCTATGTTCTTTTGCAGTCGGTCATACAGTCTACTATTCAAATCATATTTTTAAATTCAGTCATATTCTTTTATTATCTAAGTCTAATTGTTTAATATTATATAACTTGCGTTTTAGGTAATTGGAACGTTTATTGTCATCTGCTACTCGACACCAATATTCATGTTTTTGATTTTACCTGTTGGAATCCTCTATTATTTCTTACAGGTATTGTATGCCCATTGACATTCAGTGGTTAATTTAATTGCTGTAAAGATATTATTATAATTTTGAAAAAATTTAAATTTCAAAATTTTAATTTTACAGAAATTTTATATCGCTTCATCCCAGCAGTTGAGGAGAATTGAATCTGTTTCAAGATCACCAGTATTTTCTCATTTCAGCGAAAGTATTTCAGGTATCTAAATTAATTATTATTGAAAAATAAGATGGTGTTACAAACTAAATTTTATGAATACCTGTTACTGTATATATAAAGCTCTATTTTATACTAATTGCATGCTGGAAACTAATCAATACCTTTTTAATACAAATTTTGTGAAATTTTGGATGTGACTTCTTTCACAATTACTTTTTTTGTGGAATAACACTTGCTGTGATTCACTGTTTAGGAGAGTTAAAGGTTATGTTATCAAACTAACTGCTAAATAATGCCAATCTATTAGTTTGAAAACTAACATACAGTTAGTCAGAGCCAACGTTATTCGATCAACAAAAGTAATGGACAACCATGGTGCTTTTTTTTTTGTATTCTCCTAATATAAAGACATTACAGAAAAAATACAAGTCCTTTTTGTTCTACTAAAATCCGTAGTAAATAGCCATTTATTTTTTAGTATTTTCTAGTAATATTTTTTTCCTTGATTTTTTATTAAGCAATTGAAACCTTAAAAACGAATTCTTGTAAAATTACCTCAAATGCACTTATTACATTTTTCTGTTGGCTCTTAGAACAAAGTCTATGTATGGAGCACTGTTTGTAGAATCCGATTAAAAAATTAACTAAAATTCATTTTCTTCTTCAAAGTTGAAACTCACTTAAAAATCATTGAGAATATATAAAAAGTAAAGATTGATGAAACAATATGATGATTAGTGTACCTTTTTGCCAGCAACTTACATTCTTCCAATTTTTGTCCTTTATTTTTACGAAAATCTTGGGAAATAATATTGAAATCTTGTAATAATATCCTAACATTATTTCAAAACTTAAAATTTCATTACCTAATGAATAATCGCTTGCTCCAGGCGCTCCAGTGATCAGAGCATATTGTGTCCAGAACAGATTTATACAGGAATCGGAAATGAAAATAGACATAAATCAAACTTCTACATACTCAGGAATTATCGCCAGTAGGTGAGTGTTATTTTTAGTTATCACATTTTGTCTTAGTATCAAATATGGCATATTTAATTAAAACCTATCTCTCTCTTATCTACCCGGATGAAAAGGGTATTTTAAATCCATTAATGTTCATTTGAAATTATGTTCTAATCAGAAAAATTATAATAAGATTTTGATTAATAATGTATGTATAATTTAGATTTATGATTGATAAACTTTAGTTACTTATCTGAGTCTGCTGCAGCTTAACGTGTTTGCACTGTCCTCTAGTATTTATATATTAGAAGTCAGAGCTGATTTTTATTTTATGTGCAAAATGAATTAATCTCAACATTCCTCTTGCTGAAATAAGTTGGTGGTAGACTATTATACAACTTAGGTCCTAAACTTAACCCTTTATGTCCTAGTTAAATAAAATAAAAAAAATTAATCAATAATTACTTTGCATTTTATTAGAAATAATTTTATATTATAATACATTTTTATTGCATTTATTACTTTTTACTTATGAATTATATTATATTGATATGAAATATGTTGTAAGGGAAAGATTTCTAACCCAAATTTTCTATGGAAATACTGGTTTTTCATCCCCTGAGTTCAAATAACCAAGTCCCCCAAAATGGTCTGAGTATCTTTGAACAGCTTAACTCAAAAACGAAAAGTACAAAATTGAAATTATATACTTAAGGTAGATACGAGTTTATGCTTAGGATGTTACAGCAACTTTTTCACCAAAATCGACTTTAATTATTTAAATGCAATATAACCAAGTTGTGCTATACTAAATTAACAGGACTTTCTCAAAAACCACTCTAACAATTTTGATGAAATTTGCCTCAAGTGTTCTCCTTGAAGTCCTTTAACTTTACTTATATGTAATAGTAAATCACCAAGAAAATGCAGGAAAAAAAGTTATGGCAAAAGAAAATTTTATTTGTGTACAACTCAAAAAGGATGTATATTATGGTAAATTATGTATGAATAATTTAACCGACTGAACCCCTGATGGAGTTCAAATATTTTATCATTATATTTACTTTTTAACCTTCCCTTTTAATTGTTTTATATTATTTTAGAAATGTTTGTTAAAACCCTTCTCTACTTCCGTTCCTTATAAACCACTGTTTTTTCTCTTTAAAGTGTCCTTATCCGCCTCCTAGTCTGCCTGTTCAGGTAAGCATGTTACACATTCATCTACTATTTAATTATATATCTCTTCTTTCATCATCTTTTTCATTTTCTTATACTTTCTTGTATTTCATCTCTACTTTATGTTCCCTTATATTTTTTTAGTTTCCTTATATTTCCTTTTATTTCCCATGCCATTGGCCATTCTTTTGTACTCCTACAATATTACCACATACATTGCATCTTCATCAGTTGTTACTTTTTCAGTAGGTATATTGTCTGTTTTTTTAACTCATTACTATAGTAGTTATTATATCAGTTACTATTGTTTTCATCTTTAACTTAGTTATTATTTATATTTTTATCTTTGTTCATATTTATGTCAGTTTTTATATATGTCTTTTTTTATACTCCTACAATAGTTTTACTTTCTTTGTATCTTTCTTTTTAGCCCTGATGAAGACCTACAATGTTGGCTGAAACATCGCCATTTAATAAATAGTTCTCACTATTTTATATGTTATTCTTGACTGCCACCCGAACTATATCCTTCTTATTGTATTATTTATTATTGTTCACCTGTTATTAAGATTACAATATAACTTTAGGTGGCTTGCAGTGAGGCTACAGATGATTGGAAACCTGATCATTTTCTTCGCAACAGTTTTTGCCGTACTTGGAAAAGATTCTTTGAGTCCGGGTATCGTGGGCCTCTCTGTCAGTTACACATTACAGGTGTGGTTGGAAAATCTCATCTATTCTAACATTGTTAAATAAAGTTTGGGTTATTTATTTTTTTTTATTCTTCGACATTTTAGATCACAGGAGCCTTAAATGTTTTAGTCAACATGACTGCTGAGGTGGAAAATAATATTGTAGCAGTTGAGAGAATCAAAGAGTACACAGATACACCACAGGTAAAACTTTTATCTTTAGTTTTACATTAATGGCTCATCATTAATATTATATTATATTCACTAAACCGAAGTTATTAAGTAAATGTGGAGATGAAAAACATTTGTTTCAATGACCGATCAGAGAAATCAATATTTTGCATAGATATTGGCTGTACCATGAGACTTGCCTGTGCCCTAGTCTTGCGTCATTCTCTCTTTGTGTGCGCTACTACCCATACATAAGAGGGTAGGCTGAAAAGTAATGCACACATGCTTGTCGAACACGAACAAAAAGAAATAGCAATGTCGGGCAAAAAGTACATTAAAGCACAATTCTTAAGCTTTAAAATCATATATTTATTTTTAAGACCGTTAAGACTAACACATTTCTCCCGACGTATAACAAGTTTTTTCATTCCATCACTGAAAAATTCTCCAGGCGTCTCTCAAATCCAGGACTTGATAGCTGGTTTCGCCTCATTGATTACCCTTGAGGTCTCTCTTGAGTAGATGAAAAAATATAAAAATCACAAGGCGCAAGATCGGGGGAGTAAGAAGGGTGTGGAATTGGTTCAAACTTCAGGTTTCACAGAGCCTCTTCAGTTGCGCGCGAGGTGTGTGGAACTTTGTAATGATAAAAGATTATTGGTGCCAAGCTGTCTCTTATTTTGGCAGTGATCGGATGTCTGCTGCATGTTTCATCAACAATTATGGTTTTTCAGGCTCGCAACCACGAAATTTTACTACCCATCGATTAATAGTAGACCTATCAACCATAAACAAACCTTTATCTGACAATGAATCTCAGCAGGAATTTCAGTAGTTAAAAATTCGATAACAGCAAGCTGTTTAACTCGCGTTATCATAGCACTAGAACATGTCTCTATAATTCCGCTTCTCAAAATACACTGGATAACCGCTAGGCCTTCAAATTGCGCATGTGTATGGGGGGGAGGGGGAATGTTACTTCCTCATGCCACCTGGCACGCTTCTGAAAGTCATTTTGTTCACGTTCTACAAGCATGTATGTATTACTTTTCAGCCTATCCTCGTATGTACTCAGCCAAATGGGTTTACTCTGTTACATATTCAATTTTCGTTCTATCTTGAGTCCTTACACAGGAATTTACCATATATGTTATATTCACCGCTCGGGGATTATATAGATTAAGAAATTAATCCTATTATATAGGATTAATTTCTTTTTACATTCTGTGTTCAACCCCCTTCCAGCTACCACACTAATATTATCATATCGCTTATACCATATTATCGCTCATTCTCATTTCTCTTTCAACTCGGTGTGCTCTGTTTTCTTTCCTCTTAATGTGTTTTCCTTATTATCAAGATGTTTTATTTTGTTGTCTTCACTAAATCATCAATCAGCTGACATATTCAGCAGTAAGTTCACAAAACCATTCTTTTCCTATAATTCACCTGTTACCTATCCTTGAATATCCTTCTCGTGAATGATCTGTCAAGCTTTCAGTGTCTTCTAAACTCTGTAAGTAATAATTGTAATTTTTTATATTTTATTAGTTTTGTGTCACATGTTTCTGTTATTTCAATTTAAAATAAAAATTTAACTATCGTGGGTATTAATAAAAAAAATGGTCCTCCAAAATAAGTTTTTAATTCTGTTTTTCAACCTGTGGAAATATTCCACCAAAATTCCTGGGACCAAACACGTAATCTACTTTTTCAAAATTGTTCGGGTTGAAGAGGCAATTCATAAAGGATTAAAGCCAACAGTTGAGGAGAACTCGTGTCTATTTTTTAACCTCTCAGTTATAGTTTATAATAAACATTTAACAATAAGTACATCCTTTCTCTTAACTCAGGAAGCAGCTTGGGAAATCACACCTAATCCTGCAGGATCAGACTGGCCTCAGGAAGGTAAAGTGGAATTCATCGACTACAAAGTAAGATATCGAGAAGGACTGGACTTAGTACTTAAAGGAATCGATTTGGCTATCAAAGGTGGCGAAAAGGTAATTTATTTGTTATTTTTCTAGATATGATTTGTTGTTTTTAATCGGATTTTAGAGGAATAAAGTAAGAATGTTAACGGTTTCTGTAATATTTTTTCCGATGTTTTTTACTGAAACAAAATGGAATAAATAAATAAATATTATGTTTTTATTTTTCTCAGTGATTAAAAACATCCTATAATGGGGGGACTGTGCTCCCCCACTAGTATAACAATATTAAGCAAAACAAAATTACTCTATTATTAAAAAACAAATGTATTTTATTTTTTTTAGATTGGTATCGTGGGTCGTACTGGTGCAGGTAAATCATCGATTACTCTTTGCTTATTCAGAATAATCGAGTCGGCTGGAGGCAAGATTCTCATTGATGGTATTGATATTGCTAAACTAGGACTTCACGCGTTAAGATCCCGACTCACCATTATTCCACAGGTAGAGGGAAATCCTGGTATTCATCATTCTTTAAATTAGTTATTCATTTTCTGTCATGATCTCTCATTTCTTTTCATGCTCTATAATTTCATTCGTTTATTATGCTAAGTATATCATAAATTTAATTTTGGATATATTTCCTGAAATAAATTTTCTTCTTTTTTATATTATGTTTTATTAAAAAAATGATTACCATATTTTTACATTATATAGTTATCGACGTTTTGGGGAATTTCTCCATCCTCAGGCCAACCCATTTATTGTCTTAATTCTCTACTCTTTATATCATATCATCCATAAAATTTTATTTCATATCGTCTTATATTAATCAGTATTTCTTAAAAAAATTAATAAAAAGAGTGTACAACTTTCCTTTAATATCATTGTCACAATGTAACATTTCATGGTATTAGCAAAATATTGTGACAATGATATTAAAGGAAAGGTGTACTCTCTTTTTTATTAATTTTTTTAAGAAATAGTGACTAATATAAGACGATATATAAAATAAAATTTTATGGATGATATGGCATAAAGAATGGAGAATTAAGGCAATAAATGGGTTGTCCTGAGCATGGGAAAATTCCACGACACGTCAATAAGTATATGATGTATATATAGAGATATGATAATTGTTTTTTATTAAACATAATATAAAAAGGAAGAAAATTTACTTAAGGAAATATACCCAAAATTAAATTTATTTAAAAAAAGATTCTTCCGTAAATAACAAAAAGCTAAATATATCTTAATTTGAAAACAGAGTAGCTATTTAAATAAAAAAATAAGAATCCAGTTTTTAAATTTAAATTAGACTATGAAGAATTAGTTATTACTGATTGACATACACTTCTCTTTGCTATTAACATTGTGGCCACCAGTTTGGTGGACATTGTCTCTTTAATATTGAGCTATAAGTTTATTTATTATTTTAATTTAATAGGATCCCGTTTTATTCTCTGGAAGCTTACGTATGAATCTAGATCCGTTTGGTCACTATAGCGATGAACAAGTCTGGAGAGCTCTAGAACTTGCACATCTCAAACCATTTGTAAAAGGATTACCTGCTGGTCTACAGCACGAAGTGTCTGAAGGTGGTGAGAATATAAGGTGAGCCATTTTTTAAATATTTTGTTGAATTGATCACTTAATATATTATAAATTTTTCCATCATTCAGTAACTTCTGAAATCCCAACAAATTTTTAATTCTACATTTGACAAGGGGTGGGTACCTTCAATAATTTTAACGTTTTTTTGGTGATAAATGCAACACTAACAGAAAAAATTAAAATTATAGAATCTGCTCCTTATATACAGAGGAAATAATGGTTATTTTGATCTCCCAAAAAGTAGTGATCTTCATATTCTTTAGTTTAGCATGGGAACAACGACATCATATATTTTAAAATTATTATTATTAAAAAACCCTCTGTTTCTTGAGTATCTATCCAGACCAAGATCATTGGTTAGGCACTTGACTACCAGATGCAAAATCTCTTAGTTCGTTTGTTTCAATGCTATTTTTATTAAATATCCATATATGAGAACACCTTTAAGCTGTTTAACATCAATCATTTGTTATAATTAATTCAAAATGAATGCTCATATATTTTTTCTTCGCTTAGTGTGGGACAAAGACAACTGATTTGCCTGGCTCGAGCTCTTCTCCGTAAAACTAAGATCTTGATCCTGGATGAAGCTACTGCAGCAGTCGATCTGGAAACCGATGACTTTATCCAGAAGACAATCAGATCTGAGTTTAATGACTGTACAGTGCTCACGATTGCTCATAGGATTAACACAATTATGGACTCTGACAGGTAACACATTTACCTAATGTTAATTGCAATATAATGCAAACAATTTAATGTTGAGAAAATCTGGTGATTTATGTTTTTAAAAACTAAAAATTTGAAATTTTGTATTTTTTATCCTTACTGATAGTAATACATATGTACAAAAAATCATTAATTTTTGAGACTTCAAGTTCTTGAAGCCATTTATTGATTTGGCAGAATGACAATGTACAAACCTCAATGGATTTTCCTAAGTAAATACTGAAGAAAGACCCATGAAATGGTACCACTTTTTTTTTTGGTTAATATTTTAATTTAATTTTATGTACTTGTGTATTTTTATGTGTTACATACAACTCCAGATTTTTATTTATTTATCAATATTTTGAGCTTAAATTTTAATATTTAGACATTTTTAAATTTATATTTATTAATTAAAGATATCTTAATCTAATGACTAAAGAGATATTTAGAGAGAATATATTTAGGTTCAATAGAGAGAATGTATTTAGTAGAAAAAAAAAAAAAAAAAGAATAAAGAAAGGGTGTTCTATGTACCCTTTTTTTTATTTTTATTTAAAAAAAAAAATTAAATATGTTTAAAAAATTATTAAAATTAATTTAAAATATTTAAAAATAATTTAAAAAATTAAAAAAACCTATATATCTGTTAAGTATTATTCTGTATAATTATTATAAATGTTAAAAATTGTCTATTAAGGTATAAACAGGGCGTCAAGAAAAAATCGGGAATTATGGCTGATAAACAGCTAGTCATCGGGAATTTTTAGTTTTTAGTCTAATGATTCTATTTTTCATCATTATCAAACAAAAGGTATTTAAAATATTAAGATGAAGGTTGATGTAGTTGTTCCCCTTACCGTCTCTTATCCTATAAAAGCTAGATAAAGCCTCCTTGTACTAACTTTGTATATCAGTCCCTCTCTCTCTCGAGCACATACTCATCCTATGTCCTGTCTCACCTTACCTGCTCGCTCTTCCTGTCGCTAAATGAACTAGGTATGTCATAGAGCAGTAAAATAATGTATTAGCTCCAAACAGTTCTGCAGTTTTTATTTCTACCGATTTACATTCATCTTCTTATAATGTGTTCATCAGTTCGCCCCTCGCCCTTGAGGCCGAGGACAGAGTGACTAGGATGAGTGGTTGCCAGGCTTCATTATATTCCTATATTTATGATTATTTTATTTTTTGTATAAAATAAGTTTGCGAATAAAATTGTAGTGAAATTTATTCCAATATGTGAATTTTATTTATTTACACTTGAAAGTGTTTTTGGACTGTATTTTCTATTTTTGGCGATGTGTTGAGCCCTCAGTGTAAGAAGAGCCCTACAGTTTTTCATAATCAAACAGGAATACAACGTTTATATTCAAATACATTCTCAAGTCTGAATAATACAGTTCATCATAAGCCGACAAAATACAACATTTTATGGTTCCAATTTTGATTTAAATTTAATCCAATAAATTGACGAAAAGTGCCTTGAATTTTACAGTTCACAGCCTTATAATCCTTGAAGATTGCTTGAATTTTTTATTGCTATATCACTGGACACTCTGTATAAAGTAGTATGCTTTGTGTATAACATCCCAATACAGTATCAAAAATTAAGGTTCAGAAATTTATTGAAATATATTTTTTTAAATTATGCTGAATCATAAATATGTATTACCTAATACATTGCTTGTATTTAATCATATTATTTCCTTTTAAATTTCTTTTTTAAATTAATAAATATTAGAAGTTTGTTTGTTTTTCTTTAAAAAAACTTTTACTTAAGAGTCCCTTTATTTGTATTTATTATAGTTTCTTATTATTTTTTTTATTATTTATTAATTCTCTTGTTCTTGTTTATTTTAGTACCCTAAGGCTCTTTAGCCCTCATATTATAACCTGTATTTTTATATTAAAGGTACTTTTCTCAGAAAAATAAAGAAATTATTATTCAAATTTTTCGATGTAATTTAAATTCAAAATTTAAGACAAAATTTAGCGGAAAACTTCGTTTATACTAAGGCTATGTATTTCTTTCTAACTTTGTTGTCCTTGTCTCACATGATTCCAAGACTAGATTAGCCGTATGAAACATTTTTAAATACAGACGTGAGTAAGTGTGTTTCAAGGTTTGTAGGTAGTGAAAGTAATAGCCTTTGAGAGGAAATCGCTACCAAATCATTTTCAATTTGACTTTTCTAACAGCGTGTTATGTGTGACATGTTTAACCGACTCGTTCAGTAGTTAATTGGCTCTTTTGTGGTTCACTTTCTAGTAAACATTGTGGTTAGCTGATATTGTTAACCGACAGAAAAGTAAGAGGAGAGATTCGTGTATGGAGGTCCCTTCTCCTATTGGTAATAAATTTAAAAGAAAATAATATCTGATTGAACTGTGTCTTATTTTGTTTTTTAATCAAATCTTTCTTCATTTAAAAAATATATGATACAAGAAAATAAACATGAAAATAAAATTACCGATGATAGTACTAACATTAGATATGAGAATAAATAAATATCAAATAACAGTTAAAAATAGAATTAATGTTATTTGATATATAATGCATATGATATGTATAAATATATATATATATATATATATATATATTATGATTAAGGTTATGATATAAGATGTGTTTAAGGGATTTCTAATGTATAATAAAAATAATAATAAAAAGATTTAGTTTTCGAGAGCAATTTGGGTACAATACAAAAATGTATTTAAAAAAATTATTTGGAGTTAGAGCCTTTTAATTTATCACAGCAGTATAGGGAGAGAAACACTTTATAGTATAGTGATACTTTTTTTATTACATTTACTTACTCTTCATGGGAAGTGGTATACCTGGACGAATCAGTTGCTTAGTTGTAGATCCCCTTTTCTCTATAAAATTTATGCTTAATTTTATGTTATATTTAAAAATATATATATATACTAATTAATGAATTGTTAATCTGAGAAATGTTTACAATTTATTATTTATGATTATTATTTTTAATATTTTATTGAAATTTTCAGAGTGCTGGTTCTTGATCAGGGTCGTGTAGTAGAGTTCGATAGTCCAAGTGATCTTCTGAAAAACAGAACCTCAGTTTTCCACAGTATGGCTCACGATGCAGGACTTGTTTGAAGTCCTGGAGGCTATTTTTGAACCATGTTTTTCACCAAGGTTATTGTTATTTTTTTTATTGTTAGTTATTTTGCCTAAAATGGTTTATTTACTGACCAATGGGTGCTCACTACTGTTTAATCTCTGTGATTGTCTATATTTATACTTATTTTTGTCTTCTTTTTTTTTTTCAGTAGAAAAGTATAGATTTTAGAATATTTATTAGAAATTTGTAAATATTATTAGAGAATATAAAAGTATTAAGAACCAATCTGTGTTAATCTTATCGTGATGATTGCTTTAAGTGTTGTTAAACATTTTACTATTAATATTAATGATTTAAATATTCATAGTTCCTTGTGAAATAATTAAATTATTAAATTATCAAATTTATTATAAATTATCTGATGGGCCAGTCTTGTCAAATTATTTCTTGAAGTACTTATTGTTGTACTTAAGTGTTATCAAGTACTTAATGCTTGATGTTATTAGTTGATGTTTTGTTAAGTACTTATGAGTGTCCAGTGTGCAAGGGAAACTAATAATTTCCTTTTTAACTATTGCAGTAATGGATGAATTGTGTAACTTGTCTAAATAAATATAAACGTATTTAGAATCAATTACAATAATCAATAATGGAACACGCTAGAGGAATGTTTTCTTGAACCTTCATTATCAGATGACCTTCAAAATTAAGAAAATTGAGCTTTAATATAATCATTGTATTCTTTAATGTTTGTTAACAATATTTTAATATTACTGCCTCTAATAATGGTTTTATATAAGAGCATTACTTTTCTACAATGATTAAGTATTTATTAAGATTTTGTACTTTAATAATTTTCATGTCTGTTTTAAATTTTTAATTAAAGTAAGTACAGGGCCATTACTTGAAAGCGATACATTACTTGAAACAGTACAGGGCCATTACTTGAAAGTGATACATTACTTGAAACATTGTATTGTCTAACATAAGAATTGTTCAAAGATTGTATTATTATTTATAATGTATTTTTAGAATATTTCATTTTATTTTAATGAAAATAAATGAATAATTTTATAAGTAAGTATGTTGTCTCTTCTCTTGTCGCTATTTTTACTGTCTTTTCTTCAATTCTAAAAATACTGCAATACCCATTCTTAGACATACAATTTTATAGTCATTTAAAATTGTATTAAATCAGAGCAAAATACCATTTAGAAATCTGTAAAATACTTAGGGTAACGTTTAAAAATAAACTCCTAATTAATGAACATGTTAATTTAAAACTAACGTACGATTAGAATGCAATGTATATTATGTTCCTTTATTTCAATTTAAAATCAAAACCCTATGGTCACTGGGAATAAGTTGGCAAGTCAAAAAATGGTCCTCCTGAGTTAGGTGTATTGTGATAATTTCTCAAGTCTTCTGAAAATAATAAAGAGAGAAGATCCTAACTCACAGCTCTCCTCTATACCTCAGAAAGATTTAGAGCTGTGAGTTACCATCTTCTTTCTTCACTGTATGTAGAAGACTTGAGAGATAATCACAAAACACCTAACTCAGGAGGACCATGTTCCGACTTATTTCCTGTGACCATAGAATTTTAATTTTATACTTAAATAAAGGAATATGATACACCATATTGTGAAAATGATATCCAGAGTAATGTACACACTTTTATAAGTTAAAAAAAAAAGTAGTAACTTAAATATGTAAAACGAAATAAAATTTATGATTTTTAAGCAATAACAAAAAAAGAGTGAAGAAATGATAATTTAATGATGAAAAAAGAAATTTACTTCATAAAAAACTACCTAAAATTGAAATAATTTTGTTTGTGACCTTTTAACCAATTTGGTAAAATGTTAGACATTGATGTCATAAATACAACGTTAAATTTTTTAGATCCAACTACAAAATGAGCCAAACAGCTTGAAATGTCCTTTAAATAAAAATAAAAATAATGAAGTATGAAGGATTATATTTCCTTGATATTATAATTAATACAAATAACTACATACCCTTAGAAACCTAAATCATTTATAATAACTAAACCTTATAATTGATATACATGAGTTTAAATGGTACACACATATATAGCGTATCACAGTTCATCAAACTCTAAAAATGAATTATATAGCTTAAACCAAACAAAAATTGAATAGAAAATTATTTTTCAAAAAAATCTTTCGAGAAACATTGTGCTTCCTGTTTTTTCTATTTGTTTAAATCAAAGTAAAGGGCATAATGTTAGCAATTTTCTGGTTTGCTCACTTAGCTTCTTCTTATCTTTAAACAAAAAAATAGAATTTTTTCTAAGCTAACACTAAGACGTCATGGGCATACGCGAGGGGAGAGGTAGAGAGAGGCTGTGGTCTCTCTCCCCCCATAAAAGTTATTGAACAAATAAAAATAATTAAAATATAAGAGAAAAAAAAATTTGTTGAGACTATTTTTACTTCTATGCACATACTTAATTTTCAAATTAATCTATGTATTTTATATTAGTTTTTAGTTGATCGGCATTAATCTGTCCTAATAACTTTAAGATCATTGGCAATGGTGACTATTTTGTCTATGATGTGAGACGAGACCTTAATAATGTAAGACATAATACTACTTTGTGAATCAGTAAGTGTCACACATTCTTCTGGGTTTCTAAACGCATCTAAGAATACTTATAAACATTAGAACCGGCAAGCCATCAGGCAGCATCAGCTATTCCGTTGTTTTATTACAGTTAATAAAGGCATAAAATAGGATCAGACCTTGCAAAAGATGAAGTAGTTCAATTTTTTTTTTGTTTGAACCTAAGCTTGTAGTAAAAAACAAATTTGCTACTCCGACAGATATGTGCGAGTTGCGTAGCAGGAAAAAAACAATTTTTTTTTCACTATTATACCTCTATATTACACTATCATCAGCTACATCAAAATCAAAGTTTCGGTTGTTTTCCATGGTTGTCCACAGGATGCGGTCAATAAGATCTCCAAATGTGCTCACTGATTCTGTGCTTCTCACTACTGCTATGATATAATTTTAGAGGAAACCACCATCATCTAACTACCTCAGGAAAAAGTATTGGCCAATGAGAACAACAAGAGGTGCCTCATCATACTTCTTTACGATTCATTTGAGAAGCGGAGGACTCAAGTTAAAGTTGCCGAAAAGATGCTGATCAGAACATCATGGAACATTTGACCGTGTGATTGTAGTAGGAGGAAATATAGATCTCATCCTTCTCAATGGTTTAGATTCTACTTCTAGCTAGCGTCTACTTCCAGAAGAGTAGCAGAGGTGAAGCATACAAGGATTTAGTTTAATAAAAGTAACCATAACATATTATTTTAGGGGCATACTTTGGGAGATATTGATCAGAAACTGAAAATAGTGCCAAAATGTTGGTGTTTCTTTGGCTGCTATGCAGCTTGCACAGGTCTTTCAAAGTAGAAAACTTTATTTGTTACTACTGGCTTAGGTCCAAACATCATACAAAAAATTAGAACTACTTTATCTTTTGTAGGATCGGATTCTGTTAGGAAGAGTTTGGTGACATTTGGTTGGCATTCGGCTTTGACCATAGAAAAATAATTTTTAAAAACTTCGTTACTTTTTAGTGGCGAATAAGTAAGGTTTTCATAAATACTTATTCGTGAAGTTGCTTTTTTCAGTATTTGTAGATATAAAGTCAATAAAAAGGAACAACCTTTTTGATACTGAACCGCATCTCAAATTAAAATTAACACCAAGGGAAGCAATCTATTGATGATCTGCCGTCTTAATATAAACAATTACATCCTTCTCATAGATCCAAATAAATCTTATTTATAATATAACTCATGAGCGCACGCAGGAGAGGAGAAAGATGGAACCTTGCCCTCTCCCCTAAAAATCAATTGAAATAATATTAAATTGTGAGAAAGAGAAAAAAGGTTGTGGGGATGACAATTTTTACGTCAAAACTCGAACTAAATTTTAATTTTTAAAATTGACCAATCTAATGGTTTTCAGTTGATCGATATTAGTAGTTTTAGGATATTGGGATGCCTTTTAAAAACTTCGAGTTATAATGCAAAACTTATCTTCAACTAAAACAAATCAATTGCATCATTAAGAAATCAACAATTTTAACGAAAAGAAATGTTAGGCGTTAAATGAAATTTTTATCCTCAGAGAATCAAATAGCTGTCACAGGAACGACTACACCATTGGCGAACATGTGTTGAGGTCACGATACTGAAAAACGTACCATGACGTCGTGAAATTAAAACTAGCTGAATTCTGCCCCAAATTGCACCAAAACACCCGAATTTGCGCCATATGTTAGATAAAATTCTTGGAAAGGGATGTATTAAAATGAGCTTAAATCTGCTTTGGCACGCCGACTTTTATCTTAAAGGTTCAGAACCCTTACGATTCGTTCCGATAATGAAAAATATATAGTATGTCTGTATAGTATGATATAGTATGTCTGCTATATTTTTCTAGGACCGGCCTCCTCTGCGTACGCCCTTGCTGGTTACTAATATCGAATGACGATAAGTAACTTGTAAGCTCTAAACACGAACCTTTCCACTTGTACTTTTCCATTAGTACTTGTACTTTTGTACTTTATTATGAAATAGTGCCCATCTCGTAATCGTACGACCGACGGATATTTTGGAAAAAGCCGCCGTATTTGTTACCCAAGTTTAAGTATTGATAGCGGCTTGATATATAAAAAAAATCCGTGAGCAGTAGAATTCCGTGACTGAAGTCGTATTTTCACTTTAAAAAAAAAATTATAAAAACGGAGGAGTAAGAAAACAGTTGAGACCCACAAAAGACAGTTCCCTAACATACCGAAATTTACCCGTACTTTTATTATATGGTTCTGCCTCTCCGCTGACCTTCGATATAGAAAGTCTTAAATACCGAATTTCACCTCATTTGACCCAAAGGGAGCCGTTGGTGATGCTCAAATGTAGCGGGGGGGGAAAATATATATATATATATATATATATATATATATATATATATATATATATATATATATATATATATATCAGACATCTCCAAAACTTCCATAATTGTGCTCTAAGAGTTATGAAACGGATAAAAAACGCAGTCCCACCGCTTACCGCCGACCTTCGACCCACAGCTATAGTCTATTTTTTTCGGGGAAAATAGGACTAAAAATGTTCCAAGGCCAGCTGTTATCGATTGCAGGGTTTTCAATGCATTAGAATAATTAACATTGTTTTTTTTTTGTGTTTATTTTTAGTTCCCTTATAAATGAACCACTGCCAGAGTTCAAGTACAGGGGAGAGAGATCAGAGTGATCTATACCGTCTCCCCCCCCCTCTCTCCCGAAATATAAAAAAAATATCATTTTCTTTGATCACAAATATCAAGATTTGTATTTTGAGTAATATTTTTGATAATTTTAACAATAGTTTATGATCCTATTTTCATGTTTTACCTTAAAACTTACGAAAAATTTGGTGATTAAAGAAATTTAGGGGAATATGTGCCTTCTTCTTATTATATTACTCCCGAAAAAAAAAAAATTAAATCTCGCTTTGTAAAAAAGTTCTGCGTATACCCTTGGTCAGAGGAATATTAGGTGGAGTACATAATTAAATGTTTTGCGTTATCTTTTATTGTACATATTTCACAAATAGTGGATTGTTTTTAATTTATTTTGAGTAAGTGACCAATTCGGATCAATTCGAAGGCGGTACAAACACTTAATCCAATATCGTGGAGCTTTCATTTTCTTAAACCACATGCATAGTGAAAAGTTTTGGAAATAAAGATTTGTAGAACAATCGTTCTAGAAAACACTCATTGTCCAATGGAAGATATAGTGTATGTACGTAGAAGTATTGAAGTGAGACTCTTTGTTTTCAGACTGTTGATGTGAGATGTGCTACATTTTGTCTTTATACATATGATTTTCTTTTGTTTATTTTTACCTCTGCCCTGATGATTGATGAATTGACGAAATATCGACAGGCTAATTTTTTTCCGTTATTTTTGAGACACTAGGCTTCGAGTGAGGAATATTCCATTTATATACTAACAATAATTTTATGTTTTTCTGTATCTTTTTTCATGTTTGGTCTTCTATGTTAATATCATATATATATATATATATATATATATTTAATATTATGTCTTGCTATTAGAACATTTACAAATATCCGAAATTATCAACGCTTAGTAGTAAAAAGTTGGACTAACACTAAGTTTAAAATATCTCCTGAACGAAATATTTTTTCTGAGAAAAAAAAAAAGATTATACATGGTTGTTTTCAGGCGTAAAATTACTTCCCAGAGTTTTGCCACAGAGACAGTAGCGTAATACTAAGGATGCAAGCATTTTTCCTCTGCGCGAATAAATCCCGCACCTTTCCAAAAAAATAACCAATTTTATGTTTAACCAAACATAATAAACAGAGCATAATTATTCAGAGAAATCGTTTTAAAAAGATTTTTTTAAATTGTTTGAAAGAGAATGAACATAATATTTTATGGAGATATTTTTTGGTTCTCGTAAATTCGTTTCTGCAATGCGCTCCTCCTCCCCACTTGCTCTATGTCCCTATACGTCGCATCAGATACATTTGCGTAATTTACAGCACTGCTAAAAAAACTGAGATACTCTATAGATACAGGAAAAAAAGAGTACCTCCTATTAAAAAATAAAAAAATAGAGGTATAGTAAAATAATCTAGACAGACAATATTAAATGAAGTTTTTGTTTTGTTATTTATAATTTTCAATAGAAAAGAAAAGTGATATATTTATATTGGCTATTAGTTATATATTGCTTATTAATTTTTTACCAGATAATAGATGAATTTGTAGTTTGAAAAAAATGTAACAAGAAGATTATTCATATTCAATTCACTAAAAATCTATTTAAAAATCAAGTTTTGTCATTTATCTCCTGCCATGATAATATAGACATTGATAAAAAAAAGTCTCTCTCTGCTGATACATATTTAAACTTCATTACTCAACCAATATAAAGGATTCAGCTTTGTATCTGGAAATAATGGATTAATTGAAAAACGATTGAAGATAAAGGGCAGTAATAGATATAAATTATTACCAGACCAATTTCCAACAGTAATTAGTTCATGAATAAAAGCAAAAGTTGGCGATTGTCTTAGTAAAGCGTGGACGACTATCATTCGACGATGGCTCACGACCAGGTCATGGAAGAAGACCTCATGGACGGCTTGAGTATATTCTTCATCAAGTACCTTGGGATCTGGAATACGATCAATACTTACAGGACTTCAGGAAAGGTCAACTTGGTTTTCAAGCTTCAATGGTTCCTCACACTACTCTGTGTCCCCTTTCCCATCTTCCAGATCATGTGTCCTGCCTTCATACAGATCGATCTAGAAAAGGCCACTATAATCATGTTGAACACCGTATCCTTCTTACAGATGATGTTCAAACAGGGAGTCTTTTGGATGAATTTAGAAGAGCACGCTATACTAATGAAAGTCATGACCAAGAATATACTCTCAAGCCTCCCGGAACACAAGAAAACCCATGCGAAAAGAATTTTCAACAAAATATCCAGGAGGTGTAACTTCTGGTGCTTGATAGCAGTGGTCATCACTCTCGCCGCTGTGTCACTGTGGACGTTAATCCATAAACGTTGAATCCATGTCGGAGTACATCGCGAATCACGTAGGCAATATGAAGGATGTTACCACGGGACCGAAGAAGATATTAGGTGGCTGGTATCCCGTGCCTTTCACAAGGAGCCCGTGGGTTGAGATTGTTTACTTTTATGAGTTCTTGCTATTTTTCTGGTGTGGATACATTGTGGCGATATACGAAGTGTTGATTACTATGGAAGTCATGACCCTTCATGCACAAATGTCCGTCCTCAGTTACCACATAGCGACTCTCAGCAAGAAGGAAATAATTCAATACAGCGGCAAAAAGGGGATCACTCAAAGAGAAGCCGAGGAATTGTTCTACAAGGAACTTTTAGCCATTATACATGATCATGAAATGCTTCTCAGGTATTTTATTTAAATATATTACTATTATATAATTTAAAATTAATGTATTAATTTAAAAAATATATATATTTTTTTAAATAAACGTTTGTTTGAAAGGTACGGAAACAAACTTAAGAACTGTTATAACGCATACATAACGATGCTTCTAGCATTAGGTGGCCTTCTTCTCATCGCATCTATTTTCCAATTTTTATTTGTATGTTAATTTCTATAATATATTTCAATTATTAAGGAATTTTGATTAGTATGCGATAATATACCATCGCCACCACGTTTAAGTAACAAATGTGAAAAATTGTATTTTTCGAATCCCTTAGTTTAATATTAAATTATAAGCCAATAGTATTTAGTAATATTTTCTTTTAGTTTCGGCTATTTAGAGCCATTATCAAGTCTATAAACATGTATTTCGATTAATACATTAATAATTTTTCATTATATACAATATTTCATCATGTATATTGCACTTATATTTAACTTCAATTATATACTCTAAATCGGAATAATAATAATTGTTATTAAATAAAATATGTGAAAAAATGTCATTCCTTATCTGGTTTTAAATACAACATAAATAGTAACTGTAAAAATAATAAAAATGTGAATGCCACCAAATTAAATCACAAATTATAAATCGGAAATTTTGCACATAGAAAAACAAAGGTAGCTATTTATATAATTAAAAATATAAATAAAACTGTAAATTTTAAGGCTGATATCAAAAAGCTCAGCAGCATCCTTGCTGATGTAATTTAAAAAATTAAAATTATAAAAAAATATTCATTCAGATATCACTTTATAACAATACAATTAGAGAGAGAAGACTTAATCAAAACATTGTAGTTATTTGATTAATACAGTAGAAACATGCAATGGTTACGAATGAAGATTAAAGAACTGGAGTAGAAAAATAATAATGAATATGTACATAATCAAGAATTGCAATAAGCTTAATCAAATGTAAAGTAACGTGGAATTCTAAATCAGTGATTCTCCTACTAATATATTTTAAAATATTATAACAGTTAAATGTATTTGACCGTCAAATACATATAATTATAATAATACATGCATATAATTACTCATTCATACAATTATTTCGTCAAAATTTGACGAAATAATTATATCAGTTGACATCCGCAGGATGATATACCATAGAAGGACCAATCCCTAACGAATGAGCTTTGATCTGATAGGAAAAAATATGTTATTTAATAAGGTAAATATATGTAACATTGTTTTAAATAAAAAATTTATATATAAAAATAATTGTAATAATGTATTATAGTCGTAATTTTAATCAAATTAAATTATATTGTAGTTATATCCTGAAAATGGGACAAAACGCGAAAACTTTGCTGTGTTGCTGCGTGAGGTTTAATAAAACCTAATACGGAAGAAGGGCATTTTATAGCATCCTTTATCTATTAGTAATAAATATATATTCAACTATAAATCGAAAATTATCAATGGGCAAGTCTTTATTAAAACGATGCAGATAAGAAAAGAAACATGATAGATAATTAATAGCTAAATATAAATGTAAATAAATTAATGTATAAATTGATTTTTTTTTTTTTTTTTATGTATAAAAGAAATACGTTTTTACAGACTTGAGAATGGCTGCAGATAGCCGAAACGTAAAAAAATCTATAAAATATAAAAATAAATTTAAATAAAATTTATTGGTGACTATTGGCTTATAATTTAGCAAAAAAATATCCTGGGACCTAAGGATAGAAATGCAACCAGAAAATCATTAGTTTTATTTAACTACCAGGAAAACATTTGCAAAGTAAAATCTTTTAAATACAAATCCAGGCCCAGGAGAAGTAAAAAGGCCCAGTGATGAAAACATATTTTCGCAATGGGGAAATTAAAAGCAAAATGTAAAATTCTTTTTTGGTTTTCTGAAAACCAGCTATATTCACATTCGTTACCTAAAGGTAGTGGCGACTGTCATTGTAAAAGCAACATAACGTAATTTTAACGAAATTGAATACTATACCATTTTATTCAAAGTTCTCCGCTGATTTTTCCAAAGCTCCAAATTGACTGTGCACTAATATTTTGAAAAAGATCTTGTTCTATATTAAACTTTTTCTTAGGAACAGTTCATGGAAGGACTTCTATGTTAAAACTTTTATTATATGTTCTTACAAGAACTTTTTGGCCAGAGCTTATATATTAAATGTTCTTTGAGAACTTTATCGTAAGGACTTTTATAATAAAAGTCGTGTAAGAACTTTATCATTTTTGAACTTTTATATACAAGTTCTATATTAATAAAGTCATCGTTAGAGCTTTATAATAAAAGCTCTCATTATTAAAGTTTCCAATTAAATCTGGAAAATACTGGTGGAATCGTGTTTTGAAAGGTTTTGTAATTTTAAAATGTTATTTCTTTAATTAAACATTATGTAGGTGATTTAATAAAAATTAAATATTAAATAGAATAAATAAAAAGGTAATTGCTTTTCTATTTTTTCTAATTTAATTTGTCCATGCTTTTTGTTAAAAGATTTTTAATTTTTTCAACGATACTGTTGTCTCCCGAGGTTTCTCCCACCTTCCAAAAATCCTTCTCAAGCTTTGCCACAAAATTATATGAAAACTTATATTTGAGAACTTTTTTTAAAATGTTCTTGTAGGAACTTATATTAACAGAACTTTTATAAAAAAAAAAAAAAAAATGTATTGGTAAAAACTTATATTAACAGAACTTTTATCAAAAACTTAATGATATAAGTTCTTAACGAACTTTTTATCAAAAAGTTCAATAACTCTTTGGAACCCTGGAATTCTTCCTGGTAATACTGATTTAACAAAGTTCCACTCGTAGCTAACTAATTAAAATAAGAGATATATATTTTTTTTGCTGTTAAAAAAAAAATAAAATAAGAAAAATACATTTTTTGTTTACTCTTCTGGAAATATGAAAAAAATTGAGAAACGTCAAGTTGCTTCTACAATGACAATATTTTATTCTTGAATATTAATTAATCGAGTAACTTTCTTGTATTAAACGTATAAACGTCTTTTAGGCAATCTTTCATTTTCTTCTTTACTCGTGCTAGTTAGTACAATTATTCTTTGACCAATATAGGTAACTCAGTCAATATTTAACTGAAATATTTGTATAAATTATATATGAAAATAAATAAAAGGCGATCTTACAGAACAAGAAACGTAATTTTTTATTATTGGGCGTAGATAATTATCAAGCTTATGAAATTTAATAAGACTGTGAAAACGAATTGTTGTACTATCTGTAGCTATCTATTTATTTAGGTTAAATGACAAGATTCCAACTGAAATAAATCGAAGAAAATGAGTAGCCAGTAGGACTAGATTTTATCTGACTTCTGCTACGACTAGAACGTCACTCTTGTTGCAATATGTGGAGAAATAGACGAGTTGCCAATGATCAGATACCAATTTCTTGTAGTTTTCGGAGGTTGTATACAACAACAGTTTTACGAAGAATGAGATAGGGAAAAGATTAATCAGTTATGTTGCAATTTTATTACAATGTTTTTGTAAATGTTCTTTACAGTTCATTTTGAAAAGCATAGACTGGTACCATATCAAAAAATCATTACTGTAAATGGAGAGACAACTGAATAATGAGCTAATGAAACTTTGATACCAATTTACACGAAACGAATCAAGTATTAGTTGGAACATTGTCATTTCGAAGGGCCGATTTGTATACTTAAATATAATTTACGGGTTTTTTGTAAGTAATCACTATTTTTTTCTGTTGATAGATTATTTCTCATTAATGATTTAAGTCATTTGGAAAAGTGTCGTCATTTTTAAAACATAATAGCTAATGTTTTTCGTTTTATCAGATTTTTATAATTAATATTCTCTTATGATTATTTCAAAAATTGTCTCAATTATTTAACACATTTATTGATGATATTTTATTGACATTTCATGCATAATTGTCAACTGTGGAACATATCGGATTTTTTTTTTTTTTTTTTCGAAACAACAGCCTGAATCATTTGCATTTACAAGCAAACGAACTTTTTTCTCTCTTTCGATATTCATTTAAATTTTTCGATAAAAACGTTCTTATGAAAAATTATTTTAATTTTTCAATAACATACATTTTAATTTAAAATTATAATCAGTTGACATCCGCATGATGGTATAGAAGGATCAATCTAATTAGGGATTAATAAATTATTTGCCACTTCTATAATTTTGTTTTTATTGTAAACTAGTTTCAAATGTTATACATTCATCTTCAGTTCTAAAAACACACGATAAGCAATTCAAAATACAGTTTGGTATTATTATATATATTAAATTAGATGTAATATAAATCAGTATTATAAAACATTTATGAATTATGAATTTAATTAAGACAAGAAATCAAATACATGGTGGTACTCACCAAGATTTAAATGGATTATATCAAACAGAAAAGTTTGTACTGGTTTCTTCTCGCACTGAACTAACAATGAAAGAAAGGTGGGGTGTTTTTAGGTAAGCGGTTTAAGGGTCGGGGTTTTCCCAGTAATTCCGGTGAGTAATTGGTTTTTCTGTCATAGATGGAAATAAATTGAAAATTGGACTATTAGAGATATTTATTTGATCATTTAAGCAAAAATCTGGATTGGATTTGAAGGATATTATTATTTCAAGTGCTTCATATATATTTAATTTGAAGCTGTTTTCAACGTGACGTATTAATTTAACTCCTGAGTCTTTGATGAATTTATGGTTTTGTTCATTTAAATAAATTGCAAAATTGGAATTCTCTGTGTTATTATTATATGCACGTACATGTTCCTTTAATTTAATGATCTTCCAGTTTTTCCGTGTATTTGGCTGCAAAATCATTACAATTTAGTTCGTATACTCCGCTTTTTTGGAAAGGATCTATTTTGTCTTTAGGAGACGGGAAATATGAGGACAGGGTTTTTTATATTTTAAATGCAGGGTTTAATCCTAATTTTTCAATTCATTTCCGACTTTGGTGGATATAGGGCCGTGATATGGAATTAAGAAATTTTTGTGTGTTTTAGAACTGAAGATGAATGTATAACGTTCAAAACTAATTTTCAATAAATACAAAATTATAGTGGCAAATAATTTATCAATCCCTAATTAAAAAAAAAGTTTCTTATGCACAAATAATTATACGGGAAATTGTGCGACAAAAATCTTTCAATGAATTGTCGTCCGTCGGATCAGATCCGTCTTAATGCGTTCTTTAATATCAATTATTAAAGCCAAGATCATTTTTGGTGTTTTCCAAGAAAATTGATGCTCTCTTTAAAGGCATCAATTCTCTGAAAATTACTCCACCCAAATGGGAGGTGGAACGACCGTTAGTGTGAAATTCTGGGTAGATTTTTTGGAGTGATGCAGAGAGAGAATTCCATCGGTCCTAAAGTCCATCACGCCACGCCAATATTTATTAGGTTCTTAATTAATAATTATTTAATAAAAAGTAAATAATTAATATTAAAAAAAAAAGAATGATCATAAGTTATTTAAATTAAAATTTTTTATACATATTTTATACAATCAATATCATAAATTTTAACTATACTTTATCTGCTGGCCAACAATTTTTATTATTATGCTATAGCCCAGCAAGAAAAACAAATATGAAATTGTTCATAATTCTTTTAAGTTCATTATACAGACCAGTACACTTTGCAGCCGTAATCAAAGTGGGGAAAGATGAGAGAGGATACAAGGAGTCTACCAGCAGGAGATGGCGGAAGCGAAGATATAATTTGAGGAAAAAATTGACCAGGAAAGGGTTTGATCGATGATAATACCTACATTTTCAAAGGATGAGCAGAAAGTGATGGGATGGTCAGTTAGATATAGGCTAGGAAAGTTGGTATTGGATCTGAGAAGAGGTTTGAAACCAATGACAATAGCCTGAGTCTTAGCAGCGTTTAATCTTAATCCATTTAAGTTTGTCCATGCGCTGATTCAATGTAGGTCTTCTTGAATCTTGGCAAGCGATATGGATAATTTAGAAGAAGAAAAGGATAAATCGATTTGAGAATCGTCGGCATAAATGTATGGGAACAATAAAGGATCGATTTATGAAGGCCATTAATTTAGGAGCAGAGAAGTGAAATATGCTCAAACCATGGGCCACTCCTGAGGACAGAGTAAGATAGGAAGATAAAAGTTGATTAGGGATGGTGACTTCTTGGATATGTTGAGAAATGAAAGATTGAAACCAACAGATAGAATTGTTAGAGAAGGGCAATGATTTTTGTTTGGAAAAAAGGATGGAATGGTTGATGGTGTCAAAGACTTTGGAGAAGTCGAGGAGTACAAGGACAGTTAATTTTTTATCATATACAGCGACCTGAACATTACTGATAATTTTAATTAGGGCAGATTGTTTGGAATAGCCGGGTAGAAGACTTTGTATTTATATAATTGAATTTTGTATATATCTAACATATAATTATATATTATACTATCATATTTATTATATAAACTTGACAATATTTGCCGAAACGTGGTTTAGTACAAGAAAGAGACTTGATACATTATATATGACAAAATAATTTTTGAAGCTAGAACTATTTTAATGAAAAATATGAACACTTTTTTTTTTTTTATACAACATCATTTGTATTTTAGGGATCGAAGGAAGCAATTGTATCCGTCAATTATATGTTTTACCTATTGTACGAAGTTGCCGAATTGATTTTCATGTGTTTTTCAACAACGATGCTTGAGACTTCTGTAAGTTTATTAGTGAAAGCTGTGTTTTTCTGTGTGTGTTTTTTTCACTTGTAGTTGTAAAGGTAACAAATTACCTTCATTTTGGAAATTATGACCATCATACTAGATACGAACAAAATACAATTTTCAATCTTGAGGCACACGTTTTCCTTATAGATTAGTTTTAATGAGCATGACATTTTAAAATTGGAGAGTTAAGTGGGCAAACGCGTTATGTTACAAAAATTTAAATCTCTGAAAAATTTAATTTGATATTCATTCACTTGTATGGTGCTTAATTGAGTCAATATCGATTATTTATTTATTATTATTATTGTTTATTTATTTATTTTATCTTTAAGTAAATTTGTTGCCGTTGGTATTTATCCATATCTTTTTATATATTTATTATTTCTTGTAATAATTTGATGCTTAGCTGTACGTGTCTAAAATGTGAACATTTGATTAATTTTTAAGTAGTTTATTTTATAAGCTATTTTTTTAAATTTTTTATTTATAAAAAAAAATCTTCATTTCGAGTAATAGTTGAGGGTCGCTGGAAAAGAGAAGTAAGGAATAGATCAGAGAGTGATAGAAGGTTTACAGCAAACAAAAGGGGGCGAGGAAAGAATATATATTGTATAATGTGGCAATGTAACAATGAGAATAATATATTTAGAGCTAAAATGAAAGAAAAAAAATGTTATATATATATATATATATATATATATATATATATATATATATATATATTATGTCTAGCATCAGATTAATGAGTATGCCGTGTGTGTAGCAGCATAGCTCATTATTTATTTTTTCTAAACCTTAAATTCTAATAGTTTTCAAAAGTCTAAAATGAAGGGTCCAGGCTCAAGGGTTCACTTTAAGAAAAATGAATTTGAAAGTTGTCCAACATATGTTCCCCATACATTATTCCGATACTTAATCGCTATGTTTAACGGCTTTAAAGTGGTTTTACACTATGTACACTATGTAATATGTACTTGGTGTTAGTTCTCCTTGAAAGCTACTAGAAGGCACAGCTAACTCATTTTCCATAAAAACTGCTGTAAAGTGGTTTTACCCCAGGACTCTACAAATAGGAATAAAAAAGAGAGAAATACTTTATTTACAGCAATGCTGCCCAAATACTACTTCAAAAATTATTAGATGGCATTAGTAGTTTGGAGACCTGTCCTAGGTCAATTGTAAGGGAAATTACAAGCTTTTAAAAATACTCTTCTGTAAAGTTAGGGAAATATGACATAGTATTCTATATATCTGAGGCACAGATCCATCTACGGGAATTCCGTACTCATCACAAGAATATTTCATAAAATTATTATTATTTCATTAAGTCTTATGGGAAAAATCGGAATGTATTTTTATTAAAAGAGATATAATGGATTATTGTAATTTATACTGAAGCATGTAAATTTAAAAACTGAACTAATAAAAAAATTAACACCTGATATTTTCAAACTTTTACTTTAGAAATAAATTGTATTTTATATTTTTTTATTTTTATTTTATTTCTAGCATCATGTATTTATTATTTATCTATACAACACCTATTATTTGTTTAAATCCTGTGAATTTTTACTTCTTCAATTACCACTATATTATAACCCACATCACATCACTAAACAGCCTGAGACTACCCTGAAATAACCTTCAGCTGATCCACACAGCTCAAATTTTTTACTTATTTAGGCTTATTTTTATACTTATTTTTTAGAATTTAGGCACAGTCTGTTCCTAACATTTCAGATACATCAAAATGGTTTCGCTCTATTTTATAATTAAGAAAAATAAACAGAGTGTAATGAGTAGCTGGAACACTGTATAAATTCTGTTTAAATAAATATAGTAGTATAAAATACAACAATGTTTTTTGTTATAAATGTGGTGTAAATATTTTCCAGAGCTCAAGTATCGCATTTTCTATCTACAATTGTGAATGGTACACCTCAGACAAGAAGTCGAGGGACACAATTCGAATGATAATGATTCGTTCAAGAAAACCTGTGTCTCTCATAGCTGTTAGGATGTACCCAGTTAACGTTGAAACACTAATGAGCGTAAGATGATAAATCAGATTTTGTCACTTGAAATGCCAATTTTTTAGAATAATACTAATAAAATATAAAAATTACTAAAATTACATTACAAATTTAACTTTAGTAATTATGAATATGGTCCTCTGCTTTTATTCAATCTTTCCGATGAAAGCTTTTAATTTCCTCTTCATGTAAGCTTAAGTCTGAAAGGAAATAAATTTTTAGACAGCATTTCGTATCACTTCACCAGTTTTAAACATTTCCCTTTTTAAATTATAGTCCATGGTTAAGAATTATCAGTGACGGATTGGTGGCTACTGAATAATTTAAATTTTTAGCCATTGGAGGTTAAGCATGATCGATATCAAAATGATGATAAATTGTATGGAGGAATTGCTTGACACTTCCACTTCAAAATCTAAGTTCTGCTCTAATTATTTATTTACTATTTTAGAAATTGTTGTTGCATTCAGTAATGTTTTACTTTATTATTCCTAAAACTGACATTTCATAAGATACAACCAAATGGTATTGAAGTAAGCTGATATTGAAATTCACTTTGTAACTGATTTTTTTTTGTAAATATGTACATTTTAATTTCAGGTATTCCAGTTCGCATATTCAGCATCTGCTTTGATATCAAGAATGGTTGAATGAGGAATTCAGAAAAAAACTTCAACGGATTTAAATCATGCTATTATATACTGTTCCCTATTAGAGGACAAAATTAACTCATTATATATGTATATATAAAATTTTCATAGAATGGTAATTTTGTAATATAATGAGCTGTTATGAAACAATATATAAAATATTTTTTAATCTTCTGTTTATTTTCAAAAACCAAACTCTGAATTCTATTAATATTGGCAAATTAAAGGTGCCTTGAAAGTCAGTATGATGCAAACTATTAAAAAAATAATATTATAAATATTTTGATATCTTATGGGTGATTAAAACACGCATTGATGTCAGCATGACCATTATGGCATTATAAACTGTATTTTAATGTTTAGACAGGAATATATCAGATCGGAGTGAGTTTTGGTTGACTGTAAATATAATTAAGGAAGAAGTTGGTCGGGGGGTGCGGTCAAAAAGTAACACTTTAATAAGTATTACTTATTGAAGTGTTACTTTTTGACCGCACCCCCTGACCAACTTCTTCCTTAAGTTATATCAGATATATTTATAAATATATATGTATATTTATTTTAAATATGTAACTTTTAATATATTACAAATTATTAACTGTGAGTTATTAAATGGAAAAAAATCCTTTTAAAGGCCACATTATTATTAAATAAAATTTGCTCTGATCGATTAATAAATTAATGTATTGAACAACATAGTGGCTATTTATTCAGGTAAATTTGTATATTGTTAAATGGATTGATAATAATTATATGAGCTGCAATGAAGCCAATGCGACTAACATTATTTGCATTCTAATTTTAATATTAATAGTAACAGTGTTTTAATTACAGAACAATAGTTTATTATAGAAAACTATAATGTTAATTATTACAGAAATTATAATATTCTTCTTTTTATAGCATATCTTAGTTTTTATATCTCACCTTAATCACATTAGTTTTTGAATGATTCATAAAAAGATGAATTTATAAAATATCATGGCATTATTAGAATTAATTGATTAACCATTATAAGGTCATAGAGTTTATATAGGATTTCTTGAATTACCTCTATTATAAAAAATGACATCCTTGATTCTCTAGCATTTATGCTAAACTGATTTATCAACCAATTTCAATAGTTATTATTATGAAGATTTATACAGCCAAGTATCATAATATCTTTGGTATGTTGTAATAATCTGAGCATATGAAGACATAAGTCCCAGAGTAATGGTTTTCCAATTCCCAACCAGGTATTTCAGCCCTGCAAAATAAATTATTAAAAAATATTTGAAAAATTGACATTTTAAAATTAAAAATTATGGAATAAATTTTTAAAAAATGCACAGCTATAATAGACTGTAGTTCTTGATTGTAATTACCTGTAATAAGCAGATTAAGTTAGCACCCTTTCTATTAAAATAACCATGTTTTTTAAGAGAGTTTTTTTGATTTTCTCCAAACTAAATTATGATTATGGATATAAATTACCTTTGCACTCTGAATTTTATGCTCCAAAGATTTTTTTTTTTAATAAAAAAATCAGGAAAGAATATAATTTAAAGAATGTAGGCTCACAATTAGAAGCTTTCATATCAGAGGAATTTAAAAACCAAACCTTAAAAGGTTTTATAAATGGTGCAGTCATGAACTTTTAATATATTATAAGTTGTAACTTAAAAGTTACAATTTACATTTGTATCTATATTTTTTCTTTGATAAAAATATAGCTTGATCATGAATACTTCACAGGAATAAAATTAAGTAGTTCATGGTCAATTAAAATAGTTATGCATGGCGATTCCAATAATTATAAAATTCAAAGAAGTAGCAAATTTGGATAATAATTACTTCTACAAATTTTATTATCAGGAGAAAATTAATACCACACAATGCCAGGAAAATGTTTAGTTTCGGTAAAATCATCCACGTATCGTTCTGAGGAATAACTAATCCAAAGTTGTTTCACAATCGTATCTCAATTTATGAAAATTTTCTGGCACCGAAATGAGAACAAGCACGCACAATTTTTTAAAAACAAAGTTTACCAACATTTGTGTTACATTATTAATTTAATTTTCAAGAAATTTGTAAATCTTAACTGAAATTCAGATATTTTTTTAAGAATATTCCTTTGTGAACTAAGAATACATTTTTTGAAATATCTGGATATTTTTGTTTACAATTTATTCTCGTTCTATGAACAACACTGATTCCAAGAAAGTTGCTTTTGTCACGGTTTGTAGGAAGGTTCTTAGAGGTTATAAGTTGTATTTGATAGGGAAGTTACTGAAGTATTTTGATTTATCTGAGTTAAGAAAATTTTACTTTCAAGGTAGAATACACTGCTTTATTAATATATGTTCGTAATATATTGAATTTCTTTTCTGCAATGCTACTAATAAACCTATGTTTAGATGGATAACGAAGGAGTTACGCCAGCATATATGAAGCTATCACAGATTAAGTTTGCTTTAAGCCTTTCAGAGTATAAGGGAGATCTTGCCTTAAAAGAAGAACTGATTAATGGTATTAAAGCTGGAAATATGGCACCTTATTATAAGGAGGTATGTATATGATTTCTCTGTTCCTATTTTTATTTATTGTATACAGAATTGCAAAAGTAAGTGATTTTAACTTTACTAATGAAATTGAAAAGGTTCTTATCATGATTATGAATATCTAAATACTTATTATAATGCCTGATGTATTTATTTGATTTTTAGTTATTTTAAGTAGTGTGGCATTCTGTTTGGGTTTAAAGTAATCACACCAGGATCATTTAATTGAGTTTTGAAAAGTTAAAATATGTCATGTTTTTAAGTAAGAAGTATCAACGTAAAAGTGTGAGATTGCTGGTGTTTATAGTTGTTGACTTTCTTCACCATCAATTGTTTATTTTGTACTGTTGTATTATAGTCAGGATGTTGATGTTACAGATATCAATTTCTGGTATTTATATGAGTTTCAACTTATGATCAATGCCCAGTCTCACTAATTAAGATTGTTTTAATTTGAAGAAAATATTTAGGTTTACAGATAATAAATGACAAGTTATGATGTTTCTGAAGATGAATGGAATAATGCCAAGTCAAATGTCGTCTGGCGAAGCATTTACTATGGAATTTTATGGTAAACATTTCAGAGATTTTACTTTTTGCCTTAAGAAGAAATTTGTGAGAAATATGAATTAAGACAAGGATGAAATTAATTTAAAATTTTATTTATTGATCATAAAACTTTCACAGTGGAATGCTTCTGTAAAATGTTATCCAGCAACAGAGTTTCTTTTTTTTTGTACATAATATAAACTGTCGTAAATATTCAGGAATGTCATCTGCCAGCTGTCTAATCCCTCTAGGCATTCCAGAATGATATTCTGTAATGAACATGTTAACAAATGATATAACTATATATATAAAACAAAGAAACAAGTCTATAACTGTTATAGTTATAACTGTTATACTTATAACTGTTATATAAGTGAGGCTGAAATCAACTAATGTATGAAAAATAATTGATAATCTGATTGATTATTAATTGTAACTTCAATTATATATTTTATCCATTTACTTTTCTTCATCTAGGTTGCTTATAAATATGGAGATAAACAGGAAACTAAATAATAGTATTTATAATATTTGTGAATTTATATTAAATTGTGTTCTGATATTTTAGTTCTGTCTCAAAGCAGATTAAAAAAAAAGTAGTAATGACTATTATTATTTAGATTTTTAATAATTTTCTATTTGTTAGTTGATTTTATTATATAATGTTCTATTAATTACTTTAATTTGTTAAAGAATTACTAATTGTAGATTGAAAATAAAAAATCCCATAAATTAAAATTATTGATGAAGTAATTGTGATATGTTTCAGGTTTGCAATGATCTTGGATGGGTAATGGATGAAAATTTGTGTTCACTCATGGCGAAAAATAATGAAATAAGGCTTGCAGAACTAGAAAAAGAACATGAAAATTCAGTTATTGAAGATGAAGAGCAAGTGAGTGGCCTATGGCAGGCAAAGTTGGACTACTTGTGTAGCATTGGAGACAAGGAAAATGCAAGTGCATTAGCCAATAGCAAGCTACAAGATAAGACGGTGCCCAAGACTCATCGTATTGATGCTGTTTTTGCATTATTTAGGATATCCTATTTCCACGGTTGTGATATTAAAGGGATGTCTGCAGCTATTGAAAAAGCTACTGAACTGATAGAAGGACAAGGAGATTGGAGTTCAAGAAATAAATTGAAAGCCTATGAGGGAGTGTGGAGTTTCGCTGTAAGGGATTATTTGCGGGCTGCAAAGCTATTCGTTGATGTTGTACCCACATTTGAATCTTATGAGCTTGCTGACTTTGGAACGATTATTAAATATACCGTACTTTCATGTATGATAGCACTGCCTAGGTGTGAATTGAAGAAAAAGCTTATGCACCATGGTGTGATGGCCCAGGCACTTCACTCTCAATATCGAAACTTAAAGGAGTACTTTCAGTCACTTTACGATGGTCACTATGCAGACTTCCTTGTTGCATTAGCACAGGTAGAATCTGACATGAAACGCGATCCTCTCCTTCATCCACATTATCGCCACTATGTACAGGAAATGAGACTTAGAGCGTATAAACAAATCTTACAAGCCTATCGCTCTCTCTCTTTAGACTACATGGCAGAAGCGTTTGGTGTTTCTTGTGAATTCATTGAACGTGAAGTAGCCAAATTCGCTGCTTCAGGCCGCCTCCAGTGTAAAATTGATTCTGTGGCTCGTTCTGTAATTACGAGTGTCCATCTGAGTGATGAAGCTCTCCGTGTTAAGGATTCATCTGATCTCGACCTCGATCGCTCCCTCCTCTATAAGACCACTGTCAAGAGGGGCGATATTCTGCTGAATAGACTGAAAAAGTTAGCCAGGGTTATGGATTTTTAGGGTAGTTTTATTTCAAATTATCTGTAATTTAAGCTAATGTATTTTGTTTATTAAATAATAAATTTTTTTCGTTTGTATATATTTAGTTCCTTGTTATTGCCTGTCATAATTCAATGAATTAATCCATCAAGGATAATTTGAACATTAAATATATTTTTATTGCTATACATGGTACCTGCAGTATGTCAAGTTTATAAAATTGTGCTCTTCATAGTACATCTATGGTATTCTGTATTGAAATTACAGTGGGTTTTTGCTAATCCGAACATCTCCAAAAAAAGTTATATAATGAAAATTTGATTTGAAGTACATGGTGGATGAATACTGGGGAAAAACAGAATAACTTGAATTCTTCAATTTTTTTGAGGAGAATGAAATTATATAATTAAATTATGTTGTTTTTCTCTTGACTGGCTGTTCTTTATTGTTTAAAAACTAGGCATTTAGACTGTTTTCTTCTGGATAGTATACACTATTCGATTCTTCTTTCTTAAAAAATCGAAAAATGGAGGTATACTGTTTTCCTTCTGTAACCTTCAAATACCTATATTCAATAAAACCACTCTGAATTAAGAAAAATAAAGACAAAAAAAATTTTGTTTCTTCCATGCCACACAAAACTAAAATTTAGCGATTTTCCGTTGATAAAAAATATTTTTTCATATATGGAATGACGCAGCTGCTAATTTAATGAGAATACAAGAATATAATTTTTTAAATTGATTTGTTATTAATGGAGTTTTTTTTCTCCCCTTTCGGTAATCCAAAATTTTCACTACTCCGAACCTCTTTGGCTTTAATTATTTCAGATTAGCGCGAGTCTACTGTAGCTGTAAATCAATCAAATTCTTGGGATATAAATCTTCAATAAATTATTGACTTAGTTAACTATTTTAATTTAACCCATTCCTTACAACGAGCGCACCTGTGCGCTCATTGAGCCCCTGTGCACTCTCCTTACCCCATCTCAATGACTGGGACTCTCTTTAGTATTTATGCTGTCTCTGTGCTCTCCAACCATTCATTTAGAGAAGCCTTTCTCACCATTTCATTATATCTAGAAAGGATTTGAAAACGATGGACAGATTTTTTGGAATACCTTCCACCATTGAGAAGTTAATATTTAATGAGTAAAAGAATTAATAAATTTAATTTTAGTGAGAAAACACCAAAGAAGTGTTTGTAATATTTTTAAATTACAGTTTCATCGTGAATTGCTGAAATATCACATGTTCATATTTTTTTGATAAGTTTTTATTTTTACATAACATTTTGTCTATAGGCTTTTAATAGTTACAGAAACAAGTCGTTCTTTGAAAAACAGAGTGAGTAGTTATAACAATTTAAGTTGATCTGTATTTTCAGAAACCAAACATCTGGATTTGTGTTTTCTGTAATTTATGTGGATTTGTTGTTGAAATGGCTGCTAGATATCTGCCAAAAGTTTCCATTTTATTCAGAAGTTAACAAGATTATTTCTGTATTCTGTTTTAATCATTTTCTAATTAATATAATTAAAAAATGTCTGAATCTGGTCAAAGTTTTTATGATTCACCTTAAGAAAAGGAGTTAAAAGTAACTTATACAAACTATTCCTAAAGAACCCGACAAGGAATACCCTCAGTATTGTGTCTGTATTCATTTTTAAAAAAATGGAAGATAATGACAAATTTAAACCATATATTCCAAGAAATGAACTTTAAAGAAAGGAACTTTAGTCAAAGATATTTGCCCTTCCTGTCACTGAAGAAAATGAAAAAGATTAATGAGATTTTCAATGATATAATTATTTATCCTTTATTAAACAAGCTCATGCAACATTGCATCATTTATTTTGTCTATGATCACCGATTATCTTTCAACATTCAGGATACCTGCAAGAAAATTAGTAATTTTGTTATTGCAATTAGATAGTTCTGATCTAATCATTTAAGAAAAAAAAAAATCAGCCCTTAAAATCAAACAATGTGGATGGTAATATGTTTTTTGCGTCCCTGAAATTTTTAAAGAACTGTACATGTGCTTTTTCTGCAATTTAAGATCAATTGACAAAAAAAGGAAGTAGTTTATGCTAAAAAGAAATGACAGAAAGAGCCAAAAGTTTTCCGTTTAATACATTCCATGTTTGGTAAGTTCAGCAGTATGGCTTAAATTGATTGTGAATGAATTAAAGATATCAACTGCACCACAAAGAAATATTGTACCATTGACTATAGAAACTCTGATAAATAGTTGATCATAAAATAAAGGATGTTGATTGTAAATAAAATAGGAATCACCATTAGGAAAACTAATGATTAAAATTACAAATTTCATATGATATGTATTTATATAAACTATTTATTTTCTTAAATTACATACAGATAAAAATATCATAAGAACACATAGACTTTTCACATATAAAGTAGTAATTGGTCTTTAAAATTTGTTTGATATGCAATACACAGCATAGCAATTGATGGAGTATTATTTAGTCAAATATTCACCATAAGTACATTTATCTAAACGACAGAGTAAAAGATTTCTTATGTATAGATCTTTTTTTTAAGGTCTACTAAAACTGACAACCTTGTTGTACATCAAAAGAGCAGAAATAGTATTTTAATATGTCTGAAAATAACAAATGACATAAATTTCTTCAATGGTCATAACATTTACATATATTTTTACATATAACATTTATAAACATGTATGAAACATAAATGAAACTTGTGCTGAATATAGAAAGTGTCTTTTAACATTTTAACATTCCATAATATTTTTCCATTATATAAGCCATTCAAATTTACATCCGTTAACCATTAACACAATCACACACACACAAATTTTAATATACATTTTTATTGATTACTGAAACAAAATCATGCCATATATTTGGACTTCAACTTCAGAAATTAATTTTCCAATAACTATATTATCGGATTTTAATTAAATATATATCATTACCAGAGACCGAATTTTTCAGCAGTAAAAAATTCTAAAATATAAATTTAAAATATACAGCAAACATTTTTAAGATTTGTGATAAAATAGCTGAAATATAATTTTTTTTTTTTTAAAGATCGAATAAAAAACCTTAACAGTAAAAAAAAAAAAATCTCAAAATTATAATAGGTAATAAGTTCCCTGAAACAAATATAATTAATTATAAAAAAAAAAATAATAAGATTTTTTGCTTTTTTTAAACTTTAAATATATTTATATAGAGAAAAAAAGAGAGAAAGTACAATATGGGAAAATTACAAAAATATAAACACTATTTTCAAAACGTCCTGCATTAAAATTAATTTTTTTAAACTTAAAATCTCTATTCACTTAGTTCAATCAATGATATTGACGACCAGCAAATGGAAAAAATTAATTGATTAATACATTTTGATAATCAATTTACAGTAAAGAGGAATCTCCTATCACTAGAAAAATTTTAATAGAATAAAAAAAAAATTTTTTTTGCCCATTGTCATTCACTCTTAAACAAAACTTGTTTTAATTTTTAAAAAAGATTGTAATCAAAGTATTCAAATATCAAAAAAAAAAAAATATTTTTTTAATTTTTATCAAATATAATAATGATTTAATGCCAAAAGATATTTGATCTACTGATTAAAAAAAATATATAACTGCATAAAAATCAAGTCTCAGTTGATTATTTATAACAAATGTATGATATACAGAAAAATTACAGTTGATTGACTTTTGGAAAAACTTAACTTTTTTTTAAATACTTTCCATTTGCACGTATGTAAATAATCTTATATACACACAATCTTATCAGATACTAAAGAGAAAAACTGATCTTTGATATGTTGGAAGTTGTCAACGATTGACATGAAAATAGTATAGAAGAAGTTATCTTCCCATTAAATGTATGTACAGTGTCTTCACATTAAGACCACAGCCGCACAGTGAATTAGCGCTCGAAGTTTTTTTGAATTTGTCCCGAATATACGGACATAATTTATAGAGATTAGAGCCACACAGGTCATGAAATCAAGGTTTATGATTTTTCTTATTGTTTTATTTACATAATAAATATTTTTTCCTTGAGAAATTTTAAAGTCTGAGCTTAAATAATTAATAATTTATTTATTTAGCTTAAATAATTTATTTAAATTATTCTCAATTGGTTAAAGGGTAGATTCCATGAATAATTTACTTGAAATCCACTGCCAATAATGTGCCTAAATTCCATTGCCAATAATGTGCCTAAAAATATCTGAATCTATGACATCTTTCAGTAATTTTTTTTTTGTAGTTACAATTTTAATAAACAATTAAACAGCAGGGTTGTCAAATTTTCCATTTTACAATTTTTTTCATATTAACAAAAATATTTAGTCTAAATTAACAGTCACAACTGTTACCATAAAAAAGCAGTTTAGCGCTCAAAAACCAGAACAAGCCAAAATCAGAATTTTTTTTTTAAGGGGTTATACTTTTAATTATTCATTTCAAGCGATTAATCCAAACTAGTATTATTTTGAAAATATTCAGTTATACTAGGAGACGTAATACTTGTAATAATTTTTAAAATTTAATAATTTTTAAGTTACAACCAATAATTTCAGAATCAGTTTCTATTGCTTAAAATTTTCCTCTATGGGTGTTCCTCAAAATAAAATATTCCTATGGTATTCTTAAAATCAAAACTCGGTAAATGAATTTATATTAACTGTCTCATTTATTTTAACTCATGCAAATTATCATTTTTGATAAAAATTGACCATAAAAACTTAATTTTTTTTATTCAAGAAATGTAATTTAATGAAATGCTTCTACATAAAAATAAATTACTTAAAGTGTAAATGATTCAATGATTAATCTTATAGAAATAAATTTCTTATAGAAACTTATGAGTAAAATATTTACTTAAAAAAATGTAATTCCTTTAATTTAATTTAATATTTTCGGTTATTTTTTTTCAGTTTTAATTTGCTTATTAAAAAACCATTTTCATACTTAAAATAATTGATCAGGATTCTCAATAGAATCTAAAATTTAGTATTTGGTTCTTGTTCCATCTTCTAATCTCCAGTTTATCAGGAGAGGCTCACTGGGGATATCAATGATTAATTAAAACGTTGTATGGAGTCTTTTTGTCAACTATCTCTTCATTTTTCCCTAGGATTCTTCTGGAACCAGATTCTACACAGAGCTGTGGTGGTATTCCGCAGATGGATTTTTTTTTTTTTGTAACTAATTATTTCTTCTTCTTGGAGAGTGTTGGAAGAAGACCAACAAGAAGAGCTAAGGTGGCAGTGGACGTAAGAAGCCTCTTAGAGATCAGGAACTGGAAGGCGGCAGCACAAGAGCCGAATAGCGGAGGCTCATTGAGGAGGCCAAGACCCATCCCGGGTTGTAGTGCCACGGAGATAGCTAGATATATACCTAATTATTTCTTCAAAAATCTCCTCCTTACATTTTTAAAGTTTTCCAATCTAATAATTCTGTGTACTCCAGAATCACCAGATTTTCATTCATTGATTCTAAAACAACTAATTTTGAATTTAACCATTTTGGAGATCAAATTAATTGTACTTTAATTTAATCTGTAAGCAATTTTGATTTAGAAGTAACAACAAAAAAAAGAAGTTTATCATGGTAATATATCATTAAGAGTTAATGTAAGTATATACAACTAAAAACTAGAATTATGTACTATTTTTATATTACAACAAAATTAATGATAAAAAAAAAATCAATTAAGTAGAGCCAAGAAGAAGCCACGCTTTCACCCACCTGTAGGTTTTATTTGATTTCACACCCACTGTCTAATGATATTATGACATGCTCAAAGTTTATCATGAATTCATACCTGTGTGACAGTATAGCATTATAAACATACATATAAATGAAACTTACTCATATATGTATAGATTACATTATTCTATGTATATACATATTACACATTAAACATAGCATTTTGAAATATTTTAATCTTTAGTATAATTTTATATTAAATAGCCTATTTCAATTTTCTAAACATTTTCAAAAAATATTTTTTGATACAAACACATACATGGTTTTCAAATTGGATTAATTTTATGTAGCACTTTAATTGAAAGGCATAATAATTAATTTATTTGATTAGACTCATTTTGATCCATATTTTTAAAATGTTATTCTTCTGGAATAATTCTGTCTTTGTAAATGACTTTCATTGTTTTTATAAATTGGTATTTTTTAAGTCTGCTTAATTTTAGGCCATCAATTTGTTCCTCTGGGATGGGTTTATTACAATTTTAATAACATATCCCCTTAATCAAGAAATTAAAATATTTGGACATTTTTCGTGGAACAGAATTATAATAGGCCAAACACTATAATTTTAGAGTTTATAAACTTTAAAGAGTTGCCTTATATAATACATCATACAATGTTTTGTCCAACAAAAGCTTCTAAAAAAAAGAAGGGTGTTTTTCTCTTATAACCTCTGTTTTATTATGAAAAATGTTCCAGCCCGAGGTATAACAATTAATCAGACGACTGTATTTCATAAGTCTCAAAAATTCAAAATGCAAAAACCACTTCTGCTAATTTTACCTAAACAAAAATTACAAAAAAATAGTACTTCCCTGAAAAAGTATTCTTAAAATAAATAAACAAATTTATTGTTTGAGAGATAAAAGTCAACAAGTCAATTTTTTTAAAGGATGGCGACCATTTGAGCACAAATAAAATTATAAAATGATGGCATTATCGAGATACTATTTAGAAAAATAAATGTAACACTGTGTTAGTTAAAATGACATCTAAAACGTAGAATTAAAATTTTTTGTTATTTTATGCTTTATAAAATAGCAAATTTTTGTATTCATGACTTTTATCTATGCCAGGGGGCATCAAACTTTAGTGATTATCGACCCTTTAAAGATCTTTGAATATTCAATATCACAAAATTTGGTGTAATATTTTATGTTACAAATGATATATTTAATATTTGTTTAAAAATTGCTTTACTTTTTAAAAAGCATCATTTTGACAACATTGAATAGTTGAATTAGCTAATTAGATTATAATCTGTCAAAATAATGTCAATTTTTCCAATTTTAGTGATAAGAGGTTTGAGTTATCAATAATTTTTAAATTTGTATAGCACAGATCGAGATCTAATATTTTTAGAATATATTTCCAGTCTTCAACTTATATTTTCAAGTGTCATTAATTTAAAAGTACTGAAATTCATTAGGTAATATATAAAGATTTAAACTAATTTAATTTAATTGTAGGAGAAGTTGGTTGTGGGTGTGGTCAGTGAAGAAAAATCCACAAATAACTTATTTAAATCTATACTGATGTTTCGGCATAAGCTTTAGGCTATCATCAGAACTAACAAGAACAAGATAACATGGAATTCTTCTTATATTTCCATCCTTATTCATTTTTTCCCCACATATGATATTAACTGATGATTATATTATTTAATCTTTAAGCTTACAAAACTTTATATCTTACTTCTTTATTTTATTTTATTATTTGTATTTTGTTATATCTTAAATATAATGCATAATCTTTCTTTCTTTTTTTTTACTTTATTTTAATTTTCATTATTTACATTGTCAACATTATTGATTAACATCATTTTTCATTATTTACATTATCTGTTTTATCATAATTATCTTGATATATTTGTCATTCTCCTATATATTCATATTAGAAGTTATCTTCTTATATTAAGGTTTGCTGCCATTTTTTATAACTATCACTAGTAATGTTGTTATCTTATTTTTCTAAGTCCTGATGATGGCCTAAAACTTAGGCCGAAACATTAGCACAAAATTAAATAAATCTTCTTATTTGTGTATTTTTCTTCACTGATCGCAGCCCCCAATCAACCTTCTACAATTAGTTCTACAGTCAACTATACTTCCATCATTAAATTAATTTCAAAACCTAATAGACTGGTTCTAGTTTGAATAATTGGTATTTTTTCTTAAGTATATTGTGTTGAGTACATAGTGGTGGGTTGTGTAATTTTGTCAGCAAACACACCGTTCTTAAAACCATTGAAAAAAATTCAAAAATGATAAATTTGGGATTTATTATAAATTTTAAAATCCCACTATTACAGATTGACTTCCAATAATCTTATATTGCCCTTCTGAACCAATGGGGTTGATATTAACTCTTTGGTGACCCCTGGCTTATAGAGTATTATTAATGGAAATTGGATAATATGTATTTAAAACATGTTTTTAAATTGCCACAATTAATTAGTAGCAACATAATATGTACATACATGCGCATGAACACAATTTACACTAAATTTTGAAATTTAAATATTCCAACAAATGCTTTGACCAGAGAAATATATAGAAGGAATAAACTTCACAGTATTAATTGAAGAGCTATGTATACACAATTTCCTATGAAAGGTATCATCATTGCTTTGTTAAAGAGAATATTTATAAGTACAATATATATTAAAATATGTATTATATACATATGTACATAAATATGATTCCTATCTTTAAAGTTTTCTCTAATTTACATAGCCAATTTTCAATATTTTGGTACATTATGACACAAATAACTCAGTAAACAATATGGCGTTCATTTTTTTTTTTTCTCAGGAATATAAAATGATTTTCAACAATGGCTACATTTTATAGACCTACAGTAGTCCGTTCGCCAAAAGAATGCTGCAAAGCAGTGGGTTACGATACGTATAAATAAGATATAGTGCATACAAATTCTGGGTGAGGATGACTAAATGGGAAGTTAATTTGGTATAATTTAGTTTAATTTAAGTTAATATAACTTAAATAGCAATGAGGCTAAGTTAGATTCATAGTTAGAAATTCTTCAGCAGCATTTTCTTATTGAATGGACTATACAGTCATACAGTCTACTATATAGTCATACATTATCAATTATCAGAAGTAGAGATAACTGTTATCTGTATGTATAAACTGAGGAAAAAAATAAATATATTTATATATATATATATATATATATATATATATATATATATATATATATATAAAATAACATACCCATTCCCAGTGCCTGTAGGACATTTCAACCAACTCAAAATTGTTTATAATGTTCATCTTGTTGTCAGATTATCAGATTATTATTCTATGGAAGCCAAAATAAATAAAGAGATGCTCCATTTCTCCAGAATTATTATTTAATTAATTTGTCTCATAGTCGATCAGTTTTTTTTTTTTTTTTGTCTCAGTGTATATAAAAAAAATACAAGGTAATTAAATTATCACGTAACACTGACCATTGCTTTTTTAAGCAAGATATCAATAAAAAACCTTTTCTGTATGTTATATGTTCTAGAATCAAATAGGGTGTCCCAGTGGACATGGATCAACCCCTGTAGATTCCAGAATATTATATAGAATAGCGGGATGAAACTCGGTCTTTGTTGTAAATTATGAAGTATCTTTTTTATGACATTACCACCTCCCCTTAATCTTCTCCAGTTCTTCTGCAGCACATCTAACTCTGGAATTTCAAATGGAATGGAGTATTTTTTTTTTTTTTTGCTACAGATTCTGATAGGAAACGAAATTTTAAGATGAATTCGTACCAGGCACTTTTTTGATATGATTTTCCCCAAGGGCGATAATAGCAAAAACATGGTTTTTAAACAAAGTTATAAATTTCTCTGAATGAACAATTTTTTAGAATAATATTGAAGTAAACCTTGTAGAGAATTAAAACCACTTTGAAATGAATCTATTTTCATTCCATAACACTAAGTATAAGAGTGCCAATAATAAATAAGAGAACAGCAGAAAGTGACAAATGTAAAAAAGAGAGCGTTTTGGAACAGCTTCCAGCAATTTGTTTTATTAATACATTTTATTCTTGTTCTTTTTTTTTTAAATGTGTTTTTAATCATTACAAACAACAGAAATTAAAATGTTTTCTTCTTGACAACTTACTTTCTCAAATAACTCATTTCTATCATAGATTTTTTTTTTTTTTTTTTTTTTTTATGTTCAATGAAATAAGTACTTAGTTCTTATTATAAATTAAAAAAAAACAACAATAATAATGTTTAAATATTTATTGGATGATTGTTATTATGATTAATATTATTATTTGTATTCGTAATTATTGGATAATAAAAATGCATTAATAAAGGGAATAACCGGAAGCTTATCCAAAACAAACTTTTTTTTGACATTTGACACTTTCTGCTGTTCTCTTATTTATTATTGCCAATCTTATACTTAGCGTTCTGGAATGAAAATAGACTCATTTCAAAGTAGTTTTAATTGTCTACAAGGTTTACTTCAATAGTATTCTAAAAAATTGTTCATTCAGAGAAATTTAGAACTTTGTTTAAAAAACATGTTTTTGCCATTATCGCCCTTGGGACGAATCAGATCAAGAAAGTACCGAATATGAATTTGTCTTAAAATTTCATTTCCTATCAGAATCTGAAAAAAAAAAAAATACCCTTATTCCATTTGAAATTCCAGAGTTAGATGCGCTGTAGAAGAATAGGAGAAGATTACGGGAGGGGAGCAGTAATGTCATAAAAAGATACTTCATAATTCTTAACAAAGACCCAATGAGTTTCATCCCGTTATACAATATAATATTCAGGAATCTACAGGGGACAATCGATATCTGCTGGGACACTCTGTATATCGTAAAAATACAAAAATTAAACCTTAGAAAGTTTCTAATGCCAGTTACAATAAAAATCTGAAATAAAAAATTCACTGAAATGATGGCCTATTTCTCATGTTCTTAAATTATAAGTCCTGCATTAAAAAAAAAAGTATATACATATATCGCTGCCCTAGTTCAACTAAAAATACAGTTGCTAAGAACGCATGGATGTCTCAAAATTAACCTTTTTGAGATGTTACAGTGTTGAACTGGGGCAATGATATTTCCACTTGTTTTTTTTTTTGTTTTTTCATAAACTGTTTATAATGAACTTTATTTTCCAATCAACTGAATACTGGTATGAATGAATACTGGTATCCGCATCTAGACCCTGTAGGTATAGCGAGGGAAAAGTTCTGCTGTAGTAGAGCCCCTTAATTCTTGGCAGGTTTCTTTCATCCTGTTTATCTCTTTTTGGAGGGTGCGGTACTCGTCCAAGAACCTATCAAGTTGTGTAGCATGGTAGTCGTAATGGTTGGCACTATCCAGAAGGTTTAAGATCGGTGTTTCCGATACCTACAACAAATTTCAAAATTGTTGAATTATAAGGTTAACAAATATAATAGTGTTTTAATGAAAAATTATGGCATATTAATATGCAGTATTAGAAATGGAATTATTTTTAAGAGTAGGAGTGTAAATATCTTGGATGAAAATGAGATAAAAATTAAATCCCAACAAGACTTCTGTTAGTCTGATCATAACCTCAATATCAGCAAGTAGTAACATTATAATTTATAATTCTTGTACATTTATTACTATAATATCATGTACTCGTATATGTGAAACCAAACAATATCTGAGAAAGCTGGAAGGATTCGGCAACCTCTCAGCCAAACATCTTAGCATTGTAAAGCTGGATAAATCAATAATTTAGAACATTCAACCACCAAAAATATTAATTTAGACCATTTGGGTTAGGGACGGTCAGACTTTGAGGTTCCTCAAAAAAAAAAAAAAAAAAAAAAATGAAATTTTTAACTTTTTCCAATGACAGATAGCCATCACTTTCTTTAATAAGGCAATTTTAATATAATTGTATTAAAGTTATTATTCAATAAAAAAAAAAAAATGCCCTGCTATTGGGCCCTCTCAGTAGGTGAGCCGGACCGATCCTCCGCCTTCCCCTAGATACGCCACTGTAAGCAACCATATTGGATTATTCTTAACTAACTCATCATCACTAGTGAGTCCTCCGAGTTTAATCTATTTTGGAATGATATTAACCTAATTGGAAAGATGGAAAGGTAAACTGAAATTCCTCATAACAGTGTGCTATTTTTCTAACCAATCATTAAGTTCATTACATTCACATCAAAATAGTTAATAATATACAAAAAAAAAAAAAAAAAAATGATATTGTATATTGTTTGATTTCTTTATATATTTCTTAACTTTAAAGAAATATTCTATTCTTACAACTCATATTAGCTAATTTTGACAAAGGTCATTACTAACAAATTATGTAATTTCAACTAACCTGGGAAGACCTGTGAGGATTAAACCTAGTTGGTGATGGTGGTAAGCTGGGTCTTTGCCAACTTTTGTGTTCCGGTTCAAAAAGATCCAAAGAGCTTGCTGACCTCTCGCACCTTCTTGGCCTAGAACTGAGAAGAACATTCAAAAATAAAATAATTTGCAACAATGCCATAAATAATGAATGCTCAAAAAAAGTAAAAGGTGATTATAAGAGATAGAAATTGTAAATTTAATAAGAGAAATGGATTATGGTGCTGTGTATAAAATTTCTCTGAGTTTTCTTCTCTGATAAATAATTTGAACCTCTTTGTATGTTTGTTAAAACGAAAAGGAACCTGGACAAATATATATATTTATATATCTTTTTTTTTTCTGTTGGAACTATAGACCATGAGGATCATTGGCCGTGTGATGTGGTCTTTTTACAGACATTTATTGCTAGCGAGAGCAGAGATAGTCTGGAGAGGGCTAAGAACCATGCTTGCCCTGGTGCAGTGGCAAGCTGACCATGGTTCCATAACCAGTTTGGACCAATTCGACAGTGTCTCAATTCAAGGACAATGACAAATCGGTCTAGATCCACAGATTATGGCTGTTTGGGTCAGCAGGAGTATGGAGACCTATATATATTTCCCCGAAGGAGACTGTCCATGGACCAAACCTCTGTGTGGCTATTTGACATCCTGGAAAACCACAGAGTAAAAAAAAAATATATATATACATAAGATGTACAGAAGTGTATTTAACGAAAAGTAGTGCATCCCTAAAATTTGTTTTGTTTTTTATTTCAAAATTAGTAAATAATTAAAGTTTTAATTTCTTTGCCATTGTTCTATACTTTAATATATTTCTAACAAAATAAAAAAAACAATTAATAAAATACGATAAAGTTTATTGGAAAACTGCGTATCATACTTCTAATGTACAATTCACACATATCTTCCTACTACGTTTCAAGCAGATAGGGATAGAATAACATATCTTCCTACTACATTTTAAAAATACACGATCGTAATTTTGAATAGGTCGCAGAGACAAGTAAATAATGAGTGGATGATAAGGGTTGGCCAAAGTAATGTGAAGCACATAAAAAAAAAAGGTAGAGAGGGTATCGGTACCATCTAGGGCCTCTATCCCTGTGAATGACACTGGGCTGCCGCCTCGGGTAATTTTTACCCACTATCTCTGGTTAAAGGTTAAACAAAAAAATGGCAATAAAACATGTTTTGTTATTCTCTAAACAGCTTTAGTAGAATCAAAATTGCATAATAATATCAAATTTCCGATTAATTAAACAAGAAAGTGCATTGTAAGTTTCTAAAAAACTAAATCTAAGCAAGACGGTTGATCTAAGCCCAAGGGGTTTTTCTTGTTGAAAGAAGCCATCTTAAACAAACCTTGAAAGTTAATTTTTTTTTATTATTTTTTTTTTTATGAAGTCATTTTGTAAACAAACTTGAACAAGGCATCATTTATGCTTTGCAATTGGTATATTTTTATTTTTTTTTCAAAACCCGGATTATACAGAACAGTAAAATGCTGGATTAGAGGATGTTTACTGTACTCCATATTGTAATACACTGAATAGAAAGTGTATGAAGTTTCAATACTTGGCACATATACTGGCAATAGAGAAATAAATAACACAAACGATTCTGGGAAGAAGTTATTTATTAATTCTAATAGTATTATGTTATTTTTTAAATACATCAAATAAACTAGGTTAAAAGATAGATCTTTAATTCACTGGAATCCCTGATCAGAATCTGTCATAAAATGAGCTGCTGAATTAAAGAATTGTTTTAGCTATTTATAATTTAGCAATAAATTATAACTAATAGATATGATTCCAATTAAGATTTTTTCATTCTTTAAAATAATTCATTAATAAAAAATTGACTCATAAAGCAGATTTAAGTGGCCTATACCTGTATCGGGCGGATGCTCTCGATTCTATAGAGTACCTCCTACTGATACTCATTTCTCCAGGACTAGAACCACTGGCTGATCCTGCTAGCAAGGGCGACTGGCTGCTGGACACAGTTGGATACCAATCCTTGGACCTAGGACAGAAAAAATGGTACTGAACTTATATTTTAGGTAATTATGACCCTAGTATGTTTATAGAATTTAATAACTGCAAAGAATCATATTATTAAGGCAGAGATCGTAAATGAGGGAAAAGTTGAATAATAATTCAGAATGAATTGATGAAACAAGATTTGTTAATCTTTTAATGCACTTTAGTAAAAAACACCTTGAATACTAGAATATTTGAAATTATTAATTAAAAACCTAAATCTGGGTAGAGTTGCTGCTGCTGAGACTATAGACGCAGGATTGGTGACCACATCTGGTATACTGCTGTCATCAGGTGCTGCAGTCGTATAGAGACTTGTAGTTGGAAGGATTTCTTTGCGAAGAATGTGCTGTTGCACTCCTATCAGATCATCACTCAGCTGTAGGTGAGCCCTATCAAAGGGTGACGCATTACTGTTATAAAAAAAAACAATGCCTTAATGAGAATATTGTTTGCTCATTGGAAATATGTCATTGTATTCCTTGTATAAATCAGAATTAGGAATAATTGGTAAATGAAAAGTGAAAGAAAATCAAAAATAAATTTAATGGACATATGAATTCCAAGAGGGTGTACAATATGAAATGACAAAATGAAGGGCAAAATTAGTTAAACAGGGATGAATACAAGTACAATAAACTACGTCTGTGACTTTTTCCATTTATATTCTTAAAAGTAATCAGTAAAAAATAATTGTTTATAATTGATTTTCTCATTCCATATGGATTATATATCTGTTTTAAATTTGTTTAATTTTAACCAAAATTTGTTCAAATTTTTAAAATATAAATAAAATAAATAAATTATACTAATTAAAAATTTATATTTTTACATTTAAAGCGAAAAAACAAAACAATAAATGTTAATACTTTAATACCGATACCAAAAAAATAAAACAATGATCTTCTTGAGACTTATTTTTAACAAAGAGTTGCATGGGACCCACACAAGATAAAATGTAAAACGCTAACTTTCTGATTAAGAATTATATTTGATTAAGAACTACATATATATTTGGGGCTGCAGAACTCTAAATGGGATCAGAATGCTGGGGGGGGGGGATCACAAATTTTTAAGTATGTCTTTATTTTAAGAAACAATCTGTTGATAATATCGATTGCTACAACTTTTGAACCAACCAAATTCAATACTTGGCAAAGGAATTTGTACTTATAGGCCCAAGTTAAAACCTGTCGGGGACCCAACATTTCTATGAGTGTCCCAGTTGATACTACACCTGTTCTAAATTACTCCTAAAACAGAAACTTAGCGTTTGTACTTATTTACTAAAACCTATATGGACTTATGCTTGCAAAATTTATATACCTGCTAAAAAGACACAAGGAAGATATAAATGTTTCAATAGCAATTTTTAAGACTGATAATGAACCCAACAAACTATATTTTAAACGAGGCTCTTCTCATTGACTTACATATTATGTCTTCGACAAATCACATTCCTAAGAATTACAAATGGTTTCACGATAAAAATTACATAGACAGAAAGTTATAGAAAATATGCCAATAATTGACATTCCGTAGGTAACCCAGCGAAGGCTGAAGAGGAGTAAGTTGAGGGACCTCCTTGACTGACAATACAATTATGCTGAAAATACTGGGTGCTGTCTCCCTCATGCTTACATTTTCAACATAATAAAGTTCATTTGCTGATTGTAATTATCTCTAAAAAAACAAATAAAAATGTAGTTTAATTAAAAAAAAAACAAAAAAAAAACAGACCTGCATTAACAAATATACGACGACATTGGAATTTGTATCCATGTGTTTTAGTGTTTCTAATAACTCGAAAACTATAAATCTACCGGAACATTTCAGATGCTCATTTTAAAGATAATTAAATTGTCAACAAAGGTAAATTAAACAAAAAATAAAATAAAATAAAAAAATCAGACCAATAGAAGCAGAGAAATAGTAAACAATTTTTGTTTCTTTGCACCCAAAGTGCTAAGGGAAGTCGTGTGAGTGGACACACCAGATATTTAATTATCTACCAGAGGCAGTCTACAATAAGAAAAAAAATATTTAACTAAAAATTTTAAAGTTTTCAGTAAATATTACAGTATGTTACCTTTTTTATTGTACTTTTTCATGGCAGAATTCATTGACGTATTTTTTAAAATTTTGAATAGGTTGTTAAATATATAAACAGATTTAAAACAATTAAATTAAAACGAGTCATCATTAGAAGTATGGATGGTTGATAAACACTTTATGATTGTTTTGATCTTCATTCCGTCCATAAAATGAGTTCATGCTATGAGGTAATGACATTTATTTCGAAATATAATATGCACCTAAAATAAAATTATAAAACTGTTGGGAGATGAAAAAAGGGGCGAAAAAATTAAGCTTGCACTCCGTGGCAAAAATCCTAGTTCAGACCTTGGTTACAAGGCAAACAATTCTTATGGTTCTAAGAGTGTTGGGATGAAAATGTTAAAATGTTAAAAAATGAAAATGTTAGACTCTTCTTGTCTAAATATTCGAAACATTCAAAGATAAATAACTTTGAACTGTATTTATCGAAAATTTCAAAGCTCGAACTTTCAAATAGTGAGGGGAGGGGAAGGGGTCATAGCGCTGCCTTCTGTATAAAGAGAATAAAAATATTTGAGATGAGGTTCCCCAGCGCACCTCACATCGGAGGCGATCCAAGAGTGCCTAAAAAGTATGGAAGTTACTACCGTATCCTGGCTCTGACAGGTGCCTGTAAACTTGAAACGTGGAGTCTAAACTTTGTGGAATTTCACGAAATGATTGCCTTAGTTCGAAATTGTATAATATTTCGGAAAGTATTGGGGGAGAACGTTCACGTTACGAGTTAGATATAGACGGGGATGAATATGAGCTTATTTAGAGCTGATTTTTTCTTAATGAACAAGTGCAAGTGCGCGTTTTTTACTCAGTAAAGGAAGTAATGTAATCGCGAAAAATTTAGGTTTCAAAAAGAAAGATTTCAACGGAAATATCAATTTTTACCATCACTGAATCCATTTTGACTAGTTTCGTCGTGACGTCTGTACGTACGTTCGTATCTCGCATAACTCAAAAACGGTTAGCCATAGAAAGTTTAAATTTTGTATTTAGGATTATTGAAAAATCTAGTTGTGAACGTAGGTGTGAACGGAGCTTTTTGGTCACTACATGATTACCGGAAGTAGTATTTTAGTTGAAGGTTATTATTGATATTCATCAAAAATTATATTAAAATATAATGAACAACTTCTCAAATTTGGTGTTTAAGAATTACTTATTAATGTAATTAAGATAATTAATTTTTGTTAAAATTGGCTAACCGGAAGTGGTACTTTACTTGAAGGTCATATTAGACTCATCAAAAATTATATTAAAATATAATGTAAAACATCTCGAATTTGGTAAATAGGACTTTTATATCAATATGAAAGTATTTACTATATTTTGGTTAAAATTGGTGAGCCAAAAAGGGTATTTTACTTGAAGGTAATAATAATATATAGATAATAATAATAATAAACTTACATACAAAATTATATTCAAATTAAATACAGAGATCATATTCGGTAATAAAGGTAACAAACGCGATTTTTTTTCCACTCTAATTAAACATTTTTATTCCTTGTTTTAAGTTTTAAAATTGAGTGTAAAATACTTGTTTTCCTCCCCATTTGTGAGATGAACAAGTCTGCAGCAGGAGAATAAGATATAAATTAGGTGGGTTCTTCCGCCTAAAATGTCGAAACTGTCTATTTCAAATGCTTTATCTAGTAACATTGGCATGTTATAATGTTGTCTTGGAACACGAAGAAATATGTTGGGAACTTGTTACCTACTGAAAGAAAACGTAATATAATAACGGAAAGAGCCCTCCAGAAACAAGAGCTTGTGTGTGTGTCAATACATGGATGTCGCGACGCCGAGTGTCGTTTTTGAGCTACTGTAATCTTTGGAAACTAATAACCAAATTCAGGATCACTTTTTGAGCCACCGATTTATAGTTTAATAGGTGTACAAGGAAGTCATGTGTTATCTACATCAGATATTTGTATTTTTCATTTTATTCCATCGTACTGATGGGAATATTTATATTAATTATACCGCATAAAAATGGGAGATCCTTTAGAAGAATATAGGTTGTGTAGAAGAAACTAGATTGTGCATATCATAAAATTACTAATGTTGCAAATTATTGCACAATGGTTTATTATTTTCAAATGGTTACATATCAAAAATGTCTGGTGTGTCCACCACACACACGGTTTTCCTTTCCGCTACCAGAGAAAGTCTAATACAAAAATTGTTTGCTACATCTTCGCTAATATATTGCACAATGTGAATCTGATTTATTTATAATATTTTATACCTTTTAATTATTTTATTTATAAAAAAATATTTAAATAAGAAAGTAAAAACTAAGATCATCTATAGAAAAAAATTAAATGACTAACCTAATTTTGAAAAAAAAATGTTTTGGCCAGTTTGGTGCAAAACACTTCATATTTTCCCCCAGTCTTCATAAATGGCCGAGATATGAGCATATAAAATCTTTAATCCGCCGCCATTTTGAAATGAAATGGCAGATGGTGGAAATGTTGAGTCCCGACAAACATCCCAGAATGACCTACATAAGTGGGAGAAGAGGGAGTAAAACGTATTTTTTGCTTCCCAACCAATATTTCATAGTTATTTATTAAAAAATAACTTGCTTTTACTCTTTTGCATATTTACATCCCGGTTTTCCGGTCCAGCTTGATTTGCATGTATTATATATATTCCTTTCCTTCTAATATCCGCTTTAATTTTTCTCTATCCTCATTCAAATCCCTCCTTTTCTCTCCAAAATGATGCTCTCTAATTACGAAATTTCAATTCAAGATTAAGATCTAATTCAGAAGTGAATAATAGTTTTTAATGCACTAGCTTCAAACTTGCAAATCAGCCCATTATTTTTGTATTTTTCATTTTCTCTCTTTTTTCTTTTTATTTTTTGGTCACATTAATTATTCTTCTCAAGACAAGAATTTATTGAAATTTATTTATTTTATCGAAAATATTGTAAAAATAATTGATTTTTATCTTGTAATCTTATGGCCAGATATTATTTGTTTTATTTGGTTCGATTGTGTTATTCTTAAGGGACCTAGTCCCAGAATAAAGTTCTTCTTCTATCCTGTTCTATTCTATAATGCTACTGATGACTGTTCTTCTTGTATATGGCGTTCTATGTCCCTCTCCGTTCCTATATAATCCTGTTAACATGTAACCCTAACCGGGTTTGAAATAATAAAAATAAATAGATGCGAAACCAGGCGAAACCCATTATATTTCAACCTTCTAACTTGGTCGAAATATAAATTTATATATGAAGCTATTGATTCGGACGAATAAGGATAAAAACATATGGAGAAATCATCAAGATCCAGTGTTAAGAACAGCAAACCAATATACGTTACCGACAATCTTTACAAAAAATTATGACCGTCAGAAATACTTCTAAAAAATCTTCAGGCAATAAAAATACAGTGACTGAGGAATATTTGCAACATATGTGATTTAATAACATTTGAATTTTATACTAAAATATTAACTGAGTTCCATTAAAACATTTGAGGTCCAACGTCCTCTTGAAATGGACAAGCCCAAGGATCCAGTATGCATGATTTTATAAATGTATAATAATCTATAATTTCATTGGTTTTTAATTAGACTTTTTAATGTTTAATCTTATAATGGGGAATATGACACTAACCTGGAGGCATTAGATGCGTTTGGTACGAGCATGGGCGAAGGCTGAGTAGTCTCTTCTTCTATGTCTTCGGCTGGTACGCCCCTATATTCACATAAGGTAGGATGAATCCTGTTGTTAGGCTGGTTTTCAGAGAGACAGGATTCACCTTTCTTTTCCATTTCTATTTTTTCGTAGTTCTCAGCTTGGATGACCCGCGGCGGCTTCCTTGGCTGACCGAAGATACAAAAGAGAAAACCGGAAACCACGAAGAGGAGAAAGGCCATAGCAGCCCCGACCATTAACACTTTTCCAGTCAGCTTACTCTCAGGACGCCTCCTTGATATCGCTAAAGTAACGTTGCCCTGGACCCGGCCTGCTTTGTTGGAGGCGACGCAGAAGTACATCCCAGCATCGGCTATCTCCGCAGAATACACCGTCAATGTACTCCTGCTACCATTGTAATGAAGGATATACAACTTCCTGTGGTTGGGAATCCCTGATACATTGGCAATTGGACGGTTTTTCCATAACCACCGCACCGTAGGTGTAGGGTTCCCGCTAACAAGGCAAGATAACGTCACGTTAGTTCCCTCCACAGCTTGAACAACAGTATTCCTTGTCCGGTGCAGTACTGGAGTACAAGCAAATTCGTTGTCCTGCAAGCGGTCCCATGTCTTCCCCCGCAACCGGTGGGGGTGACTACAGGACGCAGGGGTACTGCTAGGGACGTTCTGGATGGACATCCACTGCCGCAGTGGCCTCAGCCTACAAGAACAATTCCATGGGTTTCCCGCTAGTTCCAGACCATGCAGATTAGATAGGTTAGTAAAAGTATTAGGCCTAACTTCAATAAGTTTATTTTTATCCAGTTTCAACCACTCCAGACTTTTCTCCAGTCCCGAGAAAGCTCTAGGCTCCAGGGAAACTATGCGGCACTCGGACAATTCCAGTTTCACCAATTGCCGGACGTTAATGAACGCCTCGTTGGATACCTTTTGTATGAGATTTCCTGTGAGTTTTAGTTCTCTGAGTTCAGAGATGGAGTCGAAGATGTGGGATGGAACGGACGTGATGGAGTTATAGCTGAGATCTAGCTCGACGAGGTTAGTGAGTCGCCTGAAGGCGAAACGGTCCATGTCCTTCAAGCCGCACTTGGCCAGGTAGATCTTCTGTAGGTTGAACAAACCAACTTTGTCAAAGGCGTCCTTGTCGATGGCAGATATCCTGTTGCCGGTAAGATCGAGGAGTTGAGTGGAGGAATCGATACCCTTTGGGATGTGAGTGAGGTTGTTGCGGACACAGATGGCGGATTCCTTGCCGCTCTTCCACTTGCAGTCGCAGGTCGGTGGGCAACCCAAGCACTCTCGAAGCAGGAAGAAGATCAATGCTATCACCCGCATCACTAGTCATCGCTGCCTCCTCTCATTCCTTCCTGTAACACAGGAACCAATTCAGCTGAAATTATAAGGATTTAACAGAGCGTAAACGTGTGTAATTAAGAATTGGTTACATTTTTACAAGGAGAATATTCATATATTATTTATATAAAAAGATTTTTAATGGTTCACAATGACATTTGAAAAATTCTATATTGTAATTTTAGATTAACCATTAGCCATCATATTATAATAAGTCTGTTCCAACACGAGTATTGACTGTCATCAAACTGGCGGGCGCATGCGGAGAACAGTATTGAAACGGAATAACTCATTGTATATGCGCCAGACAGTTTGATGGTAGTTGATACCAGTCCTGTCTGTCTTAATTGGAGTTGATTAGGACGTTAACCACTAATAAAAAAGTCTAATAATAGTTAAAACTCGTGTTGGAATAGACTTATTGTATAAATCTTTTATAGATTTCAAAGCATTAGCTGTAGTATTATTTTAAGTTGAAAACCTTAAAAGGACGAGTCGTAAATGCAGTTGAGTTAATATTTAAAAAAATTCATAATGATAAAAGAATAACTGAATCATAATTTGAGTAATGACAGGAATTTGATATTCTAGGCTAAATTACAGGTTTGATGCTAATACCTCACCATCTCGGTTAGTGTATATATAACATATGCATATTATATATTTATAAATATATATATTTAAACATTATCATATATATATATATATATATATATATATATATATATATATATATATATATATATATATGGTACATAAATTTGTTCGAAATTCTACCGCCCGGGGTGTTTCAAATATTTTCATAATGGATTTTTATATGAACCTAAGTCTTACTAAAAAAAAAAAATTGTAATTCCTTCTTAAAAAAAATTAGAGTCTTTATAAATTGTATTTATGAAAGTCTAGTTGTATAAAAAGGGTTACCATAGCTTAGAAATAGAAAAACCCTCTAATTTAAAAAGTTCCAAAAAGTGAGCAGAAGTAGCCCGCATTGACGATACTTAGGAATAGTAAATAAAATACAAATGGTATGCTCAACTTTTATGCCCGATCCATACGAATGCTACACAAAAACACTCGTGGAGTAGTTTGGAATCTTAGCTGCGTTAGAGGAGAGACGAAGAGGGAATGTTATAGTATAGTTGAGAGGGAAACGATGAGATGTAAATTCATTAAGATTTATTATAATTTCATTTTTTTTTTTTATCTATCATTATTATTTTTAATGTTATTTGTTAATTGTTTTGTTATTATTTCTTTTATTGTAAGACTATAAAGTCGAACTATGAACTAAGTATAATAAAATTCAAATAGGTTTATACAATGTTTTTATTACAGAAAAGAATAAGTAAAAGTAATTTGATATTATGGGGGGAGGGGATCCTGACTCCCAAAAATCTCTCCATGGCTACGCCACTAAAGCCAACTGGACTGAACTCCGTTAATTATTTTTAGTAGAAGTAGCTAATACTATAGTAAGTAAATTGTATGAATAAACTTGACATAATTAAATGAATTTTTAATATTTAATTTTAATGGGCTTCAATGGATGTTGTAAGTGATCTATATAAATCACAGAATGCTGCGTTCCCACCTGAGGTAGAGTTGACGTATCTTGACCAGTCATTGTTCACTCACAAGACAAAAGAGGCCAACGTCATAAAGAAAATACGATAAGAGGGGAGACAAAGACCGGGGAATAAATGAGCGTTTTATTAGCCAGCCAGCTTGGACATTACTTTCTTCCCCGTTTGAATGAATACATTTGTATTCCCCTGGCGTAGCATTTTTTTTTCTTTTTTCAGTCTGTATGTTGTTCATTACCACTGGCGGATAAATGGTCCCACTCCTGGTCCCGAATCGATACTGGGTGTAGGAACTAGTGAGAAGTCTCGACCAAATTTAGTTTGAATTAAAAAAGAACACATTCTAATTTGGGCCACTAGACGTTGATGATATCAACTTGGTCATTATTAGAAAAAATATTTTTTAATTTTACAAGAGAGTCATATTTTAAATTATTCATTCAACTACTAATAATTCAATCGAAAACAAGTTTTCGAGATCTGACATGTTTAACGTTACCTTGAGTCTAAATAAGCGATATCTTAAAAAATGTCGCCCAGTCGCCAATCTCCATTTTTTAAGGATTCGACATGACGAATGAGCAAGGGAACGTACGTGTAGTATGCGATTTCGAATCGAAAGTCGAACAGTGTAGACATAGCTTTTTTAATTTATAATGATATTTTTTAAAGAAATCATTGTCACCATTCTTCTTTTTTTTCCGCCACTCAGACACTTTTCACTGAAAACTTGATCTCAATCTTTTAACTTTCTTGTGAGCAGTAAAGAAAGTATTGTTTTATTTTATCATAAAAAAATTTAGATTAAATAATATTTAAAAACTAATTAATTATTTGTATTAATTTTTATCTTTATAATATACAGGGTGTCCAATATAAATTGATTAAAATGCTTTTCACAGCCAAACGGATGATCTAATCAAAAAATGCCAGAGGAAAAAGTCGTAGGTCTACTTCTATAGTTTCTCCAACTATTTTTAACTGCTTTTAAACAACGCGATGATTGCGGTTGGCGTTGTTTCGAAAACTTGAGGTTTGTAGATAACTATCCACTTTTTAACATGGGCATTTATAGTCATTAAAAAGTTATGAAAGATCCAACAAATTGCATTTCGATATCTTCAAAATTGGATTATTTACACTATTTTAAAATCTTTTATTCTGAACGTCATTATTATTTTTTTGGCACTTCATTAACAGGAAACTTGGAGAAATGATAAATCGTTTTTAATTATTTTTTATTTACCATCTTTCTACTAAAAATATTGTCAAACCTGTAGTATTTTTTTTTTTCTAAAAGAATGCAAAATAAGCATTTTCTGAAATTATTTTTCCACAATTATAAAAAGGAAATTCATTGTATGAATGCAAAATGGTTATTAATTTAACAATAGAAACATCAGCTGAACTTAATAGCAATAATAATAACAATAAAGCACGCAAATACTCATACAAGGTTTCCAAATAAAAAAATCATAAAAGAACTATATCCGAACAGATCCGAAATCACATCAATAATTTCAGTTGGTGTGTATATGAGATATGATATTGAATATATTGGCCTCAGAAACATACAGGATCCACCGCCTCATGGATCAATTCCTAAGGCAATGAAGTCTCTTATGGATTAGTGGATACCATCTCCATTGCATTGCGTATAATACTCAAAGATCGGCAAGGAGGCGAAACGGTCCAAAGGATGATGGTTAATATTATTGTTATAGTTAAGAGGCTTCCACAAGTCAGTATCGAAGAAAATATCACTACGAAAAAAACGGCGAAATTTTGGAAGCCGTTAATATGTATTGATATTGGACAATATTATCGTTATATAATTTAAACAGACCAGGTGCGAACAAAAGAAATAAGGGACGAGCAGGTAGAAAGAAGGGTAACTGACAGGCGATGACAGATGTCACCACATAAGAGATAAGGGATAAGTTAATTTAAAAACCCTACCGAGAAGTTAACACTGTAACAAAGCCCAAAGCTGGGATACCTAATCAATTTTAAGAACTGTTCCTCTTAGGCTTTGGCTGCCCTCGAGGAAAAAGTGGAGACTGCCTGTAAAAGGTATGATTAAATTATACGAGTTGGATAATGGTTCGCAGATACCGGCTGTCAGGACAAGGGGTGGAACCATCCGATGAAATCCCAGAATTTCCTCCCTCTATAAAACTAGTCGGCCAATGAACAACGTTTTCGACCTCCTCTTAGGCAGAACAAGAGAGAAAGGAGGATAGAAGCAAGGAGGTGAGAAAAAGGACTTCTAGACTGATCTGGGCAACTTATGCAAGACGGCAGCTCTGAACTCTGACCATGCGCTCTGGCTCCATGACTGAAGATATGCCGGGGAACCCGAGGGAGAGATGCTGAGGAACCATCAACACCAATTAGTACAGATAAGAGATTTATGTTAAAACAATTAATGGCTAAGTCTAGGCTGAATCATTCCATGTTTCATTTTTTATTGTAATAGTTTGTTGTTTTAATTTTGAGGAATAAAGATAAATGTTCGCAAGGAGGTTGTTCTTTAGTAACCATGTCCATATTTAATTTGAATATATTTCATTATGATAGCAGTAACTTTGATTAACATTAGTATTAAAATTAAAAGTAGGAACATTATCTTGGTTAATTATTAAATAATGGTAATCACAAACCAGACCCTTGGAAAGGTATCCAATTTAGAGGACGGGGTAAGAAATTCAAAAGTATTCATATGCTTACTTAATTTTGGGATAATCATCCTCAATGATTGCCCAATGGCATCCCTATATATATAGACTAATGTATTAGAGCTAAATAGTAATCAAGCTCAACTTAACCTAGATAAAACATATCACCGAAATGATTGTAATGTGAGAAAATGTTTCTATTGTTAGGTTGATAAACATTTTGAATCCATACAATCAATTTCTCTTTTATAATAATGGAAAAATCATTTCAAAAATATATATATTTTTTTAAGAAAACAATACACCTATAGGCTTAGAAATATTTTTAATAGAAAGACGATGAAAAAATACACAAAAACGATGTATCATATCTCTAAAATTCCTGTTTATGAGGTGCCTGAAAAATAAAAATGACATTTAGAATACAAGATTGTAAAATGATGAAAATCCTTTTTTTACAGACATTTTTACTTTCCTTACCATGTAGGTCAGAAATGTATTGGAATCGGATCAAATTTTTTAGCCGATTTGTATACGACACTCTGTATAAAAACACACGCGCGTGCGCGCGCAAGAACACACGCGCGTGTACATACACCAACATCATTAAACAATATATTTTAGTAAAACGCTCGACAGAATCTACAAGTCTAATGTTTCAAAAATAAGAATCCCAATGAGTAAAATAACAATTTAATGATACAAAGTTGAAACAAGTTATTTAACAGTACATATAGACAGACAAATGACCTTCATAGTTATGATTATTGATAATATTAAGCGTATTAAACTATGAAAAAAATCACAAGTCACATACAAATCATTTTTATTACTGTTTTAAAAAAAAAATAAACTATTTGTTTTGTAGAATAAGACTAATTACTTATGCAACCAGGAGAACTTAATCCTAGCCCCTTAAAGAGTAAAATATTTTAGGCAATAATGCAGTTGATTGTACGATCTCTCAAAGTTCTAATTCAGTGGCGATTGTAAATTATAGTTTATTTGCATGAGAGTGGAGTTGCGTTTATAACTGAATGAATGGGAATGCTTTTAGCGCGGTGTTGTATCCCTGGCATTGTACAGCGTCCTCTGGGGTCCGCTATTTCTTGTAACACACTCTCCCATTGGACGAGATTCTTTAATGGAAAATAATATAAGCAACTCCTTTACAATGAAAAAAACATGAAAGATTTTTAACATTAATATAACAGAACCAAAACTCCAAAAGAAAGAGAAATAATTGTTTAAATATAGTTGGAAGATTCTAAAATCAAAGCCTTAAGTCTCTAAAATACCATATGATCATAAATCACATAAACGCAGACATAGGCGCAAAATCTAAAAAAAAACACACCAATTAGAAACACATCATCACAACACATACTATTGAAAAATAAGCATTTTTATAAAATAACAGCTAAAATTCAAAAAATAATTGTCTTGGAGTAATGTGCATTCCCTAGTGTTTTTGTGTGTTTTTAAACTGTTGATGTGAGACATGTATTCTCCCAACTTTTATGGGATCTTATTTATTTCTATCCAGATGACGCCTATATTGGCGAAACGTTGATTTCTTAGTTATTTAATAGTATTTTAGAGAAGTAATGCTATGTTTCTGAATTCTCCCAATTATACCAAAACAATTTTAAATATGAATTAATGAAGGTTTCCACTGTTTAACCCAGAGGTGATACCCAGTAGTCTTAGACGATTCTTGTTTTATTAACGTTTTTCCCTAAAATTGACAATTTTTACACTAACATAACATTGAATTAATAAGAATAAAAAGTTTACCGAACACAAAGGTTCGATGCTGAAACTCCGCAAGGTTAGCCTTAAAGGTGGGTTTACACTTGAGAGGAACTAGGAATATTAAAAAATATGGATATATCGATATTTAAATATATATATATATATATATATATATATATATATATATATATATATATATATATATATATACATCGATATTAAAATTTGAATATCGAAAATCGATATTTAAAAAAAAAATAAGGATAAAAATATATGTATGGTGTTATCTTGTTATAATCTGTAATGTGTATGTTCTAGGAAGAGGAAGTCGAAAGAAAAATATCTATATTTATATTGATTTCGACATCAGTTAACAATATCAATATCTTGATAATATCAGCTTGAAAATATCGTTAATATTATAATAAAAAAAAAAGGTCTAAACGAATTGGAGGGTGATTAGGAGATAACATGTTTCTTGTTATTTAAATCCTGCTGTAAATGAACTTAATAAAAACAATATCTTATTTATATCGGTATAGAAATATTGATATTATAAAGACAATATCTAAATGACACCGATTGTGAAAGGTTGGTATTATAAAAAAATATCTTAATTATATCATCCTAGAAATATCGATATCACAAAAACAATATCTTAACTATATCGATACAGAAATGTCGATATCATACAAAAAATATCTTAATTATATCGTCCCAGAAATATTGATATTGTAAAAACAATATCTTAATTATATCATTACAGAAATATTGATATTGTAAAAATATATTTTAATTATATCGGCATAGAAATATAAATATAAAAACAAAATCTTAATGACATCGGTAGAGAAATATCGATATTATAAAAAAACAATATAGGCACAGGATTATCAACATAATAAAAACAATATCTTAATTATATCGGCACAGAAATATCGATATGTGTGTGGCGCTTAAAAAGATCCTTTAAAAGACAAAAAATATATCGAGGCCCGATATATATGGATATTTTTTTTTCTCAATATATCGAAAAACTATCGATACGATACATATATCAATATATTTTTTTTCAAAATTCACATCCCTAGGAGAACTACTTAGTTACTCTATTGCACAGGAACTAACGGAAAATTACTAAAATTAACAATTGGAAGGACCCAGTGATAACTGAATTCAAAACACCTTTATTCATCATATGGCAGATGTGCATCGTCACATGACACCTCTAACATCTCAGTTCTGAACCAACAATTGTTTATGCGAAAGAAAGCAGGAAATATTAAAAATTTATCACTTTACACCCTTATCCATAGCTATAATTCAGTTTTTCCAAAAATGTTATTTATCACCTATATCCACTAGACCCTATAATTTTTGTAATGATCATTGTTAAACATCTGTTATACCACCGCTAAACGAGCTCTCCTGTCTGTGTGTTAGATACTTTATGATCCACAGAGATAGCACACCCGTTCCATGAGGAAATACTTTGTCATTGCTCTGAGGACCACTTGAAAGGCCCACCTGGCCTGTGACCAGATTGATATATGTTGACTTTCTACCTAATTCCTGTCAGGTCTTATATTTAATAGTTTATAGCTACCATATTCTTGGTCAGGTGTCAATTGTATTAAGATAATATTAAAGTGTAAGAATGGAACTGTACTGATGTCAACCTCTCCTCCCCTTTCTCCCTTCCCCAATAGTTAGAAAACCCAAAGAGTTGGGAAATTTGAGATTTGAGAACCTACTTCAAAGCCCAAAAATGTGGGAAAACATTTACTCAAAGAATTAATATAATCTATAACCAATACCAATACCTTTTGAGTTAAGAAATTGAGATTTTACAATGTTCTCGTTGAATAGAAAAAAAAAAATATAGTTATCAAGTGTCAACATTCGCAACAGGTAAGGGAAAAGTTCAAATCTAAAAGTTGATGAACATTACAATATTTTATAATATAATTAATTCCCCGACGCTAAAGGTCAACTTGACCCTTGACCTCCTGAGTAATCCTTTTCCATTTCCAGGACATGTCCTACACCTCTCTCTTACAATTGCGGACTTTAAGTTTCCTCGCATATCTTGTCACTTCACCCTTCCATCTACTTCTTTGTATTCCCCTTTCCCTTTTACCACTAAGGTGTTCAAACATTTTCTTCTGTATCCTTTAATCCTCCATCCTGACCAGATGTCCAGCCCATCCTCGTTTCCTTGCATTGAAACAGATGATGATGATATTCTTATTCTATAATAAATCCACAATCCCTCAGCGTTTCTTTTAATTTTCCGTTCACCATTAACTCATGTTGCTCCATAAATCCTTCTTATAATCTTTTTTCAAACACCCTCAGCTCAATAGGTGACTACTGGAACCTATTTCATAATAGAAGGTCTGTTTTTACAGGTTGCTTATCGTCATTAGATAATAATAATTTTATTCAATTGTTATTTTAACTTACTGTTTTTACTTCCTTGTACGAAGTAAAGGAAGTATTGTAATCGCGAAAATTTTCGATTTTCAGATTTCAACGGAAAGATCCATTTTGACCATCCCTGAATCCATTTTGACTAGTTTTGTCGTGGCGTCTGTAAGTACGTACGTTCGTATCTCGCATAACTCAAAAACGGTTAGCAGTTGAAATTTTGTATTTAGGATTGTTGTAAAATCTAGCTGTGAACCCCCCTTTTTGGTTACTGTTTAATCATCGGAAGTGGTACTTTACTTAAAGGTCATAATTGATTTCCATCAAAAATTATGTTAAAATGCTATGCAAAACTTCTCAAATTTAGTATTTATAATTTATATATTGATTTAAATAACATACTAGATTTTGGTCTAAATTGGAAAACCGGAAGCGGTACTTTACTTAAAGGTCATAATAGATTTTCACCAAAAATTATGTTAAAATATAATGTAAAACATCTCAAATTTGATAAATAGGTCTTTTATATCGATATGAATGTATTTACTATATCTTGGTTCAAATTGGTGAATCGAAAAGGGTACTTACTTGAAGGTCATAATAAGCTTACTTCAAAAATTATATTTAAATTAAATACATAAATCATATGTTTCGGTAATAAAGATTACAAACGCAATATAGTTTCCAATCCAATTAAACATTTTTATTACTTGTTTTAAGTGTTAAAATTGAGTGTAAAATACTGTTTTCCTTCCCATTTGTTTGTTTGTGTGTGTCAAAAGATGGATGTCATTGTTTTTGAGATACTGCAATCTTCGGAAACTAGTAACCAAATTCAGAATCATTTTTTGAGGCATCGATTTATAATTTAATAGGCGTACAAGGAAGTCATGTGTTGTCCACATCAGATATTTTAATATTACTATTTTAAATATTATCACAATGTATTAAATATTAAATAAATAAAATAAATATTATCACACAGTCATAAGCATAGCAAGTCATAGGCCAACTTGTACTAGTACTTACTATGAAACAGGGTGTGCCTATAAAGAAAAGTGCAAGTAGTTATATATCGTTAAAACATTGCTATAATGTTTAAACACGATTAAATTTAAAATAGTTCTATTAAAGATAAACAGTAAATTAAAAAAAAAAAAAAAAATTATTATTATCTGATGACAATAATTAGAGTCAGGATTCTCGTGCAATTGCACTTATTTTTCGGTTGCTTGAAATCGATTGGGGACAAGTTATTTACACGAATTAAGGCATCCGGATTAACATATGAAAGTTGTTTTTGCATAATTTTAACAATTTTGGGTAAATTGTACGTTTTATGTTTTTACTGCATTAAATTGCACATCTAGCCATAATTATAAATATTTTTAATTTGCTTGAAAATATAAACATTGAACCAAAATTACTAAGACAGATTCACGAAGTAATACGTTACTGTTCATAACACATTAAATATAATTCAATTTTCTGGAAAATTCTGGAACTGAAACTGAAAATTGAAGTTTGTTTTGCTCTTTTCAGATTCCTGGAAAGCCAGTTAATCCTTACCAATCCATTCAATTCTTTTTACGTTCTACAGTGCTACACTCAGTCTACAGTCGGCAAAATAATTATGCATACACACAGTTTTCCGGACAAAAATATGTTCATTAATTTATTGAAAATGAATAAACTAGTGGATATGATAACAAACAACTTCCCCCATACATTTTTACGAGTGAAGGGAATTAAAAATCTGCTCATGGTTTTCATCCAATTAATTATATTTTATTCAAATATAAACCCAAAATGGGAAAAATTGTCAGAATTGAAAGAGAATCCACCAAAATGGATCGTAAATCCAAAGAGTTAAGTTCTACCGGCAGAGATGAATGCTACAACTTTTTCGACAAGGATCGAGTTATCGATATATCGGCAGAAATTTGGGATCGTCTCACTTGACCATGCGATACGTTATTAAAAAATTTATCAGTTGGCAATATTTTAATACTCAGGCAGAAAATGCGTTGCCATAGTGCGTGAATCAATATGAATATGATAGTACGAAAAGTAGCAAAAAATATTCTAATAAGAGCTCGTGAGATTTTCACATTTTACATAGTAGTGCTCCAACCTATCTAATTTATTAAGGTAAAATAGCACTTTATGAAAGAAAACAAAATATGCAGATTTTTTTTTTAAGCATTAATGACGTAAATGGCAGAATTTTATTTCTTGTTGCACATTTTTGGAGGTTTTGGCATTTTTATTGCACGTTTTACAATTTGTTTACTGCACGAAATCCGGGCTCTAACGATAAATAACTTATAACCTCTAAAAACGAATCTTTCCACTGGTACTTTTCCCACTTGTACTTATTCTTTTGTACTCTATATGATATATGATATATGAAATATGACTCTAGTCTTCTAAGAGATTTATGCAATTTTAATTTCGTTGCTTTAAACAACAGTCGAGCCCAAGAAGTTTCAGGTTTGCATAGTTGGCTCTATTATTATTTAAGCCATTATTCTGCATTTAATTTCTTTGCTGATTAGATTCTCCTACTTGCTGCTGAGGAGAATTTTCGCTGACAACGAGACCTACTTCATCCATCAAATACTATTTCAAAGGCTTCTCTTAGTGCCTTTTCACTTTTGACAGCAACTGCCATGTTATATCAACAATATTGCCATTTTTACTTATCATTTTATAATATAGTTGAAAAAATTAAAATATTTAATACAGACGGAAAATTCTGTAAAAATCGTCGGGAAATTTTAGATCCCCCCTTCCCAATAAATTGTTGAAACAACGTCCCTGCCTGTGGGTGACTTTTTATACGTGTTTGGATAAGATTAAAGCGACGATACGCGGCGGGCTCGATGACTCGTAGAGAAGACAACGGCACAGAGGGACGGGATCGTAATTGGTGGCGGTGCAATTATGGCTGCTTTAATTGGAACTGTCATCTTCTAGCCCCACTTTTTCCGACCAAATTAAATAGAGGCTGCACCAAGGACCGCGATTACAGATCTCCAGACAATTATCTTGTGTCTAAATCATCATCATCATAATTGGGACGACTCCAATTAAAAGTGTACATAACGACCCTCCCTCTCCCCCCCCCCCCTCCCTCAAGTCACCGCTTTCAGTTGTTCCTAACGATTTCTCTTTTCGGGTCACCACTTGGTTGACTCTGTGACCCTCAGGAATTTTTTAAAGTACTTCCATGTCCCAAATGAAAAATAAATCTACACTATTTAATATTAAAATCACCGTTAACCCTGAGCTGGGCACGGTACCAAATTGGACACCATTACCTCGGGAATTTTCCCAACCTCCTGGATGACTGTTTTGTTTGTTTCATTTCTATTTTTAGCCGATACATGTTTTATGTTACCACGTCCCTTTTACGTCAGTATATGTTAAGGCGTTTTAGAGTTATGTACTGTATATTTGTTTAGTCTTTTTATAGCTCCTGATGTGAGATGTGCTATCTCTGACCGGGATTATTTGATCTTTTACTTTTCAATCCTGGTGAGTCGGCTAGTTAGTTATTTGCTTCTATATAAGAGATTCGAGGTTTTTTATTTTATTATATTATTTAAATTTTTCAATAATACACAAATTATAGGTTTTGTCTCTTTTTTATTTATTTTTTATCTCATTAAGTAATAAATTCGGTTAATTAAAATTAGAAAGTTATGCCAAATATATTAATTACCCAATGAAAATAACACTATAAGCAAACCTTTATTATTTATGTATATTTAAAAATGGCCTTTATACGACTAAATATCATCTCAAGTAAAAAAAAAAAATTACAACAATGTATTGTTTTGGGATAGTTTTATAATACAAATGAATTATTTGTTTTAAAAAAAATGTGACGATGAAATAAAAAATTATTTATAAAAGAAACTCAAAATTGACCAGTGTGAACATGGACTTTAAGGTAATTATTATGGGTAACCATCGTTACTTCAATCACATCCACCTGGATTACTAACGAACTAACGGGTTCAGATAAGGCTAACGTTAGAATATATTGGTTTTGACGTTGAACGTTATGTTGGAACCTTTATTGTAAAGAAATATAGTAAAAGAAAGTTGTCAATAAGTTGCCTTATGGTTCAGTTGGAATGGTAGGTAGCACTTGCCCTACAAGAGGGAGGAAAATAGAAGACGGAAGTATGGGAATCCAATTCCCTTCCAAATGGTCCTCTCCTGTCTATAATATTACAACCATTTATCCTCCTCACGAAATAATATTGTTTCTATCCAATATCACATGTCTATCTCTCCTCCCTTGTCCTATATTTTTTATGTCTTTCTCTTAGTTTGATTTTTTTTTTCGTCATATCGTCTTCCCGCATCTAATAAAATAAATTTGCAAAACACGAAATATAAACATATTTCTATCAGATGTATTAATTCTTTGACATTACTATGTTTTAGTAGTTCCATGTTACAAATCTCTTTCACCAACTACTCCCTGAAGCGATGGCTCATTTTTGATGATTTTTAAAAATGCAAATTATATTTTATATAATTTTTTTTAATGTTAATAAATTTATATAATTAGGGGTTGATAAATTATTTTCCACTTCTATAATTTTGTTTATATTGTAAACTAGTTTCGAATGATATACATTCATCTTCAGTTCAAGGTTTAAGTAGATTATAACAAACAGGAAATTTTGTATTGGTTTGTTCTCCTACTGAACTAGCTAGAACAGACCAATACAAAATTTTCTGTTTGATATAATCTACGTAAACCTTGAACTGAAGATGAATATATAACATTCGAAACTATTTTTCAATATAAACAAAATTATAGAAGTGGAAAATAATTTATCAATCCCTAATTAGATTGATCCTTCTATACCATCATGCGGATGTCAACTGAATAAATTTATACTTTAGCATGTAACTTATGAACTTAGTCACATGCCCAGATGAAGTCTTAAGTATCGGATCCTTCCCAGCTGAGATAAGAAGAATATTATTAAAGGATGCTGAAGGACAGAATTTTGTATGTACCCTGAAATGTTGCTAATTTGAAAAAAGTATATATATTAATAGCTTTGCCCTAATAAATTTGGATAAACTCCTAAAATAAAAAATCACGTATAAAATAATAACCTATAATATGTTGTTGCAGATATTTTCAAGAAACAGTGTCAACATATTTATAAATTTTTATAAAAGGCAATCAAGTTTTACTTAAATAACAAAGTTTCACGTTTTTCACATTTTCCCATATTCCACCATTTTATTCAGAAAATGACGTTTTCATATAATAATTTAATCCTTATAAAAAAAGTTTGTGTAGTCAACTTGTTTCCAGGAGTATGAAGTTGTAATGAGAACGACACGTACGTAAATTGGACACTGGTTTAATAATTTATTTATGGATACTTCTCCGTTCCTATTGGTCGTAGCGTGATGCTTAATGTAAAACTTAATGCCTTCCTAACGGTCTATGTAGAGAAAAAAGAATTTATCAAGTCGAATTGGTAGTTTCTGAAATTAGAGCGTTCAAACATACAAACTCTTTTGCTTTATATAATAAGAGTTAAGATATAAATATAAATAGTGTCTGCTTATTTCTAATTACCAGTTATAGCTTTTGTTCTGAATTTACTTTATTTTTTTGCCTTGGTTTGTAAGAATCACTTTCCTTTTCCATAATTTTCGGAACTCGGATAAAGTTTTTTCACATTTTTCTTCATTAAACCCATCAAGGGTTAGAAGGGTGATATTCCTCGGAATTCACGGCCAAAACGAGCGCTCCCAGACCACAGCACTCTCTTTTCCACAAAAGTCATTAAAAAGAAATTAAAACGGCTAAATGAGTTTGTAGCAATTAACCAAAAAGATGTTTCCTAATTTTCTTCTATCACCGGAAAAAAAACCCTCCCCTTTGGACCTTGGAATATATTTGGAGTTGCGGAGGAAAAAAAGATCCTTATGAATTAACTACGTTTATTGTCCAGTCGGCCACTGTAGTATAAACAGATTTTTTTTAAGATAATAATAAGTGGTTCAAACTTCATTTTTTTTATCACTTATTACATTTGTATGGTGTTAATGATTTTATCTTAATGGCGAAGCATTATTACCTTTTTAAATTTAATGTGCATGAAAACTGGAGTGGATTGTATGAAAAAAAAAAAACGGTTTAAATCAACGGATACTATTGATTGATATATTTTTTGAATTACACATGCTGAATGGGGAAGCCAACATTTGAATAATACTAATTAATAGGGCTTAATTAAATTTTGATTGCTGGGTCTATTGATGATAATGTCCAACTGCCGGATGATTATGTTGAAGGTAGGTGGGTGATTTGTAGCAGAAGGAACATGCAGAAAAAAAGAAGATTACTTACTCGGGTTGTATTGCTTCTTGAATTAACTTATACTTGGATTATTGCCTGCAGGCCTCTCTTCATCTCTCTCTCTCTCTCTCTCTCTCATTTCCATCCTCCCCTATGCCAGGGGAACAGCTTCTTGAAACTACACAGTCATTGATGTGTTTTAATAAGTCTCAAGTAAAATGCCGGCTATCTGGACTTTATCTGACTTAATTAAGGACTTGAAAGCCCCTATTTCCCTTTACTTCCTACAGAGAGCGTGGCTTACGGCCTTGCTGCCTCGACTACCGTAAGATAGTGTCAGGCTTCACTTTTCCGAAGCCGAAACCACATTAATTAATTTTTATTTAAAGGACCATTTTCAAAATTTATATAACATTGCAGTCCATAGGTTTTACTTTATTTAAAAAAAAATCTACGTAACTTTAGAGGTGATTTTAAATTTTACAGATAAAAGAAAAGTAATTTATACCAAATCGGCACTAGATAACTAAATTCTAAAATTCAAGCTAAATAGTAAAAAAAAATAAACATTTTGTTGAAAATATATTTTATTTATGTCCATAACTAGGCTACAATATCTTTAGTTACCTCTGTATAAATCAATAAATTTAATTAAGGATTAATATTATAATGATATTAAGAGAACTAGTGAAATAGGCTAATGCAAGATACACCATAAAAATTATTCAGTTGACATCCGCATGATGTTATAGAAGGATCAATCTAATTAGGGATAGATAAATTATTTGTCACTTCTATAAATTTATTTTATTGAAAACTAGTTTTGAATGTTATACATTCATCCTCAGATCAGAATAAACAAACTTTTCTGTTTGATATAATCCATTTAAACCTTGAACTGAGGATGAATGTATAACATTCGAAACGTTTTCAATAAAAAAAATTTATAGAAGTGGCAAATAATTTATCAATCCCTAATAAAAATTATTGTTACAATGTCCATCGTAAGTGTTATTTCAGGAGGGTTGCCTGGATTCAAAAGATATTTATGAGATTCTTTGTTATGTTAGGTTCGTAAAGACTAGCTACGTGGTTTACAGTTAACAGCAGATTTTTGGTTTCCAGATCCAGTAGAGAAAGAAAATTTTGAAATCCAGAATAAAATAGTCAGAATTTTAATTCATTTTCATGAATGCTAAGTTAATAATTTCCTTTGAATGTAGTGTTTGAAAATGCATTCAAATTTGGTCAGCTAGTGGCATTCTTACTCAGCTAGCATAATCTCAAAATGCCAAACCACATTTTTAATCATTTATAAAATGTGCAATCCCACTTTGTCAGTCAGGAATGTTTGCTGGTCATGAGTGTTACATTAAATGAGGAAAATCCCAATGAACTTTCTGACGAAGCAGTAGGGAGTTAAAATTAAGATATTTTAATTAAACCCGAAGATTATAGGTATTCACTTTATATTAGAGGTATGCAATTTACATAAAGAAAATATTAGAAACAAAATAAAGATGAATTGAATGAAATAACCTTTAATTATGCACTATAAAAAATAATATTTATCTATATAAAACGAGAAGAGTAAATAGTTCTTATTTTTTATTTAATTAAAGATTGTTATAAATTTGTTCATAGATTATTTTCTTCTTGCTTTTCTAACACAGATTCCTTCCCTTAACGGAGTAATAGTCAGAACTTCTCTGGGTTACTAGACCTATTGGGAAGTGGGGTCAGTGAGTTCCAACAACTTCCTATTCCTAAAATCCCTGTCCCTAGCAGGTCTCCACTGGACGTGTCCCACCACGAACTTAAAACCATCACTCCATCTTTTCGTTTGTCGGCCTCATTCCCTCTTTATGTTGTAAGGCGTCCACTCCGTGACTGCTTTGGACTATCTATTGACTTTGCACCGTAGGAGATGTCCAGCCGATTTCCATTTACCATTCCTTGCATGCAGGAGCTCGTCTTTGAGGCCTGTTTCTTTCTTGAGCTTCGCCCATCCCAATCTGTTTTTTCTCATCGCATTCAAGTGCTATATCATTCAGATTATATATATATATATATATATATATATATATATATATGTTTGTATTATTGTTATGGTATGGCATGTTTGGTAACATGTTGTTTACAAACTAAACATAATTAATAAATATTAACCACATCATAATAAGCATTAATTTATAGTTATTTATTTAAATAATTTTTAAATGTAAACATATTTGAGGTACAACCTTACAGAACGGGGCGCGTTATCACTGGTTCCTCCCGAACTTATCCGAAGGTCACTAGCCGGACTAGCACACTCTAGCGCCGTTTATGCTAATCAGCTGCTTTGTATTCTATTGTAACATTCGTATTCATTGAAATGATTAAAATTATTGTTGTCGGCGATCTGGGAAAGTTGTGGTAATAACTTAAAGGAGTGATAATTTAAATTACGGCAAGGACCCGAACTCAACTGAAAAGGAACTTTTGAGGTTTGTCTATCTCTTGAGCGAGCGTAGCGAGCGGAAGTCGACAGCACCAATAATTTTAAATAATATCCAATTAAAGCAGTAATAATTTTAATAATTCCAATGAATACGAATATTACAATCAAATGCAAACCTGTTAGTTCGCAAAAATGGGGCTAGAGTATGCTAGTCCGGCGACCTTCGGATAAGTTCGGGAGGAACCAGTGATAACAAGCTCGTTCTGCAAATTTGTACCGTTTTTGATACTGTAGTTAATAACAAAAGTGGAGTGAGCGGAAGCTGCTGTTTATATCTAAAGGCGATAATCAGAAAGCAGAATTTCAGAGACGTCATGCTCTGGGATTATTTTGTCGATAGATTAACAAACGGTACCGAAATTCGGAAAACCTCTTATTCTTAACAGCCACCGAAGACGTAGTTAAATATGTCTTCCGTTAGATAGCTACACCCATCTTTCCGTAGTTGATAGACTTCGTCTAACAGAGAGTACCACGGTAAGAATGCCTTTAACAACATCTCGTTTTTTCAGTCCAGATGATGCCTGCCTAAATTGGCGAAACGTTTGCTGGTTAGATTTTCACTGCTATTTCAGAGACTCAAGGGTTGGTTGATGTATATATGGAAAAGATCTCACAGCAAAAACGTCTCCAGAAAGTTAAGAAAGCATTAGGGTTAGTTCAAAACATCTATAACAAGAAATCCTTGTCAAGACAGACGAAAATTCGGCATTACAACACTATCATAAAACCAGCAGTCCTTTACACAAGCGAAACAGAAAACGAGAACTGGAACAAATCAAAAAGAAAAAGAGGAAGATCATTAGAAAAATCTTAGGAGCAAGATATACACAAGACGGCTTCAGGCTACAATCAATCAAAACATCAAAGAGGTTTTCAAACATTGAAATTGACATTAAAAAAAGACGAATGAAGTTCTTAGGCCATCTCACTAGACTACAAGAAAATCGATTGACAAAAAGGATTCCAGATTATGTAACCTCACTTAAGAACACAACACCTTGAATGGAAGAACTTCGAAAGGACATTAAAAACGCAAAAATAGGTGCACTGACATTCTAGAAAAAGACACCTTCAGATACAAAGGTAAAATATAATCCAAATACTGAGTAATAAGAAGAATCCGAAGAAATTTTGATTGAGTTGTCTCCTTAACGTCTTCCATGTTGGCAGAATGCGCTAATAATAATAGTATATATATATTATACTTGAACGTAGAACCCTGATAGACAATGGACACCAGACAAGAAGAGATCATCGATCTGATGAAATAATTGGTGTTTGGTTTCAGCTGGCTGTTTGCTGTAACCGAGAGCCTCTAATTCACTTACCCTCCCCCCCTCCGCCCCTTCTCTCCTCCCTCGGCCGTGATTCAATTTGTCTCTTCACGGCCAGCGCCGCCGCTCACAAGTTGGGCTTTTCACTCGCTGACAATTAGTGTTGGTCCGACAAAAGCCACCAATGAAAGTTAGGGAGTAGCCAGCGATCCATTGGCAAACCCTATGTTGCTAACCAGGATCCGCTCCACTATGGGCGAGACCTCAACCCGATCCGTTCTCTCTATTCTCCAGAAGCTGAATAAAAATCACATATTATCATTGCTGTCGTGAAACCTGTGTGTCAAAAACATGATATTATATAATATATAACTAATACATAAACGAAAAACTGATGAATAAGCAATATTATAACATATAATTTCATAAACTAATTATGAACATTCCAACATGGTAGGTAAATAACTGTGAAACCACCTATGTAAAGACTCTCGTAGAAATGTTCCATAGATTATTTCTTGCGGTAAGTGTTGCGAATGAGATAAACACTTATGATAGGAGGATTATTTTGGTAAATTTAAATCATGGTACGATTTTTTAAACATGAATAATTTTCACCAGCACATAGGAGATAAAATATTGTTTCTAATAAAATCAAAATCACAAAACTGATTAAAGGATGTTTCACGCCGGCAAAGACCACCTACAGGGGAAAGACCCACAGCCACAGCCCACAGAATATCCCCCTCCGGCTATAGAGTTATGACCCTGCTCTGTGTACCTAAATTGCGAATCACGTTGTGATTTTTCCACGATGTCAAATAGCCGCCCGGAGTTTGATCCATGGACGGTCTGCTTCGGAGAAAGAAATATAGGCCCTCGTACGCCTGATGACTCCGAATAGCCATATCTAGACCGATTTATCACTAACCTTGAAAGCAAGTTATTCGGCGGAAAGGATACAGTCGAATTGGCCCAAAAGGGACTGGCTATGGAGCTATAGGTAGATTACCGCTGCACTATGGAAACCATTGTTCGCACCAACGTGAGGCTGGGTGACCCTCTCCAGGCAGTATGTGTTCCCGCAAAAAAAAAAAAAAAAATCAGGAATAAAAAAGTAATCGAATGAATAGGTCTCGTAATCACTTTCTTCACACCCTGTTCAGTAGGTTAATTATAATCAATCCCCTAACCAAAATGGTAATATATTTTTTTTTCAGAAACCTAAAATTTATAATTAAATTACTTCTCTCCTTAAATACTAAGCATCATAAATTTTTTTAAGTAAGCATGATAATTAAGAAAACTGTATTACTACAACCAAGGAAGGATATTGGGCTCAGTACTTCGTAAGGACGTACGCGGGAAACGTGGCCGACGTGTTTATGGAAGCAGTATGATTGTGATTGTGTGACGTTAAAACGCTGGTTTTCCTCCAATTAAGGGTACCCACTATATAGATTTTGTGTGAGCCCCAAAAGAGTTGATTCACGCCTGATGAAACAGAATAAATAACCCAAACCTTAACGAACACAAACCCGGAAGATATGAGCACTATAGCTTACTCACACGTCATGTCTGCCTTAATTGGAGTTTTAAAGGATGTTAAACTCCAAATAAAAAAAGAAAAAAAAAGCTTTACTCACTGATTTATCTCGCTGTTTAACCGAGATAATTAGTGAAAATATCTGATGTGGACAACACATGACTTCCTTGTACGCCAATTAAACTGCAAATCGGTGGCTCAAAAAGTGATCCTGAATTTGGTTACTAGTTTCTGAAGATTGCAGTATCTCAAAAACGACATCCATCTATTAACACACATATTCTTGTTTCTGGAGGTCTCATTCCGTTATTACATGTCGTTTTCTTTTAGTAGGTAATTAGTTTCCAAGAGATTTCGTGTTCCGTGACAATATTAGAACTGTTATCATCACTAGATAGACATTAGAAATCGACAGTTTAGATATTTTAAGCGGAAGAACCCACTTACCTTATGTCTTATTCTCCTTCTACAGAGTTACTCAATTTTAAAAGTTAAAAAAAGTAATAAAAATGTTTAATTGGATTGGAAACAAAATCGCGTTTGTAACCTTTATTAACGAACCATATGATCTCTGTATTTAATTTTAATATAATTTTTGATGTAAGTTTATAATGACCTTCAAGTAAAGTACCCTTTTCGGCTCACCAATTTAAAAAAAAACCTAGTAAATATATTCATATTGACATAAAATCCTATTAACAAATTTGAGATATTTTACATTATATTTTAATATAATTTTTGACGAAAGTCACATGACCTTCAAAGAAAGTACCACTCAAAAATCTGACAATGTTAACCAAAATTAATTATATTATTTATATTATAATGTAAGTATTATATACCTAATTTGAGAAATTGTGCATTATTTTTTAATATAATTTTTGATGAAAATCAATAATGACTTTCAAGTAAAGTACCACATTCGGTAATCACGTAGTGACCAAAAAAGGAGGTTCACAACTAGATTTTTCAGCGATCCTTAATACAAAATTTTAACTTTCTATGGCTAGCCGTTTTTGAGTATTGCGAGATACGCACGTACATACGAACGTGCGTACAGACGTCACGATGAAACTAGTCAAAATGGATACCGGGATTGTAAAAATGGATATTTTCGTTGAAATCTGAAAACGGAAAATTCGCGAATACAATACTTCCTTTACTTCGTACAAGGAAGTAAATACGGTGTCAAGACCCTTGTCCGTTAAAGTGAGTCAAAGAAATTGTTCTTTAGTGTATCAAATATCCAGAATGAAAGAAGCATAACTCAAAATTTCAAAGGCCAGAAATTTTAATAGTTGGACCACTATCATTCCAAAGAGCATTCAGACCTCAAATATCAGGCAAAACCAATATACACAATTGATGATCTACCAGCAACATGTGTCAGAGGAAACATGATGGCTTCTATGTTGAACTTAATCTGCATCTATGGTTCCTTCTAACAAAAACAAATTTCTTGAGATTTCCTTTTTATTTTGAATGTTAAAAAATCAATGTTAAAATGTTGTTAGAATGTTAAAATCAATAAATATGATGGAGCAAATGGAAATTTGCAAAAACAATTGGAAGATTTCAAAACACAAATCCTCATGTCTCAAAAATTCCGGCAAACAACTAAACAGTCAACGTTTCGCCAATTTAGGCATCATCAGGACATACACCAAAAATTCACATCTATGAAGATCAAATACAGCACATCGCACATCGACCGTCCAGAAAGAGGCATCAACCAGAGACAGCATATCACTCCAAGACAAAGTATGTGATTGGATGTCTTATATATATAAAACCTGCTTTTTATGATTTGTCTTCGGTACCTCGAGACGGGCTCATGCATCCCACCTTTACCGCGAGTTAAAGTAGATCTTCCCCTGCACCCGTAGATAATATTTCCTTTCCAACACCAAACTATCATCACCCAGCACCTTTTCTACATCTACAGCCTCCTACAATTTAAATCCTCGGTCCACGCACAGGAAACAAGATCGCACCTTTCTGACCTCTATAACCCCCTCTACATTCCTCTAGAACCAAACCATTCGAACGTTCCTTTCTCGCCCGCTCCTCTATCCTCTGGAATCCCTTTCCTCCTAATATCCGGCATGCTTTTTCTCTATCTTCATTCAAATCTCTCCGTTTCCAACACCTTCGTTCTTTCCAAAATGATGCTCTCTAATTACGATGTTGCAATTTACGATTAACATCTTGATCAGAAGTAAATGCTAGTTATCAACTTTGCTAATCAGCCCATTCATTATTTTTGTATTTTTCATTTTCTCTGTTTTTCTTTTCTTATTTATTTTATTTTTGGTTAACATTAATTATTCTTTTCAAGACAAGAATTAATATTGTTTGCTTATTATTTGATTGAAAATATTGTAAATATTAATTGATCTTTAAATTGTAATCTTATGGGCAGATATTGTTTCTGTTTTATTTGTTCGATTGCGTTATTCTTAAGGGATTCTTAAGTATATACACATATACATTAGAGCTCTCCATAATTATTTTTTTGTTGAAATTTTGACAACTGCGAAGAAAGGACATACAACTCCAAGCCTGAACAAGTCGTTACTTGCTGCAACAAACATACAAAGATAAAGGTGGGACTGGAGAAGAAAATTGAGATAAGGAAAAAAAAATACAAGAGAGGCGAACAATGACAAATAGGCAGTTAGAAGGACAACAAACAAACTTGTGAGATCAGTCATAGGCCCCATTTGATTTGTGCCTTCTCCTGAACTTACTATCTCACCCTCCTCCCCTTACTTTTTCTCTTCTCTACTTCACACCTTCTTGTCCAAGTGCCTAACAACTTTTCCACGACCATTTCTCCGATCGTAGATCATGTTCAGATCCTTAAATGTTGATAGCTTAAACGTTTGTTCGTGGACTATAAAGATCAATCATTATAATACAATTTCAATTAACAATTTTCTTTTTAAAGCTACATAATCAGTGAATGGAGATATGAATAATAAAAAAACAAACAATAAAATTATCAATGAGTTCTGTTTAAAGTATTTCTTAAGTTTTAGTGGATTTTATATCATTGCATTTAATTGATGTCGGAATGATGGTATAGAAGGATCAATCTAATTAGGAATTGATGAATTATTTGCCACTTCTATAATTTTGTTTTTATTGAAAACTAGTTTCGAATGTTATACGTTCATCTTCAGTTCTAAAAACACAAAAATTCAAAAATCAGCAATTCAAAATACAGTTTGGTATTATCATAAATATCAAATTAAGTGCAATATAAATTAGTATTATAAAACATTAGAACTGAAGATGAATGTATAACATTCGAAACCAGTTTAAATAAAAACAAAACTATAAATGTGAAAATAATTTATCAATCCCTAATTAAATGCATTTAGTTATAGAGATTTATAACTAAATTAAAAATACCATACATTTGTTGTATCTGAATGATGACTTGTTAAGGAACCGCTTGTTTAACTAGAAGATTCCTAAGCTATTTTCTTTCACGCTTAGGCAGGCTGATAATTTAGTAATATCAGACGATAATGGAGAAACTATTGAATTAAATATAACACAGTTTATGAAAACCGGTAAATGGAAGATCATTTTATGTGACATTTTAGGAAAAATAAGGATTTTTAAGAGGGGAAGAGTATTTCTTTTTAAAGCTGCATCTACTTATCACCTTGTTTAATTATTCTAAACCTTAACCGGGCGCAATTTCGTCCGTTTTACGGCGATCACACATGTTCGTTATTAGGAAAGGAAAATTCCTTTGACTTTTTAAGGCAAGTTATTCTATCTACAACTCATCCCTTACGATAGGAGAGAGGATTAAATAAATGCCCTTACTTGAGTCGCTCTGTATTTAACAATTAATAGATTAAAAAACTTGTGACTTGCCGTCCTTAGCCAAACAAACTTTTCAACACCAATGTAAGTAAAAATTGTATTCATTTCTCTCAGCTTTTTAATTTATGATTATTATATTCAATATATTATATTTTTATTGATTTAAGGTGAAATGTATAAATAAATGAAGGCTGAAAATATTTCACCACAAGTTTTTTTGTTTGGATGCTACGTTTCGGCCTTTAAGCCATTCTCAGGCATCTTTAAAAAAAATATGTTAAAATGCATACGAATGCAATACATTAAGTCCAATTTAGACCAAGTCTAATTACACGTTAATATAAAACTTTAAAAATTAAAAAAAATTAGGGAGCCATCTCTATCGTTATACAAAGCCGAAACTTAGCACCCAAATTAAAGAACTTATATATTATCAGCTTTCATTAATTTAATCAATTTATAATTTATTTAATAGGTATAATTTATTTAATTACCCATGTATATCTTGATAAAATATAAATTTTTATGTGTACTCATAATTGTAGATCATATAAAACATAGCCTTTCTCCATCAGTTTTGGAATTGGATGATATTTATATATTGTTGATATATTAAATATATTTATACAATATAAAATTCGTAACATAACGTGTTTTTTCTAAATAAATACGGATAAAATAAAATATATGGATACTAGTAGAGACAGCTATAATACAGATATAACAGGAGTCACGGGATACTCTCTGTATATTATATTATTTACATTATATAAGTGATATAAATAATTGCAACGTCTATAAATAAAAAAATTATAAATGACATTTAAACAAGGGGTAGTAAAAACCATATGTATATACCACGCCAACTTTCCAACAATAAAATCTTTCTTTGTGAATTGCTCATCCCTTGTTGGCAAGGTAATTGCTAGAGCTATAAAGTGTACCGAAGGTCTGACACTCCTCTCGAAGGTCCGTATCACGCTCAACTTGCCCTTTCATGTCTTACAGTGCCCAACTCTAGCACCTCAGGTCGCATGCAAATGGCATGGTTAATAGTTTATTGCTGTACCACTCGTTGCTAGTAGTTATTATTATTGTAACTAGCTATTGTAAGCCTACAGTGCCCTATGTATCCACCTCAATTTTCACCTGCATCCTTAGTGTTAACAAGCAGTCAATCAGATATAGTTTGAGTCAGTATGTATGTTAAAGATAAGAAAGATGTATTTGTAAGAATGGAACAGTCTCTGTTATACCTTTGTAAATAAAACTATTCTTATCGCATTGCTGTTGCTTGAATTCCATAATTAGGGAATACCTATCAAAACGAAGAGATGTTTAATTATTCGTGGTCTAGAATAACTAAGAAAAAAACGAACAGGAAATAATACTGTAAGGGGGTGGTAATGCTTGCTATTTATCACTTGTAAAAATACTCAGTCAGTGCCTTATTTCTTGAAACCTGAAAGTTGAAATTTACAAAACTATTAACCTCCCAACCATCCTTTAAGGCTCTAAAACGTAACCGCTTACGTTGAAGGAAGATCAACGCCTTAAGGTTTTCGAAAACAGATCATTGCATAAAATATATGGTTCGAAAAATGATGAATCCATTTTAGACTTTAGGACGCAAAGGATTTGGAGGAAAAGGAAGGAGAAAAATACAACGTTTGAGCCTAGCGTCGAGGTCTACCTACGCACAAATGTAATGATGTAATAGATGCACAGATCGGGACGCTCTTCAGCGGACAAGATAAAGAGGGAAGGCCCAACGGATCTACCGGCGGATCTCCGAGTGAGGAACAATGCAGACCCTAGCAATTGGAAGAGAATCCTTCGAGAGTATACAGTAGAAGAATGGAACCGGCGGTGGGTGACTACCACTAAAGGGGTTACCTTGAGGAAGTACTTTCCCACCGTCGGATCGCGACTGGAAACGACATGGGTCTCCCGGACTACTGGGTCTCGCAAATTCTCACGGGGCATGAGAGTTTCAGAGCGAAGCTTTTCAAACATGGAATAGACATCGATCCCCTATGCCCCAGTTGTAGTGTATCAGAAACCGCCGAACATATCGTCACAGCCTGCACTGCCTATGAGGCACTGAGGGACAAACTACTGAGGGTGACAGGGCTCTAAGTTCTGACGGAGAGCGCGTTCCCTCAGCTGATGACCGAAATGAATTATCCTCATTTCAAGACATTTGCGTGTGGTTGGAAGACGATAGTGGGTCCAACACACTTTTCCTTGCGAAGGAGAGGCGGAACTATGCCAGAGAGACCGCCGGACAGAAGACCCAGGAGGGGAAGATGAAGATGGTGGCCAAATTTATGTACCGAAGAGCAGGTTGTGTGCACAGCTACTGAGATTTGTAACCTTAATTTACTTGCAGCAGTGTGTTGTTAAGCAGAAATGCGTAACATCACACTCCTGCAAACACCCATTCTAGGCAAGGTAGGGTGGAAAATAAAAAAAAATCTTCAGCGGATGAAGGGAGAACGGGGAAACCGTTGGGAATATTGTCTCCAGTACGTTGGACAAAAACCGACAGTTATATACAACACTTTATTTAAATTCAATGATCAAGATGCTCTTTCCGAACCCCCACCGTAGAAAGCGGATTAGACAAGAAACATAACACATCGATCGATAATCAACTAATACAATTCATATTATTTATCGAAACAATTGTGAATATGCTGTAAAATGTCCGCAGATATAACACAGTTATCTTTCATATTAGAAGAATGAATCAAAGTTAAACGGGTTCATTTAGAGTTAAAATAAGTTCGTGATTTGCAAGGGGCAGTGGAAGGACAGACAAGGGACGGGAGGTTACGCAGGGATAAATACTGTGGCCTACTTCTCTCTCCTCTTTATGCGGAGCGATGCATTTAACCGCCGTGGCACCTAATCAGCGAGGCTGTGGCTTAACGAGAGAGGCATCGCGGGGAATAGCAATGCGCCGTCTCCGGGGGCGGTAGCTCGTTAGCTGAAGCCGCTTATTAGGTTTGTCGGTCGCTGCCCGGTCGGCTCCGGCTCACTGCGGTCTGTTGTCCCTTGTTTGTTGTCCCGGCTAATCAAAATGGAATTTTGAATACGGATTCTATTTTAGCAGTTATTATGTGTCTGGCTGCAGCGGCGGTTAATATGGAAACTACATGTCAAGTCCGACCATTTCTCATTATCATTTTTTGCTAATTGTTTAAGTTTTAAAAACCACAATGAATCTAGTACAATAATTTACGTACATTAGTTAAAATATTTAACATTCTGAAGGTTTTAGGGAATATTTTTAAATTAATCTTTATACATCCCTCCTTACCATAAGCTACATAGCTTTATTTTATAATAAATGAGATAGGAAAATATTTCTCCTTCCGTTAAATATAAAATTCTTTCTCATATTTATTCATTTTATAATTATTACTAACATTGAGAGATGGTTAATTGTTTCAAATAAACAAAATTTAAGGTACTTTACAGGAAACTGTTTTGAAAATTCAGCAGTTAAGCCCTGCCAGACTATTTCAATGAGGATAAGATCTAGATAATATTAAAGATTAGAGATTTTCTTCCGTGACCACAGGCCCAATGGGTAAACATAGGCAACAGAATGGGTAACCATAGGCAACAGAATCAAGTCGGGGAAGAGGAGCTGCTATAGGGTACTCTCCCTTTGCATAACCATTATTTTCCGTATGAACAAACAATTAGGAAAAACTAACAAATAGATGATTCGAACATTATAATAAAAAACGCTAAGACTCATAGCTCGTTCACCCAAGTAACTTGGTAACAAAACATTACAAAAAAGACTTACACATACATACCTACCAATAGTACAAGAACATATTCAAATTATAGACAGAATAGATTTCATGACAAAAATCCACCGACATATTAACAAACTTAAAAGAAATATGGCTCTGACACACATGCCCGAAAATGAACGGAAATGCTTAAAATGTTAAGGGATATCCTAAAGTAAAATCTAATTCAAATTTAAGTCAAATACCGATGTGTGGTATTTATATATATTATATATAAATATATATATATATATATAATTGAATGAGACCAATAGCAGCTCGTTAGAACAAACAGACGATATTTCATAAATTGTCGGATTTGGCGTGATTTTCAAAATCTACTAAGTATCGTTTTATTTCTATCAACAAATTTAGTTCCGCGTCTGTTGGTTTTAAGAATGTTTCCTTTTTTTATTTCAAAACAATCTAAAACCAATTTTGCTAAAAAAATAACAGGTTGGTTTGGAATTTTACATTCGCTAGTCATTGTGAAAATCGAAAATCTAATTCTCTATCAAGTTAGTTTCGATCCGTTTTTTTAATGAAAGGAGTCATTTCTGCGATTGCCAAAAAGGTTCGAAAAAAGTATTTTTTCTTCTTGTTTTTGGCCTGAAACTGTCCAAGACTTTATTTGATCGATGCTTTCAGCTGACTCATGTCCATAGGAACTTTTTGCTTAGCGTTAAATATGCTATATTTATATTTGTAGGCTTGTGTTATTAGTGGATTCAGAAAGTATTTTATTTTATTTTTTAATTTATCGCTGGTATTTTCTAGATTCTTTTGAAACTTAATTTCTTTAATGATGACCTAAAGCATTTCGAAACTAGACTTATTATTTGTATAAATGTATTTTTATAAGCCCCTCTCCCCCTCCCCCCAAGGTTGTCTGTTTTTGGAGGAGGACAGGGACACCCTGTATATGTAACGTGTATTTATCTACATATAGAAATTATCTGTACTATACCATCTAGTGTACGCCTAATACAGTAGGCATTCACGATATACTCAACCGCATGACTGTTAGGTGTTGCGGGTAAAGAATGGTTGAAGCGCCGGCCAGCAATTCCTCTATAATGTTTTAATGCGCCATGTTTGAAGAGTACGCGGAATAAAGGGGAAGAGTAATCAGAAATGCATTTCCAAAAAAGCAAGTTTTTAAGTTTAGAGCTTAATAACTTAAAAAAAGAGAGTCACGGACTTTCCCCCATTCCTTCTCTGTTTGAAGATAAAATGAGAAATTTAACTCTTTATAATTGCTGGATTAAATGGGATTTTGAAGAATTAGATTTTTTTACACTTAAATTTTATTTCAAAATATTTTTTTTCTTCTTATTTTCTATGATAAAAATACAGGTTTATTTTAGGTCCACGAAATATATTTAAAGCCTGAAGATCTTTAAATTTTTCTTCACTGATTATAATGTAGCTGCAATAAAAAAAAAAAAAAAAAAAGAAATATATATATATATATATATATATATATATATATATATATATAATATTTATTAGATAATAAACACATTTGGTACATTTTTGAATTAAGGTTCGCTCTTTATTGCACTGCTTTCTTGGTAGGAAAAATTCTCCGACTGGTAAGTATTATTCAGATTTTTCTTGTCTTATCGTGTTTCGAATGATTGAAAGAAGTAAATAGTACCACGAATATTTATTTCATAGACATTCCTCTTTCTGCCGTGTATGGTTATTCTCCAAACTCTTTTGACAAACAAATCAACCACATTTCTTTTTGTATTTACCATTCCAAATTTTTAAACTTTTTTCTATTTCTTTTAACCATCTGATTCTATTCGACGATATGTACATATTGATGCGAAAAACTATTTTCGAAAACATTTGATTTTATCCCTTTTTTTTTGTTGACTCTTTTTAATTAAAAAAAAATGTATTTTCCTACTTCTATTAAAAAAAAATATTTACTACCTTTCTCGACTTTATTAAAAATACAATATGTAGATGTTCTATCTGAGCAATATTTCTAAGAATGATTAAATTTCATCTATTCACTTGATAAGATCGGAACTCATATATTTTATTTTAATGTATGAATCATGAAACTTTTTACTGATTTACTGATTTCCCTAAATATTTAAGCAAGGAAATTTCTTTCCAGAAAGGAAAAAATACATATCACATTTTTTCCTCTTTATTTTCTTATTATTTGGCTTTAAACCAAGTTTCATTTGTATATTTTTGGGAGTTCTGAATGCAAAAAATGTAAGACTTTTTTATACTAAAATTATTTTACAATATATAAAAAATCTGTAATCGTTTGAAAAATCTCAGCGGTAAATGAAACAACTAAAATTAAAGTGTTATTATCATAATCTTCTTGAGATCATGGTGGCCGAGCGTGTGGAAACACCTTAGCATTCTCGAGTTAGAAATGGCGCCGGTTCGAACCTGGCTCTAGATGCTGACTTTTCTTTCGTGGCTGACGCAATAAATTTCGAGCTTCACAATCTGGCTAGAAGAGGTTCCTACTTGTAGATTTACCAATCTTGTTTCCTGTCCTAAAAAAACTATACCGTGTTCTTAATTATTGTTCGCATTCATAGTATATGGAGAACATTACCTCTATACCATATATTTAGTATGTTTTCTCAATTTGTTATTATTACAATATTAATTAGTAGATTTTCATGAGATACATGATGACGGCAAATACAAGAGATAATTGAAAAAAAAATTGGGTTAATTCAAAGGTTTCATCGATAATGTATAGATGCCAATATCTGAAGAGAAATCACTCAAATGATTATTTTTTTTTTTTTTATGATGAGAATTTCCATTTCATAAAGAGTGGAATTATATAAATGAGTTGAAGTATCTTTGCTATTTCAAAGAAGTCATTGGTCCATAAGGAAGTTAAAAAGAAAAAAAAACCGTTGAAGATTAGTTATCATTTTCAACGATTGAAAATGAGGGCGGACGAAAATTCCTAATGGGACAGAATTTACATTTTAGAGAATTATTCTAATGCTTCTCCAAGGATTTTATTGATTCCGTCTTATTTGCAACTCCGTTTCAACAAAAATGACTGTTATAATTTAATTGAAGACAGAAGTTTCAAATGTTCGGAATTATTTGAATATAGTTAATACTTTAAAATTCCTAATTAACACATTAAATAAAATTCAGCATTAGAATATATGTAAGAAAAAATCATAGGATTGACATGATTTGAATACTACACACAAAAAACACATATTATATAAAATACAAAATTTTATTGTTTTTGAAAATTACATATTTGAATTAGATACAGGAAAAAGGTTTGTAAATACAATACATTTACAGAACAGCTAAATGGACTCAAACTAAATAAATACAGACTTTCCTGTATTTGACAAATCATTACATAGACGCATGCTTATAGCTTATAGAACATATTCCGACTTCATATAAAATATTTTAGGACAAAAATCTATGGTCATACCAACAAACTTTTAAAAAATATGGCTACAATACACATGCCAGAAAATCTCCAGAAAAAGCTGAAAAGGAGATGGATAAGGGATCTCCTGGAGGTTGGCATCGATAGGTGTTGACCTCCCTCCATTTCGACATGATTCCAATTATTTCATTTAAGATCTTACCCGCTTATTGTCACATTTTGAGTGTCAGAAATGAATAAAGAAAAAATAATTAAAAAAAAAACTTTAGTTCCTCTTCTCTCCGTCCTTCCTTGTCAAATTTAAGTACATAAGGATGTTAAAGCCTAAGTAAACTGCAGTAATCGAGCAGCTGACACTTTACCGTCGGAGTGCAAAGTATACCTGCCGCGCCGGAAAACTAAACCTTAATGCCAGCTGAGGGAATTATAAAAATTTACATAAATTTTTTAAATATTTATTAATTTAATTAGTATTCGCGAATAAAATTTACTTTAATAACGAAAAAAATGATTCCATAAACTAATTATAATAAAAAGTAACTATTCAGATAACTGGGTACATTATCAATAATAATAAATATATTATCATAATAATTATTAGAATGATTTCAAAAGAGAGCGAAAGGTGAATTACTGAACCAGAATTCGAACCCATGGCTAAATAAAGTCGTCACCGTGAAATCTCCTATGTGACCAAAAATCTTGATTTTATTAGACAAAAGATTTTATTTGCTTTGTTATGGTGAAAAGAATTCTTGTGTTAAAAAATCATAACATGATTCAAATAATAAATAATCCTCCTATTGTTAGTATTTATCATATTGGCAAAAGTTAGCGCTAGAAATCACCCATGAGACACTTCCAAGACATTCTTTACAGTTAAAGTGGTTTCACACTTATTTAACTACCATGTCATAATGTTTATAATTAGTTTATAAAATTATATTGTATAATATTGCTTATAAATCAGTTTTTGGTTTGCCATAATATAGTTTAGTTGAAACATAGGTTTCATAGTGACAAACAGTGAGCAAAATAATGAAAAAAATTACTATTATCAATTTCATATTGATACAAAAACTTACTAAATTGTATTATGAATCAAAAGCAAAGGCCCAAAGTATGGTTAAACAAATAAATGAAACTGTAACTTGTTCAAAAATATGTAATATTTACAAAAATTAAAACTCGTCAGAATCATGAATCATAGAAAGACAAACAAATATAAAATATTAGTGTAGATTTAAAGTATGTAAAATATGTATATATAAAATATAACTATAAAGGAATATAGATATATAAACCAACGCAATATATAAATGTAATGCTTTTAAAAATTAAAACTCATCCCAATATATATATATATATATATATATATATATATATATATATATATATATATATATATATATATATATATATATATATATATATATACGTATAAAGGAATATAAATTTTTAATCAGTTATACTTATTTTGGTTGTTACATCTAATCCTTAAGTTCGATTTCGGAATCTTTTTCCACCTGCATAAAAACTGCTGCTGGTGGCAAGACTCAACTCGTCCAAGTAGGCACTTTGTAATAGTGGTGCAATTTTGTATCTCTAGGACCACAGTGAAGAATCTTGAAAGCACTTAGAGGGGCGACCAATACTTGCTTCATCAGACACACGATTAAAGTTGGGTAGCATTATTTTTAATTCAGTGTCCAACCAAGATTGTTCCGATTTTAGCAATCTTTTTAATGTTCGGCAATGCTTTATTCATTTTTATTTTAACTTACTTAATTTATTTATTTTTTTAAATTTTATTTTCTTGAGACATCTCAGTAACGTCTTCTTTAACGGAAATTTGCTCTGCAATATTATAAAGCACACAATCGAACAGTGCTGAGTTTTTTCTCCAAGTGCTTCCTTTGTTCTCCAAATATTCAGCAGAATTCTTTTAGGAATGCAGATAATTTCTGAAAAACATGTATCGTTAACGTGCATGATATTTCATAAACAATGGAAACTTAGCATCCCAAATTTAATAACTGTGCAAAATTTAAAGCGAATCTACACGGATCTTACAACTTACAATTAAAATAAATCATTAAATTAGCTTTAAAATAAATTCGCTCAATATATTTTTCTAATAGTTTCCAAATTTTTATAAATGTGATTATAGCTTTCTCTTACCTTCACTACATTCGACAAGCATGATAAAAATAATTTCCAAACCGGTAGTCGTGAACAATCTATTGTTAAATGGCTGAAGAATTTTTATCTCATCATCTAATCCTCTGTATAAACCCTGGGTTAGTTTATAAATATTGAGGTCTGGAATTTATTATCGTCGAATTTGAACGGAGAAAACAATTGTGTATAAATAGATAGTGCCGAGAGCCAAATTAAATCTTTGTTTTTTGACTTTTGCAATCCTATATTTAGGATTTGCCCCACTGTGCGACGATATAATGTTGAACTGTATTGGGCTAATGTTCTGACTTTATCTGGTTAGTATTTTTTAGCTGTTGATAAGAGATGTGCTATCTATGTCTGCAAACATGTAATCTTATGTTTCTAAGTCCTTATGATGCCTATGCTGAATGGTTAGTCATTTACTGCTATTAAAGAGACTTTTGAAATCGTGCAATAATGTCGTCTTGAATATTACATTAAAAGACAAAATTAAAAAAAAAAAAATAACATAACTCGATGAAACCTAATTCAAAATCCCAGAGGACACCAATAAAATAGGGGATGATCCCAGAAATAGTTGAATTTTATTAAATTCAATCAGAATTCCAACATAAAGCAAGATTGTTCAAATTGAATCGAAGGTTTAAAAATAAATGACTTAAGAGAGATTTCTGAAACGGTGAACGAAAATTTCCGTGAACTCAATTGCAACGATAAGAGATTTCTATCGGAAGGGTGCCGTTGAACCGTTGAATGCCGTCAGCGAGACCTGATTAAACAGATAGCAACGACAATAGGCACCTTAGGTTAGGAATACGCAGGCTAGAATCGATCCCAAACCATAGCCCGGGGAATGGAACGACATATTTGGCTAAAATCCACTGGCTAGAAATGTCCTCCCGGAACTGGAGACTAAGGTCCTGGAGACAAATTGATTACCTCCATTTAGTTTAATGGGCGGTTCTCAGCGCGGCTACTCCTAATCTGGGGTCTTTCACTTACAGAAAGCAACAATCTTTTATGAGACCCTACATAGGCTGTTAAGAATTCTACTAACTTTATTAAAGTTGAATATGGTGTATCATTTTCATAATTATAGCGGCAGATTTTAACGTAATTATCTGCTTATTGTTATATCAGACAGAAAATGGAATAACATTAATGTACAAAAAAAAATTTCTGGTAAGAAAAGATTTTTTTAAAACTAATTGATAAAAAAAATTATTAATTTATTAGGTAGAACGTAATAAAAAAAAAACAATAATAATAAAAGTCAATAACTTTTAAAACAAAATATAATCACAAAGAAAAAGAAATTGAAATAAAAAACTTGATGGTTATTGAAAAAGAAAATTGTTCCACTAGGTAAAAACTTTATATTTAAGAATAATAATTTTTACCAGGCATATATGAAAATAAAATTTATTACGAAATATTCTCAGGTTGCCTAGCCACTGTCTGGCCTTTGAATTGGATAATAGGATGATACTATTATTATTATAAAACAACATTATTTCTTAGGTCCTATGGACTTTTCAATAAAAAACAGTTTCAAATTGATATGATAATATAGTAATAATAATTATTACAATATATTAACAACATAAGCTAGCCCCCGGAAAGGTATGGATGGCCTGGATGTGTTCATATAAGCTAAACTTAGCTCATATCAGGATGTCTGAAGGTGTGTCTGTCCATTTTCATTACGTGACAGTTGATACGTTTTAAGCAGTACGTAAAATGAAATTTCGTAAAATGAAATTTCTTAGTCTCTCTCTCCTATCCCCTCTCTCTCTCTTTCTCTCTATATGTGTATATATATATATATATATATATATATATATATATATATATATATAAATAAATATATACTCACTCACATCTGTGAAGTTGACCATCAATATGTTAAACTCTCATATATATATATATATATATATATATATATATATATATATATATATATATATATATAAATATATATATATATATATATATATATATATATATATATATTGTAAAGTTTCTTTTTATATTACATATCGACGTAGAAAAAGGCGTAAGCGCCATTCAGCAAACTTTACAGGAAACATATAAAACGATTTTTCTCCAATTAACAATATAATTTTTTTCAATTTTATTCTTTATTTTATACGATAGGAGTTTATTAGAGTGGCAAAACCTTTATAATTACACTACATTTTTAATACTTCTAGCACTGGTTAAGGCCAGAGTGACTATTTAGAGTCGTTAGTATTTGGTGCTTATGTCATCTATAGTAGATTTTTCTACATCATTTCCAATTTTTTTTTCGATACATCGTAAGCGGGAATAGATGGAGGCGGTGTTTAGGTTCCATAATAAGACCTAAATTTCGAATTTTTGGCGCTTAAGCCTTTTTCAAAAAACTACGTCGATATATTATTATATATTGAAATATTAAAAATAATATTGTTAGTTATGGATTTTAAATGAATAATGAGGCCTGGGTGGCCGAGCGGGCTAAGGCGCTTGCAATAGGTAATTAAAGTTAAGCAACGTCGAGCGTGGTTAGTATTTGGATGGGTGACCGCCTACCGGGGAAAATCCAGGCAGCTTGCGACTATCCCCCTCCCTCGGGCATGTGAGGCGTAAAACCGGGCGTAGGAATGATGGCCCTATCCCGTGTATCTAAATTGTGAATCGCGTTGTGGTCTTCCAATATGTTGTAATTTATAATTTATATTGTAAATAAAAATATATACCAATTATGTAAATTATATTGCTAATTGGAGAAAAATCGTTTCATATGTTTCCTGTAAAGTTTACTGAATGGCGCTTACGCCTTTTTCTACGTCGATATGTAATATAAAAAGAAACTTTACAATATATATATATATATATATATATATATATATATATATATATATATATATATATATATATATATATATATATATATATATGAGAGTTTAACATATTGATGATCAACTTCACAGATGTGAGTGAAAATTTTATAGTTCCGAGTAAAAAGATTTAAGTTTTTTTTTTCCAACTTTCAATAATTCCTTATTAATTAATTAAGTTAAAGTTTTTTTTTCGTATATTAGGACTCTTTGATGTAATTGCAGCACTAGTTGCAAACAGATGCGCAACGTAGATTATACATTTTCCTGCTCTGAGTGATCTAATAGCCAATCTTTGTTGTGAAATCTTCAAATAATATGTTAGCAATAATTTTTGTCTATTATTTTGTGTTTTAATTTTCAATAATTTGTATATATATATTTACTTATTTAAATATGAAAGGTCCTTTTCTTGAATATTAAGGAAAATGGAGCAGTCAATAGCTGAGGAGGCTGAGGGTTGCTATTGAGATTGGCTCTAAAGATACATCGACCCGCGGAGAAGGGAAGCCTGCCATTCCATAGCAGAGCTCGGCTGAAGAGGGACCAATAAGGATTCCCACCTTCCACCTTCCAGCCATTCAATAGTCGCAAAACTATTCAAATCCAGTTAATAATATTGTAACTATCATTTATAACACTTTAAAGTCTCTTCAGGAATATACAATTTCTCAGTATCTCAGTCAAAGTCAGTCGATTATATCTATTTCCAATTTTTTTTCTCGATACATGGTAAGCGTGAATCGATAGTGGCGGTGTTCAGATCCCATAATAAGTTAAAACCTAAATTTCGAATTTTTGGCGCTTAAGCCTTTTTCAAAAAACGACGTCGATATGAATTGTAAAAATAAAATAACTATATAATATTTTTATTTATGAAGAAATAGTTAACCGTGGATTAAATCTAGAAGATGTTAGTTGGAGTACAATAAAACATAAAACAAAGACAATTTATTACTTTTAATGTTGCGGGTTATGGTCTTCAAATAAACTTAAAAAAACTTAAATCTTTTTACTTGGAAATGTAAAATTTTCACTCACATCTGTGAAGTTGACCATCAATATGTTAATCTCTCATATATATATATATATATATTATAAAGTTTCTTTTTATATTACATTTCGACGTCGTTTTTTGAAAAAGACGTAAGCAATTCAACAAACTTTACAGGAAACATTTGAAAAGATTTTTCTCCAATTAACAATATAATTTTTTTTCAATTTTATTCTTTATTTTATTAGGGTGGCAAAACCTTTATAATTACACTACATTTTTAAGACTTCTAGCACTGATCAAGGCCAGAGTGACTACTTAAAGTCGCCAGTATTTGGTGCTTATGTCATCAATAGTCGATTTTTCTAGGTCATTTCTAATTTTTTTTTTCGATACATCGTAAGCGGGAATCGATGGAGGCGGTGTTTAGGTCCCATAATAAGACCTAAATTTCGAATTTTTGGCGCTTAAGCCTTTTTCAAAAGACGACGTCGATATGAATTGTAAAAATGAAATAACTATATAATATTTTTATTTATGAAGAAATAGTTAACTGTTGATTTAATCTAGAAGATGTTAGTTGGAGTACAATAAAAAATAAAACAAAGACAATTTATTACTTTTAATGTTTCGGGTTATTTGAAGACCTTCTTCAGGGCTATAAAATAGATGTAGTGTTAAAACAGATTGATACCAAATAAATAAATGCAGCGGAAATTCATCATTCGGTTCTTAGACTACTCCAAACTTGTTTTTCGTAGCCCTGAAGATTTTTTTTAGAAAATAATTTTCAAGGTTTCGTTATAAACAAATTCAGAAAATTATTTCCCAAAAATGAATGAAATGGTCATATAAATTTCTGGGGTGGATAAGGAACAAATCACTAAAAGGATTATAAGCCCTAATCCGACGGTGCAAACCCTAGGCTAGAGACTAGGGGTCGACCTAAACGTAGATGGGAAGATTGTGTCAACTGCAACCTAAATGATTTGGGATTTGATGGAAATCAGTGGAGGGAGGTTTGTAGGGAAGGACTGTTGGCATTGAGCATCTGGGTTCGCTAAGCCTTTTATTTATTATTATTATTTCCTCCAGATTTTTGGTAAGAGATATCATGAAGTGCAGGCCGTCTTTTATTTGGAAGAAATCTGAAAGAGTGTAGGGAAATGTCACAGGTGAGTCACTCGCTGAAAATGGTCCGGCTTGATCAAAGGACAAGCAAGGCCATATTCTGTAAATATAATGAAGGGGGAGGGGTGGAGAGCAGTCCTTCATTCATTCCAAGTAGGAGATTTTCGCGAGCGGCACTTTGAAATGATTGGAAAACTTTATTTTAGAGTGGAAGTAGATCCAAGTCGTGCATGTCGTTTTAAAAAGATCTCGTTCGCTTCAGAGACTTTCAGAGAGATCATTTCTTGACCCTTTAGAAGATATGTTTACGTTAGATTTGGGAAAATATTACGCTTAGTTGTTTACCAGCTGCTTGTTAAGTCCAGTGAAAATATATATTAAAATTGACTGTTGTTTTACTTTGCTACCGCAATTGAGTCGAATTTCCGATGAACAGTTTCTAACGGATCTTTGTGTTTCAGAGCCCCATCGTGTCCGATAAACAAATTTTTAGCCACGATTATCTCTAGAACCGGTCAACCGATTTTATTTTTTTGTTTTATTTTGTAGGGTTTCGACCTCCATTGCCTGTGTACCATATAGGTCATTTACATTAACAATAGGGGCTCCACAATAGCTGGAAAACATGTTTTTCTTTAGAATTTAGCGCCAAGCCATCAAAGCCCTTTAACATTTCAAATTCGTCGGTTTGGAACAACACTGTGATAACTCGAAAAATAATTTATTTACCGGAGAGTCAATTACACCTTTGTAAATCAATTTATTTTAATACTTCAATAAAAAGCACAACTACAGGTTCTTGTGGTTATGCTTAATGTAGAACCATAAAATCTGAACATAAAAGCTGTAATTGGTTCCCCAATAAAGAAATAATTTTTCGAGTTATCATAGTCTTGTCCCACAAAAAATACCGCATAAATCGAAAAGTAAAATTCTATAATCAAATGAAAGATAATTAAACCTCTCTAAAACACTCACACAAAATAAAAACGGTACCAATTATTACACAATGGTTCATTATTTTCAAATAGTTATATTTAAAAAACATCTGGTGTGTCCATTCGCACGACTTTCCTTAAAGCAAGTAGGCTAAGATGGAGAGGATATGTGGTCAGAATAGGGGGTGAAAGGTAACAGATTAAAATGCTGGAAGTGCATTTCAGTGGAAAAAGGAAAAAAGATGGACCAAGAAGCTGGTGGAAGTGCCGGATGGATCCATGGAAGGATGAAAGGAGTTTGCGATTGGAAAAGAGGTGTGGGGCAGGAAGGAATGGAAAAGGAAAACTCTAGAGGCCAAGGGCCACGAGCTCCGGGGAATTAGTTAGTTAACAAAGTTCAATACGCTCTATCTCTGCTAATACCGTGCCGATTTAGATGACTTTTTTTTATTGGTATTATAGGAAATTTAATTACCTTTCGATATTTTGATCCGACATATTTTGAAACGTAAACCTCAAATTTTGAGGAAGGAGATTAAATATTTTTTTCTTGGTTGATTACAAAGGTTCATTATTGAAAATAATAAACCAATTTTTTTTTATATGTTTCTTTTTTTGAGTCCTTGCTACGCTGGTTCCAAAATACTATATTTTTCCTCTATTTTCATTAATGGCTGAATTATGGGCTTATAAAATCTCTAATCGGCCGCCATTTCGAAAAGAAATGACGGATGCTAATGTCGAGATCCGACGATCAATCTGGGGTGACTTGTGACTTTAGTGCCAACTCTAAAAGGAATCCCCAAATAGTCTCAGTGAAAAGCCGCGGATGGATTATTCAAATCCGATTTTTGGATTCTAGGTACCTTTTAATGAAAAACCTCAAATTTCGAAAGGCAGAGGGTTTAAAGTTTTTTTGCTTGGTCGATTACGAAGGTTAATTATTGAAATTAATAGATTAAAAAAATAAAATTATAAATAGCGCCATGTTTAACCATTGATATAAAGTTTTTTCAACGTTGAAACTGCCTTGAAGAGGTTATTTGCATTTATCTTTGGGAAAGCCCTATATATATATATATATATATATATATATATATATATATATATATATATATATATATATATATATATATATATATCCTCATAAGTGTGGAAGTGATCAGCAACCTTATTTTACTATTATATTTTAGTTCCACTAACTAATAATTTACATTTATTCATAATTTTATTTATTCATTTTTATTTTATTAAATAATTTTTTTTATTTGTTCAAATGCACCATAGTTATCATTACCACCTATTGCCCATGAATGTGGTAGATTATAATATTTGTCAATAAACCAATTATTTAAAAAACAAAACAAAAGAACAACAGTATAAATATATATACATATATTTGTTTTACTTTATTTATCGTTATACAATGGATAAGACATTGAACGTTCCTTACTCCACAGGGGAAGAATTATTCTAAATTTGTGTACCTTTTAATATTTTTTAAATTGATGAGAGATTATATTGAACAATAAGAAAAACTTTTTTAAAAATATCTATTGTTAACAGAGCATTTATATTTATGATTTTTTTTTAAATCAGCTATTTTTGAAAAAAAAGTATTCAAGATAGCTAAAATATTTTGAATGTTTAATCCCAGAAAATCTCTGTATCACAGGATAGCAACAGACGAAATATTGAAATATTGAAACGCGGATAGTAGTTGTAGCTTTTACCTTTCTAAAGAAAAAATACAGTTACTTTTTAATTTTTTTCTTGTAGATTGCAATAGAGCTTACCAATTTAATACAATTTGTATTCATAGAATGAAAAGAATAAATAATATTTTCAAAATTTATAATACATAAAAAAACAAATTAATGAATATTTAAAAAACTAAACTCACATGAGGTAAAGAGTACTTACAGAGTATGTCCTCTTATGATAATCCGGTTATCTAAAAAACAAAAAAAAAGTCAGATTAATGATGAGATATAATAAATTCATTTTAAATGTGAGTTAACAAAATTAAAAATGGCGGTTACCTAATTTATTTTTAACTTCTTGAACTTTCACTATATTTTATTAATTTATTTATAATTTGTTCTAGGAACAAGTTTCCCTTCAGAAGGAGTTAGCCTAATTTATTATCCCGACTACTTACTAGAAATGAGATAAAATAACAATGAATAAACAATACAAACGAAAACCTGGAATGAGGAAACATTAATTTATTCAGAAAATTAAAGGTAACTCTTCGAGGTAAACAGATGTATTTAATTATTTAAAAATCTCAATTCATTCTGCTAAAAATGTTCGAGAGTGTTATATAAGTTTTATTAAACATTTTTATTTGGTTTTAGTTTAAACGTATTAGTTTTAATAGTAGGTACTTTTTTTAATCAATAAATTAGCTGTAAAAAAATTTAATTTTATCATAAAAAATAATCATAAGACACGTAATTTAAAAAAAAACGCATACAATTTATAGTAACGCTTACAAGGAATAAACTAAAATAATTATTATTACTCAACGAAGTGGCAATTAAAAATTTTCAATTAATTTTTTTTAATATATTGAGATGATTAAATTTTTTTTATAAATTAATTGACTATTGCATAATAAGATGATATTGAAACTAATGATATTTTGAACTATTAAATATGGAATGGTCATCCGATATCAAAAGTCAGGAGAAAGGAGTATGCCAATTAATTATATGTTAATTATGCCAAGGATATAATTAACACATAATTATAAAACTACACAATATAATACAATACAATTATATATATATATATATATATATATATATATATATATATATATATATATATATATATATATATATATATATATATATAATACAATATAATATTCTGTACCGCGTAGATATAGTACACAATTTCCATTTTTTACCCATTTTTTTTCTTTATAAACTTCTTTACCTAGAGCCACATATCTAGACCATTAGTAAAGGAAGTTACTTGTTTTTAAAAAACCACAAAGTCCACTTGTATTCGTATGGAAATAAAAGTTCAAACTGCTCTCCTATAAAGTTAGTGTTTTATACTTCCAAAGTTCTCATATAAAATGGAAAAAAATCAAAATGTAACAAGTTATAGGTTGACAGTTATAAATAATAAATCTTGTATTTAAATAGACAGTCACTTTTGTCATTTCAGATAAATATATCTTTTATCATTACTATTAAGGGATGGGAAACAGCCATTAGAATTTATTTGTATTTAATTACATTGAATAAATGTATTTGATTCAAATTGCAGATAATAAATAAACAAGGATATAATTTGGTTTTGAAATATTTAACACTTTAATTTATTTAATATTTAATTATGAGAAATGTACAATCTGCTTGAGTAGTTTGCATTAATGTGGTGCATTTTTTAGTCCTGATTTAGTCCATTATTGATGGATTTTTAATCGGCTACCTAATATTCCAGAGATTGAAATTTAGAATTTTTTCTTTGAAATTTTGTTTTTCAAATTTACAAATAACAGACTTATTCCTATTCCTGTCAATTTCCAACGCAAATAGCATATAATAATCATAATTAAAAAAGCGTGAACAGAAGAGCTCCGTTACTAAGGTCGTATTTTCGTTTATTATATATTGAAGACCTAAAATACAAAATTGAAAATATCAAAATAGCAAGGGTGGGAGAAAATAGGTTGATAACCCAAAAAAGCACTTGTTTAACACTACTCAATTCGCATGAAAATTGTCAATCCTCTAACTCCTTTAGGAAAAAATCCACTATTGATGATTTATGAACCAAATGCTGACGACTCTCAGTCGCCACTCTGGTCTTTACCTTGAGAACCCTTAAAAATTTATTGTAATTATAAAAGTTTTGCCATTTTAATAAATTCCTACTGTGCACGATAAATATAAATGGTGCTTACGCCTTTTTCAAAAAACGATGTCGATATATTGATATATATATATTGATATTGGACAATATTATCCTTATATTATTATCCAGCACCAGGTGCAAACAAAAGATGATTAGGGACGAGCAAGTAGAAAGAAGGGTAACTGTCAGGTGATGACAGATGCCACCACAGCTCTTACCCTCAGAGATAAGAAATAAGTTAATTTAAAACCCTACCGAGAAGTGGGCAGGTGTGACAAAGCCAAAGCTCGGAAGACTTAATCAATTTTAAGAATAGTCCCCCTTAGGTTCCGGCTGGCCTCGAGGAAAAAGTGGAGACAGCCTGAGAAGGGTGTGATTAAATTAGAGCTAGTTTAATGGATTCGCGGACACCGGGAATATCCTCTCTCTAAAACTGGCCGGCCAATGATGACAAGGGTACCGGGGCTCTATCCAATGGATAACGTCTTCGATCCCCTCTTAGAAAGAACAAGAGAGAAAGGGGGAGAGAAGCCGAGGAGGGAGAAAAGAGGGGACTTCCTCTCTGATCTCGCTTGAGGGCGGAACAACTACTAGGTCTTCCTCTGAAGATGAGAGATGCTCCGGCTCCATGACTGAAGATATGCAGGGGAACCCGATGGAGAGATGCTGAGGAACCCCCAACACAAATAAATATATTGTGCTGCTAAAAACACAGTTTTAGCGCTCTTACTCAGCCTCCACTGGCTGAGTACCAGTGACGCGACGAGAAAGTAAATCTCATAGGGCCAGGATTAAATTGGGGGGGGGGGTATCCATCCAAGGTCAACCTTAAAAAAACTCACCCCAACGTAAGGTGAGCCCTCTCTAATTATAATATTTTATTTGCCTAGGTATATTATTTATGAAATAACATTCATATAGGTTTATGAAATTTTTGTTTACAGATAAGAATAAGTAAAAATATTTTGTAATTGACCGGCGGAATTCCCCCCCCCCTTCTCCCATCTTGCTACGGCATTGCATAGGGCCTTGTTTTACCTCACACACGTGGGTGGTGGGGCGGGTTCAGGAATCCTCAGACCGTGTATGTGTATAATGTATATAAATAGTGATCGGCAATCTTATTTTACTGTTATATTTTAGTTCGACTTACTAATACTTTACATTTGTTTTATATTCATCATTATTTTATTTATTCATTTTTATTTTATTAAATTTTTTTTTTTTTTTTTACAAATGTATCATAGTTATCATTACAACCTATTGCCCGTGATTGTGGTCTATTGTAATATTTGGCAATAAACAAATTATTTAAAAAAAAAAAGAAAAAAGAACAACAGTATAATTTATACATCTTATTAGACAACTGGTAGAGGAATATAAGAAATCATACATCAACCCAATAAAATTATAGTCCATGTTTTCTAATTTACATACTCTCTTATGTAATGTCTTACTCTATACACATTGTTTCCCCTTCTTTCTTTCAGCTAACTCATATTATATTGAAATTTCGGATTTTTCGGATAACAATAGAATCTAATTCCTTGAAATGTTGCATTGTGACAATGATAGTAAAGGAAGGCTGCACACACTTTTTATTAAGTTTTTTAAAAAAAGTGACTTTGGTTATTGAATTTTTGGTTATTTTGTTAGAACTTTTTGTTTATAATGTGAAATTTAAATGTTTTGCAATTTTTAGAATGGATTGTTCTGAGGATGGGGAAAATCCTCGAAACGTCGATAAGGATATAATGTAAACATTTGATAATCGTTTATAATTAAACATAACATAAAAAGGAAGAAAATTTACTTCATGAAATAAAGCCATAATTAAATTACTTTTATAAAGAATACACTTATAATACATCTTCCCAATAAAAGTTATAGTCCATTTTTTCTATTTTACGCTTTACATATTGCTACCCCTTCTATATCTCAGTTAACTCGTAAAAAATTTAAATTTCGGACTTTTCTATTAAATAGATAACTTCAAGAAAAGGAACAAATAAATAATAGATGAAAGACTAAGCGATTCCCGATCCTGGAGGAGGGGAGAGGGGGTAGGGAACTGTTTACCCTCGAAAATGGCAATCAATGGCCAAGGCTGACTGGCAGTATCTGACGCCGATCGTGATCTAAATCACGTCCCTCCGACGAATGACCCTAATAGAAATTCCCGGGCGATCCCTTCCTCGTCGAGATAAAGACCTAAGCTTGACCCCCGAACCTTCCGTCGGTTTTACGCCTCGTTTGGACTTCTTCGTCGGTGCTCTGTCATCACCTCTTTCCGGGTAAATAATTGGAGAAATCTATCGGATCAACTATTAGCAATTATTTTAAAAACAATAACCAAATAAAAAAATCAAAAAAATCCATGAGCAGTAGAACTCCGTCACTAAAGTCGTATTTTAACTTTAAAAAATATATTATAAAAACGGGGAGTAAGAAAAAAATTCGAGACCGAAAAAAGACAGTTCCCTAACAAACCGAAATTTACCCGTACTTATAAGTTTCTGCATCTCCGCTAAACTTCGATAAAAAAAAATATATATATCAGAAAATACGACTAAAAAGGCATTGAAACTGTTGAAATAGCGATATCTTTGCTAATAGTGGTCCGATTTCGATGAAACTTCTTTTGTTTTTTAACTTCTTTTAGGTAATTTCATTTAATTTCCAATGCAACAGGTTTTGAGCTACCTATCTAAATTTGGAAGGGTTTTAAAGGTGCGCAAAAAAAATCGAATAATCCGGGGGGTTGGGGAAACCAAGTCGAGACTCCCAAAAGATACTTCCCCAACACCAACTCAATTCACATACAAATTTTCAGTCCTATAAACTAATATCGTGGAGCTGTAGAAATGCGCAAACCTTAAAAAACGCCGAAATTTCAGATAAATATACGGAAATTTTGACTGGAATTTACCTATTCTTTCAAGGCCTCGTTCCGCCAGGAAGATAGTCCTACATACCGAATTTCCGCTCATTTGACCCAAAGGGGGTCGCTGGAGGTGCTCAAATGTAGCGGGGGGAAAAATGTATATATATATATATATATATATATATATATATATATATATATATATTACATCTCCAAATTTTCCATAATCGTGCTCAAAGAGTTATGAAACGGATAGAAAACGCAGTCCCGCCCCTCACCGCAGACCTTTGACTTACTGCAAAAATTTATTTTTTTCGGAAAAAATACGACTAAAAATAGGAGTGCATTTTAAATCCATTTCATAACCCCTAGGTTTGAGCACTTTCAGCGGTCACCATCGAGATGACATTCGGAATGCATCGTTGTTTTTTAGGGAGAACAATATCATATAAGTAGGGGTGAATTTAAGCCAACATTTAATTTAAATACCGTTTTTTTGCAGTTTTTAAGATTTCACGAGTCTCTACAAACTCACCAAATTGAGTAGGAGGGTTAAAAATTTGTATGTGGATTGATTAGGCGTTAGAGAAGTGCTTTTTGGGAGTCTCAACTTTTTTGTTCCACTTTCGCCATTTTGATGTTTTCAATTTTGTATTTTAGTTACTATTAAAGATAATTTAAAATACGGCCTTGATAACAAAGCTCTACTGCTCAGGATTTTTTATATAATTTGCTAATAGTCTGAGTGTCGTGGTTGAATAATTACCATGTTAATGCTCAAATCTTTCGTTTCCTGATTTCGATCTCTTTTTCCTACTTTCTTTCTTTTTTTTATTTCCCCCCCTTAAAACCTGATTTCTATGAAATAATTTATTTTCAAAATGGAAACAATATTTTAGATATGAATTGTTTTTATGTATGATTTTATTAATATTAAATAAATAAATAATCGGCTTAGTGAGCCCAAAGGATGATTAGAATAACACCAACAGTCTCCCCTTCAAATTCTCATCCACTGAATTCTACCAAAGCCAAAATCCTTAAAATCGGACCAGATAAAACCCTCCTATCAACGCACAGTAGGGCAGATGAACTAAATTTGTAGCATAAATTAATGGATGAAATTACTATTACCAATTATCACGTAAATGATCGATGGTCTATAAAATAAGATAAAACCTCTGTTTTGTCAGTAACAGGCACTAAATTCCAATAAATTAGGAGCCATGCTCTAGAATAAAATTTAAAAAAAATGTTTATTTTAAAATATTACTGGTTTATATAAAAATGATCATTTTTAGTTAAATTTTCTTATATATACATACACACTCACACACAAAAAATTGTTTTTTTTATATATAAAGATTATTTTTTTTTCTGTTGGCACTAAAGACCAGGAGATCTTTAGCCGCGCGATGTGGACTTCTTACTGGAATTTTATCGTTTGCGAGAGCATAGAAAACCTGGAAGGGATCAGTCAACCACACATTGTTACGAACCAAGGTTTTCAAGGCTAGCCTACATTTTTTCGGTCTGGTAGGAATTGTGATGATAATTTATTCGATAATGCATATTAATAATGCATATTCATTTGAGTTGCATATGCTAACTCCTCATCACATCTATTAGCACGTAACTCCATTACCAAACAATATTTATGAAAGACGGAAATATATAAAATATGAAACTTAATTACTTCCATCATGAGGCACTATCCAAATTAGTTTGGTTTGAAAAATACTAAAATTCAGTGTCAGCTAGACACGTAAATTGAGCTGTTGATATGAATACTGTGAATGATGGTACCAGCTTGCCGACTTTGGAGCGAGTTGGTGAAGTCCACATCTCGAGGAGCATGTCAGTATCAGTGTGGGATCCGGTAACTCCTGCTGTATTCAGACTAAAGGAAGATCTGCCCCTCTGAGCAACATTTCGGTTGACCCTTAGGACTAGCACAGGTAATCCCTTTAATGATTCCTTCATTATCCATCCTAACGATATCTCTATTATCTATATTAATAAATTAACATTGAGTCCTTTAATTAAAGAATTCGTACTTAGTCTTTCCGACCTATTAAAATCCCCATAAAAGAATTCCAAGAAGTGCAACGTTTTTTATATTGATTCAATAGGATCCTCTATGTAAATCATTTATTACCATATATTTCAGGAAAAACAAATTTAAAACATCCTATTTTAAAATTGAATTTTCTTAATTTCTCATAAAAACTTATTTTCAACAACGTTTCTGGCTCTGTTCCCCATCTTAAAATTGTGATATCTAAATAATGCATTGATATTACCTTATTAAGTAAGTTATTTTTTCAAACTATTACAATCATTATTTCAGTAATCTTGTCTGCGTAGCATTTTAATTTGAATTCATGAGGATTTAAATCGAATAATTCACTGCTGGGGCAAGCTAAAGTTGAATGTGTAAAGCAATTATTGAAGGCAACAGTAATAGATTCCAATTACCTCCTTGAAACTATACCTCATATCCCAACCCGGTTTCCAAATAACCTGATGAAATTCTGTCCAATTAAAAACTTTGGAATCATTTTCGATCGAACTCTTTCCCAGAAAAAAAAATCTATCCGATAACTCCTGTCACGCCTTCACACTTTGAAACAACGGAATTACCTTCATTGCATTTTTCCATTTGAACGTTTCTAGTTATCACACCTTCCTAGGAATTTTGAGAAAAGACTAAATCCGTTACGATTTGTTTTCAGAGTCTCGGAGATTTTATGAACAGTTCAAATTACTTCCTAGCATCGCAAATACTTGTGGCACGTTTCCTCTACCAAGGTATCCAATCCCGCCGTCTATCGTAAAATCAGTTCAAATCCTCTGTCCATCCCTCCAAACAACCTTACCTATCAGATTTATATAAAAGGGCTCACAGTACCGCAGCACTCGACACATCTTCCCTTATCCCTCAGGAATTCCACTTCTCCATCCTTCGCTCAAATATCCTTTCCACTTTTAAACGCCCACATTCAATCATCTTCTATCCACCAAGTTCTTCAAGAAATGAGAATTGAATTTTTCCGTGAATAATAATAACTTTTGAATATTTATATAGACGCACATTAAAGGCTAAATGCATTTTTTTACTTCCTTGTACGCAGTAAAGAGAGTATTGTTATCGCAAAAATTTTCGGTTTTGAGATTTTAACGGAAATATCCATTTCGGCAATTTCTGAACCATTTTGACGTTTCGTCGTAACGTCTTTACATACGTTCGTATGTATCTCGCATAACTCAAAAACAGTTAGCCGTAGAAAGTTAAAATTTTGTACTTAGGATTGCTGAAAAATCTAGTTGTGAACACCTCTTTTTGGGCACTGAATGATAACCAGAACTGTTACTTTACTTGAAGGTCATTACTGATTTTCATCAAAAATTATATTAAAATATAATGAAAAACCTCTCAAATTTGGTACTTAAGACTTTAATACTAATATAAATATCATATTTTATATCATACTAATATAAAATATTTATATATATTATATAAATATATAAATATACTAATATAAATATATTAAAATCGGGACGTCTGTACCTATGACCCATGTTCGTATGTCATATCATTCAAAAACAATTAGTCCTAGAAAGTTGTAATTTTGTATTTGGAAAAGTTGCAACATCTAGCTGTTTAGATTCCTTTTTAGTCATTACATAATCACCAGAAGTGATACTGTTTTTGAAGGTCACAATAGGTTTTCATGAAAAAGGTATGTTAAAATACGATGCAAAACTTTTCAAATTTGCTATATAAAATATATATTTGAACATAAATAACATACTAGATTTTTATTAAAATTGGCAAACTGGAAGTGGTACTTTACTTGAAGGTCATAATAAATTTTCATTAAAAATTATATTTAATGCGAAATTTCTCAAATTTGTTATATAAGACTTTTATGTCAATATAATTAATATTTATATTTTCGTTCAAATTGGATAACCAAGAAAGTGGTACTTTACGTAAGTTCATAGACTTTTGCTAATTTTCATAATAGTTTTTTTAAATGGTTTTTGTATCAATATTAGAAATAACAGCGTCATATAAAAGTTTTAGAAAATAAATTTCTGAGTCCAGAATTATGACTCGGAGCACAGTCACAAGTAACCGACGCCAAGTGTCATTTTTGAGATACTGCTATCTTTGGAATCTAGAAATCAAATTCAGGATTCAGAATCGCTTTTTGAGCCACCGATTTATAGTTTAATAGGCGTCATGTGGTGCCCACATCAGATTTTTACTTCCTTGAACGAAGTAAAGGAAGTATAGTAATCGCGAAAATTTTATCCATTTTATCCACCCTCCCTGAATCCATTTTGACTAGTTTCGTCGTGACGTCTGTACGTACGTGCGTATCTCGCATAACTCAAAAACGTTTAGCTGTAGAAGACTAAAATTTTGTACTTAGGATTGCTGGAAAATCTAGTTTTAAACCTCCGTTGTTGGTCACTATATGATTATCGGAACTGGTACTTTACTTGAAGGTCATTATTGATTTTCATCAAAAATTATATTAAAATATAATGCAAAACTTCTCAAATTAGGTATATAAGGCGAATGTGTTAATATAAATAATATGATAAATTTTAGTTAACATTGGCAGACCGAAAGTGGTACTTTACTTAAAGTTCATATTAGACTTTCATCAAAAATGATATTAAATTATAAAGTAAAACATCTCAAATTGGGTAAATAGAACTTTTATATCAATACGAATGTATTTACTACATTTTGGTTGAAATTGGTGAGCCGAAAAGGGTACTTTACTTGAAGGTCATAATAAACTTACATCAAAAATTATATTAAAATTAAATACAGAAATCATATGGTTCGGTAATAAAGGTTACAAACGCGATTTTGTGTCCACTCCGATTAAATATTTTTATTACTTGTTTTAAGTGTTAAATTGAGTGTAAAATACTGATTATCCTCTCCATTTGTGAGATGAACAATTGTGCAGCAGGAGAATAAGATATAAGTTAAGTGGGTTCTTCCGCTTAAAATGTCGAAACTGTCGATTTTCAATGCTTTATCTAGTGATATTGACTGTTCTAATATTGTCAAAGAACGCGAAGAAATCTCTGGGAAACTAGTTAACTACTGAAAGAAAACGACATATAATAACGGGACCTCCAGAAACAAGAGTATGTGTGTGTGTGTGTGTCAATAGATGCATGTAACCTTCGGAAACTAGTAACCAAATTCAGGATCAATTTTCGAGCCACCAATTTATAGTTTAATAGGCGTACAAGAAGCCATGTGGTGTCTACATGAGATTTTTTATGCTGTGATAACACAATTATAGTGTTCGCTAAATCATGAGGATATAACTGCCAATTAGATTTTCAATATTTATAATTCAAAGATTGTTATAAGTTATAATTTAGGAAAGCTATGCCGTATGCTAAAACATAATATAAGATAAACTAAAATAAGTTAAGCTATAATTGCTACCTGTACGGTATAATATTAGCGGAGCCATATCATGCAAATTGGTCCAGCAGGACTAACTCTACTGATATATAACAGCAATAAGCCGTACCTAGGCCTTATCACAACTTACATCTCCCCAACTAATGCTCGAGATGAACCCTATCTATATAGCTCTGCCATCGCTTCCAATACACCTTCGGGCCAACTTGAAGTTGCCTTGAAATTGGAACTGTTCCCTATCATTCAGAAAAATTCAATAAATATATATTCGGTAGGAGAGAGCGAGGCTAGTTGGCCAAAGAATATAAGGGGATAAGTTGACCAACTCCTTTTTAATGTCACTAGCTCTAGAATGCCATCTTCTAACCATCTGAGGCCCTACTCTATAGATAATTCGGTATTTACGGAAAGTTACTTACACATATGTTGGTTGTGTAACCTATCCACTTATCACATGTGATTAAGTTAATTGTTTTTACTTCCTTGTACGACGTAAAGGAAGTATTGTAATCGCGAAAATTTTCGATTTTCAATTTCAACGGAAATATCCATTTTGACCATCCCTGAATTCATTTTGACTAGTTTCGTCGTGGCGTCTGTAAGTACGTACGTTCGTATCTCGCATAACTCAAAAATGGTTAGCCGTATAAAGTTGAAATTTTGTATTTAGAATTGTTGTAAAATCTAGTTGTGAACCTTCCTTTTTGATTATCACTTGATCACCTGAAGTGGTACTTTACTTGAAGGTCATAATTGATTTCCATCAAAAATTATATTAAAATACTATGCAAAACTTCTGAAATTTAGTATCTATAATTAATATACTGATTTAAATAGCATCCTAGATTTTGGTCTAAATTAGAAAACCGGAAGCATTACTTTACTTGTAGGTCATATTAGACTTTCACCAAAAATGATATTAAAATATAATGTAAAACATCTCAAATTTGGTAAATAGGACTTTTATATCGCTTTGAATGTATTTACTAGATTTTGGTTAAAATTGGTGAGCCGAAAAGGGTACTTTACTTGAAGGTCATAATTAACTTACATCAAAAATTATATTGAAATTAAATTCAGAAATGTTTCGGTAATAAAGGTTGCAAACGCAATTTGGTTTCCAATCCAATTAAACATTTTTATTACTTATTTTAAGTGTTAAAATTGAGTGTAAAATACTGATTTTTCTCCCCATTTGTGAGATGAACAAGTCTGCAGCAGGAGAATAAGATATAAGTTTTTCCGCTTCAAATGTCGAAACTATCGATTTCCAATGCTTTATCTAGTATCTAGTTATCTAGTGTGATAGTTTTAATGTTGTCACGGAACACGAAGAAATCTCTTAGAAACTGGTTACCTACTGAAAGAAAACGACATATAATAACGGAATGAGACCTCCATCAGAAAGAGAGAGTACATGTGTGTGCCAATAGATGGGTGTCGTTTTTGAGATACTGCAATCTTCCAAAACTGGAAATTGGAGGATCACTTTTTGAACCACCGATTTATATTTTAATAGGCGTACAAGGAAGTCATGTATTGTCCACACCAGATATTTTGTAATAAGTGGAATTTGCTTTGAAAAGTGTTATTTGTGTTAATTTTTGTTGTGTTGTTTTCCATTTGAGTTTAAATATGATTAAAATGTTAAATTAGTGTTGTGTTAAAAGTTTAATGTTAAAATTAGTGTTTTTGGTACTTGTGGGTCAGCTAGACGCCATTGTGAAACACTGTTTCATCTTGGTATGCTTTTTAGTTGAGGTCGTGGCCTTAACGTAATTTCAATTAATAATACTTTAATCAGATCACAGCTGTCGAATTCAGCTCGCTCAAGAGATATCCAAACCCCCAAAAATGAGTCCGGGCCCATACCATAATTTAAAACTCTTACCTGGCTGTCATTCCAAGATGATTTCCGGTGTTCTGGGGAAGTTGTAGTAATAATTTAAAGCAATAATAATTTAAATTATGGTATGGGACCGACCTCAACTGAAAAGGAACTTTTGGAGGTTTGCATAACTCTTGAGCGAGCGTAGCGAGCGGAACTCGACAGATATGAATGATCTAATTAAAGTACAAATAACTGAAATTACGGTAAGCCCACGACCTCAACTGAAAAGCATCTGAAGATGAAACAGTGTTTCACAATGGCGTCTAGCTAACCCACAAGCACCGTTTTTCCTTTATATTTAGTTTCATAATGCAATTTTCTTTTTTTAAATAATTGTATTAATAAAAAATAATTCAGAATGAAACTTTTGGTATTATTCTATTTCTTTATGGTAAAGATATTTTAGTAATAAAATGTAATTTAAAAAGCCATAAATATGAAATAACCCAGGCGTTATCAGTGTCAGGTTATGAGTGTAACAACAGCAGCCATCTTTGTGTGAGTAACTTTCCGTAAATGCCGATAATTCTTAAAAAGTGTTGTATGAGCGTCCATGTTGTTTACGAAAGTTTTCTTTTTTCAGCTTGATAAGTAAATTTTTTCTTTAGTTTTCTATTTCTTCTAAAGAATTTCCAAGTCAAGCAATTCTTCCATTATTTGTATGATATTATTCTCTTTTCGATTGTGATTATTGTAGTGTAAAACTCCACGATTTTAGAATTCCTGGACCTTGGCAGCCGTTTTTGTTTTTAAATCCTCTTCAGGAATGGTTAGCCCACATGTTTGCAATGTGAAATTATTGTAGTATATGTTGCGATATTGCTAATATTATAATTGCAATATTATAGTAAATAAAAAGACTGGAAGAAAAATATTGTAAAATTAGAACAAAAGCCGAAGAAATGGCCTTCCTAAAGAGAAAAAAAAAAAAAAAAAATTAAATGCTGAATATGTTTTTGTTTTTTTAAATCCCGTTGATTATTGTTGGTTTATAATGTTTTATATTACAAATCCTTGTTTGCAGTTGTTATTCAGACTTTTTTAAGTGCTTTTCCAAACTTTTACTTTTTGTCTTTTAGGTGCTCCTGAGAACTCAGAACTTCACATGGAGATTTGAAAAGAAGGCAAGAAATCACCTAAATGTTTGTAATCACCAAATTGGGAGTAAATTTTAAGGATATACATGAAAAATGGATAAATAATTATACTTAAAATATTACTTAAGATACAAATTTCATTTTTGTTCTTACATTTCGGGGAGGAGTGGAGGAGGTATATCCCCCATTCCCCGTCACGTGTATGCCACTGATAGCATAGCCTTATTTGATGTAGTATTCAAATAGACCAGCAGCCTTTGCTAACGTCAAACATTGTTTGTATGAAAAGTCACAACGTGAAAAGTGCTGCTAACCAGCCCCGCTCTCTCCTACAGTTAAGAAAGAATAATAATATAGACCAGTTGTGAATAGCATAAATGGCATTGCTGGTATATATCAAAACGTAGGAAATGGCTATGTCATCGATATTGCTATCCCAACCGATGACCTGACCAGAGGTGAAGCCTGTATTGTATATATGCGACACGACACGGTTCATGTCAGACAAACATTCCTGAATGTATTTAATAGGAATTAGTTACCTATAGCGTGTCAGACGCCCCCAGACACCTAGCGTGTCAGTCAAAGGTGACCGACATTTTCGAAAAGAATATTTTGACTGACACGTTTCGAGTCTGAACATGTCTGACACTGGCCTGTCGTATGATTAGCTGCTTAGCTTTAGACTCTAACCATTCCATCAGCCACCTTAACTAAACGTATATAATAATAAATAATATTGTTTTTTTATTATCATTATTATATTAACGATATCCTTTATCGTTATTGAAAATATTATCATAAGGTATTATTTAGCATCACAATTTCAGAATATACGAATATAATAACATATCTGATTTTTACTGTTTTTTATTGAAATTTAGGGAGGGGGGGTAGCTCAGTGGGTAAGGTACTGCGCTACTAATCTCAGGGTCCAGGATTCGAGACCGGCTGAGCCAGATAATTATTTATTCTGTATTCAACCGTGGATCAACCCTGTGGGATCTGGAGACCCTCCTGGGGCTCATCCAAACTCTATAAAGTGGGTACCCTTAATTAGGGGAAAAACCTGGCGGTTGAGCGTGATCTTGGCCGAATCACCTCCTTGCACAACCCTTGGCCTAGAAATAGTATGGTCCTTACCAAGTACTGAACCCAAGACCCTTATTGGGTTGTAGTGGTACAGGTTTTTTTTTTTTTATTGAAATTTATGGTATGGAAAAAGACTTATTTCAAAACGTCGCTGGGGTATCCCAATTTTTTCTATAAAACTAATACTTATAATAACATTTTCCAAAGTTTCTGCTGAGTTTCCAAGCAACAGCCTGCAATGCATCGAAAACTTCCCATCGAGTCTCTGACCATATCTTAGTCGCAACAACAACGTATTGTTATCTTATTCTCTCTAATAATTTATTAATAAACAGTTAAAATTTATATATTTTTTTTTTCTCTATTTATTTGTTAATTTTATTTTTACATTCACTAATATGAAATATGAGGCGGAGAAATGCAAACGAGGATAAAACCGAATTCGATTTTTTTTTTCAGAAAATCCCAAACTGTGAATAATTCAGGAATTTTCTCCCTCCTGAAACTCAACTCAAATTTTAAACGTAAAATTAGAATGGATTTAATATAATTTGAGGGTTTAAGCATGTTCCAACATTAAAGAGGACACTAGACAGCGTGGAAAACATTAATAAATGACAATAGATGAATTTAATCCCTTTTGCATTTCCCCGCATCATATATCATAAAGGAAAGTACTGCGATCGTGAACAATTTCGAATCCCTGATATTTAATGAAATATTTTTAAGGCCCTCTGAGTCAAATTTACAATGTCCCACAAATTGGTGTACGTGTTTGTGAACAGCCTAGCTGATAAACGTAAAGTTATACGAAACTGAAATTACATATTTAAGATAGACTTAGATGCTAGAGCAACTTTTTCATTAAACTCGACTTAACGGAAGTGTCACTTTATATCATCGATTTTAAACATTTTACAATTTTCTCGAAAACTCTCTAAATTTTTAATGAAACTTGCCTAAAGTCTTCTCCTAAAAGCCTTCGAACTATCCGTATATGCAGTATATAACAAAATGTAGAAGAAATAATGTATAAACGTATATAAAAAATGTAGAGACAATAATGTTATGACGAAAAGAAAATTTTATTTCCACATAATTCATAAAAGTTGGCATTTTATGGTAAATTATGTATAAGACCACATAAAAGGTAATTAAATTATCTAAAAAGAATAAAATTTAAATCGGAACAGTATAATCAAAGATATAGTGTATCTTATAAAGACTAAAAGCTGGATTCAAGATGGAATTCCGAGAGTGTCCAACCGCTAGATTCCCCATTCTCCTGTTCGCAATAATACGCTTCGTTGTAAACTTTACGCTGTAGTAGTAAATACTTTTTTTTTTCTTTCACTATCTCCTTTGTGCTGTTAGGCGTGGAGTAGCCTCAGTCCATCTCTTGTAAGTGTCTCTATACAGAACCATTCTTAGGAGTTGATCCATCGGACAATCGCGTTCCTTTCCGAGTCCCTCTACATATTCATTATAGGTAAGTCTAGGCCTTCCTTCAGGGCGGTTTCCTATTGGCCGTGCTTCCATCAACCAGGGGGTCTTTCGTTCATCTCCCATCCTACAAACATGGCCATACCATTTTAGCTGTCTTTCCTCGAGAACATCAACCAACAACTGACCTCACTCCCAGAGTGGCACGGATGCTGTTATTTCTTATACAGTCCCGTCTGGTTTTTCCCGTGACTTTTCGTTTTTCGTCATTTTCACTGCGGTAAGTTGTCTCGCATGTTTCTTAAGTACTGTCCAGCTTTCTGACCTATACAGGCAAGAATACAGTCTTGAATAGGCGTAGCTTTGCCTCTTTACTAACTTCTCGCTTGTTTACCAATGTTGATAATATTCGCCTTTCTTATTTCGATCTATTCGCCCTTACTTATGACAGCACCTAGATAATCAAGATAATCCACAACTTCGAGGTTCTGTCCAATTCAGTTTATTGTAAGTTGTTATTCTGTCCTTACTATATGCATAATTTTGCTCTTACTGGGGTTTATGGTTATGCTGTCCTTTCCTTTATAATTCTTGAGACCATTCATCAACAGCTATTTGTAGACGTTCAGGCGTATCTGCGATCACAACTATGTCATCTGCATATATAAAACTTTGGACCAGTACGGGAATCAGATTCCAATATCCTACTGTTGCCCTAGGAATTCTTTTAATAATTTATACTTTTATATTATTGTGATTATTGGAGCTAATACATTAATACATTTTACCGTTCCATAGCATCCTTAGTTCACTTAGCGACGAGAAAAAACATAGAATGAGTAAGTGCTTGAAAGAGAGGGACAAAATAAGTGGAAGGAGGCTTTTTCTAGCTTTCATGGAATTAGAGATGGTAAGAGGAACAACTACATCAACATTATTCTCAATATTTTATACACCTGTTGTTTAGTATTGATGGAAAAACGGAATTATTAGCCTAAAAACTAAAAATTCCCGATGACTGGCTGCTTTTCAAGCATCATTCCCGATTTTTTCCAAACGCGAACAATTTAAGCAGAGTTCCCGATATACCAGGATTTCAAGGCTTCGGGACACTCTGTATATGAATGTAGTTATCAAAATTTAGTTTTACCACATATTTAAATATTTTTCCTTTGGAGTCTTCTTCATAAGATCCTGTCAATTTTGCATCGGTTTCAACAAAAGGTAAGTCGGTTTAACTACTGAATGAAAGGCAAATCAATACTTAAAATTTAAATAATTAAATGTATTTTTAGATTTAAGATAAGCCAGTTGTTGGTATGAATATTAATTTAATTTACTCTGTGTTATGAATAGATAATATTTTTAAATAGCTTATAATGTGTAAACAGGTTTTAATTAATGATTTTAATATGTTAATAACAAAATGTATTTAGGATGAATTAAACTTAAAGGTTAAGGATAAAAAAAACAGACTGTCAATTGGCCAATAATATATGAAGAATGGAAAAATAATTTATTAAGGTAATGCAATTTAATAATGTAAATAATTTTAATCAACTAATATAGAGATAAATATCGATTTACAAATTAATCTGATTATAATTATATGAGGAGGGGAGTAGCTCAGTGGTAAGCCACTGTGTTACCAAGCTCCCGATCTCGGATTCGAGACCGGCTGTGGCAGATAATTATTTATTCTGTTATCAGCCGTGGATCGACCCTCTGGGGTTGAGAGACCCTCCTGGGGCTCGCCCAGCCTCTAGGAAGAGGTTACACTTAATTGGGGGAAAAACCTGGCGGTTGAGGGTGATCTCTGCCAAATCATCTCCTTGCACAACAGTTGGCTTCGAAACAGTACGGTCCTTACTATGTACCGAAAACAAGACCCTTCATGGGTTGTAGTGATACAGGTTTATAATTATATAGTTTAATAATATGTTGTTGACTAATTTTATGTAACATGTATATGTATATGTATATATATATATATATATATATATATATATATATATATATATATATATATATATATATAATGTAAATATTTCGTTAAAGAAAAATGAATTTTGATAATGATGAATGTCCGAAACATCAATCTATGAATAAAGATATTAGAAGTTTTAAGGCAAATGATTCCTACCTTGAAACATTTTAATAATAGTATATTTTCTCCTTAATTGTTTAAGGATATTAGATGAACAATATTAAAAGGGAGTATCTTTTAGAATACTTAATATCTAATAATACCGATATAATTAGTAGAATAGGCAACCATATGTTTTTTAACAGTTACTATAAGGCTTCAGATCCGTACAGGCAACAGATTTTAGTAATCGTCTGAATTTTAAGTTAGATGATAAACAAATATTAAAATGAACCAAAATGTTTGTTCTTGTTCTGACTTTTAAGTCAATATTATCGACATCACAAATTGATCAGGATTTTTATCAGTACTTATTGGAAACCTTTTCTAATTTTTATATTTGAAAAACTATATGAGGAAGTGAGAACGTGTCATCCGCTAATAACGATCAGAAGAAATAGAGAAAGGGGGCGAGGGGGAGAGAATGGGAGGTGCCAAAGTGGGCGGGCGTTGAATAGAGTCCAGATTGGGAAAAATTGGCCATGTCTTGATTGGCCCAGCAACCCTCGCTCATTTGTCCTTCATTGTTCTCTCCGTTTTCGGCTTAACGGTTCTCCATTTCTGGTTCTAGTGGAGTATGTGATTCCAAAAGAAACATCGGAAGATTAGGAATAGTCTTAATTTCATAAGAAAAAAAATAAAGATGTTCCGAGGAATGCCCTAGAAGACAAGTGTAGAATCACTGAAAATAATTTAGAACTCAACAAACAGATTCAAGAAGAAAAAAGAACAAGTCAACATGTTTTATATGCACTAAAACACAGATTTATGCATAAGGAATTTAGGGCAATGTATCGCAAACTCATTCTATTTATCATTATTTAAATATTTAAAAAAAAAATGCTGATTTTGTAGTAAGAATGATTGGTTAATCAACTTTAATGATTTAGTAAGGAAATATCACTACAACCAGTTAAAAAAAGGCTTGTAAAATACGGAAGATAATTATTTTTTAAAGAAATGTAACGAGGGAATCGTAGTGTATTTATATGAGAGTTTTTTTTATTTTTTTATTTTCACTACCACCGAGGTAAGGAATATATTTAGGGATTGATAAATAATTTGCCACTTCTATAATTTTGTTTTTATTGAAAACTAGTTTCGAATGTTATACATTCATCTTCAGTTCTAAAAACACAAAAATTAGCAATTCAAAGTACAGTTTGGTATTATTATATATATATATTAAATTAAATGTAATACACACACACAAAAAAAGTAATATGTATAATAATACCAAACTGTATTTTGAATTGCTTATTTTCGAATTTTTGTGTGTTTTTAGAACTGAAGATGAATGCATAACATTTGAAAGTAGTTTTCAATAAAAATAAAATTATAGAAGTTGAAAATAATTTATGAATCTCTAATTAGATTTATCCTTCTATACCATCATGCGGATGTTAATATGTATTGACATTGGACAATATTATCGTTATATATTTTAAACAGACCAGGTGCGAACAAAAGAAATAAGGGACGAGCAGGTAGAAAGAAGGGTAACTGACAGGCGATGACATAAGAGATAAGGGATAAGTTAATTTAAAAACCCTACCGAGAAGTAAACACTGTAACAAAGTCAAAAGCTGGGATACCTAATCAATTTTAAGAACTGGTCCCCTTAGGCTCGGCTGACCTAGAATAAAAAGTGGAGACCGCCTGGAAAAGGTATGATTAAATTTGTTGGATAATGGATAATGGTTCGCAGCTACCGGCTGTCAGGACAAGGGGTGGAGCCATCCGATGAAATCCCAGAATTTCCTCCCTCTATAAAACTAGTCGGCCAATGAACAACGTTTTCGACCCCCTCTTAGGCAGAACAAGAGAGAAAGGGGGATAGAAGCAAGGAGGTGAAAAAGAGGGACTTCTTCTTAACTGATCGAGGTTGAGGGAGGACTTCGAAACTGAGACCGGCTGATGCAAGACTAGCTCTCGGAACTATGACCTCTACTGATGCAAGCCTTCAAGTCTTCGCCTGAGGAACCATCAACACCAATTAGTACAGATAAGAGATTTATGTTAAAACAATTAATGGCTAAGTCTAGACTGAATCATTCCATGGTTAACTTTTATTGTAATAGTTTGTTATTTTAATTTTGAAGAATAAAGATAAATGTTAGCAAGGAGATAGTTCTTTAGTAACCATGCCCATATTTAATTCGAATATATTTCATTAAGATAACAGTAACTTTGATTAACATTAGTATTAAACTTAAAAGTAGGAACATTATCTTGGTTAATTATTAAATAATGGTAACCACAAACCAGACCCTTGGAAAGGTATCCAAATTAGAGGACAAGGTAAGAAATTCAAAAGTATTCATAAGCTTACTTAATTTTGGGATAATCATCCTCAATGATTGCCCAATGGCATCCCTATATATATATATATAGACTAATGTATTAGCAGCTAGATAGATATCAAGCTCAACTTAACCTAGATAAAACATAGCAATGTCAAAGGCATACATTCTTATGGTAAAATTTTCGGTAAACGGTTTTCAATATATTTTCACGTTTCAGGGTCCTCTGAATCCCTAGAAGTACATTTTCAGGTATTGGACAGTTTTTTGTTTCGTTTTGTAGGGTTTCGAACCCCGATGCTCGTGTACTAATGGCTACGCAATAGCCAAAACGTTAATTTCTATAGACTATAACGCTTCTATTGATTTTAATGAAACTTATCTTAAAGTCTTCTCCTTAAAAACCCTTAAATTTTCATATATAATACATCCCCGAGAAAATAAAAAATTGATGTTGAAAAATAAAAACTTCCGTACGAAATACTACAAAAATACCTTACATTTTATTGCAAATTATATTTGCAATCATTTTAAAAGTAATTAAATTCTCTACCAAACGAAAAAAAAATCATTTAAATCAGACCAGAACTAGCTAAGATACGGCATATTTATATTATAGACTTTGTAGGCATGCTTATATTTAAACGCTTTTATTTTTGAAATTATTTAAAAGATAATTAAATTAACTTCAAAGCTAAAAAAAAAATGAAATAATAAAAATAGAATTTTACACATTTTGTGTTCTCGCTACACTATTTAGCGCATTTTGAATTTTTCACTGTATGTTTTCGGTTTTTCACTACACGGAAATCCAATCTCTAGTTAGAAGTTTCAAATCAGAATAACAGAAAAAAAATAAATATATATAAATGAAGAAAAAGATTGAAAATACATTTGAATCGAGCTTATAAAGAGGAGGTATTTTAAGAAATATTAAGTAATAATACGAAGTAACAATATAAGTAATGAGAATATCAAAATCGTATTTATCAGATCGAATCTCCTCAGTGGAAGACCACAATCACAAATGGGCGATCATTAACGAGGTATTCAATCCAAGTTTGGAGAAGAGCCAACAATGAAGGAATCACTAAGCTCGTATCTTTTGAACCCAAAAGTTAGATTTCTTCCTCGCTCATGTCGGCAATCTACCCTCCGTATCGCTAAATCTTTTCTTCCAAATCGTTTTACTCAGTTCTTGTAATGGCTAGTGTTAAAAAAAAAATTAAGTTAGATAATTTGTATTTTATATGTTGGATAATAAACTAAAAACCAAGCCAAGAAGGTGAATCGGGAATCGAATCAACGAAAAAGAATCGAATCGGACTCTTTGGTGATCCACAAGAAAGAATCACGAGATTCACTTGGAGTCGGTCCATTCACTAGCTATCATTCATAAATAGTTTCAGTTGACATCCGCATGATGGTATGGAAGGATCAATCTTATTTGGGAGTGATAAATTATTTGCCACTTCTATACATTTGTTTTATAGAAAACTAGATTCATCTTCAGTTCTAAAAACACACAAAAAATAAGCAATTCAAAATTTAGTTTGGTATTATTATACAGATTAAATAAGATGTAATATAAATAAGTATTATAAAAAATTTGTGAATTATGAATTTAATTAAGACAAGAAATCAAATACATGTTGGTACTTACCAAAGTTTAAATGAATTATATCAAACAGAAAGTTTGTACTGGTTTCTTCTCGCATGAAACTAACAATGAAAGAAAGGTAGGTAGGATGTTTATAGGTAAACGGTTTAAGGGTCCGTGTTTTTCCAGTAATGCCGGTGAGTAATTGGTTTTTCTGTTATAGATGGGAATCAATTTAAGATTGGACTATTGGAGATATTTATTTGGTCATATAAGCAAAAATCTGGGTTGGATTTGAAGGATTTTAGTATTTCAAGTGCTTCATATATATTTAATTTGAGGCTGTTTTCAACGTGATGTATTAAGATAACAGTGACAATCAGCAAATTCCATGACAGGAAGATTATAGTATGTGAGGGAGAAGGAAGGCTTTAAAATTTTAAATATTCATTAAATATTTAATAATAATTATTTTAATTACTTTTTATTTGTTTTTTCTGAATAACAAGATGTTAAAGTATTAAAATGTGGCGTGGTGCCGCATTGATAAACTGAATTCAAATGAAGTTAATTTTACGTACCTTTTAATCCTATGAACCAATATTGACATTTACTAATGCTAAACAAACTTGAATTTTCAGAACGGAATAAACAAACAGTTCATTTCCCTTTTTTTTCTTATTTTTAGTTGTTCACTGTATGCCTAATCACCACTCAACTGTATCATAAAATTATTCGACAGCTGCTTCACAATTATTATTATTATTATTATTATAACTGCTTATCATACTATTATTTAAAAGGACAACCAGTTTTTCGTTTGTAACCTCTAACCTAAGTACTATTGTAACCGCTAACCTAAGTACTATTGTAACCGCTAACCTAAGTACTATTGTAACCGCTAACCTAAGTACTATTTAGGTTAGGTTAGGTATTTCTTTTGTTTGTAAAACATTGTTATTCTTAAGGACATTCGTCACAGAATAAAATTTCTTTTCTATTCTGTTCTATTCCACTAAACCTACTGAATCAATCTAAAGCAAATTTTAACTACATCATCATAATGGTCTACGGAAAGTTTAACAATAATAAAATCTACCGATTTTTCATTAAAACGTTATTAAAATATCTGATGTGGAAAACACATGACTTCCTTGTATGCTTTTAATAGGTGGCTCAAGAAGTGATCCTCAATTTGGTTACTAATTTCCGAAGATTGCAATATCTCAAAAACGAAACTCGGCGTAGCGACATCCATCTATTGACATACACAAACACATATTCTTGTTTCTGGAAGTCTCATTCCGTTATTATATGTCGTTTTCTTTCAGAAGGTAACTAGTTTTCAAGATATTTCTCCATGTTCCGTGACAACATTAGAACTGTCAATATCACTAGAGAAGCATTGTAAACCGACATTTTAAACGGAAAAACCCACTCAACTTATATCTTATTTTCCTGCTGCAGACTTGTTCGTCTCACAAATGGGGTGGAAAACCAGTATTTTACACTCAATTTTAACATTTAAAACAATTAATAAAAATGTTTAATTGGATTGGAAACCAAATTGCGTTTGTAACCTTTATTACCGAAACATATGATAATTTTAATATAATTGTTGATGTAAGTTTATTATGACCTTCAAGCAAAGTACCCTTTTCGGCTCACCAATTTTAACAAAAATCTAGTAAATACATTCATATCGATATAAAATTCCTATTTACCAAATTTGAGATGTTTTACATTATATTTTAATATAATTTTTGATGAACATTTATTATGACCTTTAAGTAAAGTACCGCTTCAGGTTTTCCAATTTGGACCAAAATTTAGCATGTTATTTAAATTAATATATAAGTTATAAATACTGAATTTGAGAAGTTTTGCAGAGTATTTGAATATAATTTTTGATGGAAATCAATTATGGCCTAAAAGTGACCAAAGAGGGAGGTTCACAACTAGATTTTAGAACAATTCTAAATACAAAATTTCAACTTTCTTCGGCTAACCGTTTTTGAGTTATGCGAAATACGAACGAACGTACGTACGTACAGACGCCACGACGAAACTAGTCTAAATGGATTTAGGGATGGTAAAAATGGATATTTCCGTTGAAATCTGAAAATTTTCGCGATTACAATACTTCCTTTACTTCGTGCAAGGAAGTAAAAAGAGACTGGTAAATTGCTAAGAGAAAAGTACCCAACTTACGTACATGTCGTGGAGTTAACAAATGCCATTGACCCAGGAAGCATTAGTTATTAAATAGGGTTTATAACCCAGGAAGTTATGGTTATGCTTCCTGGTTATCAGCGTTAAAACAAGTTCTATTTCCTTAATCATCCCTTCTCCTATTGTATGTATAAAAGCCTATCTGAAAGGGACAGATCAACCAGCATCTAGAGTGTAGTATTAGAATAAGTATTTAGAATGTAGGACTAGAATAAGAATCAGTATCACAATGTAAGAATTAGTCTTAGAATCAGTACCAGAATGTTAATTATAATTTAAGAACTAGTATTAGAATTAACATTAGAATATAAGGTAGACTAAGGTTATGTTAGACACTCTCACTATGTTTAGCTTCAAGTCTAGTTATAATATCTTTAGAGTCTATCTGACACTCAGTAACTCATTATTATATCATAATAACTTGTACATCTTTGTAGTAAAGTTATTTTCTAAGGCTTACACGATCATCGACACTTGTTAATTGGCGCTCGAACAGGACAGCATCCACCTACATCTCACCTGTAGCTCTGATCGCTGTTTCAGAAGAACTTTGAAGGACTTGCAAATTCTCCACTGCTCTCAGGTTTTATTTGCAAGTCGGCCCATTTATCTAAGGTACCCTTGCTTCAAGTTTTACACTTTGGAGAGACACACTGACATCAAGTACCCGGCAGAAGAAATCGATAACTGCACAGCACCCATCTGCAACACCTGTAGCTCTGATCGCTGTTCAGATGAACTTTGAAGGACTTGTAAATTCTCCACTGCTCTCAGGTTTTATTTGCAAGTCGGCCCACTTATCTAAGGTACCCTAGCTTCAAGTTCTACACTTCGGACAGACCCACTGACCTGTCAGGTTGACATCTCAGGTATTTGTCTACTTCTCTGCTGGATTCACTGACCTCAGGTGTCCAGAAGAAGATAACAGATCGATGAGTCGTAAGTTAAAGATTTTGGTTTATTTTTTAGTTGTAAGAATTACATTTTTATTTAGTTTAAATTCTGGTAAACCAAATATTAAGGTTTATTACAAATGAAGGTAATTTGCGAAATAAAGCATTTGTTGTGATTTATAATTCATTGTGAGTGAATTATAAATTAAATTGTGATAAGGTTATTACGATTGAAGTAATAAAAAAAAAAAACTTGCTTGTTACAAGTTGATAAAATCATTATTGAATTGGTTAAAGATTTAAAGTTTTCTTAATTTTATATAAAGTATTCTTAATGAAAAACAAATAATTTGCTATTTTTATCGAAATAAGAATTAAGAATTAATTAATAAGTAAGGGAATAATTAATTTTTATATTGTAATAATTAATAGTTTATAAATAATTTAAGAAATATGGCATCCTTAATGATGGATAAGAAACAATGTAATTATATTCCATTTTTTTGTGGTGAATCAGATAATTTTATAAACGTCTTGAGACAATTAAAAAAAAATGATTCTTGAAATCGGAATAATTTATATAAAGAATTAAATTAATGTAAATTATTAAATGAAGTACTTTCTCGCCTCACCAAAGGAGCAGAATATATTAAAAGAATTTCTAATTTTTAAAATATTGATAATTTATTAAACTAAATCGAATATATTATTGATAATAAAAGAAAAATCAATTAAAGAATTAAATAATAATTAAAAAAAAAAAAATTAAATGATTTTATAGAGCAGCGTAAAAAATTAAAAAAAATTCCAACAGAATACTGTAGATGAAAAAAAGGTATTGTCTGAAAGAAATCCATGTTAAGCCATAAAATACTATAATGACTTTAAATCTCGGTTGGAATTTGCAGACAATGTTTAACTCAGCGTTCCGAATGACTTAATGTTCTAGTTTCGTGATTAAGTCAGCAGAAATAAAACGAGAACCCCACTGAAAACACATCTTTCAAATCAAATTGATAACGATTTACTGTATAGTATTAATCTTTTCCATCGCAACTTTTCAGATAGTACACAAGAACAAAAATTTCAAACTTTTTCATAAGCATCAAAATTCACAATCCTCATATGGATATTACTCAATTTAACTATTCAATTGATTGAAAAACCATGTTGTTTAGTAAAAAACTATTTACTGTTGCATCAATATATCATTAATGATGTCCTATTTAAACTTTTATTTAAAACATTAAGACCAAAAATAAGACTAGATAAATGTACTCATTCTTAATAATTATTAATTAGTAAAATGTTTAAATATTTCAAGAAAAAAAGGATAAATGTTAAGTTTGAATTAAATATAAAGAATATTAAAAAGGGATTAGATCGAACTCCTATATATAATTATTGTTTCTGTAGAATGTTTAAGTGTTATATATCCTTAGAAAAAATCTATTACTATATTTACATTATTATTTGTAATTAGAGTTATAAGTGTAATTAAATCATTTTTCTGTTAGGAGCTTAGTTAAAAATAATTTTTAATTATATAAAAAGAATTGGACATAACATTTTCTTATAAAACTTGGAATAAATTGATATATATATATATATATATATATATATATATATATATATATATATATATATATATATATATATATATATATATATATATATATATATATATATATATATATATAGTAGTTTAAGTGATTTTATGTAAATTTCAGTAAGTTATGTATGTATAAACTTATGTATTTAATTATCTTTTAATTCCACCATCATTATAAACTTATTGTAAATATGTTTTATTAAAGTCCCTTTAGGTAAATAGAAGATGTAAATAATGTTTGATATTTTATGGTATTGATATTCTTATATTAGTCAGTTTCATAATAATGTAAAAATAGGTTTTTAATACTAAAAATCCCATTCCGAATGAACCTACACTATCCACAGTACTTGTATATCCTGCATAATTTGATCCAAGAATTACTTCCTATCTATATACTTACTTAATACATTAAAAAAAAAAAAAAGCTCAAGATAATTCGCTTTTTTTCATAAAGGAGGGAGGAGTTAACAAATGCCATTGACCCAGGAAGCATTATTAAATAGGGTTTATAACCCAGGAAGTTATTGTTATGCTTCCTGGTTATCAGCGTTAAAACAAGTTCTATTTCCTTAATCATCCCTTTTCCTATTGTATGTATAAAAGCCTATCTCAAAGGGACAGATCAACCAGCATCTAGAGTGTAGTATTAGAATAAGTATTTAGAATGTAGGACTAGAATAAGAATCAGTACCACAATGTAAGCATTAGTCTTAGAATCAGTACCAGAATGTTAATTAGAATGTAAGAACTAGTATTAGAATAAATATTAGAATGTAAGGTAGACTAAGGTTATGTGAGACACTCTCACTATGTTTAGCTTCAAGTCTGGTTATAATATCTTTAGAGTCTATCTGACACTCAGTAGCTCATTATTTATATCATGTAACTTGTACATCTTTGTAATAAAGTTATTTTCTAAGGCTTACACTCATCGCCATTTGTTAATTGTGGCCATGACAACTTCATACCCGTGGAATCAGGCTGACTACAAAGACTTATTAATAAGTGCGAAATCATACGGTGAAAACGTTATTCCGTGAAGTAAATCGGAAGATAAGAAAAAATATTGCGAAAACATTTATTTCCGTTTATAAAAATTTATTTTCGTAAAATCGAAACATCAAAATTTATTTCAGTAATCATCAATAACCAATAAACATAAAAATACGTTGGAGTAGATCTTCGTAAAGAATGTTTATTCCATGGCCAATGGAATGCATGGTTTTCCAGAACTAAAAATTAATCATTTTGATACCGACGGGAGACGAAGCTCGAAATATAACATTCAGAAGTTCAATAAATTTGTCTCGTTATGATTGGAGAATATGGATTGAATTTGGAGAATATATGTTTTTCTCATGCATAATTACACGTTGCATGTTCCCGTTCAGGAAAGGATTTGTTCGAATATATACCAAAAGGAATCAGCAAAAGTATTGTATATCCAAGAGCATTGAAATGAACAGTAAATTTTTACTTCCTTGTACGAAGTAAAGGAAGTATTGCAATCGCGAAAATTTTCGGTTTTCAGATTTCGACGGAAATATCCATTTTGACAATCCGTTTTGACTAGTTTCGTCGTGGCGTCTGTACGTACGTACGTTCGTTCGTATTTCGCACAAATCAAAAACGGTTAGCCGTAAAAAGTTGAAATTTTGTATTTAGAATTGTTGTAAAATCTAGTTGTGAACCTCCGTTTTTGGTCACTGCTTAATCACCGGAAGTGGTACTTTACTTAAAGGTCATAATTGATTTCCATCAAAAAATTATATTAAAATACTTTGCAAAACTTCTCAAATTTGGTATGTATAACTTATATGTTGATTTAAAATAACATACTAGATTTTGGTCAAAATTGGAAAACCGGAAGCGGTACTTTACTTGAAGGTCATATTAGACTTTCATCAAAAATCATATTAAAATATAATATGAAAATTAAAATATAAAACACCTCAAATTTGGTAAATAGGACTTTTATATTGATGCAAATGTATTTACTATATTTTGGTTAAAATTGGTGAGCCGAAAACGGTACTTTACTTGAAGGTCATAATAAGCTTACATCAAAAATTATATTTTAATTAAATAAATAAATCATATGTTTCGGTAATAAAGGTTACAAACGCAATTTGGTGTCCAATCCAATTAAACATTTTTATTACTTGTTTTAAGCGTTAAAATTTAGTATAAAATACTGGGTTTCCTCCTGTGTGTCAATAGATGGATGTCGCGACGCCGAGTATTATTTCTGAGATACTGTGATCTTCGGAAAGTAGTAACCAAATTCTGGATCACATTTTTAGCCACCGGTTTATAGTTTAATGGGTGTACAACGAAGTCATGTGTTGTCCACATCAGATATTTTTTTTACTAAAAAAATCATTTGTTTGTTTTTATTTTAAGGGAAAAAAATGCTGCAGGTTATCATTGCCATCATAACCACACAGAACGATTCAACCTATTGGCTTTCTTGAACTTTGTATGCATAATTATAAACTCATAAATCAATTAAATAAAGGAAATGATAAGTTATGATGATGTTAATTAAATGGAGTAAGTCATAAATTTATAGCGTAATAATAAAATTCATATCATAGAAAATGATCTGATGATTTTAATAAACTTAATTGGAGTCTTTAATAGGAAAATAATAGAGTGAGGCAGGTTGTATTATTTCTCACTCTCCAATCTTTATCATCTCCCCCCCCCCTCTCTCTCTCTCTCTATCACGTAGAATATAAATAAATAAATTTAATGTTACTGCTATGTCACACATTATCCTTGTATACTGAGGGCACTTCCCCAAAAATGTGACACCGTAATAGTTTCTCTACAGAGCCGATACTGAGGTTGTTCTCTTCTTGTTATTAGATGATGATGAGTCAAATGGCTGTACCCAATCCGTCGTGTTATAACCACCTCCTCTCTTCTACACATTATAGACTTACATTTGGTTTGATGATTTAAAGTTTGTTATTTTGTAATGTAGTCCAATCTCATTGCCAGTCACTCAACTTATACGTATTGGTCGAAGCAAATCTGATGGGGAGATGTAAGACGGAGTTAAGTTACACGGTGAAAAAAAAATATTACACTATTTTTCTCAGATTAAAACATTACCTAAATTAATTAGCATGCCCATGAAAAAATGTTTCAAGATAATAAAAGACCGTCATTTGCCACTAAATAAACATCCCATTTCAATAACAAATAGCCAAGAGGGCGCTGTTGTAGAAATGAAATGTAGCCCCTGATTCATTAAACACTCTCTGTTAAAATGGGGTGCGCAGGTGGACCAAAGACCCCATACACTAAGTGAGCCGCTACTATATATGTATATATATGTACCCGTCGGGTCTGGCAATATAAAGTTGCTAACTTTTACATGATTTAACGTCCAAAGCCCGCGCCTCAGGAAAAGTTAAACAGTTTCAGAAATGAAGAGACTTTATAAGCCACTGGAATTTAGGAATTCGTCGACTTTAACATGATGAGAATAAAAAAAAAAAAATAATAGATGCAGATATTAAACTCATAAAGAAAAGTGGTAAATTTTTAAAATAGTTCAATTTACTTCAGTATGCACTTATTATTCAGATAAGAGCAGAGTCTTTCAAATAATCTTAAAAATTAATTTGTAAATGTTTCCTGAATACAAACATCATAAATAATGAAAAAAAACATGATATCACAAACCAGAGATGGCACATCTCACTTCGACAATCAAAAAAGGTAACCAATGTTCATTATCGGTGATTAATTATTATTTTCAATAATGGAACTTTGTAATCGAACAAGAAAAAAAAAAATTAATCCCTCCACGAAATCTGAGGTTTTATGTTTCGTAGAATCCGTCATTCATACGTAGAATCCAAAAATCGAAAAAAATGTTAAAGATTTTACATGCCTATGAATCAGCCATTTATGAAGGTAGAGGAAAAATATTAAGCATTTTGAAATCAGTATACCAAGGCCATTAAAAAAATCTATTTAAATATTTTGGGTATTATTTCTAATAATGAACTTTTGAAATCGACCGAAAACAAATTTAACCTCTCTCCAAAATTTGAGGTTTTACGCATCAAGATGCGTAGAATCCAAAAATAATCCGTTCGTCCGCGGCTTTTCTTCGGGTTATTGAGCCGATCTTTTTGAGATTTGGTACCAAAATTAATGGTCCTCTCAGGATGATCGTACCATACGCCAATTCGTTTCAAAATGGTGGCCGACTAGAGATTTCATATCTCTTTTATATTCCTATATCTCGGCCATTTAAGAAGATAGGGGAAAAACATATAGTGTTTTGTAATAATTATACCGAAGCATTAAAAAAATTTCTTGATCTTGGAAATTTCTTGGACGGATCGATTTTGGTTTGTAGGGTTTTGTTCCGCGATACCTGTGGACTAAACTGGGCAGCCAGTGCACGATAGCCGTAAAAACTTATTTTCTAAAGACTGTAAGCGCCAAAACCGCTTTAATAATTTAGATGAAATTTTGTTTAAGTCTTATACTTAGAGTTCTATCTATATATAAAGTACACTGTCTTTATATTTTTTCTTAATGTTTTTTCTTAAACATATTTTATAAATTATTCTGTACATACCCCCTTGTAAACCGGTTCACCTTTGCTAACTATACCTATAAATTCAGGAAAATTCTAGATGCCCAATTGAAATATAATTTAATTACATACAATACTAAAAATAAAAAAGCACAACCTTAATCGGACTTAAATTAGCGAAGATATAGCTAATATATTTTGTATTGGACTCTAATCCAAAGCGATAAGAGTCGTATGAATGGGCACACTGCATATTTTTGATATGTAACAATTTGAAAATCATTAACAATTGTGCAATCATTTACAACGTTTTTTTTTTAATTTAAAATGCACAGTTGAGAAGATTATTTATTTTATTTTTTTTTGAAAATTTTATTATTCAATATATCTGGAGGTAAAACTGAAATTCTTCGAGGGGGTGATAAGAAGGGACCATAAGATCGAGATGGAATATCGGAAGCAAAACATCGATATGATTTTGTTCAATAATTTCGATAAAGCTAAGAAAATACCGGAATTTATACTAAGTGTTTTAAATTTTTTACAATTGATGAAACGTTGACCGGTTAGTTAGTTATACGTAATTTAGAGGATTTGTTTTTTTAAATCATCCAGCTATATTCGAACAATTATTGTTTGTCTATTTTTGTATTTTTGTTTTCTCCTTTATGTAAAAATTGTTTTACTTCGTTTGGGAAATAATCTTCTTTTTTCTCAACTATTTTGTATCGTTTATGTACCTCCGTATATCAGTTTCGTAATACCATTTCGTTCATCGTAGCTGTATTATATTTTCGATATATAATACGGGGGCCTCAGGCGATATATTCACCTGAGCGAGTCAAAAGGGCTGATGTATGATCTAACCTTTTAGGCACGGGGATGAAATGGTGGGTGAAATAGGGCAGCGACCTTCTCACAGTGTGTCCTATACAACCCTCCTTCTTCCTTGAGGGAGTCACCCTTAGGATATCATGAAAATAACTAAAAAGATACATCAGTAAATTTCAGGGGAAATAACAATAAATTTAATAATTAAATACTTATTTATGCCTCAAATTAAATTTTAATAAAGTGCGGGTTTTAAAGAAACATTGAACAGAAAAACTAGAAAAAAATCTACTCTTTATTACAGGTTTTAAAGCAATGTTTCCTAAACTCTCAACAGCTGCGTACCCCTTCTATAATTTTCGTAACACTGAGTATCAAAATAAAATAGCATGCCCTTTAATCACAATCAAGATATATTTCTTTTTTAGTATATAAAAAGTAATAAAAAAAGTAATTAAAAAAAAAAAATAGAATTCAATCATAATAAAATCTAGGTAGCATTTATTAGAATAAATAAAAAGGATGAAACTGTTTATGTTGAGACGACGGATCATCATAATTTGGTTCCCTGGTTTTTAATTTTAATCTGAGCGGTTCCACATTATTATTTTTTTTTTTTTTTCGCTTTAATATCTACAAATGTTGAAAAAGCAACTCCACATAGATATGAAAACCACACATATATATAATACTAACAAGTAACGAACTTTTTTTATATTTTTATGATAGAATAACAAGGATATATTATAAAGTGATCAAAGCGTTGATAATAAGTGTAGCTAATTTAAAAATAAATGCAATCGTAAATGCATGAAAAAATGGACTTAAGAATGGATAATTGGCGGAAAGGTCGACTAAATAAGAAGGCCGCCATTTTGTGTTCTAGCTGCTATACTATAAGTTGGCAGCATTTTTCCTTCAGGCCTGTAGACATGCTCATTTTATATGTACAAACCTTTGTCTGAAATAAGTCACGTTTTTGCCACCAGACTATTACGGTTGAGCAAAAAAGTCGCACTTGCAAAAACTACAATCTTTTCAATCCAAAATTTTAAGATTAAGAACAGAAGCTCCTTGGCACGCAAACAACAAAATTTTATAATCCGATTATTGAACAAAAAGAAGCAGGATGAGAGATCTCCTTTTCTGAATTAAAACGTCTGCCAAGTAGATCAGAATAGCTTTCTCACTATTTCTATAGGCTACTAAAGGAAAAATCAGAGTGCAAGGAAAAACTAATTTAATGTCATAATTATCTGTCTCGACATGTTTCGGAAAATTCCACGCTAAAAAATAATAGGAAGAACAAATGTACATGCGCGATCAAACATCAGGTTCAAAAGACCGATAGGAAATCCTCAATTACCCAATAAATGATCCCTAAATCGAAGAAAGCAAAGAATTATAGTAAACCGAAGTACTCAAGTCCGATCAAAAATCCGACCCAAAAAAACCGATCCTCGATCCCAATAAGAAAAAAACCTTAAAAATTAACGGAAAATTGAACTGCGCATGGGCAATCGAAAAACCGATTTAATATATTTAGCGTGTCCATTCATACCACTTTCCTTACAGCTTTAAATAAAAAAATGTTTAATATTAGATATTTAACATTGTAAAAATTTAAATTATCTTTCAAATAAGCATCTGGAATATCCAGGACATATATGATTTTCGAGTTATCAAAAAACTAAAATAAGATGAACCGGGTTCCGTAAGCGAAAGCAGAAAATGGAATTTGCTAAAATTGAAATGGAACCATCTAGGTACTATCCCGCACAATCCCTGAAAATTTAATCAAAATCGAATCAACGACTGTAGTTGTTATGCTCGTCACATGGATTCGACTATAGACAGACAGACATGAGAGACTAATTCATGACTGCTGGATACTATTCCTTTCCCATGCCTAACATAACATGTATATCATATTTACTCTCCTATGACAGGTGCGAATAAACAATTGAAGGATAAACAAAAGAAAAAAAAAAGAAAAGAAAAAAAAGGAACTTTTTGAATTCAATGGGATCAGAAATTCAATGTAAATCAAGTGAAATTTACTGAGACTAATTCTCTTAGCTAGTTCGGGATATAATTTATAATAAAAAAAACTATAGGTGTAACGATAAAGAAATAACATAAAAACGTTAGAAAACAGAAATAAATTTGTTTCATAAAATACAGTAATATAAGGAGTAAATAGGTTTTTAAAAGTCCATAAATTGTCCCGCGGTAGACTGGAGTTTATACCCGGTGGGGAGCACTAAATTAAAAGATAACTACTCTTTTTAGTGTTGCCAAGTCCCTATAAAACTTTAAGAATCTCTTTTGATGAAGTCTTCAATGGGCGGTGCTCATGGCACATTGTGTTGATTATTAGCAATATACCCCTCGGTCCTCCCTCTCTCTTTTATTTCCTCTCCTTTCATCGAATATTAGGAAACAAAATGAGGTATAATAAGGAAAGTTTCACCAGGTTTAGCTAAAGGGACTAAAATATCTAGAAGTTTCTAAATCCCAAATGTTGTAACTGTAATGAACTAGCCGAGAAATGGAAGGATTCAATAATATTATTTAAATTCAAAATAAATCCAAATCATCACCCTTCAACACATTGTTTGCAATGAAATACCCAAAAGAATGGTACGATTAGGAAGAAGTGTAATTCAATTTCCCATCTTAACTCGATGGGGATTTTTATGTGGATTACCTCAAAATGGAAACGAAAATGTATACAGGGTGTCAAATTTAAATCAGCTCAAATGCTTCTCATGACCAAACGGTTGATCTCATCAAAAAATACCAGAGGAAAAGTCGTAGGTCTACTTTTTTAGTTGCAACAATCGCTATTAGTTTTTAACTTTGAAGCAATCTATGCGTTTGACAAGCGGTGAAAACTTGAGGTGTGCAGATAACAACAACATTTTAGTACGCTTTTATATTCATTAAAAATATATAAAAGAAACCATTAATCGTATATCGATATCTTAAAAATTGAAGGACTTACACAGTTTTAGTATCTTGTATTCCAAAGGTCGATATTATTATCAGGCACCTCATGAATTATTTTAATCGTGCAAATTTTTTTAATGCAAACAAAGTAGTTTCTGTTATGATTTTTCCACAATTATGAAAGAGAAATTAATCGTATGAATTAAAAATGTTTATTAATTTAAAAATATAAGCATTTTCTTACTTTTCAGTCATTATGGCTTCCAAAGTTTCACAGTTTTTTTCGATGTGCAGTTTTCCCCAATACTGATTTGTTGGAGTCTCCTTACATTAACAATTGAATTAGCTTACTCCGTCATTTTTTGACTATTTCTTCTTTTCTTTGCCGATCTTTGCTTATTACAAGGAATGCAATGGAGATAGTATTCAGTAATCCCTAACTGCACTAAGAAAAAACTGTGAAACTTTGGAACCCATAATGAATGAAATGAAAGAAAATGTTTTAATATTGTTAAATTAATAAACACTTTGAATCAATAGAATCAATTTGCCTTTCATAATTGTGGAAAAACACATCAGAAACTACTTTGTTTGCATTTTTTTCAGAAAAATTACACCTACATGTTTTGCAATATTTTAAATAGAAATACGATAAAAAAAATTCATAATAATCATGTATAATTTCCTCAAGTTTATAAGTTGCCTGAAGAATAATAATGAGGTTTATAATACAAGATTCTAAAATGGTGTAAATCCTTTAATTTTGAAGATACCGAGATACGATTTGCGGGGTCTTATATGTCTTTTTTATGACTATAAATAAGCTTATATAAAAATAGGTTTTTTGGGTTTGCAAACCCCAAGTTTTTGTCGCGCGTCACGGAACGTTTTGTTTCAAAAAGTGATAGCGGTAGACCCACAACCTTTTCCTCAGACATATTTTATATGTACAGCCTGCATATAATTGAGAATGGTATAAGTCAATTAATCTTGATTTTTGATTTTGAGAAACAAAAGATTTTACTATCATTGCCGTCAGAACCACAAATAAAGATTCAATTTATTGACTTTTCTAGAACAATTATATATAAACGTGATTAAATAAAGGAAATTATATGTTACAATGATGTTAATTAAATGGAGCAAGTCATAAATGTATAGTATAATAATCACATTTATATCATAGAAAATAACCCGATAATTTTAATGCCACTGGTGATATATTGCTCATTGTCACCCAAGGCCGTTGAGAGCTGACGAGGCACACCGCATTTCTCAATTATCCTTCTGTGCCGAGGACACTCAAAGATGTGGCTTACAGTAATAGTTCCTCTACAGAGCCGGCACGGATGTTGACACTGAATCAAATGGCTGTGCGCAAGTTGCTTAGGCAATGCGCAAATGCTTAAGCGAGTAATAACCACCTCATCTCTTCTGCATCGTCTAGAATATGAGACCCAGCAACTCACAGTTGGTTTGATCATTTTAAGTTTGTTATTTTTTAATGTAGTTCAATCTCGTTGCCGTTCAAGATACTTATACGTAATGGACGAAACAAATCTGATTGGGAGATGTACGAGGGTGCAATGCTATCCAGAGAATGGGCCTCTGCATCAGTTGTATCTACTTCCTCGTTTTCCGGGATTCTAGAATGACTTAACTGAGAGGGGATTGTCTGAATAAAATTTGAAAAGATCTTTAAGGGCACTCTGAGACTGAGAAAACTATTATTGATTGTTATATTGAAGATGAGGCCAACTGGAGTGCTTTTTAAATCGCCATCAGTTAAACTGTGAAAGCACCACAAAAGCTATCTAATTTGTAGGATAATTCTTCTCGCACATCAGAATTCCATCGCCGTTGGAGACTGCGCAAGACCTCGAGTAGGTCGTTTTTGAGCCGCACGTATAATTGACCTTTCTATACTGATAGTTACTGTTACTGATAGTCTAGTCTTCAGCATTTTAAAATTGATAGGAGAAGATGAGGTAGTGAAGTCTGATTTAATGTTACGAAGTAAAATTGTCCAAAGATTATTTTGGATTATTTCTTTTACTTACCTAAATATGATATATAGTAAGGAAAAATATTGAGATCGTGTAAAAATTTCGAATTAGATTTTTTTCAAACATGTGAAAGTGATTTAAACCCTAGTGCAAGTGAATAAAATAATTTTTGAGGTTGATAAAAAACTGAATAACAACCGAAAAATCGGCGAACTAATGAAGTTGTAACTTAATTTACTTCACATTTCAACAGCTTAGCCCTTAGATTATATTTATGACTTAAGTAAGAAGATAGAAAATGCTACTTAAACCATTCTGACTTTACCTCTTCAATTCTATAAATATAAATAATCTCTATTGTTTCATATAATATGTAGATATGTGGGTGATTTTCAAACTATGGGCCAATATTGATTCTCGAGGAGATTAATGGTTAACCTGCCATTATATCTTCCAGATTTTTAGCCTAATGGGTAAAGCGGCGGCTCATATAAAATAGCCTAATGCTGAATCGGGCAAAGATTTAATAAATTGGGCTTACTTATTCCTCTTAAGTTACAAAATGTTATTACCATGGCTGTCGCAAAACACTTTTTTTACACTTCAAGTGTGTCCTTTGATATTCTTACTTCAGTTTATGTATTATGGACTATCCACGTAAAATGAAATGACCAGAAATCAAAAGAAAACGCAGAAATCGCGGATTATTTGGCTTATTTCAATAAAGAGGATGAACATTACAGCCTCTCAGAGATCTCCTAGGTTCTAGTCAGTTGAGCGAATGCAAGTGGATGTTGATTGATATTTTTCTGGTGCGTGTAATTTGATTTTGTAATTATCGTTGGCTCTTTTAACTCAGACATTTTTCACGTTAGCATTCTGCTTATTATATTTTTAAATATTTTAAATAGATTTATTGAATTATATCTATACTATTTTCGTAAGTTTTTTTTTGGTTTACATATTTTAAAAAAAAATGTGCTATGCAATTACCATGTCAGAAAATGCGTTTTTCCCAGGGCTAAGAAACCTACGGTAAAAACAATCATGAAGTAAATTTAACGGAATCCTTCGAAGGAAAAATCCAAATAGCCAGAAGGAGATTAAAATTAATTTTGAACTGGTGATATCTAGTAATTTGTGCGTGATATTAGAAAACTTTATTAGTTTTTCAAAACAAATAATGATATATATTCGAAAGTATCTGAAATTTTATTTACGCCTTTCTTGCTTTGTAATAATAATATGCATTCTTCTGTATAGAAGGACTTTCAGTGGAAACATATCTCTGTAAATATAATTACCATAGCAAGATATGTAATCACCATGTGTCTAATATTTTAAATTTTAAATTTTTAGGGCTAAAAATGGCTATAGATCTTTGCAAGTTGAAATGTCAGTTGTTTCCAGAGATCGCCAAATTCTTTTTTTTTTTTTTGGGGGGGGGGGGGAGAGATTTTAGAAGTATGTTGAAAATTCAAAACTCTTCCTGCTGAAATTGGCCCTTAGTTTTCCTTTTAATTTCTCCAATGAATGAATGGTCGTTCGAAAAAGAATTACCTTATATAAACTGTAAATAAGGTAAAAATATGGTCATGCTGGTTTAGTAATCAATAGCCATTAGAAGTAGGATGCATTGGCCGATTGCGTGTTTGGAATATGATCACTCACATCTCATCAGTAACGGGAACTAAATCACTCCAATAAAAATAAACACATCTTAAATAGGTGAGCAAATGATAGCATTCACATATGCTTAATTTTTTTTCTTTCAATGACGTTTCGGGGTTGTGTCCCAATTATCAAAACATACTGTAAAAATCAGATAATTAACATTAACTAAAACATTTACAACTCATTAAGTTTTACCAATATATAAAACTAATTACTTTACAATAATATAATATTACAATAACATAATTATTGTCATTAGAAGTAATAAATATTACCATAAGTCATATTATTGGAGACTTCGCCAGAAGCTTGAACATTAGCTCTACTTGTCAGCAAAAATACGTTTCTAGATTATCTTTAGACTTGCCATCTACAAGTATATATCTGTTGTTTATATATATACATATATATATATATATATATATATATATATATATATATATATATATATATATATATATATATATATATATATATATATATATATGTAAATGTATGTATGATCTATGTTGTTTTAAATAAACATTTGTTTTGATTATTTGTTAGGTATTTATTGATGTAAAAAATTTGTTTTATCATTTAATTAATTATTTTAATTGGGATTACAGATATAATCATGATTAAAAAGTTTTTATTTTTATTAATTGTAAAATTGCATGAAAACGATTAGAAAAAAAGAACTCTAAGCATATATATATTATTATTATTTATTAGGAATATCTTAATACTATATATTTATAAGCTGTACAAATTGTCAATATTATGATATTGGTATGCTGTGGTATAGCAACCCAATGCAGTTGGGCAGCACCTATTGGATAAGAAAGTGTTTCTCTCTATCTACCTAATGGGTTCCTAAATTCTTAGTAACAATTTTGCAGTTAACTGTTATTTTGTTGTTTTTGGTAATTCTTATGGCTTCCAACAACTTTCTATTTTTGGTTCTGTTCATAGTATGCAGTGTCCAAGCTTTTGGCAATGTTTTCAGCAATATGACTTCTAAATTTTATAAATTATAATGACAATAGTTATATTATTGTAAGGTGATTAGTTTTATATTTTGGTAAAACTGAATGAGTTATAAGTGTTATTATGCAATGTTAGGTATGATTAAATATCTGAATTTCAGAGTATATTTTGGTAATGGGGGCACAACCCCGAAACTTCAACATATTGCAAAGGAAGATAACAAAGTACATATAGAATTTCTCATTTGTTCATCTATTTAAGATTGCTACTAACTTCCTACGAAATTTGAATAGGAGATTATAAAAAAAAAATTTAAACACAATTTTAACAAGTTTCTTAATATTGTGTCCAAATTGTTTTAATCATTCAAAACGAGGACAAATACAATCACAAGAAAATTAATTTTAGTAGACGCAGTGGATCCAGAAATATCCAATGAAGGGAAATATCGAAAGATTTATTTCTATAGGCTACCGTGCTATAAGCATAGGTTTCTAAACCTAACAATATTACTGTTTCAAGCTATGCTCATATCGGGTAACAATGCTTTTAAAAAAAAATTAAAATTCATATTCAGCTGTTTAGGTGTTTTTAAATTTTAACAATTTTTGCCTTATCAAAAAGGAGTTAAAATTCAAGATTACAAGTACTAAAATAAAAATAAGAAAAGATGTAGGATAATTTGCAAAACTATAAAAAAAAATGATTAACTTCAATATTTCAACTACAACAATAACACACCATTATTAAGTTCTTAAAATAAAATACTCCTAAAGCTGATTCGGTGGCCGGCGCTAAAGGTATACTATTAGCGCAAGACTGTCTTGTGCTGCGGGCTTAAGGTGAGCGCCGTTGGCATAAATTTCGGAATAAATTCCGTCGTTTTTGTTTAAATAAATAGGGTGCAAGTCCATGTTTATGCGCAATTGGGCTTAACTTGTATTTTGTTGTTTTAAATGAACTTTGAGAAAAAGAAAATAAGCCAACGAAACAGTATTCACACTTCACGTGAACACTGTTTCGGTAACTAACTGGCTTTTTCTCAAAGGCTAAGTTCATTAAAAAGAACAAAATATAACTTAAGCCCATTGCCGCAAAAAAAAAAAATAATTTGTGCCCCTTTAACCAAATACTAAGAATTATCATGGAATAAATAATTAATTATTATTTTAAATTGAAATTGTAAACAACTAATTGGGTTCTAAATTTTAAAAACTATTAGTATAGAATATATTTTTGATAGCTAAAAAATAAAATAAAAATTTGTTCACGCCTTATCGTCTTGATCACCTTAACTGCAACTAAAAAAAAAAAAAAAATCCTATTTTTTGTTTGTTATAAAAATGTTTATATTTGATTGACATATGCTATTTTTTCATTTATAACTTTTATGAAGATTAACAGACAAAAACACCAAATTCCTCAGACGGACACAGTACGTTACCTAGGACTAATAGACGACCGAAGGATTACTGAACATACAATTTTTTTCAAAATCGTCAAAACTGAAAATTAGACATAACATAAATACATACCGGCTTACGCCTCACAGATTTACGATTAAAAAAAAAAGCTACAATGTTTTCAATCCAAAATTTTAAGACTAATAACAGAAACTCCTTGGTATGTAAACAACAAAACTCTACATACCGACTTACAACAACGAACCATCGACCACCACATACTTACTCTTCATTCCTGTTTTCATAATAATCTTCACGGACAACAGACTGATAAACGATATGGCTAGGGCTGACATGAACACCAGAAGAAGGCTAAATGGAGCTGGATGAGAGATCTCCTTTCCTGAATTATTGGACTAATTCAAGACAGGGAAGAGATGGTACTGGATCTATCCTTCACCGTGCCTAACAATTTTACTTCTATGGTAAAATATTTATAAAATCATTTTATAAAAAAAAATAGTACGTTATAATAATATGTGTACGTAATAATAATAATAACATTACACCTGTATTTAAATAACAATAACATAGGATAATACAATATTTGTTGGCTACTCTCAAAGTAATTAAACTTGAATTATAGCAGTTCCTAGAAATAAAATATTCAATATTACGCTCTTGAATCGCCCCCTGAGAAATAAAGGTATTCTGATGAATTTTAATATTTACTTGTGCTTGCCAGACAAATTGAACTTCCAAGTAATACAGACACCATCATGGAGCAAACATGGGTTCGCTTAAGAGACATCGGTGGAGTGGAACTCAGAGGTGGAGAACGGCTTGAGATGTTCCACTCCAACTTGGACCAGCGCCTCATGAATCCCTAATAACTAAATCGTTGTCTATTCGTGCTTCATCGGATTCCGCTTATCTCTTCGGCTTCTGCTTGAGTAGCTTGATACTTGGTTGGATTCTTCGGTTAAATCGCTATCACTGCCTAAGTCCGGTGTTAAATAAATTAACTCAAAACTTATAGCTTTGCCCTATCCAAAAACGTAACTTATATCCTTGGGCAATGCCTGGTCTTGTAACTACCATTGAATGATTAACTAACTGATTATCTCATTGAGTAATATTGATCTTGGAATGTCTATTGCACATCGTACATAACTTTTGTCATCAAGAATTAGTATAGGTCTGAAGACGGTGTTAGAAAAGTTGATACTTAAATATCAAACTAAAAAATTTAGGAGAGCATCATTATATCAAGTCTTACAATAACAAACGCTAGCTGAAACGCATTCTTTACTAAGACATAATTTTAAAAACGAAATGCGTTTCGTCCGACAAATAATTTCCCTCGAAAGAGCTCCAATATTCTTCGTGAAGGCCAAAATTAATCTCGTACTAATTATCCAATCATTCACACCTGTTAGTGTTGAAAAGCTGTGTATTTGTTGGCTAGAAAGTAGATATTGTTGCATGATGGAGAGTAGTACCGAACGACCCCTCTTTCTGTCTTGATTATTGTATATAGTCGCGATGTCTTGTATGAGTAGTGGGTCCATATGTTTTCGTTAACTGTTGGCATATTAAGGTCTGTATTTAAGGTAATGCTAATGAAGCTTTGGTTATAGTCCTAAAAGTTTTTGATTGAAAAATTTGAAGTTTTATTATGTGTGTCTTTTTGGTTGTCCCGTATATCTGTGAAGCGTAGGTTATGTTCTTGATGTGTGAGGCTCATGTCATTGTTCTGTAAAATGTCAGGCCAAGGCATCGAATTTTGTCTGGATGTGGAACACCTTTAAATTCCACAAACTTGATTTGTTGGACTGCATTTTTTTTTATCTGATAAGGATACAAACATGTTGAAATTAATCAGTCATATTGCATTTTTTAAATTTCATTCTATAATTTTTTCGGGCCCCTTATACTGCAATACATTATTTCAGCGACAACCTATTCTTGCAGAAAATGGTATGAAGCTCTCCAAAAAGTTATTTCTTCATATCAATTAGTAAATGCGTAAGTAAATAAGTAAACTCGCATATCATATATACGAATGCGTAAGCCAAAGTAGTGAAATTTGATAAAATTGATATTGGACCGTTTTTACACTAATCCCCAACTTTCTTCCAACTTTGGGCCAATGGAATGGTTTTACTTTCTAAACTAAGCATCTCTACTAATAAAAAACTACACACAAAACAATAATACATTAAATAGTACGTTGATTTAAAAGGTAATTTATCATATAAAAGCGAATCTTGCATGATCCGAGCCGTGTAGATGCATGAATGAGCCGTGTCTATGTAAATTACGTTATTTTTTCATCGAAGGATTGAATATTTTATAGTTCTGATCGATATTGAATAATAACCGTATTTAGAGAGGGAGAAATAAAAAAATCAAGTAATCCAAAAAAAAAGAGCAGAATTTTAAAAATGCTTATTGGTAAATTTGGTGACTGATATGGAATTAGTTTATAATGTTTTGTTACTCATAATTTTTACACCATGCATATATGGTTGTATTCAATTCATTATTTATGAATTAGATTTTATTGAATATTATATTAAATTATTATTATATATTATTTAATTCAACTATCGATGTATTAGTCAATATATTACCGCTATATTATATTTCACATGTCGAAAATAAAAGTAAATTTTATATATATATATATATATATATATATATATATATATATATATATATATATATATATATATAAGTTAAAACTTGTTCGGCACGAAACACAAAAAAAAAGAGAGGTTGGGAGGATGAAACGTACACCACAATGTCTAGAATACAACTGACTTTATTTACTTTTCTTACAGCCTTATATAGGATTTTCTGTGTTTATTTATATATTTTTCTCCGTAATCCTTAACTCTCCACTTAACTCCCCCGCACCAGTTCACGAAGTGAACTCTGAGAAAGAATATATAAATAACCATCAGCAAAACAAAAAAAAAAAATATAATAATGAATACTATATATATATACGTATGTACAACAATATACAGAAAATCAAAAGATATATATAGCTCTTGTAGCAATAGTAGACTACATAATACTTAATCAAGCTAACACAAGCACAACTCTAAAAAACTCTGCTAAACAAGCGAAAACAACAAAAAAAAGGCACACTTATAAACTAGAAAACTATTTACAATTAGTAATTTACAATAATTCATCAAACAGAAATGAAAACTATCTATAACGAACTTAAAGACTAGGCATGACAAACAAAAATGAAAACTTCGATGAGCCCTGCTCAATGTACTATATATAATTTCAAAGTTCACTCAATTATTTCCCACATCCAAAGGAACGCGGAGGTGCCTGACGTGGGTATGTCGCACTCTTTGTGCGCCTTGCATCTCTTGGATCGATACGATATTGTGTTCTTTGAGTGCTATCACCCTGAACGGCCCCTCGAACTTGGGTTCACCTTTTGTCCGACGAGAAGGTGGTCGGCGGTAAACGATCGACCCCAGTTTGATCCTATGTGATTGATCTGGCGCGGCCATCCCGATTCGTACGGCTCTCGCTTCCTTCCCCTTAGCGATTCTACTGTGGGTCTTCGCTGTAATTTCCCACAACCGTCGCCGCCTATGTGATACCGTGTCACGCAACTGCGTAGTCATCGCCGTTAAGAGATCGCCCCTGTTGCGCAGGGGATGTCCGAACACTACCTCGACTGGTGTGAACCCCGTAGCCGCGTGAATGGTATTATTGTATGCCAAAATCGCTCTTGGCATTGCCGCCTCAGGTCCTAATTCCCTATTGATATGAAAGAGGCGTAAATGCTCTCCTAGCGTACTATGGAATCTCTCTATGGCCCCCCTTGCCTGTGGATTCCCTGGGGAGTTGAAGTGCCAGTCGATCTGAAGTTCGGCACATTCCGTAGTAGTACGACTATTACGAAATTCCCTTCCCCCATCTGAGGTCACCCTCTGGGGCACCCCGTAGCAAGCGATCCACTGTAATAGCCCTTCCCAAATAGCGTCGGCAGACCTTGACTCAAGTGAATACGCCATGGCCAGTTTGCTAAACGTATCTAAAATCGTCAGCCAGTGTGACCCCTCCCAGGAAAATACGTCCACTTGAACGTCTAATAACGGAGAGTTTGGTGTCGGGGTTATTTCGGGGTGAATAACCGCAGGGTGTCGGTCGTATTTAGCTCGATGGCACACCGTGCATTCTTTCAGCACTGCGCGAACGGAGCGTTTCATATGGTGCCAATAATATCGCCGTTGAAGCGCAGCCAACGTTTCTGGAACCCCCCTGTGATTCGTCTTGCCCTCGTGGTAAGCGCGTACCAGCTCCCGCTGCTGTCGCTCGTCTTTGATCGTCTCGACCAGATGCCTGCATAAAACAAAGTTTCTATCCCCCCCTATGCGTTCAGTTTCCCACATGTATCTTATGCGATCCAAAACTGTCTTATTACCAACGTATAAGTGATACGTTTTTCCCCTTCTAGTTGTCGATTCCAGGATCGTTGCAATCTCGTTAGGGGTTACCGAGGCTAAGGTCCATACCGTGACGATTCTATGCCGTCCGTAACGCTCGTGTTCCGATTTAGAGATACCTGCGGTTCGGGTTTTCCAGATAATCTGCCGGATATGCCGATTAACTGGCGAATCACTTTCGGGGAGCTGGGGTGGTCTCGCCATGGCCGGGGTCTCATCCGCGTCCACCGTGTCCTCATCTACGTGTACGCTGTCGCGACTGTCTGGGTCCTGCGACGGCCCCCCGCCGTGTAAGGGATTCGCGTATATCGCTCGGGAAAGCCAATCGGCGACAACGTTTTTGCTACCTTTTTGGTGAACAATGGAGAATGAATAGGCCCGTAACCTTTCTTTCCACCGCCCCACCCGTGCTGACGACTCCTTCAGGCCGTCTGTCCACAATAGGGGCTTATGGTCGGTGCGAAGCTTGAAGTGCCTTCCAAAAATGTACGGCTTAAAGTATTCGATAGCCCAGACCACTGCGAGTAATTCGCGCTCCAAAGCGCTATACCGGGTTTCCGCATCTGAAAGTTGTTTGCTAGCGAATGCGATTGGGCGGTCCCCCAAATCATCTTGCTGTGATAACACTGCCCCGAGTGCCTTATCGCTCGCGTCAGTGGTAACGATAAACTCGCGGGAAAAGTCAGGAAAGGCGAGTACCGGTTCCCCCATGAGTGCAAGTTTACACTGTTCGAAACACCGCAGATGCTCATCCGTAAAAACAAACGGCCGCCCTTTCTTTAGCAATTGGGTCAAGCTCGCGATCGTGTCCGCTACATGAGGCACAAACCGTCGATAGTAGTTGACCATGCCGAGAAAACTTTTGAGGGATTTCTGATTAGCGGGTGGTTTTACTTTAGAAATTGCCTCGACCCTCGCTGGGTCCGGTCGTACTCCATCGGCCGACACTATGTGCCCCAAAAATTTTATTTGCTTCTGGCAAAACACTGATTTCACCTCTGACAGCCTAAGGCCGAATTCCCTGATTCTAGACAAAACCGCACGGAGATGGTTCTCATGCATCGCGGGGGATGGACTAAAGACGATTAGATCGTCCATGTAGATTTGGCAAAAGTTTTCGCCCAGGCCGCGTAGAAACTCATCCATGAGTCTTTGGAAAGTAAGAGGTGCATTTTTAAGCCCGAATGGCATGCGCACAAATTCATAATGTCCCCTACCGAATGTAAAGGCCGTTTTTTCGATGTCTTCTGGACGCATGCGCACCTGGTGATAACCCGCTTTCAGGTCAAGTGTTGAAAACACTCGAGCTCCAGCGAGTTTGTCGAGCATATCCTCTAACCGCGGTAACGGATACCTCTCGTCCACAGTGTTCTCGTTGAGTTTCCTATAGTCAACGACGAGACGGTATGAAGGTCCCGCCTGAGGATCGGTTCTACGTTTTTCTACTACCCATAATGGACTACTAAACGGCGAGGTGCTTTCTCTAATAATTCCTTGACGCAAAAGGACCTGAATTTCCCGTTGGATTATAGTAGTTAATGACTGCGGATATCTACGCCCCTTCGTATACGAAATTTTATTTTCCTTCAAATTAATTTCGTGGCATGTCCGCCCGGTAGCCGGTAATGCCCCCCCTTCCTCATAGAACACATCCTTAAACTCCTCGAGTAACGCCCCTATCCTTCCGCCCCTTGCCCCCATCGTTAGGGTAGTCGTACGAAAACTTGACTGCGCTGTTCGGAACCGGCCCTGGTGTGTCTTATTCCCCAACTGTATTTTCCAGTTGCCGTTACTCCCTTCTAACCGAAAACCCACCGAATCTAGGACATCGCATCCAATTAAGACATCGTACTGGGGTGCTAGTTCACTCAGCACGTGGACAGCCACTGTTACATCGCGCCCCGTTAATTCTCGCAAATTCCAGTGGTATTCTCCCAGCACTGCGCAGGCCCCGCTCAAAGTGGTTATCGAACATCTACATTTCTCAACCACGTCAGTACACCCTAGCATCCCTTTGCTCACGAGAGTACTTGTGCTCCCCGTATCAATGAGGGCCCTAATCTTCCCCTGACTCCCCTCTACTATGGGCAACCTATCCCACACATTACATACAGTATTTACCTCGTATTTATAGTCTATGTGGTTGCCCGCGTCTCCTCAAATTTGGGTCTCCTTCCTCGCCGTTGCTGCTGTTGGCCGTAGTTTCCTGCTGCTGCGTCCCTTCGTGATTTGTGCCCACGAAGTCGGCTGCTCCTCCTCTTCTCCGCTAGAGCTTGATGATGTCGTTTCCCCCGAGCTCGATGATGTTGCACGACGTGCGTGCCGCGTCCGGTGCGTGTTAACTTCCATTGGCTCCTCTCGTGGTCTCTTCGAATGGATCCATGGACATGCCCGTGCTACATGCCCCTTTTCACCACACTCGAAGCATTTCACGGACGGGCAGTTCGCCGCGACGTGCCCTGTCCTACTGCACTCATAACATCTCCTATCATCTTTACGTGGTTTCCGAGAGGTGAACCTTTGCCCATCTTCCGTTCTACGAAATCCACGCTCGTCTCTGCGTGAGCTGCGCTCCTCTTTGCGGCCGCTGCGCTGTTCGTCTCTCCTTGGCGGAAGCCTCTGAAAGTTTCTCCTATGCCTGGGTCCCACTTGCTGCCACCCATGCTCTGACTGAACCTCATCTTCTTCCTGCTCCCGCGCCTCGCGATCCATGACTTCTCTGACGCAGTCTAGGAAGGTCTTTTCTGCAGCGAATTTTTCTTTCGTCCTTAAATTTCTTCCTAACTGTACCTTCAGAATTTTATCGTAAATGGCCAACTGTTGGCCTGCCTCTGCCTGGCCGACGGTCTCGACGATCTTCTCAGCAATAGCTACGTATTGGCGTAGCATCGTTGCTGCAAACGAATACCCCGACTGCCCTGCCTTGCGGGTTTCCGTAAACAGCCGATACAGATCTTCTTCCGGCGACCATCTTCCTCCGCCATACGCCTGTTTTAGACGCCGCACCACCTCGTCCCATGCCGTCAGTTCATCTGCCTGGATGTAATTTAGAATACTGCGTCGCACTCTTCCTACTAACGACGCCCTCAATTCTAAAACATCGAGTTGATCTACCAATCCCGCTGTTATCTTGGACTCCAGCAGTACGTGAATTTGTTGCCCTCTCTTCAAGAAATGATTAAGATGGCCTATCTCGCCTCCGAACTTTTCCAGCTCCGCTATCGCAGTTTTCAAATACGTGGCCGTCGCGGTCCTCATCCGCATCCATTCCAAACGCATCATTTCCGCATTAACCGCCTGCATCATCTCAGCGCTTGCTGCTGTTGAGGTGTTACTTTCTTCCGTCATCCTCGCAGACGTCTGAAGTTCGCTTTGAATTTCGCGTACCACTTCGTCTAAAGTGCTTGGTCGAAGCGGCATATGCGCTAGCGAAATTAATTTCTGTTAGGACTCGCTAATATCTAAAGGTCCCGGGTTTCGGCACCAGTTAAAACTTGTTCGGCACGAAACACAAAAAAAAAGAGAGGTTGGGAGGATGAAACGTACACCACAATGTCTAGAATACAACTGACTTTATTTACTTTTCTTACAGCCTTATATAGGATTTTCTGTGTTTATTTATATATTTTTCTCCGTAATCCTTAACTCTCCACTTAACTTATATATATATATATATATAAACTATTTTTGCTACTGTAATATATGCATTATAGAAAACATTCAGTTAATACCAAATCATTATGACTAAACAACTAAATGGAGCAATAAATAATTTGATTATGTGGTAGTATGACCAATCTAAATTAGTGAAGCATATAAACTCAGATAACACCTATTTCCAATTCAATACTTTTCAATTTCTCCAAATGTATGCTAATTATTCGAGAATATTACGTCAGAATATAATATACGAAATATTATTCTATCCATTTTACCAACTGATTCTAAATTTTAGAAAGAATGATGGTAGTTTAAATGTGTCGGGTTGAAATAAACAATGGCCACAAAGTGCTTTTCTGAGTTGGCCTTCATATGTCACTATTAGATATTCATATATTCAAATACTTATTTTAATCTTTGGCTAATTAAAATTGTTAACACTAAAGTTAATTAAATCATACTATACCAAATGGGCGACATCTGCCAATTATGAATGTCACTCAGTGAGTCGGTAACTTTTTTGAAATAATATTTTTAAGGTGTTTTTTTTTTTTTACTTTCAATTACCTATATATGAAATATATATTAATGGGAAGTAATGCGATCATAAAAATTTCAAATCCGAGTTTTCAACGCAAATACACGTTCTAAAGTTCTCTGAGTTCAAATAGCAAAGTTTCGGAAAATGATCTGTGTGTGTGTGTGTGTGTGTGTGTGTGTGTGTGTGCTTGTATGAACAGTGCCTTAACGAAAAGATTTACGGAACTGAAATTACGCATATAACCTAGTTCTATGTATGGAATGTTACATTAACTTTTTTGCTGAAATAAGTCTACGGGAAATGCCACTTCATATAATCGAATTTAAAAATATTTGCAATTGGAAGGGTTTAACGATTTTGATCGTTATATCAATGCACAATTAATTGCTCTTTAATAATATCTAGGTCTTTTCCTCATTGAAGAAGTCTGACAGGGTTTAATTGCTGAATTTTCAAAATGGCTTCCTCTAAACTTTAATTTTGTTTATTTGAAATAATCAATCGTCTCTCATAGTTAGTAGTAAATACAGTAAGGCGAGGTATTGCAATCGCTGAATAATAAATAAATTTCTGTTTTGAAACCAGCAAGGATTATTTTCGGTTTATAGTTATTAATGCCGCTTATATTTAGGTGGATCTTTTTGCTCCTTGGCAAATTAAAAAAAATGGTACGACTACGTATCACAAAACTAGATTATTAATTAATTTCATTTGATTATAAATTAATTTCTACTCAAATTATGGTGGTAAGCAAAAGTTATGAGATACGTGTATAGCATCAGAAAAAAAAATATATATTGATAATTATATTCTTATAATGCTCAATATTATAAGGCGTTCCCATTGGTCGTCTTTTTGCCGCCTTACCGAACTAAGATAACATGGTTAGTTAATAATAAAAGGTTTAGCGAACCCGAAGGTTCGATGCCGATACCACCAATCGCTGTCTAAATACCTCAGTCCACCGACTAACATATACTGAAGATATAGTTAAAGTCATATAATTATAGTTAGCCGTCTGCTACCAATGACAAAACTTCTCAATTTTCCTCTCAAACTGAAAAGAAAGGTGAGTTACCGGCGAAGTCTTTTACATTCTCAATCACATGCATGATAAAACTTTTAAAATAAAAACAATGTAAATTGTTTACAACTTTGTTATTTGCAACTACAATAAAAGATAGTTTGCCTGGAAGCCTGGAACTGAGAGCCTTAGCAGAAGACCGTTGGTTAAGACCCGACGAAAGACGATAAAACAGAAGAGGTCGATAGCAAGCGTTCTACCGGCAGGTACAAAAGCCGAGCAGGACTAAAAGTGTTGCCGCTTTTACGACCTCGACAGGGACAAGGTCCTGGAATTTTCATCAAAGGGCTTCTGCAACATAGGTTTACCTTTGTGAATGTCCTCAGTTTCAGTCAGGAGTATTCTGCATTATAATATTGATAGAATCGCGAAAAAAAATGTCAACATTTATCAAGATATATAAATATACATATATTTTAAAAATTCATAAAGGAAATATTTTTCTTCATAATGATAATATTTTAAATTCAATTCTTTATAAGTAAACTTATCCGTCGGAAGGTTGATAAAAGAAATGCTTATAGCTTGATAATAGATAAAGCATTTTTGCAAGAAAATCATTACAAGGAGCGAATCCCACAGATGTTTCCTAGATTTTGATGAAACTTTTTTATGTGAATCTACGTCCTAAATTATTGCACTATATAGGAGATTAGAGATTAGGAACCACGAAAAAAAATCGGATGTGCAAAACATATTTTATTTTCTATATTTAGTTCTCATGAAGGTAAAAGAATGAGCTTATTACCAAAATGTTTCCATTACCAAGCGAAATAATAAAAAAAATAAGGCATCAAAATATTCATTTACTGAGCTTATCAAGAATACTAAAAACATAAAAAAAAATAGTGATTTTTGAGAGGAAAACAATAGTTTTTTTTTTTCAAAAACCAACACAGATTTGGATTTTCCACCCCGAAAAAACAAAACAATTCATTCCTAATTTATTTCAAAATAGAAAAACAACAAGTTTTTCACTAAAAATTCGCCCTTTGATGTATTTTAAAAATAGTTTTACAAATTTCTCTTACTTTACATGTGCAGTACAGGAGCGCGAAACTTTGCATACAATTTTACCTCATGTAATGTTTAAAAAAAAAAAATGTGGACTTATTCAATGAATCAATACCAATACGTTCTTGAGAGCAAAAACCACAACCTTGAATTCTTCATTTTAAACGGGATTTTCAGTGCAAAATGCAGATCCAAAAACAAATTTTATATAATTGTTTAATTCGCTACAGTTTTCTGTTTCAAACAGATATTTAACCTGCGAAGTCGATCGGTTTATTCAGAAGTTACAGCAAAAAATGTGCATTGTCATAAAATCGTATTCATGCCCGTGTTTTATTCATAATTATCACAGACTATTATAAACAGCGGAACATTCCCATTTAACATTATAATATATATATAACATTTCGTTTTAAAAAAAAATATGACACGAAAATTTCTGCAATTTCCTCATATAATTTTGAAAAGTAGCATCCTCAAAAAAAAAAAAATCTGAAAAAGTTTGGTAAGTAAAGAGAGGGGGGAATAAGAAAAACTCTTGACATTCAATTTATTTATTGTTCGAACTATGAGAAGAATATTTAGAAAAAGAGCCAACGACAAATGATATATTAGGTTATATTATATAATTATATATATTATATTATTATCAAATTATACATGATATAAACAGTGTGTGTGATGGCTCAATATTCGCATTGTGGTAGAAATTTATCTCAAAATAAATTAATATAAATAGAGGATATAAATGGAAAATTCCAAACAAGAAGCAAAGAGTCTCAAAAATAACAGAAAATACATCACTTGTCCATATTTCGCCAATTCGGAGATGACCAGGACAGAAGGAGAGAAAAAATAAAATAAAGAATAAAAAACTACATAAAGAACAAAATGCAGCACACCTCACACCAACAGTCAAAAACCACACACTCGGCTTCTTCTGTGTTTGTGCTTGTGTGTGATATTTATGTCCTAGCAATTTTTTGTCTCATTTTGAGCTTTCGCTCTTGTATATTAATATAAATAAATGCAAAATGAAACAATACTTTCGGTCGGAACCGGAAGAGTTAAACATTGTTTTTGTTTCCCATGTTTTTTGAAGAACATCATGGATGTTATAAACAAAACAGTAAAAAATGGAAACTGCTGAAATGTAATACATACATATCGTCGGTCACATGGGCTAAAGCACGCACATTTAATAAAACTTGAATTGCTACAGATAAAAACTTCAACGTAAAAAAAAACAAAAAAACAATGTACTAGTTTCTTTTTTTTACGTTTTTAGATAACATGTTTGTAATAAACAAAACAAATGACAAAGGAAATATTCAAACTGTCCAATTGAGGGATGTAATATTTAAAAAAAAATTAATCTCTCATATATTTTCTTGTTTGAACAATAAATAAATTGCAATTCAATAGCTTTTCTTTTTTCCACCTCTCTTTACTAATAAAAAATTCTTAAAAACAATTTTTTTTTTGAGCATGTAATATTTCAAAATTATTTGTGGAAATAATGCTTTCAGAATAACTTTTTTATGATATTTTTAGTATTTTTTAGCTAATTTTTAGCGAACATTTGGGGGTGAGAAATCCAAATATGATCTTGATTTTTGCGAAAACTAACGTCTCCCTCCTCCCCCCCAAATCACTATTTTGAGGGCATTTTTAATGTCTTTAGTATTCTTACCAGGCATAATACTTGAATATTTTGATGTTTTATTTATTTTTATTATTTCGCTTGACAGTAGGAACATTTTGGTAATAAACTCATTCTTCTATCTTCACCAAAACCAGAGATAAAAAATAAAATGTGTTTTGCACATGCAGACTTCCTAATTTATTTTTCCAGGCTTCTGTGGCGAGTTGGCTCCTAATATTTTAAGGCCTAGATTCACATAAAAAGTTGGCACATGCGGGATCCTATTCTTGTTAGTTCGTTTTTTTTAATCATATTGTGCAAACAAGTGATAGCCACAATTTGACTTATTGACTTACTCTTATGAGTATTCCTGTAAACTAGTACTTCACTTGAAGGTCTGAAAAAAATAAGATAACATAACCTCTTTGATGCAGTATTTAAAGATACCAAGAGCATTTGCAAATTAAAGTTTGCATGAAAAATCAAAACGTGAAAAGTGTTGCCAACCAACCGCGCTCTCTGCTCAGTATAAAAAATATAAATATTTTTGGGTGATTCTCTATCACTATTTGATTAATCTTTCATAGATTGTTGATGTGAGATGTGTACTAACTATCATGCCCGTATTTAATGTTTTACAGTCCTGATGACGCCTGAAATGGCAAAACGTTGACTGGTTGGTTAGTTAATTACTTCTAGTTGAGAGATTCAAGTCTGTCAGAATCTTCAAATGACATTCTAAGAGCAGTTACTACCTATTTTTTTCTCTCGTTAATTAATACTTTAAAACTATGAAAATTATATTCATTGGATTCACCGCAAAGATAAGTTGTATTACGCATTAAAATAAGTTTAAAAATATACTAGAATAAAATAATAAAATAAAATATACTATGCTATAAATAGATTGTACACAGATATGAAACAAACGAGACGACAATATCCTGGTAGAGGACTTGAATGTTTACTAACTTTACATAGATATTGTTTCAGGACCATGTTCTGCTTTGAACAGTCGGTTACGAGCCTCTGATATCAATCATGAATTGTTCCACTGATAACAATAGCATTCTCCGGTGACGATTAAAGCTTGGCGTTGAATGGCGGTCGAAAGCCGCATTCCCTGCATCACTACTCGCCAGATATAGAAAGCACTTTCTAGATATTGATTGATGACCTTTCATGCTTACTGGTCTATGGTTTCACTGTTCTAGTGGCTGGAAGGATAGCGAAGAGTCAGTATTACAAGTGTCGTCGGTCCTATGTAGAACATAATATTACATAAAATGAGCAAATACATGATCAGTTTTTACTTCCCTATCGCTAATAGGTAAGAGAAATATTATAATCGGGCCAAATTTTCGATTTTCGTGCGTTTTTCAACAGATGTATGAGCTTCAAGACCCCCTGAGTCCAAAATTTTTTTCAGCCATTAGTCTATGTGTGTGAGTACAACGATTATCTCTTGAACGGCCGTTATATCTGATACCGAATGGTGTGTACTAAATCGGGTACCCTTTGCGCAATAACGGCTGCGCAATATCCGAAAAACGAGTTTGTCAACAGACTGTAGCGCAAAAACGGCTTGAACGATTTTGATTAAACTTGTGTAAAGTTTTATACGTAAAACTCAATAATTATTCATACATAAAGTGCATCTCCGAGAAAAGCCAAGAAATAAAAGTTATGAGGAAAATAAAAGTTTATTCGCATATAACTCAAAAAATATAGATTTTTTTATCACTACAAAATCATTCGAAAGGTAATCAAATGTTTATAGTATTTAAAAAACCAAGTAAATATAATAGACCCTTAAAAATTCAATGTTTATTGACACATGTGAGAAATTTTTTCGGACGTATTGGTCCTTTCCCAAGTTCCATTAATTATTTTACAGCCAAAACCAATTAAAACTTATCCAAATTGTTGATTTTTCGTCATTAATTAAAATTAATTTATATTTCAATAAAATGCTATTTATATTAGTATGGAATTGAATTTTTCCTAATATTACTTTTTATTATTAGAGGTCCTTGTCTATGATTTCACTATTTTCTCTTCTATGCTTTAAATTGTACTGTTTAAATATTTACAAAAGGTAAAACAAAATTGGCATCAAATTGAATTTGATAATTTTTATGTTCAACTCCCTGACTTGTTTAACTTGGATGACGTTTTCTTCTTTTCGCTGGAATTTTCACAGGACTGGAAGGTCTTGCGTTAATAACTGCTGCTTTCCTAAAACAAACACTAATTCACTCCTGCAACAGTTGTTTTGTCGCGCGAGAACTAACAGTGGACTAATTTGTCTAAACAATTCTCGGTAGAGTATTGTGTTCAAGTCAACAGTATCACGATAGAATCAAAACTATAAGTGACCATAACTAAAAACATTATAAGCTACTAATATAGAATAAAAATATAAATAAAAATGCTAATAACATACGATTTGTGTAACATTGATGGGAAAGCCCTCTTTTGTTCTTCATTTAAAAAGTTATTAAAACATCTGTTCACAGAAATGGTCTGGCACGTCCCATTTTCAAGTACCTGCTTTCCCTTTCCATAATGTATCATATTTGTGATATGTATAATGCTAGGACTTCAAGGGGGTTTCACAAAGTATTGCAGTTTTTTGTGTCTATGGGACAGTAGGGTAACACAATAGCATTACAGTAAGAAAGATTGGCCTCATAGAACTTCTTTTGAACAGGGCTCTTCAAACGTATGCCCTCTCTTGTTGCCAAAAAAAAGGTGCTTCTTCCACCTCTATATAAGCTTGGACTAATGAAAAATCTTTCCAAAACAATAGATAAAAAGTTAGGGGTTTCAAGCACCTAAAAGATATCTTTCGTCTAATAAGGGATGCAAAACTAAAATAAGGTATATTTATGAAACCTAAAATCAGGAGTACACTTCTAGGTGATTTCCGTTTTCAAGAAAAAATAAATGAAAAGGAATTGGCAGCTTAGAAGTGTTTTGAAAATGTAGTGAAATGATTTCAGGGCAACATGAAAGATGATAAAATTTAATTTAATAAAAAATAATAACTCCGACTACGGAAATAACTTTTATATCTTACAGCTCTATTTGTCCTAAGGAACGGAATGTACTTGCATATCTACTTGAGCGCATTGAACGTCGGTGTTGTTGCGGGTGGCTTCCCAACCAAAATGAAAAATAAGACTTTTCTTTACTCACTACATTAATTTATTTTCAGTATGTTTACATACATCTATACAAGGAGCCTTCTGTATTTTGACATGCATAGATGAATAGTACGGAATGTATTTGCAAGGAGCCGTAACGTTTAGTGGAACACACCCGAGTACTTCTCCAAGATTCGATATTCATGTTTCTCTAACTTGAGTTGAGCTTGATATCTATTTAGCTCTAATGCATTAGTCTATCTATATATATATAGGGATGCCATTGGGCAATCATTGAAGATGATTATCCCAAAATCAAGTAAGCTTATGAATACTTTTGAATTTCTTACTTTGTCCTCTAAATTGGGTACCTTTACAAAGGCCTGGTTTGTGTTTACCATTATTTAATAATTAACCAAGATAGTGTTCCTACTTTATGTTTAATACTAATGTTAATATCAACGTTACTTCTATTTTAATGAAATATATTCAAATTAAATATGGGCATGGTTACTAAAGAACTACCTCCTTGCTAACACTTATCTTTATTCTTCAAAATTAAAATAACAAACTATTACAATAAAAAGTTAACCATGGAATGATTCAGCCTAGACTTAGCCATTAATTGTTTTAACATAAATCTCTTATCTGTACTAATTGGTGTTGATGGTTCCTCAGGCGAAGGCTTGAAGGCGATGGTTGTAGGCTTGCATCAGGCAAGGTCAGGATTCAGAGGAGCAGTCTCACATCAGCCGGTCTCAGTCTAGCCGTCCTCCCTCAGCCTCGATCAGTTTAGAAGTATCTCCTTATCACCTCTTTGCTTCTTTCCCCCTTTCTCTCTTATTTTGCCTAAGAGGGGGTCGAAAACGATGTTCATTGGCCGACTAGTTTTATAGAGGGAGGAAATTCTGGGATTTCATCGGATGGCTCCACCCCTTGTCCTGACAGCCGGTATCTGCGAACCATTATCCAACTGGTATAATTTAATCATACCTTTTCCACTTTTTCCTCGAGGCCAGCCAAACCTAAGGGGACCAGTTCTTAAAATTGATTAGATGTTCCAGCTTTTGGCATTGTTACAGTGTTAACTTCTCAGTAGGGTTTTTAAATTAACTTATCCCTTATCACTTATGTGGTGACATCTGCCATCGCCTGTCAGTTACCCTTCTCTACCTGCTCGTCCCTTATTTATTTCTTTTGTTCGCACCTGGTCTATTTAAATTCTATAACGATAATATTTAACAATATCAATACATATTAGCGTCAACAGTTCACCAATGCGCTTAAGTTGAAAAGAAAATTTTATTCTGTAATATATAAAAGTTATTTCCGTAGTCGGGGTTTTAATATTTTATTAAATTTAATTTAACTTTTTTAAGTATTGGCTATTTATAATGTATTACTATAGGATCATAAATTTACAAATAATATGATAAGAAACATCAACAAAAAGTCGAAAATACTTAAAATATAACGAAATATTTTTTCATTATTTTGAGCTCACAATGTTTCTAAACGAGAATTCACTGAGTAATTCGAGCAAATCGGCCGTGCAGTCCGCTCAAAATGTCGTTAGATACTCTCAAACAGAAAGATTAAACACATTTAATACAACATTGATTTAGTATTTTGAGCTCAAAATTGTTTCGAAGCATTCGCGGGATCACGACTAATAATTTTACCCATCAAACATGAAAATCGGTTTTGCCATTCTCTCCAAAAATTCGTTAGGTACCATCAAACAGATTTGACGCTGAAACCCTTCTATTTTGGGCGATTACTGCTGGTTTATAAAAAGAGATATTCCAACGGAACAGAAGAGCAAAAAGTGAAAGTATTTTGCACTGTAAGAAATCTCATGCAATATATTTTTACTTCCTTGTACGAAGTAAAGGAAGTATTGTAATCGCGAAAATTTTCGGTTTTCAGATTTCGACGGAAATATCCATTTTGGCCATCCCTGAATCCATTTTGACTAGTTTCGTCGTGGCGTCTGTACGTACGTACGTTTGTTCGTATTTCGCACAACTCAAAAACGGTTAGCCGTAGAAAGTTGAAATTTTGTATTTAGGATTGTTGTAAAATCTAGTTGTGAACCTCCCTTTTTGGTCACTGCTTAATCACCGGAAGTGGTACTTTACTTGAAGATCATATTAGATTTCATCAAAATTGATATTAAAATATAATGTCAAACGTCTCAAATTTGGTAAATAGAACTTTTATATTGATGTGAATGTATTTACTATATTTTGGTTAAAATTGGTAGGCCGAAAACGGTACTTTACTTGAAGGTCATAATATACTTACATCAAAAATTATATTTAAATTAAATACATAAATCATATGTTTCGGTAATAAAGGTTACAATCGCAATTTGGTTTCCAATCCAATTAAACATTTTTATTACTTGTTTTAAGTGTTAAAATTTAGTGTAAAATACTGGTTTTCCTCCCCATTTGTGTGTGTGCGTATCAATAGATGGATGTCGCGACGCCGATTGTTGTTTTTGAGATACTGCGATCTTCGGAAACTGGTAACAACCAAATTCAGGATCACTTCTTGAGCCACCCATTTATAGTTTAATAGGCGTACAAGGAAGTCGTGTGTTGTCCACATCAGATATTTTATTCACATAATCCATATTAACGTCTTTGCATATATTTAACACGTTTTATATGTTTATATTAAATAAATATTATATTGTAAAAATATGCCATCTCCTTTTTTTTTTCCCACCATCCACTCCCTGTAAAAAAAAGGAGGATTTTTCAGATATAAACAGTAGACATTTTCCGTCTCGAGGTGAACAATTGATTCTTATATTTTGACAACGAAGAGCCTGGGACATCCTGAATACGAAATCTCTGCAAGAATCGGGTACAAAATTCAATGGGTGAATATATTGGAAGGTGATACCAAAGGGACTATCATCCTTAGACCATTGATCGAGCATCAAGGACGCACTGCCATATGCTTCCTTCCCTCAGAGATAACGGTGGCACAGGTTTCCATAGCTCACCGGTGAGTTAAACACTGGAGGTTTTAGTGTAGCAATATGGAGGAAGTAATTTGTTTGAATTCGAAAATAAATATTTCGATTTATTCTAAATAACTAAATATAATAACAAACTCATAGTACCTTTAATTTTTATCCCAAAACTGTAGCTAATAGAATCCTACCTTGCTAGGAGTAGTATTTCAACAATGTATCTCACTAATTAGAGATTTATAAATCATTTGCCACTGCTATAATTTTGTTTTTATTGAAAACTACTTTTGTTTTATCTCAGTAATTGGTTTTTCTGTTATAGATGGGTATAAATTAATTATATATGAAGCACTTGAAACAATAAAATCTTTCAAATCCAATCCATATTTTTGCTTAAATGACCAAATAAATATATCCAATAGACCAATCTTAAATTCATTTCCATCTATAACAGAAAAACCAATTACTCAGCGGAGTTACTGGAAAAACCCCGACCCCTAAACTGTTTAACTATAAATTCCACCCCTCCTTTTTTCCATTGCCAGTTCAGTGCGAGAACAAACCAATACAAAGTTTTCAGTTTGATTTAACCTTGGTGAGTACCTACATGCATTCGATTTCTTGTATTAATTAAATTCATAAATGTTTTATAATTTATATTGCATTTAATTTAATATGTATTGCTTATTTTTGAATTTTTGTGCGTTTTTAGAACTGAAGATGAATGTATAACATTCGAAACTAGTTTTCAATAAAAACAAAATTATAGAAGTGGCAAATAATTTATCAATCCCTGATTAGATTAATCCTTCTATACCATCATACGGGTGTCAACTGAATGTATCTCTATATAATCTATAATTATGTATTACCTCTGTCATTGGTGTTATATGACATCAGATTAGACTTTAATTAAAAAAATCTGTATTTGATGGATTCTTCTTCATTATCTTTGAGAATTTATTTTAATGTATGTAAAATATTTCAACATTTTCAAGTGAATTTTTTTAAATTGTGTACTAAAAACTCTAAATGAATGACAAGTCAAGGAAAAAATTACTATTAATGTTTGTAAAAAAAAAGTTATTTAGATAAAGTCCAACATTTAAGAAATAAATAATCTATGATCTCATAATTATCTGTAGATTATAATCAACAATATTTCGAATGAAATTATTTCTTTCCTCGCGGCTAGTGAAAAAAAAGAAAATCGTTTCAGTGGAAACGATCAACGATTTTGATGAGACTTTCCTAAAGTCTTCTCCATAAAGTCCTTTCACTTTCCATTTAGGAGTAAATCCCCGAGAAAAAGCAGTAAAAAAAAAAGTAAAGGCGAAACGCAATTTTATTAAAAAGTGTACCTTTCATGGAAAATTCTATACAGCCACTTAAATTCTCTACGTAAAAAAAAAAAACATTTAAATCGGATCTGCACTAATACGGCGCATTGCGGTCAAAAATTGGCCTTTTTGCGAAAAAAAAACTCGCCTCTCGCATTGCCTTTATCTGAATAACACTACAAGATATTTGTTTTAATGTATTTTTTAACACTGAACCGAATGCAGCAAACCCCGATTCAATAGGAGTTAAACATTTCAAGATATAATTCGAAAAATATGGAAAATAATTGGGTAAATAAAAGTGACAGTCGAAAAAAATTATACGAAATTAATAAAATATAATTTAACTAAAAAATAATAATCATTTAAAAACTTTTAACATATTATCAATATATCTTTTTATATTTGATATAAATTAAATATAAAACGTAGTACAATATAAATAAAATATAAATTTAAAAAAAAAATTGCGCAACTACATTAATTACATCTCGGTGATCGATAAATTCGCATTTTTTGGTTTGTCACTTGAAGCATGTTTATGACATCCTCATTGGTAGTGACCCTGCTGAAATTTCGGCAAAGCCCTATTACAATATTCTCGATATTATTTTTCCTAGCTTCCTGTTTTTTTCCGAGAGTATAGGTGAAATAGTGTAACCATGCAGATGAATCGTGTTAGGCATGTTTTGCCATGTATGCAGTTGTATGTACATACAGTTTTGCAGTTTCATGATAATAATATTGTGAGACGGAATGTAGACATTTATTTTTTGAGCTTTATTTCGGTTTTTTGTCCCTGGAAAAATTCGAGGAGGCGAAGTTGAAATTTACATTCAGCACTCAAAAAAGCATAATTAATTAGATTTTTAGAAGTTAGCCAAATCTTTCCACAGCCTTTCTTGTTCCTACTTGGCTGAAATACATTGCACCTTCTAATTTCGACTCACTTTCGCATCAAAACAGAAAGGCTAAACGAAAAAAATTTTAAAATCAAAATTTACTCTTGTTTAATTTAATGTGAAATGAATCTTAGAAGCTATTCATTCAAATTAATGGTTTCAAGTAATGAGCAAAAAAAAAAAACTAAACAAAAAAAAACACGTTTTCAGAACTTCTCCAAAACTTTCTGGACACGTTGTATCAGAACAATACTTTTACGAATTAAAATAAAAATATGAACAAAGTTCGCTGATTTACGCAGCTGGATACTATTTCCTCACGTAAATAGAAGCCTAATAGGTTAAGAAAAAAAAAATCAGAACACTGGACTCGGCCGCGTTCAAAAGATCTTTTTTGACTTTAAAAAAAAAGCCCTTCAACCACCCACAAGTGTCATATATGTCAAATAGATGCTTTGACAGTATCATTGCATATTTATAGATAAATTAGTAGAAATGAAGTGACTCAAAATTTTTAAATCAAATTCCACACTTGAGAGTTTGATTTTTGATTGCTACAAGTTTGACCTAAGCATTAACAACCGTAAAAATGCCCTTTTCTCCAACAATTCTGGAAATGAGCACATAAGCTATTCTAAAATGATGGGATATACTTGAATCGGCATTTTGAGAGTGTTACGATCTAGAGTTTGTTTCCACGTTTTGACGTACAAAATAACGTTGAAATACACACGCGTAGTTTATCGACTTAATCGAAAACTATACATCTCCCGGACATATTCCAGATATTCATTTCGAAGACAATTAAGGTGTCTACAAAGCTATACGTAAAATCAGTTTAATCGGACCAATATTAGCGAAGATAAAGCAAACACATTCTGCATTGGACTTAATTAGCGCCCAAAGCGATAAGTAAAATCACATGAATACTTTACATATCAAATTAATTCATAAATTCAATAGTAGTACATTGTATTACAAAATGTATACTATAAGAAAGATAATTAAAAAATGATTGTTATAGTGGATTTTAAGGCCTAATAAAATATAAAGTAATAGTAAGTGAGACAAGAGTAGAGATGGCAGAGACATCTATGTTTTGTAAACATCATTGTTAGACTTTTGTTGATTTTTCCGTCACTAGTAACGATACTAGTGAGATATAAGTGTATTCCCATTTGAATCGCTTCAGGTTGATGAAGTAAGCAGGTGACATATATTTCCAGCGGAAGGTGCTAATGCCGAAAACAAAAATTACTTCAACTAGAAAAGTTCTCTGGAATGTTTTAAAGGTTCCCACACTACTATGCATAGAGATTGAATGGAATCGAAAATACACAACAAATAAAATAGCATTAAAAATCCCTGATAGTAGAATAGGGTATGAAAATAAGGGTTGGTCGTTGAATTATGGTTGAAGAATGCTTTATAGAACCTCTCCAGTCTGGAATGAAGTGGAGTGAATGGGATTCCAGCCATTCCAGGCAGCTCCAGGCCAGTATAAAAGCGAATAATAAGCCTTTCTGCCATCAGATTTACTAGCGAGGTATTTAATGAAGTAGAGGCCGCTACGCTATCTCCGCTGATCGGAAAATGGAAAAGCCCATTAACTCTAATCTTGATAAAGAACGCAAAATAACAATAGTTTGAGAATCAATTGACTATATCATTTAACAAAGTGGAAAGAAATTTAATTTGTTCGAATTGTAGGAGAAAAAAAATAGAAGTTAATTTAGATCTATAAACCAAATTGGCATCGAGAATGTAGTGATCTAACGTCTAATAATAATAAGGTCTAACCTGAAGGTTCGATGCCGACAACAGGAACTTTGCCTGTATCCCTTCCTCTACCGAAACAACATCAAAACATAAATCTTTAAGGTTGTGTTTACACAATCATCCCTTCTACGTTTTAGTCTTTACGTTTCAGATTATCTTTTCTGTGAATCGGTCGTTATACTGGGTATGAGGTATAGGAAACGCGAAGATTCAAAAATTAAATTTTTATTAATTTTTCATGTATAAATGTACCGTATAAGAATAACCATTTGCTGTACAATACGAATAAGAATTATTTTCTAAACACTACGTTCCCCAAGTTTTTCATGATCTCTCGAAGCATATTCAATCTCTCCCAAAGGCGTTGTTTTAGGGCTTGGATAGTTCTGAGTGAATAAAACACTTTTGTTTTTAGCTATTCCCATAAAAAAAGCCGTATAAGTTGGTCGAAACTATATTTTTAATCGATTTGTTCAAGAGTCAATATAGTTTGTTTTAAAACCAATTGTAATTCATGATATTATTTATATCAGTCGAAAAATGTAAGTAATCATGATAGAAACACAGAGTTTTGAGTTATTAGAATTATTGTCTATTGTTGTGAAAAACGATAAATATCGTTTTTAAAAATGCTCAGATAAATTTGTTTTAAAACCATTAATAATTCATGATATTATTTATATCAGTCGAAAAATATAAGTAATCATGATAGAAACACAGAGTTTTGAGTTAGAAGCATTGTCTACTGTTGTGAAAAACGATAAACATCGTTTCTAAAAATGCTATCCAGCGATCCTCCTCTCCTTAAAAGATTATCTATACAATTTTTCAAGCTCTGAATAAAATTGTAAGTTCCAATAAAATATAGACATACATAAAATCTACTGTATATAATTTATTGATAAATATACCAGGTGAGATACGAAATGAGTATTATTACGATAGAAAAGATTATCAGACTTTTTTGGCCAATAAATTACAATAATACACTTCTGGAAAAATGTATAAATATTGCACTTCAATACTTTGTAGGTAACGTTGTAAACCACTATAAGTAACTTTTTTCCAAACTTCTTTTAAGATAAGGTGTTTTTATTTTTAAGATGGTATTTTTATTCACAGAGGTCCAAAAGGTGACTTAATAAATGGTAAGACCCACTGGGACGATGCCACACGCAGTCCTGGGGGAACCTCTCAGAAGATATGGGTCTCAAAGGTGTGTGAGATCGTCTTTTGCTCGTCCGTCAGATCAAACAATGCAATTTTCAGAAAATATTAATTGAGAACTACCAGTGCTTTGTTTGTTTAATTTTTCTCTTCACTTTGTCAATTATTTAATATAAGGACGATTCTAAATAAAAGGGCAATTTCGATATATAGGTAGACTACATGCCCTGGAATCCTAGGTTTTTGTAAAAAAAAATATATATATAAATAATCATCCTGCAGTGGGACGAACTGGCAATTTTAGGGAACCATTTCGTTGTGACCGTCACGCTGTCTTGTACTAACCTTTCTTTCGTGATCAGCTGACCTCAGTTTCCAGCATATCCAGGTACAGGAGACTATAGCAAAATCTATTAATGTCCTTCCCATGCTTCGATGTTTCACTTATCAAAACTTTAATTTAATTTTTTCTTCTATGAACATTTCATCTTCAGGGTGTCCATTGATAAGATATGAAAAAATTCAAGGATTTCAAGGCTGTGAACTTTTCAATTCAAGGCGCTTTTCATCAATTCATTGGGTCAAATTTAAAACGAAATCGGAACCATAAAACGTATTATTTGGTCGACTCTTGATAAAATGAATGAATTGGAATAATTATAAAGGTGTTATCTCTGTTAGATAATGAAATATTGATACCTTATTTCTTACACTGAGAACTCATGATAATAAAAACAATTCGGAAATAAAGCATAGAAACAATAATTTCAAGTGTAAATAAATAATATTAACTTATTGGAATAAATTTCACCACAATTTTATTCAAACAGTTATTTTATATTCCATTTCCTTTTCTTATAATTTATTGTATATAATTCCACGTAACCATAGAAATGTATTTTAAGAGTAAGTATCAGGCGAAGGGATTGATTAATTATAACGTAAACAAATAAGCAAAAGAAAATTAAATTCCTTATAAAATTAAATAAGAGTAGTATTATTAAATATATTTATAATTGGATGAGAATATTTTTCATTTTATTTTGCTTGTTTCGCGTATTTTTCAAGATTCATAACATCGTGTATATAATATTACTCACACTCATAATTACGGCAATAAAATGAATTATGGCAACCCCTAATCGTTGTCACTCCGCCCTCGGCCTCAAGGGCGAGTGGCGAACCGACGAACTTATTATAAGAAGATGGGTGTAAATCGGTTAAAATTGGAACTGAGAGCTGTTTGCAGCTGGAACGGTTGGAACTTATATGTTATTTTACCATTCCATAACAACTTTAGTTCACTTAGCGACAGGTAAAGCGAACCGTCTAAAATGGAAGAGAAAATTGAACGCGAACGTGTTTGAGACAGGCGGACTGACAGGCAAAGTAAGTGAAAAGAGGCTTTTTCTAACTTTCTTGGAATTACATATGGTAAGGTTACCGACTACAACATTAACCCTTTTCAATATTTTATAAAATTGTAGTCAAGTAACTAAAAAATAAAAATTCTTAATGACTGGTCGTTTTTCAAGTATGATTCCCAATTTTTTCCCGACGACAAAAATTCAAGCAGAATTCCAGATCTTCAAGGAATTCAATCCTGCTGGACACCCTGATCTTATTCATTGGACTGAACAAGAATGTGGTAATGGTTTTTTTTAAATTAATATTTTAAATATTAATTATTTCACTTTAAAGTGTGAGTTGTCCGTACCATAGGTCTAGTGTGATCTGCCCCAAGGAAGTATGAAAATTCCACAGGGTGGCGAATAGGTCCATGGGACTGACAACTAACATATAAACTTAATCTAAACTTAATAATATTGAAATATTTGAAATCCTTTTTAAGATAATTTTTTCAAGTTTTTATAAGTATTTTCTTTAATTTTTTTGTTGGAATTTATTATTTATAATTATTATAAAAAGTGATTTTTATCTCAAAAACATGGTTTATTCTCTCTCATTTTTTGAAAATTCGTCACTGAAAATTGCCCTTTTCCTGAGAATCACCCATAATGTTAAAATAGTATTTATACTTTTAGATCAATAACGATTCTATTCAAATTCTGGAAGAATAGTATCTTGTTCCGCTAGCGCTGAAGAGGGAATTGTTCTGCTGGAAATGTCCTTTGGCAAAATATATTTCCAGAGAAGGGAGGGGGGGGAGACCTGTTTGGAGCAGGTCCCTATTGAGCTGCTTACCTAATTCATTTCCCACAGCCCTGGCTCTTGTTCCTGGGCCTCTGTTTGCCTACAGTCGTATCCCCTGTTTCTATTAAATAAGCAATATTTGCTAACATTTCAAAGCTAAAAATCTTGGAAAAACTATTAATAATATTTATATCAATTAATTTGTAATTAAAAAAACGATGAATATGTAAATTGGCCTAGCATATATATATTTCAACCGAAGGAAAGATATTAATTTCTTCCTCAAGTTGATAAAACATAAAAAGCCACAAGAAATAAAAAATACTTTTTCATAAAATTCATTAAAAATTGAAAATATTTTAACAATAAATTTTTTGAAGTTGAATAATAATAATATACCATTGTTCCATCTTGGTCGATAATATTGAAAGCTTACAAGTTTTAAAACTATGAAAAAATTACCAATTCATAAATACTTTTCTTAAATTACTAATGAATTATATAAATGTCTAGTTTTTATATTGAATAAAAAAACAAATACCTATATAGAAGCAATAAGGTTATAAGTGTGCACATCAAATTGACCGAAGAGTTTAAATGATTCTCAGCTCGTAATGGTAAGTGTGATGAATATCTTTATAGTAGAATACAGCACAGTTCTTTGAGTAGTTAAAAGCCAGAAGGATAGTTTTTTGTTTAATAACAAGGAGCGAGAGGCTGCATATAACAGTATTTTAAAATAATAAAAATTGTTATTTAAATAAGGGACTGTCTGAAAGATCTAAGTAGAAAAAATAATTTTATTATTAGTAGGTACTTATCCAAAACAGTTCCATATTAAAAAAAAAGAAAGTTATATCCATATTCATTAAAAGCAAAAAAACAAACAAAAAACAAACATTTTTTTCTAAAATCAACCCTAAATTTAGTAAACTTTAGTAAATTTACTAAATTTGGTCCAGTTAGCGCTACTGCTGGGCTTCTAGCATGACCTGGACTATTGCTAGGTGGTAACAACACACTAATAACACAGCTTGTTCGTTATTGAAGAATATATATAAATATTTATAAGAAAAATAATTTAATAGCTTTAAATAGAAAAACTAGTTAAAATCAAAACAATATTCAATTATGACAAATATAGAGATAAATATGGGGTGAGTACAAAGGTTAATGAAATAAATAGGAATACATATCAGCTAATGTTAGTCAGTGACTTTAGACTCCCAACAATATGTAAAATAATAAATACAGAAATTTTAATTATGGACAATGGCAGAGAAATAAACATAAGAGATATTGTTAAATTATAGATAATATTAAATAATTAATATGGCGTATGTTTATGTTATGTTGGAAAATGTATAAATTATGAAATGTGTTGATAGATGTGATAATTGTTAATTTTAGTAAAGAAAATTCTGATGATGAGGAAATATTTCCCCGAAACGTGAATGGAATAAAGAAGAAGAGAAGAAGAAGCTATATTTTGCCCTTTAATAATTGTTTTTATTTTTTTTTTACACAAAATTTTTTTTACGATCTATATGTAAAAAAAAGTACAATTGGGCAAAATACGAACTGTTGTTTTTTTGTGGTAAATTCAAAATTTTCAGAAGGGCGGTAATGACAACCAGTTTGAATTTAATACTGTTATAGAGATCGTGTATTAATCTGCTGTGCTGGAAATCTAGGATGAAAGCTCAAATGTTCTAGTAGTGAAACCAGATATCCAGAAACGAAGTATGGAAATTTAAAAAAAAAAAAAAAATTGTTAATTTTCAATACTTCGGTTACAATACAGTTTTTGTATCCGTAAAAAGAATAAACATATTTTTTTGTTTAAGAAATTGTATCTTCACTGACTTACAATGGTATTTTTATAGGAAACCAACTTCAATAGTTAAATTAAAGCCGTTTAAAATCATGAGGAGAAAATAGATAAATTTATAATGAAAAATATTTTAGCAAATAAATTTTTCAAACTCGTTTTTCTAAAAATTAAGGTTTGAGGAGTTAGAGCCTTGCCAAGGCAAGCTATTGATTTACTTTAACCTCCATCGATATTCCTTATTAAATCTCAGATATCTTATGTAAGTAGCCTAATGAAAACTATTATTTTAACACAGGATAAAATATAAAAATATTCAATATTGTAATACATGAACTTTTCATTATTATGAATATGAATATGATTATGGAATGTTTGACATTCACAATAATTTTAATCAACAATTAATAAACATTTTAATGATTAGTCAATTAATAAAATATTTACAGACAGTAAATAAATAAAAATGATAGCAATATAAATTAATATTTAAAAAAAAATATAGAGCTAATATAAAACATTATAAATACCACCGTGTTTCCATTTAATATTTAAACACAGCGCCAGGAATTGCGAATTGAATTCGCCCTAATTAATGAGGATAATGCTACCCTCCAGAAGATCTGGGATTATAGAGATAATTGAGAGTAACTGCGTCACTCTTATTGAAAGCCAGAGGAGGCTGAGTTAGTAAAAATTAAACATGAATAAAAAAAAATAATAGAAAATGATTTCTTTTTTAAAAGCTAGAAACGTTTTTCAAAAAATATTTGTTTTGACTCGGAGATTTAAATGATCTCAATGCTTAATGAATCCGTTCGTTCAATGCCGGCACAGCAAATAATTCTCGCTTTTTCCACTGGATTCCGACAAAACTCGAATCTACATGACTACTCCTAGCACAATCATGCAATCTAAGCCTCGGTACTTTTTAATAAGCCCGTTTAATTAACTTTTAGCCTGATTGTAAGCGCCGGGTTAGTGCTCAACACCTTTCAACTGATTCATTCCTTATCATTCCCACTAACTTAACTCACCTAGTTCAACCGCTAAGATTTTATAACTTCAATTATATTTCTCTGAAGCAAGTCGCAATATTGTAACAGAATATTCTGCGCATTAAATTTCTTCTTTCATTCAAATATAAAAGAATAAAGTATAAAGGTCTTGTAAATTCTTATTTTTAGGTTTCTGGAAAGTGGAGGCGAAGATATTATTAATTTACGAAAGAGAAACAAACAGTATTTTCCTTATTGAATATTTCATTGGCCTAGTTCAAAAAAGGGTATGTTTTAAATTTTAATTGAAAATAATTTCGAATCGCATTTTATTGGATCCTTATGTAATGTTTACAATCCTTTACCTATACATCAAATATATGGTAAGGGGGAAAATTGCGATCGTGAAAAATTTCGAATGCGAAATTTAAACGGAAATACACGTTTTAGGGTCCGCTGAGGCCATATAACCAAGTCTTGCCAAACCTTCTGTATGTGAACAGACTAGCTCCAAAACGAAAAGTTGTACGATACCCAGATTGGGGTATCAGAGAAACTTTTTCGTTAAAATCGACTCACCGGAAGTGCCACTTTATCTTATCGATTTTTGCTATTTTCTGGAAAAGGCTCAAGCGATTTTCATAAAACTTCGTCGGAATCCTTCTCCTAAAATTCTCTTAACTTTTCATATACATGTGTATTCCGAGAAAGTGCAGGGAAAAAAGTTATGACGAAAAAAAAAATATTGATGCACTACACAAAAACTATGCATTTTTTGGTAAATTATATATTGAATTATATGAAAGTTGATTAAATTTTATAAAAAATAACACAGAAAAATCATCGAAATCGTACCAGTATTAGCAAAGAAACAGCTTATTCCGATTTACCGGAAGTGCCGATTATATAATCGATTTTATACTTGTTTACAATTTTCACAAAAACGGCTTTAATGATTTTATTTAAACTTGTTACGTTAATGTACAATTAAATGGTATTGAATATCAGCTAGTTCTAATTCCCATTTAAATAGTCTGACAGTGCTTAATTAACGAATTTCCAAAATGTCTTCCCCTAAAGTACCTTTAATTTTTTTGTTCAAAATAATTACCAGTCTCTGATTGGTAGTAGTAATAAAGAATTTGATAATGAATTATAGGAGAAATATTTTCCCAGATTTAAAACAAATTTTCGAAAATAAGAATATTAATATAGATGCATAATATATCGTTGGAAAGCTAAGAATTATTTTTAGAAAAAATAATATATAACATATAAACTCGTAGAAGGGTCAATTTGTGTCAAATCAACCACTTTAATTTGAAAACGTTGCTGACAAAATGTATTTATCTGTTTTATCTAAATCTGTGCAATATTCAGAGAGCTGAAAACAGATATTACTTAAATTTTTAGATGCCCAGTTTTTTTGAGCTCACGTTTTGTATTGGAGTATCAGCAAATTTTCCATTTTGCAGAGGTTGGCGTTAAATTCTTTAGCTCCTTCGTTATTAAAGATACTTGGTTCAAACAAAAACCATGTTAAAGAGCATAAAATGTACAATATTTTCTGTCCAGAACTCAGCCCTATACTGAATAGTAAATAAGAAAAATTTACCAATTTTTATTGGTAATGTTAAAGTTCAAATTAAAAATCTTCTCTTTTAAAATTGAAAATAAAACTCAGACTAGCCTTCAATTGCTTTTCTGGCTTTAGTGTTTATGATATATTACTTCCCTAAAAAATTTCAGACCTGAGACTTACATCCTTTGTTTTTAATAGGTTTTCAAATATCGCGATTTTTCTAAAATTAATTATATTCAATCTGACATATTACAAAAGGGACACACTTCTAAAATACAACATTTTCACATAACATTCTTGTATTGTCTTTTAAATCTTAAATAGGTTAAGAAATAAAACAGTCTAACTTATCTTCACGATGAGATATTGGTTATAGATTATAGGATACTTTCCATTGTTTAGATTTCGATTCTCTTAAATTCTAATCGGGGAATAATACCCTCTTTTATATTTTTTAAAAATGTTTTCAAGAGAGATTTTTAAACGACCAGTACCGTAGGCAATGAAAATGGCGATTGGAAGCCAGATTACACCCAGTGTCATTTGGTTCCCATTAATGGAATACTACTCAGCATTTGTGGAAGATGGCCTTTTTTGTGTTGTTTTATTTTATATACGGATATAGGCACGGGTGGGGTAATATCGCCCACCCTCATGCTAATGCGTAACGCAGTTTCGAATTCCATTCGTAACCTATTTAGGGAAGTTCTCTCCTTGAAACCATGAGACACGTGTTTAAAATGAGAACGACTTTGCTCCCACATTAGACATTCGAAACAAACAGGATGCCTCTTCAACTTGTTATTCTCAATATGACTCTTAAATTATAATTATTCCAGGAAGCCTCAACGCTACAAAGATAATTATTCACAACGTCCTTAATATACTTTATTCATCGGACCTGAACTGAATACATTTATTCCCTTCCACGCTTCTATAAAAACACCTGTTCCATACTTATAATACCTCTTGAAAGAATTAAATTTTTACTTCCTCTTGAGTAAAAACAATTTGTTGAAAAGAAGGAAGCTTGATTCCACTTAATGCAGAGTACCCGGGTAAAAAAAAGGGTCTGTATTAAACATTTTTTTATGGAATTTTACAAGTTTTTATTCGTCAGGATATCGTCAATAACGCAAAGAATTAAAAAAAAATATATATATATAAAAAATTTCGGTGAAAATTCGATAAAACGCAATATTTAAGTAATTTTTGTAGTTTTATCTGTTTTGGGATGACAATGAAACTGGAGTAACTTGAATGGGCGCAGTGGTGCCGTGTACCCCCAGACACCACCACCAGAGGGCGCCAAAAAAAAGAAAAATGTATGTATTTTAAAGCGATGATTAAATATTCCGTTTTTATCAAGTCAACTAAAAGAAAATCTATAGTTTAATAAAGAATGAAAAATGAATGTAACTCAAAGCAGAAATAAAAAAGGAATAAGGCGATAAAGGGAATATTATGACCTAATGTTTTTATCGCACCGTGTTAGCTCCTTTGTTGGTTTTAGGACATTCCAAAACTGAGTAAACTGAAGAAACCAGGTCATTCATTGGCGCAGCACCATCGCCCCCTCCCTCACAAACACCACTACTTTTCCTTTCCGTCCCTCCTCAAACACAGCTGTTTCAAAACTACTCCACGAGGATTTTTTTTTTTTAGTGTCGCCTTCATATAGATCGGATTAATCATTTGGACTCACTTTATTAATGAGAGCAAATCATCTGCCTTATATTAAACTCTTTAATCTGTTAAAAAAAAAAAAAGGAATGAAACAATTTGAAAATATAGCGTGATAATAAAGGCTGTGGTAATGACAACAATAAACGTAGGTGTCTTACTTTATGACAGAGTTTCGTTGAGATAAGCTCCATAATTGAAGACAGTTGTCCGCTGGTGGCGGGTTCTTCAGCTCAGGACAACAACTACACTCAGAAAAAAAATTCCCTTTTTTTGAACGCTTAACCTCTGACTTTTTTTTTGCTTGGTAACGACATCAAAGAGAGCGGATAATGTTTGGGAAGTATATAAACATATTTCATAGTAAATATATATATATATATATATATATATATATATATATATATATATATATATATATATATATATAATGTATGATTCAGAATGCTTAAGATATTCTTTATGGGCGAAAATAAATTTCACTATCATTTAACGTAGGTAACCAAAGAAAAAAATATATGTTTACAAGAAAACTGTGGGTCGGGCAGTGTGAGGTAATGACATTTTATAAGCTTTAAGAATTAAATAATCAAATTATCCTTTAAAATTTTTATTTTCAATATTTTATTATGAGGAAATGTTTCTTCGCCGTAAAGCAGCGGGAAAAAATCATCCATATATGAGGTTAACAAAAAGTTCTAACAAGATAAGTTTTGAAATTATTCAAAGTTCGCAACGTTATTATAACACTAGGCTATACTTACAACAAACGTCATTCAGGAATTTAACGAAGTAGAGGAGGAAAACCCTTGATACACTTCTATGCATATAAAATCAAATCACATTTCAGTATCACATTCTTCTACTCATTGGTCAATGGTAAAAATATTGTACCCGAACAAAATAAATCAATTACAATTTTGCAAGCAGTTTCGTTGAAAACTACTAAATGGCCGCAAGAGTAGAAAATATGTTGAGGACTCTCCCACCAACGAAATATAAAAGTTGGTACAGGTTCTGTAATCGTGACGTCTCAAACTACGATTTCTACTATTAAAAAATTAAAATTATGAAACAATTCATTTTAATTATTTTACTTTATTAAAAAAACAAAAAAACATATGCAGCAATATTATATATAGGTTATCTTTCTAATTAGATTTGTTGGCAGGATAATATTTCAATATTATCTGAGAAATTGACACCGTTTGGAGAATCTTGGTACGTAATTTGTTTTTATTTAAATAATTTTCATTTTAATTTTTATTTCATATTAGTCTAATATATTATTCAACGAGAGTTTCTACAGACAGTTCTTTCTTATAAATTGAGAAAACCTTTCTGCCAAAAATATTACGAAAATTTGGAAGTAACGGGCAATATTTTTTCAGGTATATACATAATATTATTTGTAAACAATTTATTTAATAATATTAGTTTTATTTAAGATGGTAAAGAAAATTTATAATTTGTCAAATGGAAGATACAGAGAGAATTCTTAGGTTCCTACAAGATTATAATTTTAAACTTTAAATGCATTTAATTTTAAATATTTTGTGAGTATTGTTGTATCGTCAGCTTAAGTAGCAGTCAATGTTTCATTGTAAACGGGTATATCGTAAGAATATACAATGCATAGTAGAGGAGCCAGTATTGAACCCTGGGGTACTCCCGCCAATACTGGACGGATCGAGGAGTTCTGGACTGAGAAGAATCTACCGAAGAGGAAAGATTAAAGGATGAGACAGTACCTGAATGGTAGTATGGTCTTGAGTTTAAAGATAAGATTTTATAAAAGATCTTTATCAAGGATTTTATAATAACTTACACGGACATATCAACATACTAATTAGAGATATGGCTGCGGCCGACAAGCCCATGACTACGACGAGGAGACTAGAAAGGTGCAGGATGAGAGATCTGCTTTCTTGACTAACAAAGGTAAGAGATTGAAGCCAGACAAGAGGTACATTCCTCACATGTTATTGCTCACCGTATTGTTAGCTCATTTGCAGATTGTCGACGGATGTAAATTAATATTTTAAGAAAGAAAAAAAAATAGTTATGTCATTATTTTAATTTGGTAAATAACATTAAATATATTATAGACTTTAGTTTCAATTAATTTCATGAAATTCAAATATGTATAAACACTATTAAAGTTATAAATAAATACATTTTAAAAATATTATTAACGTTTATTTATGAAGTCTGTCTGTTACAAGTGGATTCAAGTGACGTTGCCTGGCCATTTAATAATCAAATGATTTTTGTTTTGTTTTTGAATTATTACATTGTTGCAGTGATCAAAAATAATAATTTTAGTTTTTTATCTTTTTCCAAGCTCCAATGGCAGCCATTTTTATTTTTCACACAACTTCTTGCGATTGTAGGGTTACACGTTAACTAATATTACTCAGAACTGGTGAAATATAGATTGATGGAACAAAAAACATTTAATTCAGGAACAAACAGCCTAAAGATTATATTCTATACACGTTTAATGAAATCCAAAATAGTCAAAATCCACCCAAAAATGTGACACTAACTTTACCAATTTTCTATTTTTGAAGGAATATTAACAGCAAGAAGGGATTCAATTTCAGGCTTAATATTTAAGAGGTGTGATGGCTACCTCTATATGAAATGTATGAACATTCAAAATGTTGACGCTTTTTATCTTTGTTATGACAACCTTAAAAAATCTGAAATTTTTACAGATAAACCCTCTATTGTGTGTTATACTGCTGTATAAATATAAAGGAAAACATTTTTGCAATGTTTACTAATTCTGCTTTATAAAGGGCTATAGAGACATCAAAGTACAGAAGCATAGCATAAATCTCATGCATTGCAATGATTTTTTAATTTTAAAAAGATTTTACTATACCTACAAAAATCAAAAAGTCACTTTGGTAATAGTAAATATCATCCAACTAAATGTGTCGGAGCCACATTCAAAAGGATCGGATAAATCAGACACTGGAAGCGGTCCCAATTGGTACAATCCTTGGCCAAAGTTTCGCCAAAAGTTGGCCGCTCTAAACGTCGATTGGACTAACTCCTGAAAGACAATGTTCGTGTCAAACTTCTCTCACCAAAGCTGTTCCACAGAAGTTATCCGGTATTTATCCGTTTCACTGGCATTAAGCTGTATCTCAATTTCGTAATCTTAATTAAAGCTAACTATTTGCAAAGAAGTGTTTTTTCTATTTTCTATTAATGTATGGATTTCCCCTTACTGAATCAAGTCAGATCATTCTGAATGATTCAGGAAAATAGATATTTAGGTCATTACCTGAATAAAATTAGCCTGAATACTGATTATTATTTATTATAAAATATTACAGCGACACAAGGGCCTATCGAGCTCAAAACCGAAGAGGGGAGGGGGTGGTAAATTTTCTAAATATAATTTCTTTCATACAGAGAGGCCTTGGCGCCATGCAATAATTTACAATGACATTCAAAAGAACACAATTTATATATTTTTTAAATCTTAAAACAATAATTTGCGAGGATAAGCGGTGAAATTTTAATTTTTTTCTACTTTGGCAAGAGACTATTACTACATACGATTATTTCTAACATACTAATTCTTAGTAGCGACTAACATACTGACTTATCAACTATTTTATCAACATATTTCTAAACTATGAGGTGGGATAAGCAGCAGCGGGTGGACAAAATAGGATATTGGAGGCAAGTAAACAGAAAAGATAACATGTACATAAAAAAAAAAGAAAGAAATAAACAATAAACTTTTTAAAAGCTAGAGATATGAGCCGAGGACGTGTGAAAGCAGAAGGGCCCTGGGTAAAATGCTATAAACTTTATAACTTTAAAAAGATAAATTGCCATCGGAAAGTAACCATGGAACGTGTTAGTTACAAAGACAGAGTATGTTGGAGGGCAATTCACTTTGTATTCTATCTTAGGCTGGTTCCACACTTATACGGTTCAGATCAAGTTTAGATCCGGTGCCGCATAAACATAAAACAGAATAGAAAAATAAACTTTATTCTGGGACTAGATCCCTTAAGAATAACAAGTATGTATAAGTAAAAAAGATAACAGAAAAAAATGTCTGGCCAAAGACTACATTAATAAAGGTCAATTAATATTTACAATAATCTCAATTAAACATATTAGTAAAAGAAAAAAAAAGAATATCCCTCTGGCAAAAAAAAAAAAAAAAATACAATTTTACTGACGACAAAAAAATGAAAAGAGAAAAAAAATAGAAAGAGAGAAAAACCGTATAAAATAAAAAATATAAAAATAACACGAGTAGAAAAATCCTGAGTTAAAACAACATTAAATACAAATTCTCACTACTAAACAGAATTTCATTCAACTATATAAAAATAATGAAATATTTAACAGAGTTAAAGCTTTGTATGATAATTGAAACAATTATTTACAACTAATCAAGATATTGATCTTGAATTAAAATTTCATGAATTGACAGAGTTTTTTGGGGAAATGAGGAGGTGTTGAAAAAGGTGGAATTTGAATGAGGATAGAGAAGAAGAATGTCGGATATTAGAAGGGAGGGAATACCAGAGGACAATGGAGCGGGCAAGAAAGGAAAGTTCGAATTATTTGGTTCTGTGGAAATGGATATAGAGGTCAGAAAGGCGCGATCTTGTTTTCTGTGAGCGGACCGAGAAGCTGTAGATGTAGGAAGGATGCTGGGAGTTGATGGATCGGTGTAGGAAAGATCCGAGGAAATATCGTCTACGGTTGGAGGGGAAGAGCCACTTTAACTCGCCGTAATGGTGTGATATATGAGACCGCCTCGAGGTAACGAAGACAAATCTTAAAAATCAGTTCATGATACGCTTCAGTCTGTCCTCGATTACAACCGTAACCCACCAAGCCATAGTAAAATCAAAGTAGGGGATAATGAGTGTGGATACAAGGAGCTTAATAGTTGTGCTAGAAGATGGCGAAAATGAAGGAATAATTTTAGGGTACTTATTGGTCGTCGGAAAATTTGGGCAATGTGAGGATCCCAAGAAAGGGTTTGGTCAATAGTAATCCCGAAGTTGTTGACACAGGAGCTGAATGTGATAGGGCGATCATTTAGGAATAAATTAGGGAAGGCGGCATTGGATCCAAGGAGGGAGTTGGAACCGATGAGAATGGCCTGAGTTTTCATAGCATTTAACCTTAATTTATTCGGGTTTGCCCAGGCACTGATCCTATCTAGGTCTTCTTGGATATTGGCAAACGAAACTAATAACTCAGAAGGAGGGAAGGATAAATAGATCTGGAAGTCATCGGCGTAAAGATGGTGGAAAAGTGGTATCCGACTATTTCACAGTTATATGGTTCATATCAGGTTTTCAGGCGGGAGAATCTATCATTTGTTATTCAGTATGGATAGAAGACTTGTAATTGTTGCTATGATGGTCCTCTGTAGAAGAATAAAAAGAGAAAGAGACATATATGAGGAAAACAATCCAACCAACTCAAATGCTAGCTGTAACTATCAGGGTAAGCCAATAAACTACGAAATTTTAATTTTTACATAACGATCTATAATTTTTTCAGGTTTAAGTTTCTAGAATAATTCAATTTATTTAAAAAAAAATTGACTGAGGAAAATGCTATAAGTGATAGAAAATTATTTTACTGTTAGATTATACACTTTAAATAGGTGAACGAGAAAAGTCAAATGATTCACCATCATCCGTAACTGAAAGAGAAGTTGAAAGAAAAACTATATTCTCGATGAATAATTTGTCAGTTGAAATCGCAATAAATACAAAAGTGATCTTGGCAAAGAACCTCAAGAGGGATAATAAAGGATTTAAGTGATACAGCAGCGTATCCAATAACGCGGATTTTCAAGATAAGCTAGACAGATTCAAAGAACTTCTCTTCTGCTGAATCCTATCCTACAAAGGATTCTTAATCTAATTGGCCATTACCTGCTATAGTACCAAAACCTTAATACCAAAATCCTTCAGGTCTGCCTGACTTGCAATATGCAAATACTGGTAGTAACAAGTGAGCAAGAGAAATTGACAATATCGGGTTTTTAAAAATACATCTGTTTCCAACTTTCCTACTTCGCCCAATCTTTATTAGCAATTAATATTGACTTTTTATTAAAAAATGATATAACAATTGCTAGAATACAAAGCCTTATTTATGTCTTTCAAATACCAGTGAATAACTAACCAGTCAACGTTTTGCCAATTCAGGCATCATCAGGACATACACAATAAAATTACTTATATGATGATCAAATACAGCACATCTCACATTAACATTCTAAAAAGACACATCAACCAGTTGTTCTTAATATAAAATTTCTTATTAATTAACTAAAATAATTCTTGTCAAAATAGTAGATTGAAATAGTTCCACCTTTTTAAAATTCTACTGTCACATTTTTTTTGCAGTCGATTCGAAGAATATATTTAAAAATAAAAAGTTATTTTACACATAGTATTATATTCCACAAAATTGTTATGGACAAATTAAGAAAGCATTATTTTTCATACAGCCTTTTTTTGGTTTATTATTTTCAATAATCGATATAATAATTTGGAATCGACCAAAGAAAAAATTTTTGTAACCCCTCTCAAAATTTGAGGTTTTACGTTTCAAGATACGTAGAATCCAAATATCAAATAAAAAAATCCGTCCGTCCGCCGTCTGCGGCTTTTGTCCGAAACTAGTGGACCGATTTTTTTGAGATTCTGTACCAATGCCACCCCAGAATGATCCTCGGAACTTGACATTACCAGCCGTCCGTTTATTTCAAAATGGCGGCCGATTAGAGATCTCATAACCCCATAACTCGGCCATTTATAAAGATAGAGGGGAAATGTAATGTGTTTTGGAATCAGCATAATAAGGCATTAAAATAAAATAAAATAATAATAAAAAAAACAAAACAAAATCTATTGGTGTTTTTAAATTGTTCATGTATTTGTGTATGTATTTGAACGAAAGCTGATGAAATTCCTTACAAATGGAAAAAAATCATTTAAATCGGACCAGTATTAGCTGAGATATAGCGTAATAAACTTCGTGGACTAATTTTCCGGCGCGGCTAGTCATCGTGGCCTTAGGCCTCCTGACTTATCTATTGCACTTTTGATTTCCTCGTATCTCTCCGCTTTATCCTTCCTTGGATTATTTCTGCACTTTCTTTAGCTTCCTTAGTATTTCCTTTTTTTTTTTTCCTACTGAAATGCATATCCAATATTTCCTATGTATCATTTTACCCTCTGATTACATGTCCTAACCATCACAGCCTACTTGCATTGAAACAGTTTTTCTTAACACCCCCAGTTCGACATTCTCACGGCGATCATATTGGGACAAGCTTCAAATTTCATTTCCTTCGGTGCCTACTGCTTAATTTCTTTAACTTGGACAGAATAGATATTTTTGAAATATTACTAAGTATAAATAATTAACCATTGTGTAATAATTTGCAGCGTTTTTAACTTTAGTCCTGAACAGAACATAACCTTTTGTTTAAAATCCTTTATATACATGAATGCATTATAAAAGCGGAATCGGTCTTGACTCATTTTTAGGAAATTGATATCCTTAGAAATTCTTGAGTGACAGGACCAACCTTTGTCTTTAGATTAACTTGCTCGCTAATACTTAAATTATTTAAAAAAAAAAATTAAAATATATGAACGTAATTTAGTAAAATAGAGTTTCAATGAATAAAATACATCTATAGTTGAGGTTTAAATGGATCTATATTTTATACAACATTTAAATCTTTTTTATATTCTCCATCTATTCAGTATAAAAGAAAATTCCTATAAAAAATTTTTTTTCATGATATTTTTCAATAAAAAAAAATACAGGATGACTTAACAATAGCTTTGCAGAGACTGCAAACTAGACCAGAGAAATTTGCTTTAGAGCTCCTGCAGTTTATTCTAAATTTATTCGTACTCATTATCTTTAAGTGGCTTAGACCGGGGTGGATTTAATCTATGGTGAGTCTCAGTATTCTACACCATCCACCAATTACCAGGTCTCCTACCTTCCAGCAAAAGGATAAAGAACAGAGGAGACATTACTTTGAACAAATAACAAAAAAAAAAGTAGCTAAGTTGACTAGGTTAATAATGAGTCGCAACTTTATTAAAACTGTATAAACAATGCGCTTTAGTATTTACACTAGGAAAACTATTTATGAAAACTGTGAAATTTATCTGTTTATTTTTTAAAATATGTTTCAACTTCTAGAAAAAATAAGGAACTCTAAAGAAGGATAACAAGTAGGTACTGTATTTACTAATCTACTTATATGTTTATCTTTGCTGTATCTTCTTTTCGTAGTTCTGAAGCTGAACATCTTATCCTCTATTTAATTTAATAATCATATTGAATAATCAATTTGACCGTATAACTTATTTTATTTTTGTCTGTTTATTTATTTTTATTCCCCTTTTAGTTATTTAACAGAGTTATTAATTTTTTAGTTATTGTTATTTCTCTTTTTGTTTATCTATTATTATTATTATATAGCTATAATCAGCTTAATATATTAATATTCACTAATTTCTTGTTAGTTGTTATTATTACTCTATCAGTTTCATTTTACAAATTTATTACTGTTTTAATTTTTTCTCACTGTCTTTTTAATTATTAATTTTAACGCATTCACTGTATATAGCATTGTTTTATTTTTATTTTTGTATTCTGTTTATTAAACCTTGAAGAAGATCTGCAAAGTGGGTCGAAACGTCGGTTACTACTAGTTTTTACTATTTGTGATTCACTTTTTTGACCGCCTCCCTGACCATCTCATTCCTTCATAATTTAATAATCATTCAAAATTTATCAATATTAATTAATATTGACATTATTTTTCTGATTTTTTATTAAATAATACGAAATAAAAATCAAATAAATTATATTAAGTCCACCAATTTGTCTCAAAACAAAATTGAGAAGCTTGGTCAACATTGGTTTAGCCGTTTTTCAATGAAAAGTAGACGGATATACATTGGTTTTTGGTCCTCCTCAATTTCGTTTTAATATGGCGGTAAGCAGGTTAATATTGCTTAAAACCTTCTTAATGCTCTATATAAGAAAAGTGACCAACAATGTGTAGCAGATAAACAAGGATTTGGAAGTATTTAAAAGTTTTAATTTTTAGTTAAAAAAAATGTTTTAATTACAATCAACGTAACATGCTTGTTTGCGTGGATGTATATATTAACTGAATGAGTCTTTCCTAGGCTAGTTATAAAAGAGAAACAAAAAAAAAAAGAGAAAGAAAAATGTACGAATCCAACGAATCCTTTGAAAGAAGAATCCAATACTTAATTAAAAGTCGAGTAAGGGGTTTGGGTTCATCGACTGGGTTAATATTAGCTGCTTGAGTTATTTAATTGATTGGCATAATTGTAGGACTTTTTAATTTAATACAAGTATATTCAAGTTAATTACTAATTTAAACTTTAACTTAAGGTGGTCACTGAAGATTGTTCCAAATTGAACAATATAATGATGGAGTGCCATTACTCTATCGTTCCATTTTTTTACCGACAGCTGGTGATTCATGCTTAAGTATATACGTTAGCACTTATTTTATTATAATTACAAATATTCCAATGGAAAAATTAAAATAGGTAACTCTTGAGAATTAATGGATTATAAAAAGTGCCTCTAAAATTGCAAGAAAATAAAATTATTTAATATTAACTCCCCTTCCTCCCCCCCCCCAAAAAAAGAAGGTAATTTGAAGCATATTAAAATTTAAAAATCACTAAAATGTTTATTTCCATTTAATAATTTTTTTTTAACACAATTAATAATATAACAATTAAATTATAATTAATTCATATAAATATTTTTCTGACATATTTTATACAATCAATGTCGTAAATTTTAACTGTAATATAATTGAATCCATAAAAATGACAACACTATATGTCCCAAATCAGCTTTTCGAGATGTTCGCAATCAATGGTTTGGTTACCCGCTGAATCACTATCCATGGGATTTAAAGATTAATGATTTTACTCTCAACTATTATTATTATAGCACAACCTAAAAACTGTGTAGTTCATCAGCCCAGCCACCTGATTTGCGCACTCGCGGTGGATTGGAGTGATTGGATTTTGGCGTGATGGAGTTTATGACCCTTGGAATTCCAGCCGCTTTGCATCAATCCGAAAAATCTACACAGGAATTCACTCTCACGGTCGTTCCACGTGCCATTTGCCGTGGTTGAAATGGAGTGGTCGGCAATGATCACGGTATGGTCATGGATGATACTTCCTCTATCAAAAGCGTTCTTCACAATAGGATGAGTGACTGAGTGTGTAATAGGAAAATACAATTAAATGATTTCACAAACTAGAAATGAATGATAAATATATTATTATTATTATTATTATTGGATGGGACTACGGTCTTTGTAGAACTCTGGCCTCCTTTACAATCTTCCGCCATTGCTCCCTGTCCATAGCCGCTCTACCTTCGGACGCCAAGGCCCTCCTCCATATCCTCCAGCCACAGCAATCTGGGTCGCCCTCTTCCTCGTCCTCCACCAGGGTGTCCCTCTAGAAGCTTCTTCGGAATACGCTGCTCTTCCATCCTCTGTACATGCCCCTAGTCATCTAATTCTACCCTTCTCAATGCAGGTGACAATATGAGCTCTGTATAGGTCACGTAACTACGGATTATATCTCTGTCTCCTCCGATTTCAGGAAGGAATTCAAGGGGCCAAAAATCCTTCTCAGCACATTCCACTCCCACACATTGAGTAAGCGTTCTGACTTCCTGGTGAGGATCCATGTCTCACACCCATATGTCACCACCGGCCTAATAATGCTGACATATACGGCATTCTTTAATTGCCAGGGTAATACCTTCGAGCTAAGTACTTTTTCGAGCGCCCAGCAACAACTACTTCCGACCATCATGAGTTTATTATTATTTCTGCCTGTGTTTCATTCTTTTCGTTGATGTTGGTCCCAAGATATTTAAACTCCTGTACCTGCTCGAAGAACTAGTCTCCAGTCCTAAGACCATTCCTTATCCCCCAACAACTCCGAGAGGTCCTCATATATTTAGTGTTGGTTTGATTAATGTTGAGTCCTGCGATTTTGGAGGCGTACAACATAATCACATTCTACAATATAATAAAATCAGATAAAGATAAATATATTTTTCATAGACGATATTTTAATTGCTATAATTGAATTCATAAGTAATATATTCTAGATAAATGTTAAATTTCCCACATTCGGTGTGGAATACAGGCATATATTTTATTGAAAAAGGATCGTCACCTGTGTTGTGAATTAACGACTTGAAGCAGGGCTATAGAACACCAAGAAGGTGGGAGACATCATTAATTAGTTGTTTAGTGCTAATGACCTGGGATAATTTCAACATTTACTGATAACTATCACCAAATTACTGCATAATGCGTCTTACATGTCGCCCGCTTTGTAAATATATGGTTATGGCCAACCATGAGTAATAGCAATGTTTATCTAACCCAAATCCTGGTTTCATAACCAGACAAAATAGTAAAACTAGAAAACTAAGTTTTCATACTTATCGTTCCTGAACTTTATTTTTTTTTTAGAGAAAGAAAAGTTGTTTTTATTGTCAAATAAAACAATTTCTTATACGACATAACTAATAAAAATAAATATTAGTGCTGTATGTAACCACTCATACCGTTATTTAAAGACTTAAGAAAAACTATAATATTTCTATGAGCAATAATTTCATTATTATCTTTATTTTATATATTTAAATCTTTAATGATGAAACATTTTGGTTCAGACAGAATATTTGTATATATTTTTTTTTCTGAAATATAGGACAGGACAAAAATAACTGAAACATTTTTAAGGACTCTAATAAACATACCGATGTTTCTAAAAAAACAAAAACACTGGTTTGATATTCAAAAGTAGATTGGAAAACTTTTTTTCGTGGGTTTTAAAATTACATCTTACGAATAATATCGAGCGTTTATCAACAACACATTGCCGCAGACGTTCCCGGAAATTTTTCCCCACATGGAGTCATTTCTGGTAGAATTTTTCTAGCCTAATCTTCATCTTTAAATGTGCCGGCCACAAGAAGTCACCTCTCATAGAAATCAATCTGTCAGGGAATACCATATGACTTCAAGCAGACGTGGAATGTAAGAGCGTGTATCATCTTGTAGAAACAACACATCCTCTGCGTCGAATTCGAGCGACTTAGGGCTTAGGTCAGGCTTCAAAATGTGCATGTAACGGTTGAAGTTCACAGAAACCGTTAAGCCCACCTCCTGAAAAAAATAGGGGAAACCAAATCCGCCAAACAAGTTTTATTTCTAGAGACATTGGTTTGTTTTTTACAGCCAGTACAAAATGTGTCAGTTATTTCAAACCGCTCTGTATTTCATGGTTTTGATTACCCTATTTAACTTCCATGGAATTTTGAACTATAATTTTAGAAAAAAAAAGAAACGATCTTTTTTTCGACCAAACCAAAAAAGCTGTAGAAAAACGTGTTTGCTTAAATTCATTTTTAAAAAATATCACAAATATATTAGAACCATATTTCATAGATTTTTTTTTAATCTACACTTTTCAACGTTCAATCTTATCCTAAAAACCTATCTGAGCTTGAAAGAATACAAATTATGACATATTGCTATTTTTTATTATTATATTTATGGTACAATCCCATAGTTCCGAGATCAAGATATTTATTCATATTCTAGTTAACGCTTTGTCTTAGCTACAATTGCCTATCATTTAATTCGGAGGTAACTTTTAGGCTCTCAAATACCTGACGATGATGACAACTTACAAAGAAGTATTCTGAAGTTCGCATCCTCTACCTGGAGCAGAAATCTAACAAAAAACAGAAGAGCAGCGCTATAGACAGAAGGGCTCTGCTTAACTATTGGAAACCAAGGCCTCTCGACCTCTTCTATATAACAAAACCCATAGGTGCGTCAGACCGGGTCCGTCGTATAGCTATCAGCTGATCCCTCACAACCATCCAGTATTGCCAGGTACGTGTCTATTCCTAGGCTATATGAATTTTTTTTTACGAATATCTGATAGTGAAAATAGAGAACATCTTTAGACAACTTTAATGAGGGGCCATAATAAATATTATACTTTGTATTTTTTCCAGTGAATACAATCGACCTTAGGAGAGTAGCCCATGGTTTTGTAAGAGATGCTCAGATGTACAAACTATAAGAGAGTAGGCTCGACTGTGTCCGATGGAACCTTAAAAGTCCCGGACTACTGGGTGTTGCAGGGCCTTACGGGGTAGGAGGGTTTTCAGGCGGAACTGCATAACTTTGAAAAAGACGTCAACTCCCTATTATACGCCGACTATTATATGTTGACCACCAATTAATTATATGTCCGGAAATTTCTGTAGTGACCTATACTGCATTTGAGGCACCAAAGAACATTCTCTGGAGGAATATAGGCATCTACGTCCTCACTGAAAGAGACTTTCTCCTCCTCAAGAAAGCATTCGTGAGCGGATGGAAGATGGCTGTGGGGCCAGAATAATTCAAACTCGGTGTCCTTGGAAGAAAGAGAGAGTCAGTCCACGAATGAATCCTTAGACAGAAGTGAAGGCTTTCTTCCTGGACTAGAGGTATAAAGACTAAATTTGATTAATTTGTTAATGTTTATTGGCAGAGGTAGGATAATGGCTGTGTAATTTCAAAAAATAACTTTAGGGATAATGACTTATAAAAATCCGACACGACGTCAAAATCTACTTAAATTTTTGTATTGATGAAGCCCCTGGAAGATTGGACTGTAAAGGGCTTTACAACAAAGCAGGGGATAGTAAACGAGATATTAAGGACACTCATTAAACAATGATGGAGGGCTCGGCTGAGCCTGATGGATAATTATGGAATATGGGACAATAATGAGCCGGGATATAAAAGGCTGTCCTAACTGCCTCGCAGGACCTTACCCTCCTTCCCATCCTCTATCCTGTAATTTGCTGGTTTTATATTCACTACGCTATCTCCCGCTCATATTTGTATTAAGGGATGCTGTGTCTCATTAGAGCGGATTAGATCGAGCATTTAGCAATATCCCTTTGCTTTAATAACCGCATCCTGTTTAATTATCTGGTCTCAAACAAGTTAACCATGGTTTCAATGCACAAGAGCAAATATGACTGACAATATTAGCTGATATTGCAGGCCTACAATCCCAGACCGGTATAGCTTCAATAACTTCCATAAATACCTTGCATATTTTTAAATTGAAAAAAAAAAATCTTATTATACTCCCTATCATGTAAAATGAATACACCTAATTGGCAATACACAACGGAATGAAAAAACATACTTTATATAAATACACAGAATTAATGCAAAGGAAAAGAGAAAAAATATACATACAAAATTTAAATTATTTATTTAGTCAACGTTTCGGGTATCTGTCCACATATTTATACCAGTCTAATAAATTTCCAATTGATTTAGACATTTATAATTTTCTTTCAACACATTTTCAAAAGCATGGGTAATTATAAATTATAATAATAGATTTCTGTGGGACAGAAATAACTGAAACAGTTTGAAGGACTGTAAAATACAAATATCAAGAAAAAAAACCCATTTGTTTTGAATTTTAATTTTGACTCCCTAACTCAAGGTAGTATCCTTAGCCCCATCCTTTACACGGTGTATACAGCTGATATCCCAACCCATCCTAGCACCATCCTCACTACTTACGCTGATGACAAATGTGTGTTATCTGTGAACAATGACCCATTTGCCGCATCACAAACCCTGCAGTCACATATCACAGCCATTGAAGAATGGTGTCAAAACTGGAGAATTAAAATAAATCCCAACAAATCCCATCAAATCACCTTTACCCTACGTCGTAAACCCACTACATCCTGTCCTACAGTATCCTTTAATAATATACCATTTATCCCTGTCGAACAGATCCGCTACCTAGGACTCCATCTTGATAAACGCCTTACATGGAATCCTCACACAAGACTGAAACGACAAGAAACTGCTCGTAGATTCCGATTACTACAACACTTACTTGACAAACGCTCCAAATTACCGATTTTCTACAAAAAGCTCATTTACATCACCATTATCAGGCCTATTTGGACATACGGGATAGAGCTTTGGGGCACCACTAAACCATCAAATTCCTCCCGCATCCAATCCTTGCAATCCAAATTCCTTCGAAAAATCCTTAATGCTCCTTATTTTTTCACAAATAAAATTATCCACAAAGATCTCAATATCCATTTGTTGCAGATTTAGCCCGAAATAGATATACCTCCTTTAATTCCAAACTCCTTGCCCATACCAACCCTCTTGTTCGTAGCCTTTCATCCCAATGTATTCCTGATAATCCTCTGAGGCGTCTGAAAAGAAGATGGCCACGGGACCTTCTAACTTAAAATAGACATTGAAGTGCTACCAATGGGTGGTTCCTTCACAAGTAATTCTCATGTCTTGTACTTCAAATTCACATTTACTTGTTGTATTATGTAATACAGTTGTAAATTTCAATAAATAAATAAAAAAAAAAAATTTTTACTTCCGCGAAATGGATATTAAAACTCCAACTTTTGCTTGGTATGGGTGGCGTCCTCTAGCGAGCCGTCAGGGTTTGTTAAAAAGGACCAATAGGTCCATATGCTAAGCTAGTTCTCCGCCCCATACCATGGAGACCAGTACCATGTACTATATTATGTTCAGGACGTGCTTCATCAGCTTCTTGTTAATCCTTGAGCACCGGAGAATTAGTATACACAGTTTAATATGCTATATCTCTGCTTAGTACGGCTCCGATTTCGATGATTTTATTTTGTTTCTTTTTTTAAGGAATTTTCTGTCGATTAATTGTATCGAAAACCGTTATCTAAATCGTATCTAAAATGGCTTATTCATATCTTTATAAATGACTGCGTTATGGGTTTAAAAAATCTCTAATCGGCCTTCATTTTGAAACGAAATGACGGATGGTAATATCGAGTTCCGAGGATCAACCTGAATTGACCAATGATTTTTTTTGCCAGATCTAAAAGAAAATCGATCCAATAGTCTCGGAAAGAAGCCATGGACGGCGGATTTTTTTTTCTATACTTGGATTTTCCGTTCTTGATATGTAAAACCTCAAATTTTGATGGGAGGTTAAAAAAAAATTTCTTGGTCTTTACAAATTTCTTTGAATTTTACAAGGGTTCATTATTGAAAATAATACACCGAAAGGAAAATAAATATCATTACTTGAAATCTGTTTTTATTTGACAACATGTGGACAATTTTTAGCATATAAAAGTCTAAATTCCCATTATGGCAGATACTTCTCATGTAGGCAAGGTGCTGAGGGTTCCAGCCAGATCCCTCTTTTATTATATATCCCCACCCCTTTAAAATAGAGAAAGAGTCGCCAATGTATGGGCTAACTATGATGATGATTTATTTTAAGCTGATTTAAAAAAATAAAATATATTTCCTAAATTAAAATTTTTAAAGACACCGACGAATTCCGCCTGAAATGTTTAATGATTATAATTCTGGAAATATTTTGGGCTTTAGATGAGCAGTAGTCTACTGATGTAGGATTGGTGTTCTGAAGCTCTCAAAATTACGAACATCTGATAGTGAAAATAAAAAACATCTCAAGACAATTTTAATGTGGGTGCCATAATAAATATATTAAGGATAAATAATTAAATATTATACTTTGTATTTATTCCAGTGATTACAATCTTTTTTTCACACCTGGAACGCTTCGCTTTAATGAATCCTGTATTTAATGAAAAGAGTTGGTACTTACTATAAAAGATAAATCGGCCTTATCTTAATTAGAACTACAAAACTACTCCTAAAAGGAAGGATTAAACTGAAAACGAAACGGTTATACGTTGCAATATGATATAATTTCTTAATTGCCGAGAGCACACACACATTCGAACATAGAACAAGAAAACGAGCCATAGGAATGAGATAAGCGGTTCGCGATGGAGCAATAAAAAGGCGAACTAATGCCGAATGACAATGAGATCTAAACTGGGCCACAACCCTTTGTGTTCTCAGTTCGCTATCTGGAACAAAGCCAGTTTCCAGTCGCCCCCCTCCCTTTTATCTTCTATTTTTCTTTACTCGCCTTGTTTATTATATTTTTTATTTTTATCACTAATTTCAGGTGAGCATTTTTTTGTCTGAATCAACTAAGGACGAATGGAGTTCATCCGTCTCTTTTTTTGCTTGACTCTAGATGAAACAAAATTAACAAAGAGCTGTCTTTAAATAACTATAACAAAATTTAATACGTAATTACTTTTACTTACCTATAAATGAAATATACTGTAAGAAAAAGGGTGTTGCGATTGTGAACAATTTCGAATATGATTTTACAACAGAAATACACGTTTTAAGACAACCTCACCGAATTTTAGTAAGTTTTTTTTTCAATTCGTGCAAAATTTATTAGCTTGTTTATTTGAAAACGGCTGAAAGAAACTAAATCTTTTTTGCTGATTCAATAATTTTACTATAATAAAATATCCAATAACTATTTTTTATGACAAAATTTAATTGATTAACTGGATTTTTATTTCGCAAACCATAACTTTAAAAAAAAAAAAAAAAAGACTTATATAGCCACGGCAAATCATCTATTTATTATGGATACAACAAAAAAGTTTCAATTTCTCTTAGTTTACATACCTTAAAAAGAAAAATAAAGTTGATCCAAAGTGATGTGATTTGCCACGTAACAAGTAGGGGAACTCGACTACCTTGGATTACCGAGTAGAGGGGATGCATGGCTAATGTAATGGACAATGGTTTATTTTTAAAGAAACCTGGCCAAAACTCATTAAATATATTTCATTGTTTTAGCAATGGGTTATATTCATCCCAATTTAGTCATATTTAATCCCAAAACCTTGGGTGGTCTTGGTTCGCTTTTATAGGATTGTTAGATGTAAGGAAAAATAACAAGTTGTTACTTGGACCAACGTGTAAACTGCACTAGCTCATTTTAGTTGAAGTTTAAGCTATGAATACAGTACAATGCAGTTTATTGAACTACAGGATGTTTCTGTGATTTTTCTAGCTGTAATGGTCTAAGTATTATATAATATAATATACGATTTAATTTAAAAAGTACAATAGTCATTCCGCCGTGCTCTTATTAAATAATTAAAAACATTTTCGAAGTTGAATGAAATATTTTAAAATTATATATTCTTGAGTTCTTTTTTATTAAGTTGTATTTATGCTATGAGTACACTAGAATTCACTTTTAATGTTAGATATATTTAATTTTATTATTAACCCAAAATAAATTTATTTCAATCTGTTCTCTGACTTTTTTTCAAAATAATATTGTAATTTTAAAATGGTAAGATTATGGTTGACCGTGGAAAAGTATGAAGGAGAATTTTGGTTGGGGGTGCGGTCAATAAATGAACACACAAATAAGAAAAAAGAAACTTACTACAAGTTTTTTTTTATTTGTGTCTTCATTTATTGACCGCACCCCCAACCAAGATTCTCCTTCATTCTTTGTAATTTTAAAGTTTGCTTACACTTATTAAAACATTATTTGCATATTTTTTATTTTTTTGTTTTCATAAAACAACCCTTGACGATATTAATTAGCCTAATGGCCGAGTAAATATTTTTGTCACTGAGCGAACATTAGGAAAATTGATCCCACCTCATATATGCTAACATATTTTTTTTTTAAGCGAATGTTAATTTTTTTCATTCTCATCATAAGACTCTAAAAGTGTTTTTTTTTTTAAGTTTTAGCATAAGTAGTTCTGCCCTATAAAGGGTTAAGGTCCATTGTGCCCAAATATATAAGTCAAAAAGTTGTATGAAACTGAAATTACGTATTTAAGGTGGGCATATGACAGCAACTTTCTCACCAAAATAGACTAACCGGAAGTGCCACTTTATATATTTGATTTTACTCTTTATTACCCTTTTTGGAAAACAGCTCTAACGATTTTAATTAAACTTGTTATGACAATGTAAAATTAAATTATCTCGAATATCAGCTACGTCTTATCCTCATTGAAATAGTCTGACAGTGCTTAAGTGCTGAATTTTTAAAATGACTTCCCCTAAAGTTTATTATTGGCCTTTAATTTTGTTATTAAAAATAATTAACTGTCTCTGATTGTTAGTAGTAATAACATTTTATAAATATAAACCATAAACGAATTCGATAATCAACTAAAGGAGAAAACGAGGTTGAAAACGAATTTCCGAAAATAAGAGTATCTAGTAATATAAATCTATAATACAGATTAAAAAGCTAAGGATTTTAGAAAAAACAATATCTAACGTATAAAGCCGTAGAAGGGTCAATATTTTTGAAATAAACCAATTTAGTTTGAAAAGGTTGCTGACGAAATGCATTTATTTTTTTATCTAAATTTGCACTATATTCAGAGAGTTAAAATCAGATATTCATTAATTTTTTTAGAGGCCAGCCATTCAATTTTTAGGAGCGTCAGCCAATTTTGTATTTTACAGTGGTTTGCGTTAAACTCTGTAGTTCCTAGGTTATTAAAGAGATTTGGTTCAAACAAAAAACATGCTAAAGAGCATAAAATGTACAATATTATCTGTCCAGTACATAGCCCTATAATAAATTGTAAATAAACAAAAAAATAGAATAGTTAACGTTTTCAAAATAAAAATAGTCTCTTTTAAAATTAAAAATGTTAAAGATAAAACTAAGACTAGCCTTCAATTTTTTTTTCTGGATTTAGTGTTTATAGTATATTACTTTCCTAAAAAATTTCAGGCTTGAGATTTACATCCTTTGTTCTTAATGAGATTTCAAATATCGCGATTTTTCTAAAATTATGTATATTCAATCTGACACATCTTAGAAGGGATAAACTTTAAAAATACAAAATTTTCACATAACATTCTTTTATTGTCTTGTAATAACTAGTTGAAATTTCATTACTGAGATCTAATTAATTTCTCAGTTAGAAATGTTTAAATTTAGCTAACATTTTATGAAGCGCAATTAAGTTTAAGAAAAAATGAAGACAATATTTACTGCAAGAGCTTACCTATGTGTTATAAGTGACAACTTGGAGCACAACATTGCTCCTGTACATACTTTTCAAATACTCCGTTGAAGAAGTGAAGAAACTTTCATCATAGTAAAAAAAAAAAAAACTATTTTAGTGATGTGGCCCCCACCAATTTTAGAAACAATATCAAAGAAGGGATACACTTTAAAAAAAAATTCGAAAACATTTGGCTCACACACTATTTCTTTATAAGGTTTACTATTTTGTTTAGCTGCAGCTTGATGATATTTTGAAAATTGTTCTCAGCATTATAAATCGATAAAATCTTTTTTGAACGCAACAAAGAATAATTATTTTATTTTATTTTTATTTTTGGATCGAAAATCAACTGAAAAATACATCAAACAATAACAGAACTAATCAAATTTAATTCATTAATCATTGGCTCTTTAAATCTTAATGAAAGCCTGCTGGAATTGAGGAATTTAAGTTAATTTAAATGTTATATGAATATAAAACAATAATAAAAAGATAAATAAAATCATATATTCAAAATCAACACACAGAGGGAGATTTTCCGTTTAGGAGGGTAAAAGTCAGGTAGGCACTTGAGGGATGCTGCTTTATCCCACGGGACCGGTCTGACCCAGAATAAATAAAGCTAACATTGCCTGCGATTTATTGGGCAGATTTTTTAGCCAGGCCTTGTTGGACAGAGCACAAGCAAGTATTTCTTGGTTACTAAAATATGTTTTTCATTGCTTGTTATAATGGTTATTTTATGGATTCCTTTTATTTGTTTGTTTTTAATTCATTCCCTTCCATGAATGAAAATACAGTTACCCATTATACAGCTTCCATACCATTCCGTATAATTAGTTTATATATATATTTTTTTAAACAACTAATAAAGATAAGAATTGTATTTATATTGAGTGATTTACAAATAATAATATAAGAAAATACAAATCTGGAATAAATTACGTGAATAAAATTAATACGTACAATGAAAATATTTTAATGTTTCTACTAGTTACCCCGTTTCAAAATATAATGATGTAATGTCTCAATTTTTTCTTTTAGGTCAAAAATAACAAAGCGGTTTTATTGAACTGCGATTTATTTACAAATAAATGAAAAATTTGTCTTAATTCTGGGACATTTAGTCTCCTAAGAATTACAAAAATGCACAGCTTAAGCTGCATTAATTTGGCTACTTTATTTACAATTAGTTAAATTATAAACTAAATGACAACAAATATTTAATTATATAAATAAAATAAAGATAGATACATACATACACATTTGTAAATATCTACATAGACATCATTATTTTATATTTGCGCGGAAGATTGATCATTGAGGAGGAGAATTAAATGGGATTTCAAATAAGGTTAGGGAAGAAGTATGACGAATAGAAATGGGTAAGGAATTCCAGAAAGAAGCAGCACGAATGATAAAGGATTTTTCAAAGGAAGCAGTTCCATGAGAAGGGATATAGAAATTAGTAGGTTGAGATCTTGTATTTAAGAGATGGGTGCAAAAGAACGCATGGTTCTTGAGGTTTGGATTAAGAAGGCACCGAGAAGGTATTGACGTCGGAAATTAGGATAAAGCCATCTTTGTTTGGAATACCAATATGAGACGTGAAAGCTTCTGTGAGCACCGAATATGAATCTTATGAAGCAATTCATTAATTTTTTCAGCCTCATCTCTTGCTCATCAGATAGCCCTCTCCATACACTAAACAAACGTAATCAAATCGGGAGAGAATGAGGGTAAATAATAAACACAATATAATAAACAATAAACGATTGTACATAAAATATTAAGACTAAACTTTCAATCAAGAAAAACAATAGAAAACACTATTCGTAGTTCCGTAGTTCGTCAACTTCTTTTCTTGGCTCTCATCACTGTTTCAGTTTCAACCAGAGCTCGAAACAGTTATTGAACTTTTTCAAAAAGTGTCAGTTGAACTGTTTTACAATAACTTTTAAAATTTAAGTATTAACATAAAAGTTTAACACAATAGAACCTTCTGATATAAAGTTCCTTATGAACTAATATCATTAAAAGTTTTTGATAAAAGTTCTTTTAATATAAGTTCTTGCCAAAAACTGTTTTTATAAAAGTTTTATTAATAAAAGTTCTAACTAGATCATTTTAAATATAAGTTCTAAAATATAAGTTTTAAAATACTTATGGAGCAAAGCTTGAGAGAGAACTTCTGGGAGTGGAAAGAAACTTCCAGAGACTGTAGAATTGTTGGAAAAAATAAAAAGTTCGGTCAACAAAAAATAGATAATAAACAAAATTCGAAATAAAACAACAATAGAAAAACAATTACCTTTTTATGTAACATTATATTTTTTATTTCAATAGAATAATTGCTTTAATTTTAATTAAATTACTTACATATTGCTTATTTAAAGAAATAACATTTTAAGATAAGAAAACCTTTCAAGACCCAATTCCATAACTATTTTCCACATGTAATTAGGACATTTAATAATGAAAACTTTTATTATAATGTCACTAAAAAGCTCTAATGAAAACTTTTTTAATACAGAATTTCATTATAAAAGTTCTTAAAGAATATTTATTATAAAAGTTCTCATGATAAAGTTTACAAAGAACTTTTACTATATAAGTTCTGATCAAAATGTTCTCGTAAGAACTTATAATAAAACTTTTAGCATAAAAGTTCTTGCATAAACTATTTCAAAAAATTTCATTAGGGATTGATAAATTATTTACCACTTCCATAATTTTGTTTTTATTTAAAACTAGTTTCGAATGTTAAACATTCATCTTCAATTCAAGGTTTAAATGGATTATATCAAACCATTTAAACCTTGAACTGAAGATGAATGTATAATATTCGAATCTAGTTTTCAACAAAAACAAAATTATAGAAGTGGCAAATAGTTTATCAAACCCTAATTAGATTGATCCTTCTTTACCATCATGCGGTTGTCAACTCAGAAAAAGTTTATTTTAGAATAAGAACTTTTTCAAAATAAAAGTTCACAGTTATTTTGAAGCCCTGGTTTCACCCCGAAGACTGGACTGCTTTGCTCAACTAGCTCAGACCCTCTCTACACTGAACTGTCTATCTAATAGTTTCTGTTTATATTAGGTTATGGAACCCTCTCGAACTATACGAGCTAGAACGTTCTTGAATAATCTATCACGGTCAACTATACCATTATGACAGTCGTGTTCTCGACTCGAGAAATAACCACGTCATTATGTTAAGGTTAATTTAGAAATAAATTGATCAATGAGAGAAAAAACTCAATAAAAGAGACAAGTATGACACGGATATAAATCTGAAATTTAACATAAATACTAGAGTCTCTCAAATAGTAGTAAATAACTAACCAGTCAACGTTTCGCCAATTCGAGCATCTCATAAACAAAGGATAGCATTAATGCAAACTACAGATAGCACATGTCACTTTAATAGCCTGAAAAAGATAACTCCAAGTAAGTTGAACATATTTTACAGATAAAACAACATACATTTTAGATAAATCTAAGTACATGGCCTATTAAAATTAATTTATGAGCTAGAATATAATTATAAGATTCCAAACCCAAAGCCTTGATTCTCTAAAATACCGGTAAAGATCAAAACAGCCATATTTTCGCTAATTCAAGGATAATCAGGACAGAATAACGTCGGCTAAGTAGGCCATCATATCTTCCTCACCATTTTTATTGGATCCATAAGGAACAACAAATGTAATGTTCTTTATCTTGACATGTTTTTAAACCAAAATAAAATTGATATGGGGCCGACGAGTTACCAACCTACACAATCCCTGAAAATTCAATCAAAATCAGATTAACAGTAGGTGTTCTGCTCGCCACGTGGAGTTGAAAACAGTCATACGGGCAGACACGAAACGGAATTAGTTACTTGATGTATAACAAGTAACAGGAATGGAAATTCTAGATTCTGAGGACAAAATTAATTTTCACTTCCTCAATCACTACCTTCTGTAGCGAGGAAGCAAAATACGAAATCACATGAAAGCAGACAAAGTACAACATATGTTACATCAACAGCCCAAAGACGACACATCAACTGGAGATAATACACCAGTCCAAGACATCTGAACACATACTGAAGGATACAAAAGGTAACATCTAAAAAAGACACAACAACCACATACAGTACATCACTACAAGACATCTGGTGAAAAACTGAAAGAAATTTTAATAAAAGTGTATACATTTAAAACGAGAATATATTCAATGAAACATACTGTTAATAAATCTAACAATATATAAATGTAATAATAAAACAAAAATATATCAAATAGTAATATTATAAAATGTCAGGTAAATGCATGTAAATTACATCGATATCTCAACCTGGAATATCTCATAAATCGATATCTCATACATCCATATCTCATACAGCTGGAAGAGTATTATTTTAAAACACATGAGAGGAAGGTTACACTTGTAAACTAATTCATATTGTTATATGTATGTGGTGAACAAACATTGTAATTTTATTTATTCTTTTAAGGTAATATAATTTGAGTTTGTTGTGATACTGTACCTTACTTATTCATGTAATTCTTTTGACATTAAATGTATTCTTTTCAGACTAAATATTATCTTGCGTGTTCACAAATTTACTATTATACTTTATTCCTTTTAGTTTTTTATTTATACTATAGTCCTAGGTGTATGATGGATAAACGTTGTAACAAAATAATAATAGACGTGGTGAAGTAAATACTGCCCACTACATTTAATTCATAAATAATTCTTCACATTAATATCAGAAAATTGAATAATATAATATTGGGTAAGTGTGCACTAGATTTTACAAAGTTCAACTTTAAAATCATTATTTTTGAAGATATGTTTTTCTTCTGTTTTAAGAATGTTTCTTAGGCGAAATGTTTAAATATTACATACGAACCCATGTTTCAATAATGTCCATTTCTATGAGATTGATAATTCAGTTTAATAGTACCTACTTGCCCATGCGTTAATGGGTAAGAGCGTACGACGTATCTGGAAGACTCATTATTCAAAAAGGAACGGTTTTGGGACAAGTGAAATATAGTTCGGTTTCCGAAGGATTATTATAAGAAAATAGTCACCGAAAAAAGTTAAAGCTTGTATGAGATTCATGATAGTAAGGGTAAGCGTACATCACGCACATTAGTCTCACAACAGAGGTCTGAACTTGCCCATGCTATCATGTCTCGCTGGATGACTGCGGACAAGAGCTACTAAAAATAGAAGGAAAAAAAAATGCCTACTGGTGGATATATACCGATACAGTTGTAATGCAAAAGCTGAAAGGCACAACTGTATCAACAGGTTGGAACTAATATCTTTAAAACTCGTAATATTTCATCACAGCGAAATTTTTTAGACTTCATGCTCCGTAAGTGCAGTTCTTACCAGTTGAGGGTATGGATTTAACGAGACAATTGCGCACTTACTCCACATTACTAATTTATTAGCTGTAATAAGTTGTGGCCTAAAAAGTAAGATCGCATGAATACAGACAAGAGAAAGTACATCTCACATCAGTAGCCTAAACAAGATTAACCTAATAGGATTAGTACATCACCCCAAAACAGTTTAACGTATGTCGTATATATAACCTACAAGTTCGACATAGATGTTATATTGAATGTTTTTTATGTAATATACATGAATGTTAACATATAATATAACATATCTGTTGGATTGTCTTGGAGCCATGTACTATCTTAATTTGTTTCACCTGTTTTTAGGCTGTTGATGTGAGATTTGGTTTTAAATTTTGATTTTTATTTTGATAAAATATATTTATAAAATATCCAAGGCTTATAAATAAAAGGCAAGATATTATAGGTCGCAGAAGAATTTTTTTTTTCTCGATTACATTCTAAGAGGTTGGGGGAGTTGTGAACACCGTTAGTAGCCTTTTTCCACTCTCGCTCAGAAATGGCCTTTCATTTTCCAGTAGTGCCCCGGTTAATAATATACAATACAGGACTTTAAATTATTCAGATAATCTGCTTTATAAAAAATTACTTCATTCTTTATACTTCAATGGCCAGCTCTAGAACGGTGGGACATAAACGTAAATAAAAACTTTATATTTCCTCTCGAATGTCTTCTACTACGGAAAACTTTTTCAGAACGAGAAAAAAAAATCAAGTCAAGCTTAAGTTGGTTCATAATTGAGGCTGGAATAAAAAAAATAACAGGGAGGGGCGGAGCCATATATCCCAATCATAACTTATTACAAAAAATAACAAACAAAATTGAGAATATAGTTTTAGTTTACATATGAACAGTATCATGAAAGAGAAGTACGCTTTGAAAATATCATAAATACATTTAATTTAAAACAATTACATGTTTCGAATACTATAGGGTGTTTAAAATTTAAATTTTAGGTATGGTAAAATTTTAAGATGCTTTTGGTGTGATTTTTAAACGCTCATAGCTCCACGTCTACAAATGCTAGAAAACAAATACTGGTATCATTGGTATGTCCTAATGATGAACCTGATGATGAAACGTTATCTGGTTGGGTGTTTAACGCATTTTCGAGATTCGAGGCTGTGTTCGAAAATTTTCAATTATGACATTTCTTCTCGAACTAATATACGTCAATAGAAAATTTTCAAGCATCGTATTGTGGCACTCTTCTTCCAAACGATATTAATAAAAAATAAAAACTTTATTCTGGGATGAAGTCCCTATAGAATGACAATTATGTATAAAATAATATATATTATATCTGGCCGAAAGATCTATTAGATAAGAAATAAAAAACACATCAAATATATACATAGTTATAAAAAAATATACATAAGAACAAATGAAGGTGGTATAAATTCTATACTAAGATAAAATATATAAACATAATATTTAAATAATAAAAATAAATATGCGAACATATTCTATATGAAGATGAAACGGATAGGTAAGAAAGATAAATCATCTAATAAGCAAAAAAAAAAAAAAAAAGAAAAGAAAAATACAATTATTTCTATGGTTCCTCTAAGAGAGAGAGAAAAAAATTCAACTGTTATATAAACATGTTTTTAAATGAGTACATTATAGTTTTGATAAGAAGAACTCGTAGAATGAAAAAATAAAGTAACAAAAAAGAAAGAACTCTTCTAGTATACATAGAGAATAAAACTATGTGTTTAAAAAGTAAAATGAAATATATGTTCATATTAACAAAAAAAGTTACTTCATCCTTATAATACTTATTTCATAATATACCATTAGACAGCGCCTGACTGGATTGTGAAGAGGGACTGGAATTGAAAGGTTTTAAATGTGCATAAGGAGGGGGGATGCCGAATTTTAAGAGGGAGGAAATTCCAGTGGTGGAACGGGCAATAAAGAGCTGTTGAAATAAGGCAGACCTGTGAAAAAGGGTATATAGGTCAGAAGGTCGAGATTTGTTAGTAGGGGAGTGGACAGATGACCACAATTGGAGGCATAGGAAGAGCGATGGTTGTTGATTATTTGGTAAAGGAATGTGCCAAGGAAATATTACTGTACTTAATATATTACTATACTTATTAATTAATATATTACTATACTATAAATATTAATATATTACTCTACTTATTTCAATTTAATATTGTCAACCTAAGCTTTCTGATATCATATCCCATTGGTATCATGCAACTCGATTGCAATCAGTCTGTCAAAGAAGACGTTGTGATGAATTGGAAGACTCAAGCCCGTCCACTATATTGATTGACCTATTTCTTTTCATTGTTTTCATTTTATTTTGTTCTTATTCCTTTATCCTGGATCTCAAATTGGTCCAAATTCTATCTCAGAATTTTTCTATCGAATCTCTCCCGTTCTCATAAGACGTGTTCTCTGAGCTTTAGTTGCAATTGGCTTCATCAAGGCGTATCACGGCTTCATCAAGGTTTCCTTGTGACTTGTCGGTTGGGGAATCGTGTAGAAGTACCCTCTCACTCTCCCTCCTCTAAAAATTAAATAAAAATAAGTCAATGTTTGGGGATTTTTTTTAACTTTATTTTTTAAGCTCTTATCGGTGGTTTGATTCTTTGTTCTTTGTTTCCTGAATTAGGTGATAATGTAAACATTTTTATGTTAATGTTTCAGTTGTAAAATTGCCTATGCAGTTCGCGCTTTCTTTCTCCCGAAGTACAAAAGTAAGACATTACAAAACTATTGAACTATTATATAACTCGTTACTACAGCTCAACAACATTCCTATTCAGTTCCAAAACTCTATAAAAAAAAAACTCGGAGTTATCTTTGACTCAAACCTAGCAAGGAATAACCATATTTTCCAGATTACCAGAAAATCCATATCAATCCTCTAACAACTCCTAAGATTCCGTGATTCTTTTCCTCGCAGTATCCATCATCTTCTAGTATCCTCCCCCACTTTGACTTCGTATGCTTAATGTATGGAGGACTGTCTGGTGAGCACGAGATGAGACAAAAGCGATAAATGAATTGTTTCATAAAATTCATTTTCGGTCTCCCCAGACGCTCTCACATCTCTCAATGATATTCTGAGCAAGAGCGGCTTTATTCTAATATCCGACGAAAATACCATCTCTGTACTTTCTTATTACAATCCTCATAAGCTAGAAAATCTTCCTATATTCTTGACCTCCTCACTCTTAGTTCTTTCATTTATTTTCTAAATACAAGATCTCAATCTACTGATTTGTATATTCCATCCCATAAAACTGCTTCTTTTGAAAAATCCTGTATCATCCGAGCTACCTTGCTTTGGAATTCCTTACCCATCTCCATTCGTCAAGCTTCCTCCTTAACCTCATTTATTTCTCCACCTATCGTCCATGTGCAGGTCAAGAACAAATAACAATGCAAATCTGAGCAATGCTTCAGATTCATTCATGATACTTCCTAATATTATTTACCGGTACGAACGTGAACGCTTGCTATGGAGAAAGAACAAAGCCTTAAGGCTTTCGAGAGTAAAGAATTGAGGGAAATATTAGGTCCGAAGATGGATGAGCGGAGAATTTAGGAGGTTACACAACGCGGAATTGCGGAGCATGCGCCTTGTTAATATAAGTGAAGTTATATCGCGGCGATTGAAATGGGCATGTAAAGGTAGACTTTCACTGGAACTGCCTATCATAGCGGCTGGCAGTGACTGCAGTCAGTTGGCTACTGCTTTTTTTTGTAAACAAAGACTGCTCGGCACCGCAGGTATGACAAGATAATCATATTGCTGTGTCCTGACAGCTCCAAAAGGAATCTGACGGTAGAGTTTTGTTGATAACACTCACGTTGCGACGGTTCCTTTGCACACTTATTGGTAAGAACATTACAAGTCCTTAGGATTTTTACTTTTTTTTTCCTAATTCATTTTCACGCTCGATTAGTTTAGAGCCTACGAGTGTTCTAGCATTCTACTAGCTGTTCTTGTGTTCAATGGATAGTTCTACAGGTATCAATCTATAAAAAAGTTGTTTTCCAAAATAGTCAATATTGGAACAGTCCGGTTTTCATTCTCACCAAATCAATTGTTAGCATTATCTTCAAAAATATTAGGAAGTCCTTGACAATTGAATTATCTATTAAATGAGCATCTGTAATGTTCCTGGAGACTTGATATTTTCGAGTTATTAGTGAAAATCAAGAAAAGTGAATGGGTTTCCATGGGAACATGTACAAAATACTGTTTGTTTTCTCTTTCAGAGAATACTGTTTGTTATCAGTAACATTGAAGCAAAAAGACATAAGAGGCAAGAAGAACAGCATCCAGCGGTATATCTTGTCTGGCTTGATTTAATGTCTTATGATAACAGATCTCTCATCCAAGTTCTTTTTAGTCTCCTCCTTGAGTTCTCAGGCATAAGAACCATGCCATTTGTTCTAATAATGGGTTTTGGTGTTCGAGTGGTTTTTCATAAAAACGTTTGTACTAAGTTCGTATACGTTCGGTGACTATTGGAATTTGTAAGTCAGTAATGCAAAGTTTTGTTATCAACATACCATTGTGCTTTGGTGATAAGTCTTAGTATAAAGACTTTGATTGAAAAGTTTGTATTCGTTTTATGTTGGTCTGTTTAGCGATACCGTAAATTTGTAATTATGTGCTAATTGGTATTATTAAGTATGTGGATTTTCTTCTGAATAATGAGTACATTAAGTTGAATTTCAGGTTTACAAAATACGTTTTTTTTTTTTTAAATCATGGCCAGTATGTAATACCGCCAAATGATTGAACTGCCAAGGGCGAGCGATGCTAGCAGCAGCACAATGTTTGTGTTTCTTTGCTAATACTGGTCTAATTTACATTTTGGTTTATTATTTTCAATAATAGACCTTTGGAATCGACCAAAGAAAAAAATTTTGTAACCCCCTCTCCCTCCAAATTTGAGGTTTTACGTTTCAAGAAAGGTAGAATCCAAATATCAAATATATTTCTCCGACACTGCTGGACCGATTTCCTTGAGATTCGGTACCAATGTCACAGATCACCCCGTCATGATCCTCGAAACTCGAAATTACCATCCGTCGATTTGTTTCAAAATGACGGCCGATTAGAGATCTTATAAACTCATAACTCGGCCATTTATAAAGATAGAGAGGAAAAGTAAAGTGTTTTGGAATCAGCATAACAATGCATTAATAAAAAAAAATATAATAGACATTTGGAATCGGCAAAAGAAAATTTTGTTATAACCCGCCCTCAAAATTTGAGGTTTTACGTTTCAAGATACGTAGAATCCAAATATCGAACAAAAAAAAATCCGTCCGCAATTTTGGTGCTTTTATCCAAACGAAAGCTGATGAAATTCCCAACAAAAGGAGAAAAAAACGTTTAAATCGGACCAGTATTAGCTGAGATATAGCGTAATGAACTTCGTAGACTAATTCTACGGCTTATTCTTTTTTTTACTTGGTCAGAATAGATTTTTTGAAATATTACTAAGTGTAAATAATAAACTATTGTGTAATAATTCGCAGTTTTTTTTTTTTTTTTTTTATTACCTTTCCTATACTCTTGAGTTATACGGAAATACAATTTTTTCGGGGATATATTACGTAAATGAATAGTTAATGGTCTTTAAGGAGAAGACTTTAGGCAAATTTGATCAAAATCGTTAGAGCCGTTTTGGCTATAATACATTTTTCGACCGTGCACCCGCGATTTGTCCAATTTGGTGCATAAGGATCGGACGACAAAACCTTACGAAATGAAAAAAAAAAGTATATATAATATAATTTAAGATATACTATAATCGATCAAGAGATAACCGTGGCTAGAAAAACAGACAGAGCAATAACCGAAAACGCGTTTAGATCCGTTGAAAACAGCACATCAAAATTTTGATCCGATTACAATAATTTCCTTACCTAGTGGTGGTAGGAAAGTAAAAAGAGTCACATGTTTAGATTTTTACAAAGAATATTACAAAAATTTTCACACATGATAACTGGCCATATACTTAAAATCATTTAATTTTCAGGCAATGCAACATTCGGCAAGACCAGTGAAAAAATTTTAGTCATTTTTTAGACAAAAAACATACCATTCTTAGTAGCGGCGTTGATACAGATAATCATGGAAGATTTGCTAGATTCCCAGATCGGTGATGTCGGTTTGAAAACTGTACAACGAGGTAAGCCCAAACCTTACATAATATTATAATCAAAAAAGGGCATAGTATCAATATTATTGTGTTACATACCGGCAATGGTACTGTCATAAATGTCGATTTTTCAATTTATATCGATTTTAAGTGTACTGAATTTATATTATGCATACCTATTTGCACTGAAATTACTGTCATAAAATTTAGCATGAAAGTCTCTATCGTCTGTCAGTATGTGAAACCACGAAACGATAAAATCCTAACTTTTCAGTAGAGACAAAAAATAAAATTAAACAATTAATTGTCCATCATATTGATTTGTTATTCTTTATAGTAAGTACCAGTAAGTAATATACCATCAATTAAAAGAAAAATAACAATTAATTGTTGTGCGTAAAATGAAGGCAAAAATAAAATTATAAAATAATCCTAAATCAAAACGTTTTGTACAAACGTGGTTCCACAGTGTATTGCATCTACTGCTTGGGGTTTATATATCTCATGAACCAGTGTAACAAGCCAACAACTACGATCTAATCTTAGTAACAATGTAAATAATGTTTTGGATCAATAATTATACAGTTATTAGCATTTAGTTTTGCCTATCTTTGTTTATTCCTTTAATTTTATATGTTATTTTGAGCGTGTGTGCAATAATGAGGTAGCAGCATTTTTCTAAGTTTTCTCTTTCATCCTAAGAAAGGAGAGTGAGTTCCAGATAACCCAGTGTTATTTCTTAATGCTGACATATTTATTAAAACAAAGAAAAAATAATTAACTCAAAATGTGAATTCGAAAAAGGTTTTTTTTTTTAATCTACCCCAACGTTGTAGAATGGATCTAACTCCTATCTGCTGCAGGCCCCTCAATTATATCCCACTTCTGCAGAGAAAGATTTCTGTTGTGATAATTTTTTTCTTGTTTTTTTTTAATTGTTTTCTCTATCACTTTTTAGTCGTATATTCCTGAAAAAAAATAGACTATTGCACTGGGTCGAAGGTCGGCGGTGAGCGGCGGGCCTGCGTTTTCTATCCGTTTCATAACCCCCAGAGCACGATTACGGAAGTTTTGGAGATGTCATATATATATATTTATTGTTTCCCCTACTACATTTGAGCACCTCCAGCGGCCCCCTTTGGGTCAAATGGCCTGAAATTCGGTATGTAGGATTTTCTGTATAGAAGGTCAATGGGGAAGCAGAACAACATGATAAAAGTATGGATAAATTTTGGTATATTAGAAAACTGTCTTTTGCGGGTCTCAACTTTTTTTCTCACTCCCCGTATTTTAAATATTTTTTATCAGGGATACAAATAAGTTTCCGCCGTTTTTAATAAAAAAATTACGAAGCTATTGTAAACAAACGGTACATTACATTTTATTTAAAATATTGACCACCACTAGCTACTACTTTTCTCCATCTTTCTGGAATCATTCGGATACCACGACGGAAAAACTCTTCGTTTTTTGAGGCTATCTATGAATCAATTCAAATTTTTCATATCTCCAAACAATGCGAAGCACTGCTCAGACAGACCATGTACCATCGACCGGAACAAGCGGTAATCACTAGGCGCGATGTCTGGAGAATACGGCGGGTAGGAATTTCCAGTCCAATCACCAGTGACTAAACGGTGCGAAAAACCTTTTGTTTTATGCCTGGCAAGCAGCATTTCAGATGTGGACAATCGGCGCCCCATATCTCTTGGCGCCATTTTATTTTTTTTGTATCATTCCCAACGATTTTAAACGATGTGAAATTGCTTATTGACTCACTCTCAATGTAAGTGTAAGTTCTTCTTGCGTTTGGTACGAATCTTCCAAAAAATAATGCTTCCAATTCCGTGTCATCATACCCTTTCGGGCGGCCACTACGTTCTTTGTCTTTCACGTCAAACTCGCCGTTTTTAAACCACTCAAGACAACTTCTCTCACTTAAAGCAGTATCACCGTATGCTTCTACAAGCAATCGATGGGCCTCGGATGCAGATTTATTTAAGTTAAATAAATAAATCAAAACTTCCCGCAAATGACTCTTATTCGGGACAAAACTTGACATTTTCGAACGAAAAAAAATATATACTGCTAATACAAAGACACTAGTGTTTAAGTTTCTGTTGTTGCCAGATGTTTAAACTTGCTATTTGCCCTTCCTCAGCTCACAATTTCAACATAATCTTGTCGGTGGAGCCATCTCTCAACAGCGGTGAAAACTTTTTTGTACACCTTGAATTATGACTTTCACGGATTTTTTTTTTTTCAAATACCAGACTAATTAATTTATCTACATCCACTGTAATTATCTATTGATTATAAATTACAATTAGCATGTGAAAGTCAGAACTAATGCGAAAAAGCAAACTGGTTTGAACGACCAGCTAGTTATGGCGTGTTCTTGCTAAATCTAAAAATTCGGTTGCTGCTAGAGTAAACACTTCTATTTAATCCGCATTGTTTGATTGTTCTGACGAAGGGTACGTATCCACCATAATCATTGCCAAAGGAGGCGTTTTAAACTACAATAATTTTTTCAGTATTCTTATAGGACATACTGGGGTTATTTGGCATATGGGGCCAGTTGGCACAAAGCTTTCATTTTTGTCCACCGTGGGGCTAGATCGCTGTCATCTTGCTAATGGGGAGTGTGTGCAAATGGACACCATAATTTAAGAGTGCTCGGAAAAAGAAAGGAAAAATCGTTATTTTATCGTTTTTCTGACAGGTGAGTAATTTTTTTTAATCTGGTGAACCAGTGCGTCACATTGAACCTATATTGATGGTGGTTTTCGAAAGTTTTTAACTGTGGTTATATGCATGTATCATTATGTTATGTTTCTGATAATTGGAATGTGTGGTATCCTTGTGGCATCTTGTTTTAGAAATTCCTGTGGTGCTAGTTGGCATAGTTAGGCACGGGATCAGCTGGTATAGCACAACCCGCACCACACTTATGCCATTGAACATTAAACGCATCTGTTAAAATAAACAAGAGACCAATTCAAACATTTGTATTTTATATAAAATATTGAGTATATTATATATTTGAATAACCAATACGCATCTAGAATAATATGCATAATTTTGTATTAGTTCTTACAGTTCTTATATATGTTATACATATTTTGATAAAATAAAATAATTTTCCACAAAAGTTACTGTGTTCAGTCAAAGTATCTCTGTCGATATCACGTTATGCCAACATACTCTAAGTCGTATGCCAACTAACCCCTTACCTGGGTACATGCCAACTAGCCGTAGTCTCTTCAACTATGATAAGCAATGTAGTTACGATTTCTCACAGAAAGATTATTTTAGTGCGTGTACAGCCACGAGGTATCACTTCTCAGCCATGGATACTCTAATCTATTTCCCTCTTTTGCGACTAGTGATAGCATTATGAAGAGGTCATATTACATCGTTAGTAACGAGAAACCAGTATCAATTAGTGCTAGAGTTTATTGCGGGTCAGAAATGGATATTCTTAGACAATTAACGATTTGCTCCTCCAGTATTCAAATGGTCGATTTATCGAATATTAATAACATTTCTGTTCTGTTGTGATTCAAATTCAATCAACTATCGAGAAATCTCAACTTGAAACTTTTGAATGATTTTTTATTAAAGTTGAGTGGGAGGGCCCGCCCTAAGATTTTAATAACAGGAAAAAATACAAAACATAATATTAATTTATATTTATTCCAATTTGTTTCAGTAAAAATACATAGGAAACAGATTATAGCAAACTATAACTAACATAATAGTGAGAGTATGGTTGACCGTGGAACAGGGGGTTAGTAAGAGATTTTAATGAGTCCAGGAATTTTATATGACTCCGCTTGATGTATTCTGGGGCTGTTAGAAGTTCCAAGGAGATGTGGAGTGACATTGGCGCTCCTCCTTCTTCAGCAACGTTGTTCGGAGGTTGTTCAGCAACGGACTTGAAACGCTGTAGATGAGGCTGCGTGCCATTCGTGATGGGTAAATAGTGCTGGTACTTGTATTTGTTCAGTTAAAACCTGAGGGAGGGCGACGTAAGAAAGTGATGTAGAGTCCCCGGGTATGAAGTTTGACTTTATACGCATATTTGACATTCTTCTACTCCATCCATTACGTTTTTATATACGCAAAGTTTCTTTACGCGAGCTTTTGATTAAAACTTAAGTGAACGTCTTAGATCACCTCCTCGCATAACAGTTAGTATATAATTTCCTTATCAGCAAAGGAAGTACTTTGTTAACTGAACCCAAGACATTCCATGGGTTCTAGGAAACTGTTTTTTTTTCTTAATTTGTTTAAATTAGTCATACTGTCTTAAAACAAATAATTCAGTAATGAAGCTCAAGCTCCAATGATTCACGTTTCATTTTATGTTGCAGAGTTCTACAAGCAACCAGCCAAGAAGGAGAACAAAATAGGTAACTCCGAAGACGGGGATCACCAGAAGAATTCCATTACCATTATTCATCACCAGAAGCCTGATACCGACCCAAAAGATCTTGAGAAGTAAGTTGTGCGAAAATGTCCTGATTTTAGGGAATTGTATTGTTTTAATCGCCTAATTTCCACCCTCCTGCGGACAAACGATGAAACTATACCCGCCTGTGAGACGGTTGTTCCATCGTTTAGGGCTTTAGTGCTATTAATGTAAATTATAAGCTATCTAAACTTGTCTACTTCAATCTGAAACTGGTTATGATTCCAGATTGAACATTGAAGGAATACCTTTGAAGGAAGAATGTGTCCAACGAAGATCGACCGAACTGATCACGGCTGTCCAGTCCTACACCGACCCTCCTGATGAAGAACACGACCCGACGAACAGTGCTTTCGATCTAACCGACGCGGCGATGACAGCACAGCTGATGGACATGTTCGAAAACGAAATCCTGTACAGCTGTTGCGAACTGGACACCCTGCTATCCGAAGACGAGGAATTGAGAATGTCCCGAAAACCCTCCACATCGCTCGGACGCTCTTGACTACTTTATATTACACATCACGATTCAAGGAGCGTTCTAGCTCTTATATGGTTGTGGCCAAGCTTTGGGGTTATTGATTATGGATTAATATTAATTGTTGTTTTAAAATCAAAATAAACATCTGTCTAATTACAATTTTTCATTTCATAGTAATACTAGCTGACCCGGAAATGCTTCGCTATTGCTTGATTTAACTATGCAGATATATATATTTATATATAGGAGAGAGGGAAAGAGGAGGGGAGGGGAGGGGGAAAGGGGAAGAGGGAGAGAGAGTATACACTTTCTGCTCATTATACAACTGCTCATTTGAAAGATAATTGCAATACCTACAGAGAAAAGAAAAATTCATCAAAATCAGACCATTATTAACAAAGATACAACGCAGCGAATATTATAGCCAGCACTCGCTACACAAAAATATCTACCATGCACCAAGACTTGCAATTCCCTTCAATACAACAACTTGTCTTAAACGTTTAACATAATTTTAAGTTCTAATATTAGGAAAAATTAAAAAAAAAAAAAAAAAACATCCCACAAATAAATAGAAAATATGAAATAATAATAAATTAAATATCCCATATTAAGTTACATTAGTAATACATGTTTTGTTCTTTTATGAGTGTAGCGTATAAGCTAGGATTTGTTATAGATGCCCATTTCTTTAATCAATGAATTTTCACAAGCTATTGTTTTACTGAAATATGTAGCAATTTGTTTTAAGACAAGTTGTTGTATTGAAGGGAGTTGCAAGTCTTGGTGCATGGTAGATATTTTTCTGTAGCGAGTGTTGGCTATAATATTCGCTGCGCTGTATCTTTGCAAATAATGGTCTGATTTCGATGAATTTTTATTTGCTCTGTAGGCATTGCAATTATCTTTCAAACGAGCAGTTGTATAATGAGCAGAAAGTGTATACTTTTCGAGTTATGTGGAAATAAAATATTCTTTCCGTTATAACTTTTTTCTTCTTTTTCTCGGAGATATAGTTTATGCATAGATAGTTAAAGGACTTTCAGGCAAACACTTTAGGCAACTTTCATTAAAATATTATAGACCGTTTTGGCGCTAAACTGTAGAGAAAGTTAACTGTATTTTTTCAGCATTTGCCCAGCCGCAGGATGGATATTGGTAGATTTTATTATTGCAAAACCAACTAGGAACTATGAAGATGATATAGTTAAAATTTGATAAAGATCGGTTCAATAGTTTCGGAGATTTAACTCTTTGAACAAACCAACATTTACATTTTTATTTATATAGATAATAATGATTTTATTTTTTTTTTAAATTAAAATTTAATATTTTATAATATAAATATTTTTCATGTTTTCGTGTCATAACATAAGTTGTAAAATTAATATCGTTTTAAAAACTTAAGACAATTCCCTTTTGAACAGTACGAAAAATGCAACAAAAATCTACATAATAAACAATCAGAATGTATACACATATTCATCGTTAAACCCAATAAATGTGTGTACATGCATACTAAAAATATTGTATGTGGACAGCACATGACTTAATTGTATTAAAATATAAATAGGGGAATCAAAAAGTGATCCTGATTCAGTATTTTGTTACTAGATTCCGAAGATAACAAGCAGTATCTAAAAAAACGACACGGCGTCGCGACGTCTATTGGAGTCAGGTTCTTATGACGGTGCCCTCAGCTGTAATTCAAATTTTCTAAAACATTTATTAGACGATTTTATTTCTAAAATTGACAGAGAACCATTAAATAAAGTATTATGAAAATTAAAATAATCTATTATGAAAATTAAAAAAGTCAATTATGAACTTCAAGCAAAGTCATATAAATATTACTATTTAACATAAAGTCATATGAATGTTATTTATATTGACATAAAAGTATTATATACCAAATTTTTGCACTTGATATAATTTTAAATAAAACTTTAATAAATGACCTTCTAGTAAAGTACCACTTCCGGTTTGCAAATTTTGGCCAAAACCTAGTATGTTATTTTTATTAATATCCAAGTTTCGCATTATATTTCAATATATTTTTTTATGATAATCTATTAGGGTTCTTCAAGTAAAGTACCACTCCAGGTGATCATGATGTGATTGTAAGAGGTGCACAACTAAATGTTGCACAAAATTTCAACTTTCTACGGCTAACTGAGTTATACGAGAACCGAAAATTTTCAGAATCACAATATTTCCTCTAATGGCATTAAGAAATTGTCAATTAATATATAATTTTATCCAATGTATTCTATATTATATAAAATTATTGTTGACGATTTAATTATTATTAAATAAAATGTGTTCAGTACGCCTGTGTTATCTTGAAACGTAAATCCTTAAATTTTGAGGGGGAGTAAATTTCTTGGTCAGTTAAATAAAAGGTTTTATTATTGAAAACATATTAACCAATAGAAAAGAATAGAATATATATTTATTTGCGAAAGACAAAGTCTTGTACAAATTACACATAACACAATCCAAAAAAAAAAAAAGCATTTGTTTCGTAACATATTTGCTTCTTATCTTACATTACCTGAGTCTAGTCAAACCAATAAAAGACAAACTAGGATAAAGCTTGGAATATTCTTATAATAATAATAAACAGAAAAGCTGAACGTTACCAGTAGTGGGAAAATGGGCGAGCTGGGACACCAAAACATTTCAGCCAATCAGAAGCCAGCATTTGGCCACGTGACCTATGGCGGGAAATTTGAATTTGAATTTTTGCCTCGACCTAACCCTAACTGCCACGTGGTCTTGCCTTGAACCTATCTTAACCACCACGTGGTCTCACCTCGACCTAACCTTAACTATTAGGCCACGCCACGTTTTAGTCACGTGACCCTTATGCCCCGCCCCTTTTAGTCACATGGTTCAGTCACGTGACCCCTTTGTACCCTCTGGTCTACGCTCCGCCCATAAGGATTAGTCACGTGATTCAATCACGTGACCCCATTTTTCGGCGGCCCCGAGAAATAAATTTTGACACTCCCACTCTGGTTAGCCGTCAGGATAGAACCACTAAATACCAATAAAGAATGTATGTTACAAAATATTAACAGCAATATTATATCAACAAACCTCCCCGATGCACTCACACCTTGACGAGGTGGAGAGGCTTACTTATAAATTATATTTAGAAAACTAAGATGAGTACAAATGAAAATATGAATTTTATGAAATATTTAATCCTTAATATTTTTTAAGACAAAATTAGTTTACAGTAGGTCTCAACCATCACGGTAAGTATATTGATAAATACGGGCTAAATTCAATAAAAATTTGTTTAAAAACGGGGACAGTGAAGAGTTGTGTACTCGATGCTCTGTACTTAAACATATTTAATAGGTTACAAAATGCTAAAAATCATATTAAAAACATGCTCCAAGGACATCCGAGAGTAGCCGAAAGGATTCGAAGACATCACGAAGACTGATACGAGTGCAATTATGAGCCAGATTTGTTGATTATAATTAAATCAAGCTCAGAAAAGGGGGAAATAATCTAGGAATGGTTAAAAATCAGTTGAGAAGACAGTAATTACATAAAATTTAAATATTGGGAAGGTTGCATAAATCGTAGACATTGAGAAGATTATTTAAACAAGCTAGGTGAATCTCCTAGTCTCCTAGAAGTGGAGTAGGTGCTATGCCCTAACGGACAGAAAATGTATATAAACATTGAGAAGATTATAGAAAATTTAAAAAAAAAGAAAAGATATATAGGTAGGTATATGTAAGAATTGGGAAGATTGCATTAAATGTAAAAATTAAGAACTGAAAAGAGATAAAAAACCATTGGCTAATAATAAGTACGTCACCTATCCAGTTATTATGAAATGATTAAAAGAGTCTATATCGTTATTCGTTAATGTTTTACGTGGTTTTTGGTTTTAATAGTTTATACTATGAGAGATTAAAAATATATATAAAGATTAAAAATACATATAAAGATTAAAAATACATATAAAGATTAGAAAGCTGTTTTGTTTATTTTTCAGCGAGATGAGTAAAGATAAACATATAAACATATTTGCTTATGCTTTAGAAGCACTGTATATTTATGTTCTAGAGATTAACAGTTCAAAGTTTATTGTTTACTTTCAAAGGAAGGATAAAGGGCTACAGCATTATTGCGAAATCTATATCTGTTTACTTTTTAGCGGAAGGATCAACAAGTCCTGCATCATTCTTTAAGTCTTGGTATTAACAGCCCAATGTCCAAAAGCTGTTATAGGATTAAGGAGCCCTATAATTTATTTATGTTAAAGGGATTAGCAGTTCAAAGCCCAAAAGCTATTTAAATATTAGGAAGCCCTACCATTTATTTATGTTTTAGAGATAAACAGTTCAAGGTCCAGCAGTTGTTATAGGATTAAGGGACTATGCTATTTATTTATATGTTAGAGATAAACAGTTCAAGGTTCAGCAGTTGTTATAGGATTAAGGAACTCTACTATTTATTTATATGTTAGAGATAAACAGTTCAAAGTCCAGCAGTTGTTATAGGATAAGGGAACTCTACTATTCATTTATATGCTAGAGATAAACAGTTCAAAGTCCATATTTGTATTTCACCTGGACATCATCCAACTTGTCTATACAAGATGCAACCTGTTTACATGTTGATCCAGTTACATAATGGAAAGGTTGTGTAAACATTGAGAAGGTTGCAAAAACACGAAAACAATGTAAAGGTTATGTAACCTTTAAGAAGGTTACAGAGTATAAAGAGGGTGCCTGACCCTTCATCGTATAGGTTATGATTAAATGCATATGGTCAGACACCTTCGTTGGGTACACTCAACCTCTCGAAGGTGGGTACCGAATAAATTGTGGTTTAAACGGGTGTTAGTGTTATAAACAGGTGATAAATAGAGTTAGGGAGATCGAAGTGGGGTCCGAGTAAACACGACGACGAGCGAGTGTCACCCACTACACTACCTCGGTGATACCGAACAGTCTCGTACGGCTCCGAGGGCATCCGAGATTAGCCGAAAGGAATCGAAGACATCTCGAGGACTGATACAAGTGCAATTACGAGCCAGGTTTGTTGATTATAATTAAATTAATTGTCCAGCGCGATACAGTCATTTCGATTTGTCGATATATTTCAGGGATTAAAAGTTCGATAAGAACATAACGGGGTTAAAAGTTAATCCTTTTAAGACCACTATTTATACTATCAGATATTAAAAATACGTAGTACATTGAAAAGTTGTTTTGTTTATGTTTCAGCGCGATAAGTAAAGATAGAATATTAAGAGCTCAAAGTCCCTGACCCTTCCTCGTATAGGTTATGATTATATAACCGTTGGGGAGGTTACATGCTATAAAGTGGGTACCTGACCCTTCCTCGTATAGTTTATGATTATATAACCGTTGGGGAGGTTACATACTATAAAGTGGGTACCTGACTCTTCCTCGTATAGTTTATGATTATATAACCGTTGGGGAGGTTACAGACTATAAAGTAGGTACCTGACCCTTCCTCGTATAGGTTATGATTATATAACCGTTGGGGAGATTACATACTATAAAGTGGGTACCTGACCCTTCCTCGTATAGTTTATGATTATATAACCGTTGGGGAGGATACAGACTATAAAGTGGGTACCTGACCCTATAACAAAACCTTAAGTCTCTCAAACAGTAGAAAAACAAAATGGTGGTCGGGCACACTCATGCCCTATAAGGTGAGTACCTGAACCATCAACAAAACCTCAAGTTTCTCAAACGGTCGAAAAACAAAATGGCGGTGTAAGAAAAAACAAAATGGCGGCCGGGTACACTCTTGCGCTATAAGATGGGTACCTGACCCTTCAAAAAAACCTAAAGTCTCTCAAACAGTAGAGAAACAAAATGGCGGTGTAAGAAAAACAAAATGGAGGTCGGGCACATTCATGCTCTATAAGGTGGGTACCTAACCCTTCAAACAAAACCTCAAGTCTCTCAAACAGCAGAAAAACATAATGGCCACGTATAAAAGCCAAAATGGGGGTCGGGCACACTCATGCTTTATAAGGTTGGTACCTGACCCTTCAAAAAACCTTAAGTCTCTCAAACTGTAGAAAAACAAAATGGCGGGTGTAAGAAAAACAAAATGGCGGCCGGGTACACTCATGCTCTATAAGGTGGGTACCTGACCCTTCAATGAGTGGAGGGGGTAAATCTTGTGGGCGGAGCATAGGTCAGGAGGTTCCATGGGTCACGTGACTGGATCACGTGACTAATCCTTATGAGTGGAGCGTATACCAGAGGGTACAAATGGGGCCACGTGACTGAATCAAGTGACTAATCCTTATGGGCGGACCGTAGACCAGAGGGTACAAAGGGGTCACGTGACTGAACCATGTGACTAAAAGGGGCGGGGCATAAGGGTCACGTGACTAAAAAGTGGCGTGGCCTAATAGTTAAGGTTAGGTCGAGGTGAGACCACGTGGTGGTTAAGATAGGGTCAAGGCAAGACCACGTGGCAGTTAAGGTTAGGTCGAGGCAAAAATTCAAATTTCCCGCCATAGGTCACGTGACCAAATGCTGGCTTCTGATTGACTGAAATGTTTTGGTGTCCCAGCTCGCCCATTTTCCCACTACTGGTAACGTTTAGCTTTTCTGTTTATTATTATTATAAGAATATTCCAAGCTTTATCCTAGTTTGTCTTTTATTGGTTTGACTAGACTCAGGTAATGTAAGATAAGAAGCAAATATGTTACGAAACAAATGCTTTTTTTTTTTTTTTTGGATTGTGTTATGTGTAATTTGTACAAGACTTTGTCTTTCGCAAATAAATATATATTCTATTCTTTTCTATTGGTTAATATGTTTTCAATAATAAAACCTTTTATTTAACTGACCAAGAAATTTACTCCCCCTCAAAATTTAAGGATTTACGTTTCAAGATAACACAGGCGTACTGAACACATTTTATTTAATAATAATTATACCGTCAACAATAATTTTATATAATATAGAATACATTGGACAAAATTATATATTAATTGACAATTTCTTAATGCCATTAGAGGAAATATTGTAATCCTGAAAATTTTCGGTTCTCGTATAACTCAGTTAGCCGTAGAAAGTTGAAATTTTGTGCAACATTTAGTTGTGCACCTCTTACAATCACATCATGATCACCTGGAGTGGTACTTTACTTGAAGGACCCTAATAGATTATCATAAAAAATTATATTGAAATATAATGCGAAACTTTTCAAATTTCTTATATAAAATTTGGTTATTAATAAAAATAACATACTAGGTTTTGGTCAAAATTTGCAAACCGGAAGTGGTACTTTACTAGAATGTCATTTATTAAAGTTTTATTAAAAATTATATCAAGTACTAAAATTTGGTATATAATACTTTTATGTCAATATAAATAACAGTCATATGACTTTATGTTAAATAGTAATATTTATATGACTTTACTTGAAGTTCATAATTGACTTTTTTAATTTTCATAATAGATTATTTTAATTTTCATAATACATTTTTTTAATGGTTCTCTATCAATTTTAGAAATAAAAGCGTCTAATAAATGTTTTAGAAAATTTGACAGCTGAGGGCACCGTCATAAGAACCTGACTCAAATAGACGTCGCGACGCCGTGTCGTTTTTTTAGATACTGCTTGTTATCTTCGGAATCTAGTAACCAAATACTGAATTAGGATCACTAATTTGACTGATGCACCTTAATTTTTTTATATTTAGCCGAAATATTAGATATGTTTCTGGGTTAAGTGGGTTGAAACTACAAAGTGATCGGTATATAGGGTTCAGTTGACATCCGCATGATGGTATAGAAGGATCAATCTAATTAGGGATTGATAAATTATTTGCCACTTCTATAAATTTGTTTTATTGACAATTTTTTCGAATTAGTTTCGAATGTTATACATTCATCCTCAGTTCTAAAAACACACAAACAATTCAAAATATAGTTGGTATTATTATACATATTAAATTATAAATACGAATTATAGATACGAACTAAATTGTAATGATTGTGCAGCCAAATACACGGGAAAAACTGGAAGATCGCTAAATCAGAGATTAAAGGAACATATAGGGTGCATATAATAATAAGACAGATAATTCCAACTTTGCAATTCATTTAAATGAAAATAATCATAAATTCATCAAAGACTCAGGAGTTAAATTAATACATCACGTTGAAAACAGTCTCAAATTAAATATATATGAAGCACTTGAAATAATAAAATCCTTCAAATTCAATCCAGATTTTTGCTTAAATGGCCAAAGAAATATCTCCAACAGTCCAATCTTAAATTTATTCCCATCTATATCAGAAAAAACAATTACTCACAGGCATTACTGGGAAAATCCTGACCCTTAAACCGTTTACCTAAAAACATCCTGCCTAGCTCTCGTTCATTGTTAGTACAATGCGAGAAGGAACCTTTCCTCAGCACAAACTTTCCTGTTTGATATAATCCATTTAAACCTTGGTGAGTACCAACATGTATTTGATTTCTTGTCTTAATTAAATTCATAATTCATAAATGTTTTATAATACTGATTTATATAATTTAATATGTATAATAATACGAACTATATTTTAAATTGCTTATTTTTTGAATTTTTGGTGTGTTTTCAGAACTGAGCATGAACATTCAAAACTGAGTATAACATTCGAAACTAGTTTTTAATAAAACAAATTTATAGAAGTGGCAAATAATTTATCAATCCCTAAGTATATAGGGTTACTGTTTGAATTAAATGTTCTATTGATATCTATTGAGAAGTTATGGTTCAGGATTGTTTCAAGTATATCGCCTTTATTTTTCAATATCCCATTTGCGTGTAAGGCATTGAACTCATCTTTACATCTGTATTGGTCAGCTATCATATGAACTTGGGACACCCAGTGAAAACATATTAACCAAAACGGCCTGAGAAATGTTATTCAACTAATTAAAAGTTCACATCATTGCAATTGTCCCTGTCTTGAACACAAAAATCATGATTTTCGAGTTATGGCATTGTTGCAGCCTTACTCTTAGTATGGTAAAGAAGAATAAGCATATTTTTTGTAAAAATAATTTAATAAATTATTGAAATAAACTGAACTGAAGAATTATATTAAATAACATTTTTGTTTAATATTTCAATTGGCTATTCTCTTTGAGATGTGATTCTTCCGCCTTACCTGCCATCCAGGGCAATTGACTTAAGAAGAGAACGTGCTTCGTTACCTCTGATCAGGCTTAGGAGGGTCGGGGATGTCTTCCAGCTTACCGAAAATATTAGGTCCTAAGGATCTCTTATTGTAATAAATTTACTATTCAGGTTAAATCCTAAAAGTTTATTTTAGTTTTTAGCTTATAAACTACTTTAAAAAAAATAAGTTATTTAAAAAAGTTAGTTATTGAAATCTTTCAGTCATGATAATTTTATTGCTTTGTATTTTTTAATTTCTCTCACTTATATATGAAATATTAATTTACCTTGGAAGAAGACCGGCAAAACTCAAAAATTTTCGATTTTCAGATTTTTGTGTAGTCATAATCAACGAGATGTTTATTTTATTTTAATGAAGATAACAAAAACTTCTTTTTTTTTTTATATTATAACCGATTTTCGAGCGGTTGTATCAGTCTAGAACTAACGAAACCTCTCTCGATGTTTTGGAAGAGTGTCAAATTTCAGTTGTAGTCATTTCAGCATTTATCCAAATGATTTATTCTAAAACAAAGGCATAAAAAAAAAGATGCCCTGATATGCAATCGGAGAATTATATTTAAAATGTTTTAGTATGCACTTTTATAAAACAGTTCGGACGAGAATCTATATTAACAGAACTTTTATCAAAAAGTTGTTTAGACAGAACGGCTTAAGAATTTTTTTATTAATGTTCTTTTGATGAACTTTTATCTTATAACTTTAATTGAAAAATTTCTTTAAAAAACAGGTAAGCTGAAACTTTTGGAAAGAGTTCAATAATTGCTTCCTACCCTGATTTAAACGATCGATATAATAAAAGGCTTGGGTACCTAGGCAGGTTGTTCCTTAGGCTAATGTTCATTAATTGATGATTCTTATTTCTCATTATGAGTTAGGGGTGAGGGGAAAAATTCATAACTTCATTTATTACTTGATTTTGTATTTTATGGTAGTATTTGCTTTTAAAAATATGGGCTATTATTATCTTTATTGTCATTGTATTTTCATTTAACTTTTAACAGTATGCTTCTTCAATTCTTCAAATTCAAATTTCTCAAATTTGGTATATAAGACTTCTATGTCAATATTGATAAAATACACGATTTTGGCTAACGTTGGCCAATTGGAAATGGTAATTTACTTGAAGGTCGTTATAAACTTTCATAAAAATTACATTATAATATGATGCAAAAGATCTCAAATTTGGTATATAGAACATTAATATCAATATAAATAAAATACAAGATTTTGGGCTCTTATTATCTTTAGTGTCATTGTATTTCATCATGTTTGTGCAATTATTGTTTGCTACTGTCATATATATATATATATATATATATATATATATATATATATATATATATATATATATATATATATATATATATATATATATATATACTCATATTTTTTTCTGAATGAATTTGTTACATCTTTTACATGAGTATATTTAAAAACATGAGTATATATATATATATATATATATATATATATATATATATATATATATATATATATATATATATATATATATATATATATGTATGTATACTCATGTTTTTTTCTGAATGAATTTGTTACATCTTTTACATAACCTAAAATAATATTTGGAATACAAAAATTTCCTAAGACAAGTTACCTTCTAGCATTTACTTAAAAATGGGTAAAAGGGTTCAAGAAATTATTAATACACTTTTAAGGAAGCCTATAATAACCAGTAAAAATTGGATAAAATCTCCAAGCACCATTTTCTCAAAAGTACATCTTTCGGAGTTAAGCCGGTTTTCTTCCAAACTAAGCTACATGTGACATAAAATTCAATTTTTTAAAAAAAATGCCTTATACAAGCTATTAATCTATCTATAAGCATTTACTTGCAAACGGGCTCAAGAAATCATTAATACAACCATGAGGTAACCTATTATAATCATTTGAAATATGATGAAAACTTCAATCGCCATTTTCTCGAAAAAACTTTTGGAGTTGTGCCAATCTTTTTCCAAGGAAGCGATATATAGTAAGGAAAAGTATTGCGATCCTGAAAATTTGGAATTTTCAACGGAAATAAACGTTTTAAGATCCCTAAATCCAAATAAACAAGTCTCGCAAAATGGTCTTTTTGTGTGTGTGTGTGTGAATAGCGTAGCTCAAAAACAAAAATTTGTACGAAACCGAAATTAGATATATGTTTGGGATATAGCAACTTTTTTCGCTGCGAAGTGGTAATTTATATATTTGATATTAAACTTTTTTTTTTTAAATTTTCTCGAAAACGGCTCAAAAGATTTTAATGAAGCTCATTATATCAATGTATAATTAAATGATCTTTAATATTAGTGAGGTCGTATCCTCATTGAAATAGTCTGACAGGGCTTGAATGCAGAATTATCAAAATGGTTTCCTCTGATGTACCTTTAGTTTTGTTTATTTGAGATAATTAACCTTCTCTCATTGTAAATAGCAATGAAAAGTGGATAAAGATAAACAATGAAAGAATTTGATATTTAACTTTGAGAAAAAAAGGAAAAATATTTTCCCATGATAAAAACAAATTTCTGAAAATAAGAGTAGTGATATACATATATCGTAAACCGTTGGGAAGTATAAAGATATTAGAAAAATGATTATCCAACATATAAAATTGTAGGATTGTAGTGGAGAATGATGAAAAACGCATAAACTTCTGTAGTTGTATATAATAATTTACACTTACATTTCGTTTGATGGAAGCTAAAATGTTTACTTGGAAACTAAATGAAATTTTCTAGGAAACAGCGAAATTTCCTTGAAAACTATATGAAAACTTTTAAAATTTATTTCAAATAAGGATAAGTACGAGGCTCAAATCAGAATTCCTTAATTCAAGCATACTTATAATATAAAGCGGTACAAATGCTTCTCACGGCCAAACGGATGATCTAATAATAAAAATACCAAAGGAAAAAGTCGTAGATTTACTATTACAGTTTCACTAACCGCTATACTTTTTTTTAACTTTGACACAATACATGCGGTTGACGCGCGGCCAAATCAAACAATAACACTTTTCAGATATCTACTTTTTAATATGCTTATTTATAGTCATTAAGAAGTTATAAAAGACTCCGATGGCGTATTATGTTTCCAAAATTCCAATTTATAAGGTGCCTTTATTAAAAAGTAGACGCTATTAAAATATCCTAAGATTTCGTCGCGCATCAACCACACGTATCGCGTCAAAGTTAAAAGGCAATTGAGCTTGGTAAAACTTTAGAAGTAGACCTACCACTTTTTCCTCTGGCTTTTTTTTTTGCATCATCTATTTGGCCATGTGAAGCATATGAATCGATTCACATTAGACAGCCTATAAACTGAATTGAGATGACTGAATGTACTGCAGTTTGTGAAACTTACGGACTTGATTTAGACATAATATTGCGAACAAGAAACTGGTTTTTGAATTTCTAACGCCTGTTCGAGTTTTATATGATAACTCCAAAACACGGAGCTAAAAATATTGGATTTTTAAAAAATGTATAACACTGTTCTACTAAATTAAATGAGGGAATAGGGAAGCCACATAGAAATAAATGGTAAATGCTCTATTTTCTTAGTTTTCTATGTTTCTTGGAATATACTGATACTGAAGGGGGTTAGATCCGAAATAGAAACGAAGTGTCAATTAGAGGAAATGAAAGGAAATATGGCGCAGAGACAATTTCGGCGGAAACAAAGGAAGATACATAGAGGGAGCCATTATCTGTCTGATACAAAAGGCCTCGCGATACATTTGGCTGCTTCGTTACAGTGCTGCTATCTGTGCGTCGCTTTCACCAAACACTGAACTTACCTTATCGAATATTATTGTTAAATAACATACCTTAACATGTATATTATTTTATGTATCGGAGTAAGTCTTTGAAGAATTGTTATATCCCAAAAAAAAAAAATGTTATTTTCATTTAACTTTTAACAGTATGCTTCGTCAATTCTTCAAATTCAAAGTTCTCAAATTTAATAAACTAGACGATTTTGGTTAATACTGACCAATTGGAAATGGTAATTTACTTGTAGGTCATTAGGACATAAACATTCATCAAAAATTATATTAAAATATAATGCAAAAGATCAAAAATTTGGTATACAGAACATTAAAATCAAAAATCAAAAAATAAAATACGAGATTTTGGTTCAAATTGGCCAGTCGAAAGTGGTACTTTATCTGAAACTTTTTTTTTTCACTTTCCGTCTGTTTTTAGCCACCGATTATAGTTTAATAGGCATGCAAAGAAGTAATGCGGTGTCCAGATCAGATATTTTTATTGTGTTAAAAAAATGTATCCACTTCCCTGCAAGTGCTATTTTAGTATAAAATGTCATTCATCTGGATATCCAAAATATTTTGAAAAGCTCAAAGAAATAATGAAGAATTACCAGGTTGTTTATAATCCTCTAGATGTGCTTATGGCACATTGAAGTTCAACAGTCTTTTTTTGTGTTTTTTATTAATGTTATAACTGCATTTACTTAAAAATTGGAGTACTGCGTTTGCTGATAAAGCCACTTTTTCTACTTTTTAGAATCTAATATTTATTTTCATTTGTCTTAGGAGAGTCATTAAATGTTATTATGAAGCTTTGGAGCTTGTGGTATTTTCTCTTTCTTCAAAGTGTTTCTGTATGCTCAATTCATCTTTTTGATTGGTCATCTGGGCGCCTTACTCTGATGAGAAAATCAGAAAAAAAATCAGATTCGAACAAGAATTTTTTTTTGGTACAAAAAAAGGCCACGTTTCATAGAATCGCCCATATATATCTTGTAAAGCTTTTTCTCTTATCACATGTTTTTACTTTTTCAGATTCCCCTCACCAGGATGCCCCACTTCCGAAATGACGCGGACTATCTAACCACGCGTCTGTTTTAAATTCTCATATATCGTCGGCTCTTGCTAAACTAACGAATATGAAAATCACTACTTTTCAGGAGAGCAAAAAAACTGTTGTATTCTTTTGCGTTTAATGGGCACCTTATTAAATTTTAATCATTTATCTTAGTAAATGCAACATCAACAGAAATAATTAAATTAACCGATGGTATCCTTTATACACAGAAGAATACCATTTTTTTTTCCTCTGCATTCATTTCCTAAATTCCAACATCGCTATAAAAAAGGCAATGATAGTAGTCAATGTTTACATACACAAAATAGATACAAACAATACATTTTAAATCACCATTAAAACGTTAATACAAAATATGAAGCTTTCAAAAGAAGATACCTAAAACAATTGCAATAATTCATTCTATTGTTACTACAGGTGATAGGTAGAAGAAATTTCTTCCTTTATGAAGCCTTTAACGAATCTAAAGGCCTCCTTTAAGCTAATTTGATTGCAAAGACGTTCTTTTTTCTTCCCTACAAAAATAGCGAAAAACACATTAAAGGATCGATTAAGTAAAGGATGTTACAGGACTGTTACGATTTACAGCAGCATCCTTGTTTTTAATTCATTACAAAATAAAATTGGTGATTTTTTTAATGAAGTAAATTTCCGAAGGTCCTAATTAATTGCCGAAGGAAGAAGATGTCCTAAATGGAAACTATAGCCGCTAAAAGAAATTGGAATTGAAAAAGACAAAAAATATATCTTTCATAATCTGTATTTTTATAAATTAATAATGTAATCAATTAAATTTAAGCAATAACAGCAATTTTACGTTAATACATTATACTGTATTTAATATATTATATACAGTTAATACATTATATTATACAGTGGTGGAATCAATTAATTAAAAATGTACAACCAGATTGAAAAACATGCATGATGTATTTGTTGGAATTTGAGAGAAAAAAAAAAACCTGAACAGGAAGGAAGACTCGAAACGTCGGTCGATTGAATAATAATATAAATGTAACAAAAATAAAAAAATGATAAAGGAAAATTGTGTTCACTAAAAATATATATATTTGTAGATTTTTTATTTATAAACATATTTATAATTTTTCCAAGTTTAATAATTTTTTTTCTAAACTGTCTTTGAATAAATGATTTCCTTATAGCTTGTCCTCTGCGTGTTGTTTGTGAATGACATCTTGCATTATTTACTACATCTTCTTCATTCAAATAGATAATATCATTCTATAAAATTATCAACAAAAAAGAAGCCTTTTTTCGTTTTATTTTTTTGGAATAATAACGAAAATAATACTGCCAATACATTAAAGGAGGGTTTAAAGAAGGGAGCTTGAAGGAGTGTCTCTGTACATAAAACAAGTTGTAAGGGAGATGTAAGGAACATTAAAAGTGAAGGAACGTTTAAGGAACGACTCTGCATAACTCCCTAAATGTTGATTCATGAAACTCACTGTTAAGTTTAACTAAATTTATATATGGTGTCTTTTCTATCTAAAAAAAAAAAATAATTTTACTAAGCAGAAATTTTCGTAAACATTGAAGAAACGTAGGAAGAATCACATAATTTTTACAGACTGTTGGCGTTGAAAGGAAGACTTTTTATTTAACTAAGTTTACGTTTAAAATTATCGCAAGTTTAGTAAACACAGATACGAGATGCATAACTGTTTGTGGGCATACTGACATTGAAGAAACTCATGCGCTTGTATAATGGGTAAAAGTTAACTTCCATAATTTTGAAACTTAAAAAAAAAATATAGATTTTGAAGGCAAAGAAAATAAAAACCTAAAAAGAAGCGAGTTCAGAGCGGTGTTCTCTTCTCACCTGGCTCAGTTAATGGTTCAGGAAAATGAATCTTGACCCCTGTACTTGAGCAACGACTGAGCGACTGTCTTAATAGCTTTCTGTGGTGTGCTTAAAATTCCAATAAGCCCACTTTAGCTTCAACAGCACCAATACCTAACGGCACTATCCAAATCGCTTTTTAAAATTAAATTTAAAAACAACATAAATCTTTATGCTTAAGAAACAAGTAAAGTTGTACTTTTTTAAACATTTATTTAGAAACAGGTGCCAAAGAAGCAAGCACCATACTTTCAGCACCAAATATCAACACGCTGCTGCAAGATTTCTATACAGCAGTTTTGAACCTATGCAAAGAAACCTGGTGCTACTCCTGATCTAGGGTTCCAAGGAATAACAAGTTGAAGCAGAACTATGAAGATTTTCGACCATTGCCACAAATTATAAGAGAACAGCCGAGAACCGGACACATGAAGGTGACCCATGGGACACATGAGGGTGACCCATGGGCATCTTGTCGAAGGGAATCCTCCACCGAGATGTCTCAGTTGAGGAAGTTTGCAGACCGAAGAACACATTTTAGTATAATGCTTGTGCTTTTCTTCTTCAAGAACATCCTATGTCTCCAGGACTACTGCCAAGATTTACAACCTCAAAGCTGGAAGAATCTCTTTCAGTTCCTAAAGAAAAATAATCTATATAGACTCACCTAACATAATGTAAGAACAAGGTGCCTCTAACCTCTAAAACCGGAATCAAATAAATAAATAAAAAATTAAAGTTATTTAATTTTTTTTATTAAAAGAATAAACTTTTATATAAGGAAAAAGCTCTGTTCTGTGCCCCATTAAAATTGTGAAGGTTGGATGGAGAGCGTGATTCTCTAGAAAGAGCTTCCTACCTAAATCATTCACAAAAAACGCTGCAAATTATTACACAATGGTTTATTATTTCCACTTAGTAATATTTCAAAAATATCTATTCTGTCCAAGTAAAAAAAATTAAGCAGTAGGCACCAAAGGGAAAGAAATTTGAAGCTTTTCACAAGATGATCGCCGTGAGACTGCTGAACTGGGAGTGTTAATTTAAAGAAAAAAAGAAAAAAAAGGAAAGACTAAGGAAGCTAAAGGAAGTAAAGAAATAATCCAAGGAAGAATAAAACAGAGAGATACGAGGAAGTCAGAAGCCCAATAGATAAGTCAGGAAGCCGGATGACTAGCCGCCAGGAGAATTTCCTTCCGTCTCCGAAATTCCTTACGCTATATCTCAGCTAATAATGGTCCGATTTAAATGTTTTTTATTTCTTTTTGTAGGGAATTTCATTAGCTTTCGTTTAAATACAATAAAAGCACCAAACAATGCTGATTCCAAAACACTTTACATTTCCTCTCTATCTTTATAAATGGCCGAGTTATGGGCTTATGAGATTTATAATCGGCCGCCATTTAGACGAATGGTAATGTCGAGTTCCGAAGACCAACCCGGGGTGACCTGTGACATTTGTACCGAATCTCAAGACAATCGGTCAATAGCCTCGGAGAAAAGCCGCGGACGGCGGATGGACGGATTTTTTTTTATTCGATACTTGGATTCTACGTATCTTAAAACGTAAAACCTCAAATTTTGAGGGGGGTTACAAAATTGTTTTCCTTGATCGATTCCAAAGGTCTATCATTGAAAATAATAAACCAAAATGTCAAAGTCGGGGATTGGCCTTGTTACTCTCGAGTCATTGGCCGCTCATACAATAAAAAAAAGCTGACTCAGAGCATCACCTAATTCCCCTCCACAACCCGTGATGAAGTGTCTTGTGTTCATTCCTTGATAAGGAATTACTGTTTCTACCTTAACGGCTCGTTCCGTTTTTCGTTTCCGTTTCATCCTCACGATTTGACGTTTCGTGATATTAGCCAACGATTTTCATTCCCTTCATTCCGACCTTACAATATGACGTAATTTTACCACAAATCGTCCACATAATAAAGTTCGAAAATTAATAAACAATAAATCAGTTTTGTTTTAAGATTCCAAAAAATGTAAACAAAAAGGATATATCTTATATCTTATGACGTATAAGTAGGAAAAAGTAGATAATAAAATAAAATGTGGAATCTCTGAGGATTTCTAATTCCAAATAATTTTCTCTGCATTTGTGAAACTTTCGATGATACGAAATTTTCAATCTCAAATTGCATTTGAATAACAGAACCGCATTTTTTATTTCGCCAGTCTAAAATTAATTGATTAAGTTATAAATATTAATTATGTATTCGATCATGTATCTGAATGTTATCATTTTAATTAGTGTTTTTAAGATTTGCGAATAACGATCAAACATTCATGAAAAATTCAATTATAATTTAATCTAATTGAGTACTACATTTTTAGAATGGTAATTAATTAATTAACATTTCTTAAATATACACTTGAACCACAGGTATAGGAAAAATATAAATAAATAAGCTCCATTCCTCTCTCCTAATGAGTTTAGTTCTTAAAAATACAATTTAATTGTTACAAATATAAACTAAAAATAACACCATACGAAGCAGGACATATGCGGAATTTTTTTTCAGAGGGGGTTGATTTAAATTTTTTTTTGGGGGGGAGTTTAATAAGCAGGAGGCAAGTAATCACCTAAATGTCTATGATGGAAAAATTGGGAGTATTAAGAATAAGCATGAAAATTGGAACAAACATTATTGTTAAAAATTACCCAAAATATTACTTAAAATCCAAACTTTATTTTTTTTAAAGTATGTTTCGGAGAGGATATACCCCCCAATCCCTCCTCTCCTCTGCATATTCCACCAACGCGAAGACCCTTTAATCCGTAAAAAGTGTTATAATTTGTGCGGGCGGACGCTAGAATGAAATCTCAGATTAGAATGAAAATGGAATGGAACGAAACCTAAAAACGCTCACGTTCCGATCTCAGATTACGTTTACGCGGAAACGCTACTCGGGAAAAAGCACATTCCAATGGAACGAAAAAAAGCGGCCTAAACTCCTTTTTCTGGTACTTTTTTTTTCTAGGCAAATGAAAATTTACGCCTAAATATATATATTTTCAAAGCACGTGTCCCAAATTTAAATCCATCACCAATGTCGGTATTCAAAATGTAACACATTGTAAAAATGTAACATTTATGATAAATCACATTGAAATTAAATGCTTATTTTGATTCTTATAATTAATCTACACACTCACACATATATATATATATATATATATATATATATATATATATATATATATATATATATATATACATTAGTGAATGAGTATAAATTAGTTTTTCACATTTTTTTATTGGCGCATAAGAGCCAGATCGAAATCAGAAAAGCTAAAAATCATTCAAATTATGATACAGTTTTTTAGCCCCTACTTGCCCCTTTTAGATTAGCAAGAATAAGCCTGTATGGATGTGGATGAATAATTAATACGAAATTTATCTGCGTAAATCAGCGAACTTTGGAATGCACTAAGTATAATCCTATAAAAAGTGTTTGTAGATATTTGTTTACTTAGCCCAGTACAGATATAGTGATGGATTGCAAAAGGTGGAGTAATTTTGATTTTCAAGTCTGCTTTATGTATTGCTCTCCTCGTCAAAAATCTAAGCTTAAAATCTTTCACCCTTGTGCATTGTCTGCCATCCTGCAAAAAAAATGCTAATAAAAAGTACTTCTTTTAGTATTTCTTCAGTAACTCACTTCTTGGTTATGTTCTATACATAACAGGTTGGGAAATTCGGAAGAGCTACAGAGATAAGGGGCCGTAAAAATCTGCAAAAAAGTCTAAAGAACGCAAATAGTTAGATATGTCAGTGGTTTCGCCTTAATAACCATTTTTTAGTACAATATGTATTCTAACTAATCTTTTATTGGATTAAATTTCCTTTTTATATTATGCTGATAAGTTATATTATTTTTTAAATTTTGTACATAAAAATCAATTTTAGGCATTAATACATTCTAGAATTTATATATTTTTTATTATTATTATGGACAGGTTGAATTCGCAAAGGAAGACATGCATATGTACAACATTTGTAGGTTCTATGCCATTCCGTTTAAATGTTAAATGATTATAACAGTTCTTTTTTTTTTCATTTTCCTCCAACTGTGCAATGGTGGAACCAGTTTCTCAAACAGTAAGGCTAATTCTCAGCTGCGAAGTTTTTCCCCTGACCAATGGAGGAGGCCGAGTGTACCCTCCTGTTCTCTCAAACAAAGAGTAGATAGTTGATTAGTGGAACGGAAAATAACTTTTTTGCCATAGTTGGACTCGAACCTTGGCCTGGGATTAAGGATTCCAAAGCCATTCTTATCCACTTAGCTGCTACACTCGGCAATTTATATGTTTACATTCCATTGTATACAAATGAATAAAAACTTCTTTTCTCAAATTAAATTAAGAATATTGTTAACTTTTCTCTTTTTTACAATTGTTCGATTTAAATCTCTTTCTTTCTGTGAGAAAAGATTTCCATCGGGAGTTACTAGAGACGAAGTGAGATCACTCCAGGAGATTGGATGAGCGCTGGAGAAAGAAGATAAGACGAGGAGCCGCAGACAAGCAATTAGCAGAGCAGTGAGGAATGCCCTGGCTGGCATCCAGCTGGGCCCGCTCTTGTTAATGTGGTCTGTCTGTAGTCTGTTGTTAATGTGGTCTGCTCTGTAGTCTGTTGCTAATGTGGTCTGTTAAGTCTGTTGTTGATGTTCTCTCCACGGCATCTGTCTTCTCCTTTGACAATAGGAGTCTATAACCGATGTCAGTCAGTGAACTCCTCTTCACTTTTACTTTGGATTCCATAGATATGCAACTTTCTTTATTTTAAGTTTCTTTTTACTCGCTATTATTAAGTTCAGTTTTATATAGAAAATGTATAGCCAGAATCCAAATATAAATGTATTGTAAGAAAACTCACTTTTATTTGAGAAAAAAAAAACTACTTCATAGGTGTGCTAAAAGGAATAAAATCATTTTTCTTTTTAGGCCAGTCAATGAGGACGGCCTTAATTTTCTTCAGTGTTTTGTTTGTACTAGTTAAGAGGCAAACATACTAAAAGTCCAGAGATCTAGGAGCAGAGGCAAAGAGAATCTCTTTTCAATTTTCTTTCTAAAAAATTAAAGAGCATTAAATTACCTACAAGAGTGCTCCTATTATTGTTATAGTTGAAGAAATAAACGCTCTTCAAAGTAAAAAAAAATTTTTGGGTCCATACCACATCGTAAGGATGTCAAAAACCGGCCGGTTATCTCCAATAACAGGTTTTTTGGTATGGAATAATCGTTTTTTATCGGATTTTTTACACTATCGGTTATAATCGTTTTTTTAAATCCAAAACCGGATAAAAAACCGATTGAAAATAAATTTCGTGGAAAAAAAAGAATGAAAACCTTTGGGCAAAAAATACGAAATTAACATCTAGTCCTCTACCCGCCTATCTTCTAGTATTCATACCTCCTTGGTAGAGCCCGGATTTCGTGCAGTAAACATATTTTTGTCCGAAAAACTGTGTGTATGCATAATTATTTTGCCAACAATAGACTGAGTGTAGCACTGTAGAACATATTATGTAATACTCCGTGAATCTGTCCTATCCAATTTTGGTCCAATGTTTATATTTTCGAGCAATTTACAAATATTTTTTTTAAATATGGCTAAATGAGCAATTTAATGCAGTAATAACATAAAACCTGCAATTTACCAAAAATTGTTAAAAATGTGCAATTTCGTTCAAAATAAAACTTACAAATGTTAATCCGGATGCCTTAATTCGTGTAAATAACTTGTCTCCGATTGATTTCAAGCAACCGAAAAAAAATACAATTGCACGAGAACTCGGCCTCTAATCGTTGCTAAATGAAACGAATTTCACAATTCAGCACAGATGGCGCTAGTGAGGCGACCGCTACTGATAAGGCGGCTGCATTGTAAAGTTGTACTACCATAATCAATTATTTCTATGTTTTTAGCTATTTGTTTACTTGTGTAAAGTGTTTTCAAATCCAAGACCGGTTATTTGTAACAAATCTAGTTGCTGTTCTTTGTTACATCAACAAAAAATGTTTTGATGGGAAGCTATTTCACTTAAAATAACCACCCCTCCCTCCCTCTCCCCCCCGATTTATCCAAAAACCGGTTAATTGCATCGGTTAAATCCGACCGGTTATAATTGAAGGTAAAATAATCGAAATAACCAATAACCTGTTGTTTTTTTTCACAATAAACGAAACACCTACTTTTCATTTTACCGTCTTCACTCCAGTCGCTCCACTCCATTTTGCATTGTTCCATTTGGTGTGATCTTCAGTGACCCCTTTTAAATGAATGGCTGATGCTTCTTATAAAATAAAAAGGTTACACATTTCCGGGTGACATATGGGAGAAGCATTAAAATGCATTTTATTATAGTTAGGAAATAAAACTAACAAAATCCAATGTAATATTTCTAATACTTTAATTTTTTATATAAATTATTGCAAATTTAACCACATAATACTGTCAAGTTTATCATATAATGGATTTCTATCCAAGTTTAGATTGTTCCTACTGAAATATACCTTGTACTTTAAACGAGAGCCTGGCCTGTCATTAGATGGAGGGAAACGTAATGGTTGGAACGTGACTAGAATTATACTGCCTGTAAAAAACAACAGCTTGTGTAAATATTCCACTTTTTTCAGACATTATTCCATTATTTTTGTTAAAGCAATTTTATTCAGAAACCGTAAAAGATTTATTTTCTATAGAAATATCTATGGATATGGACGCCCCATGACTTCCATGTACGCCTCTTAAACTATAAATCGGCTACTCAAAATGTGACTGAATTTGGTTACTAGTTTCCGAAGATAGCAGTCAGTTTCTCAAAAACGACACTCGGCGTCGCGACTTCCATCTATTGACAAATACAGACATACACATAAGCTATTGTTTCTGGATTCTATTAATACATGTCTTTTTCTGTCTGTCACTAGATAAATCATTGGAAATCGACATTTTAACATTTTAACCGGAAGCAACCACTTAACTTATATGTTATTCTCCAGCTATAAACTTGTTCAGCTCACAAATGAGGAGGAAAGCAAGTATTTTACACTCAATTTTAACACTTAAAAAATTAATAAAATAGTTTAATTAGAGTGGGAAAAAAATCGCATTTATAACCTTTATCACCAAACCATATGATCTCAGTATTAAATATAAATATACCTTTTGAGGTAAGTTTATTATGACCTTCTAGTAAAGTACCCCTTTCGGCTCTTCAATTTAAACCAACATTTATTATAATACTTATATTGATACGAAAGTCTAATTTACCAAATTTGAGATGTTTTACATTATATTTTCATATAATTTTTGATGGCAATCAATCATGACCTTCAAGTAAAGTAGCCTTTCGGCTCTTCAATTTCAACCAAAATCCATTATATTATTTATATTGATATAAAATTCTAATTTCCTAATTTGAAATGTTTTACATGATACAATATTTCAATATGAAAGTCTAATATGGCCTTCAAGTGAAGTACCACTTCTGGTTTGCCAATTTTAACCAAACTGTATTGTTATTTATATCAATAATATATACCATTTGATAAGATTTGCTTTATATTTTAATATAATTTTTGATGAAAATAATGATCTTCAATGACTTGCGGTGAGCATGCAATGACCAAAAAGCGAGGTTCACAACTTGATCTTACAGCAATTCTAAATACAAAATTTTAACGTTCTACGGCTAACCGTTTTTGAGTTATGCGAGGAACGCACGTACATACGACCATCCGTACAGACGTCATGACGAAACTTGTCAAAATGGATTCAGGTGTGGCCAAAATGTATATTTTCGTTGAAATCAGAAAATTTTTGCGACTACAATACTTCCTTTACTGCGTACAAGAAAGTAAAAAGCAAATATTTCTTTTCCTCGACATGTCATGTTTTTAAAACATAATTTTGATTTACAAGTTTTAATTAGTGAAGGGAATAAAACCGAAATAATTTTCTAGGAAGCACTAGACGTAACAGATAGTATGGAATGAGATTACGTTATTACGTTCTAGCCAATTGAAAACTACATTTGAATTTGAATGGCTTTTATTAGCATTTTTGTTATTTTGTAAAATAAAAAAAAATGTGAATTGTTAATATTGCTGTTTTTAATTTTTTTTCTCTTTAACTAATATCGATGTTCTAACATCGATGTTATCGATATATCGGCCTAAAAACATCGATGCCTGTTTGCCATTGTTACTAATGTCTCACACACTGCTATTTTATATTTGATCATAAGTGAGTATTGGTCTGAGGTGAAAATTCCCCATCCTCTACCGGAACGTCATAGGTTTTATTTCCGACTTTGAAGGATTACTATTAAAAGTTAAGATTTTATTTTTATCTCATAGTATTTTTTTTAGAAAGATTTTGTTTTCAGCAGAAATATGGATCCAAAACCATCTACTTCAAAAGAAATGTTTTCGACAGCAGATCCGACTTTGCTCCAAAAAATTAAGAAATGTCTCCGAATTATAGACTAAGAGTCACATGTTTTAGAAGAGCCTCTTTCAGATATAGAAGATTACGAAATATTTAGTGATAATGTGTGTATAGCAACACAATACACCAAATAATATATCAATAGTCAAACATCAATCGATTTAATTATATGTATATTTTAACTTGAATTGTACTCAATTATCTATTACTTGAACAATCTTCAATACTTGAGTCTTTGCTGATTAGGTTTATTTGAAGTGTGAGCGGGAACGAGTACTTTAATTAGGAATTGATAAATTATTTGCCACTTCTATAATTTTGTTTTTATTGAAAACTAGTTTCGAATGTTATACATTCATCATCAGTTCTAAAAAAAACAACACAAAAATTCAAAAATAAGGAATTAAAAATACAGTTTGGTATTATTATACATATTAAATTAAGTGTGAAAAAAACATAAATTCATCTAAGACTCAGGAGTTAAATTAATAAATCACGCTGAAAACAGTCACAAATTAAATATATATGAAGCACTTGAAATAATAAAATCCTTCAAATCCAATCCAGATTTTTGCTTAGATGACCAATTCTATATTTCCAATAGTTCAATCTTAAATGTATTCCCATCTATAACAGAAAAAACAATTACTCACCGGAATTTCTGGAAAAAACCCCGACCCTTAAACCGTTTACCTATAAACACCCCACATTTCTTCCATTGCTAATTCAGGGCGAGAAAAAACCAATTCAAACTTTTCTGATTGATATAATCTACTTAAACCTTGGTACCAACATGTATTTGATTTCTTGTCTTAATTAAATTCACAATTCATAAATGTTTTATAATACTAATTTATATTACTCTTAATTTAATATCTAAAATAATACCAAACTGTATTTTGAATTGCTTGTTTTTGAATTTTGGTGTTTTGGGAACTGAAGATGAATGTATAACATTCGAAACTAGTTTTCAACAAAAACAAAATTATAGAAGCAGATAATTTATCAATTTCTAGTTAGATTGATCCTTCTACATCATGCGTACGTCAACTGAGTACTTTAAAGCCACCCAAATTCGATATTAACTTGGACAACACGTATCGGGATCATGAAAGGATCGAATGAAGAGCCCAGTTTCCTGTACAACGCCTTCCACTTTATATCTTCCAACTTTTCACGTCACCGCCAACTGAAGGAGAAAATATCGCTCCTCGAAGTGCACGAGCCATTTTTTTTTTGCACCCATCCAAACGCTACCATTGAGCTACTCCTAAATGGACCCCTGTTCCAAGTTTTCCCATCGCTTGGAACAAGTTGGAGGACTAGTTCGCACCTCGGCCGTTAAATAACTCGATAACTTTCCCTCAAACTCGGTCCCGCCTGCCCACCTAAGTGGCAATAATAACTTCCGGACTTACGAGGGCCGGAATCCACTGGGGCGTTTAAACGCTACAAACTCCGCTCGCTCTGAAATATCGCTGCAGCGAGAGGCGCTGTAATTTACAACGATGCCGTATGTTGGCCGCATATATCAAGCCATATGGAGTCCATCGATTTGTACCGTTCATTTTATTCGATGAATGTTCTATATAGTTGGATAGAAAATACTCGGACTTCGAGGCGAACTGACCACGAATAACTGTAGTTCCAATAACTAATAAGGAAGGAACCTAATGGTGACTATTTAACTAGTCTTCTTAAAGATGGAATGATATTTTATAAAATTAAAATAATAAAAACACAAATCCAAGTTATTAGCAGTTTGAATAACAGAACTACAACAGTGCAATGCGGATGCCTATTGTCAATGGCAGAAAACTTAGCAGTATATAAAAATAAAATTTATATTGCAATGAGACATGAGATTGGTAAAATCTACTATTCTACACAAATCAAATTGGAGTCAAAAAAGAAAATATTCAGAATGTATTTTATAGCAGGGAATGAAAATAATGAAGCAAACAGGAAAGGTCTCCAGATCAACGAATATATGAAGAGTATCTATAACCCTACACCGAACCAACCGCATACGATTAGTATCAATGGCCATAACTATCCCAGTTTTTAGGGCGCTGGTCATTGAAAACAATCAAATATATAAAGAGATGGAGGCCAGAATCGCATCAGGAAATCGTTGCTTTTTTGCAATTCACAAAGTTGTATATTACAAAGATCTTCCTCGGAGAGCCAAGGTTATCATCTACAAGACAATTATTCGCCCAACAGTCACCTATGGCAGTGAGACATGGGCACTGACAAAGGATATAGAGAAAAGACTACATGCCTGGGAAAGAAAAATGCTCAGAAAAATATATGGTCCAATCCACTCTGAGGGACAGTGGAAAATTAGAAGGAATGAAGATTTGAGAGCATTATATGATCAGCCGGATATAGTAAGTGTTATAAAAAAGGACAGGCTAAGGTGGCTCGGACATGTGGAGCGTATGGAAGAAAATCGTCTACCAAGGAATCTGCTTTTTGGAAAGCCAGGCGGTACCCGAAGACGTGGACATCCTAGAATGAGATGGTTAGACGATGTTGAAGCGGACCTGCGACAACTTGGAGTGAGGGGATGGAGAGCGGTTGCGGGTGATAGAACAGCCTGGCATGTAATCTGTGATGAGGCTCATACCCTACAGGGGTAGTAGCTTCAAATATAATAATAATAAAATGAAAATGATATAATGAGCTCAAAACTTAAATCTGCTAATATTTCAAAACAATATTCGCAAATAATTAGGCAAATCATATGATATTACAGGTATTTCAGTATGTTAGGTGGGGGATTAATAATAAAAAGAGGGGGTAGTTGATTTCCCGGATTGCAGGCAGTGAGTGACTTTGACTAAGATTTTAGAAAGTCCTCTCGCATTTTACAGTGAGTTTAATTGGACTTAAAATTAATATCTTGAATTATAGATTTGATAATGTAATTACTTAAATTATTATTTCTAATTCTAAATAATCAAACGTCTCTAAACATGGCAATATTAATAACCGAAAGTCGCCGATAAATAGAAAAAAATAGGGTTTTATAAAAATTTTAGACTTTAATTAAATAAAATTTATTATTTTTTTCTGTCCTGATGATGTCTGAACTGGCGAAACCTCGACCCGTTATTAGGTTACCGGTATTTTAGAGACTCAAGGCTTCGTGTGTGGATTCTTCCATTTATACCTAAAACATTTATTATAGCTATCGTGAATAAACATTATCAAAAATATTGTGAGTGCAGATAGCTGAGTCGTCTAAAGTAGTAGCCATGGTTGCCGAAGTTAATCACAGCCCAGCTTGGTCACTAATTGGATGGGTGACCGCCTAGGATTAGATAGGTTAGTAAAATACCCACTAGTAACCAAGCACCCATTTCTGGCGACCCTATACCAGTAAATACTGCTAAACTTCAGATTTTTCATTTACAATACAAGAAGAATATTAAAACGTAAAAAAAAAAGTTGAAGAAGATATGTATCAACTAAACCGTAAATACGATTAAGTTAATTGTAGATAGATAACAAAATTTGCTTTATTCTGGGACTAGGTCCCTTCAGAATAATAAAAATGAACAAATATAAAGGAAACCAAATCTGGCCAAAAACCTACAATAATTAAAGTAGATAAGTTTTTACATCAATAGTAATAAAAATAAGCACACAAAAATGAGTTCTTCACTTAACAAAAATATACAAGTATTAAAAAAAAAATAAAAAAAATGAAAAGGTAAAAATAAATTAAAAATGTGAGAAAATGAAAGTTATAAATAAATGTCCACTTAAACATCATAAGGTATTGATAAAATTGTTTATTTGTGATTGTTTAATTTTACTTGATACGTGTCACGTTCAATACCGCAAATGGAGACTGATCCACTACCTGGTATTTAAAAGGGTTATAAGAAATAGAAAAAAGGATCAGGAGTTGTCATCAGGATAACTGACGAGTAAACGGAGGGCAAATAGGTACTGCCAGGATATAAAAAAACTAAGTAGAATTTCTCAAGAATTGGCGCTTGGACAGAACAAGGAAGACCTCTGGGGGTAACAGCTGGTAGATGACACAACAACACCAGGTATGAGAATCTAACTAGACAACCAAGTAGGCTATTGAAACTGAGACACTTCAGGTACTAACCATTAATAATTAGCAAACGTGGTAAACACACAACCGCCTTTTCGCATATAAGAAAACCATTTATAAATTAATATAAATACTTTTGGGTAATTATCCTCGATAACACCCAGCGGTATCCCATTATGATATTTAAAATTATAGTCTTTAAAAAGAGTTAAACCTATTGCAAAGAGAAAGTATTAATTCAAAGTTTTTCGACGATATTTGAATCGATACTTATCCAAAAGTATGCACATACCAATTTAAAAATATAGTAATTTTCGTATAATGATTTTTAGCTCTAATATTTTCTTATTAAATTAATAAATGTTTATAAATTCAAAATATATGAGTAAGACACGACCTTCTCAAATTTTTAAAAATCATGACAACATTCAGAATCTAGTACTCACCCACATCTTATTATGACCACTGTAGAGTATGAGATCAGCCAATATATCTGAAACAGATAATTATTAATAAGCATTGTTCCATAACATTCTTAAGTATAAATTATTTAAATCTGCCAAAGCCTCATAATAATAAAAATCGACAATATCGGGATATTGAAACAATGGTGTAAGCTCTTATTTGTAATATAATATGGAGCATTGACTATTTGTCGAAAGACTTAAGACTTAAAGGATTGGATGAGTTGGTATTAGAAAATTTAGCTGTCCCCCACAGCTCAAGCACGTAATACTAAATAGTTTTCAGAATGGTCTTGTAAATAAATAGTTTGTTGATAATTAAAATATAATATGTTTTGTTCACTAGCGTATATAACCTCCTCGGTTAAGCTTTGTCTTTCAAATCTGCTATGTGGGTTCCATGTTAGACTTTTGTCTAGAATGAAGCCAAGGGAGGAGGAAGGAAGGAGTGTTCTACTTAAAGCAATCATAATGTCTGCTACAGTTTACAGTGTATGAACAGCTTCAAAACAAATTATGGACAAAACTTGCCTTTTTTGTTTTCTTTTTCTAGGAACTCGTTTATGTAAGCAGTCTGCTTCCTTTATTAAATAAATAAAATGAAGTTACTTTTTATTACGAAACTGGTTGCCAAGAAAAAAATGTCCAAAATGCATACATTATGTCCCAAAGTTGGTACAAGTACATATACTTGTACCAACTTTGGGACATATTGAATTTCCGTATGGCTGTGGACAGGCAAATTGCTGGCCGTGGTCCTGGTTCAGACTCAATTGACGCGGCTATCTTCAAGAACAATATTCCCTATAAGAAGTTGGAAACTAGACTGTGTCTGGATTTAAAGTGGACTTGTTGACAGCAACTGAAACGGAGAGTGATAGTGATATGCTTGGATTTTGATTCATTGACTTTGATGCGCCAGTCAATGAGAGATTAATGATAGGATGGAGGGATAATTAACGCAAATTTTGATAGGAAGATATCACCATTTGTAAGAATATCACTGTATGAATATTATTTATAGGAAAGAGGCGAAGTAAATACAGAGAACAGGACACAATACGTTGCCTTGTGTAACATCAGCATCTACTGGATAACAATTGGAATAGTCGGTGCCCCATCAAGCTCGACTAATGTCTGCCAATACTCACAAAAAATATTTTATGTATTTTAGTTTATTATTTTCAATAATAGTCTTTGAAATCAATCAAGAAAAAAAAATTGTAAACCCCCCTCTCAAAATTTGAGGTTTTACATTTCAAGATACGTAAAATCCAAATATCGAAAAAAAAAAAATCCGTCCGTCCGCCGTCCGGAGCTTTCCTCCAAGACTACTGGACCGATTTTCTTGATATGCAAAATTATCACTGGCCATCCCAGGATGATCCTCGAGTCTAGACATTAATCTTCCGTCAAAAATTTTTTGCTGTATTTTTGTTATGATGAAATTCCCTACAAAAGCAACAACAAATTATTTAAATCAGACCAGTATTAGCTGAGATATAGCGTTATAAACTTCGCAGACTAATACTCCGGGGCTGCAGGTCATCGTTGCCCTAACCTTCTGACTTACCAATTGGGCTCCTGACTCCTCGTATCTCTCTACTTCATCCTTCCTTGGATTATTTCTGCGTTTCCTTTAGCTTCTAGGCCTTTTCTTTTTCTTTTCAAACTGAAGTTCACATCAAATATTTTCCTCTGCACCATTTTTCCTTCTGATTATATGTCCTACTCTCTCAGCCTACTTGCATTGACACAGTTTCTTCTAAACACTCTCAGTTCGGCACCCTCACAGCGATCATCTTGGGATAAGCTTAAAATTTCTACTGATTTGGTGCCTACTGCTTAATTTCTTTGTTGAACTTGATAGATATCTTTTATAAAGTATTCTTCACATATTTCTTTCCCGAAACACTACAAATGCTCATTTGAAAGATAATCTAATTATCTAAACTGCAAACCAAAGCAATACGGAAAGTCCTGTGAATAGACAGCTACATGTTTTTGAAATATTACTATTCAGAAATAATAAACGATTGTGTAATAATTTGCAGCGTTTTTTTTTTAAGTTTTAGAAATAAGTCAAAGTGGGGTATGTGCCATTTCGGGATAAGTGCGTAATCGTCTGTTTTAGTCTAAACCATCAACTGGTCAGAGCTGCCCTTTAAGGATCATTAATTCTAAACATTGATGCATCCCAAATTAGCCTCGGGAGTTCGCTAAGGTGAAGTATAACGAAATGTAAAGACATCAGTTCTAACCTGTTGATTAAGTTGAATCTTTCAACTTTTCCTATACAGCTGTATCGGGGTTTTTATAATCTATTTATTTAATTTTTGCGATAAGTGGAACCTTCAGTATCTGTTCTTCAAAATGCATTGTGATTTAGATTTCTCCTTGACAGTTTTCTAGTTTGTAAGCATACATTTATCTTAGACGTTTTAACTTTTTTCGATGATTAAATCACTATAGTAATCCACCGGAAAAGAGCTATTTTACATTTGGCTCACAACCGCTGCTACTTGAATAATGCGTCTTTCAGATATCTCGTACGTGCTAGGTTCTACTACATTGAATTATCAATCTCATAAAAATTGAGATGATTGAAACGTGGGCTTGAATGTAATAGATATTTGAACATAATCGTCTTAGGAAAATTAAAGAAAAAAAGACAAAAATCAAGCTAAAAAAATAAATCTTTTACAGTCATATAAAATTAAACTTTGTAAAATCTACTGCGCACTTCACCTCACCTGTTTATTCAAAATTAACCTCACCACCTTTCTAAATTAAAGAAAATAAAAATATTTTAAAACAATTTTTGTCAGAAAATATAGGAAATCACTTTTTTGCCTCAGGACATTCTAATAAATAGGTAAATAAGGAAGATATGAAAAACAATAATTTATTTCTCTATTGTATTGTTATTTTTTCAATGTTATCCGATATAGCTTTCATTCTGACAGCATGGATGAGTTTGAAATTCAGAATGTTTAACGAATGGTAGAATAGAGAGAGTATATATAAATGGTAAATGGAAAGTGTAGAAATTCACGATTTCCATCTTATATTAATGTGACTGATATTTATTTATAGCATTTTAAAGTATTAAAAAACAATTTAAGTATTCACGTTGCTAAAATTAGAACTTCCATAGATTTAAATTATTTATTCCTGTTGTACGCATAAAATGAGGAATAAAAAAAAAAATAAGAAACGTAAATAGATTTAGCTAACAGTTTTATCGATGTACCTACGGATTGATAATAACACAGGCCAACAAAAAAAATTTTTTTGAAAACTTTTCTAACTTTAATAGTTGATCTTTATAGATTTTTATGTGCTGAATCTAAATCTGGCCTTAGTTTTTTTGTATCACCCATAGTTTTCCGTAGGTTTCAGGCTCATCAAACATCCTGACTTTTTATACTTCTGTAACATGTTAGCTACAATAGAAACATACTCTGGGTCTTTTTCATTTCCCAAGAACTTTGTAACGACTTGCTTGAATGATACCCATGCTTCTTCCTTATTTAAGATCATTGTGGATTCAGAGTTAACATCAAACATCATTTTTCTAATGTTAGATCCGAAAAAGACGCCTTCTTTTAGTTTAGCTTCTGAAACTTTTGGCAGAGATACTTGAAACATGGTCCATTTTTAGGTAAAGCCTTTAAAAATTGTTTCATGAGGCCTAACTTAAGGCTTAATTGTTTCATGAGGCCTAAGATTGAAAGCTGTTCAATTCTTTAAAAATCGCTTAATTTAATAAATTTAACTATAAAATGTGAAGAAATTGTGGGTGATACAGCTTTTTTAATATCATATTTGGATTCGGCACCCTAAAAAGTATATTCAGTAAAAACGTTTTTTCATCGTTGGCCTGTGTAATCGATGTTCTTAAGGAGGCTAATAAGGTTGTGATTTAGAATGGACAAAAGACACATCCTCGTATATTTAAAAATTGATGTCACTTCGATGATTCTACAAATTCGAAAAATAAATTCTTTTGAAATTATTTCCAATCACTGAAAACCAAGGGAACGGAAGAAATAAGGGAAAAAATAAAAAGAACCTACAAAGCATTCTTAATCACCTTACCTCTCCCCAAACTCATTAAAATCTATATTGCGATTTTTTTACAATAGCAAATCCATTATTATTCTTTCTAATTAATTTCACTATTATTTAACTATCTAAAAATGAAAAAAACAAAAATAGAATAAGATACTCTCCCTCCCCAATTTTGAGAGTATTCAAATTGTTTACAATCATTTTACTATTACTATATGAAAATATTAGAACAAGAAATTTATTATGTGCATTAAGTGTATTTATTCATTTTATATTTTCAACATTGAAAGAAGAGATCATAGTTGTGTAAACTTCGTATAAGTACATAGCATGTTATCTAAATTAATTAAACAGATAGTAAATTTCAGATAGTACAAGCTAAACTTCTCTTTAGTTAAACTTTGTAGAACTTTGTTTGTAAAAACATTGAATAGGTGATTTTATTCTTGTTTATAACTAGAAATTCTGGTGCTAAGTTCAGTAAATAGCTTAAGATAGATAAAATAAGATAGATTTTTCTTATGTTTATATTTAAAAATTTCTGAACTGAATTTAATATAAATTAAGGGAAAGGAAGGCGATTGTTTCTAAAAAAAAAAAACAGTTATATTAAAAAAATATATTTATTTTGTTATTCTCTTAATTCGGCATCTTATTGTTCAATAATTTAGAGTATACAAGGTGTCTCTCTCAAAAAAAATATATAATCCTTGTGGATTTTATTGCAAATTTAACGCTGAACAAAAAAATTATCTACGAACATGGTTAAGCAAATGAAGTCTTGACCAATTTATAGGCCGAAAACTTTTTTAAATCACCCCAAAATTGTTTATTCGTATTTTTGTCTCATGTTGCTTCCGAGCTATCGAAGATGATGTTTCGAATATCCCACCCCAGTAGTAATACAAGCCCACTTCATGTAGTCACCAATTGCGTTGCATAGCGGATGTCAACTCCGACAATTCACCAAAGGTCGTGTTTCACCAATCGAGCTGATGTTTTGATCATTCGACGCCAAATATAATTTTCTATCATACTAGTTTCGAATCTTTATTTGATGCAAGGAGTCGTTGTATTAATTGCTTAAGAGTGTCCGAAAATATATTTTTTCTTGTTTTTGGCCTGAAACTTGGTCATTCAAGACTTCATTTGCTGATCCCTGTTCATAACAATTTTTTGTCAGCGTTAAATTTGGTATAAAACCCCCAAAGATGATCCTTTTTTTCGGTAGACCTTGTATACTCTAAATTACTTAATAATAGGATACTGAGCTAAAAAGATAACAAAGTAAATATTTTTTTAAATTATTTTAATATAACTGTTTTATTGAAAACTATCCCCAACTCTTACCTTATTTTTTATTAAATTCAGATCAGAAAGTTTTAAATAAAAACCAAACAAAAATCTATATAACGACCGCAGCGATTTACTGAACTTAACATTAGTATTTCAGGCTATAAACAAGAATAAAAACAACTATTCAAAGTTTTTAGAAACAAAATTCTACTACTAAAATTCTACTATGTTAATAATGGCTATAATATTAGATCAATATTAAAAATGATAATATATATATAAGTATAGTCCTGAGGATGAGACACAACCCAAAAATGTTTCTGATGTAACATGTTTTTAATAAAACATGAAATAAGGAAGATTTTCAATGTTCACATTCAAGCATTGTCATCGTAATTTAAGACTTATTATTTAGAGTAAATTAGATTTTTTTTTAATGTGAAAACCTGTCACTTTCCCGACAATAAGCGGATGCGATATGACTATAATTTAACTGACTTGAGGTAGGTCAGCAGCCATGGATAACTATGCGTCATATCAAATCCAACGCGTTTTACACAAGGAGATCACAAAACTTCTAATAAATAAATTAAAGTAATTTCTCACTACATAAATTTAAGATCAGATGAAATATTTTTTTTATTAATTATTGTTTCTTAGAAAGAAATTTAATAAATTAATTCGAGGATGTGACAAGTATTTTTTAAAATTATTATTATTTTATTGTAGTCGAAAAAATCAACGCTTAACCCCTAGGTTCATCCCTTAACGCAACGAAGGACCATGTTCTCACTTCACAAAGGTTGGATGATGGCTAGGAGAACCTAGTCGATCCACGGCTGATATAACTAAAGAAATAATCCGCCACTGCGGTAGTCGAACCTGGATCTCTGAGTTAGAAGTCCAGCGCCTTAGCCGCTGAGATAGTCCAATTCCCCAGTAACCCCAGGTGGGTAGGAAGATTGTGCTACTTCTGGAGTTGTAGATTTGGCGATTGTTGGCGGTATCGGCATCGAACCTTCGGGTTCGCCAATTCTTTTGTTTATTACTATTATTGTTATATATGAAAAAGCATTATAACCGTTCCTTACTATGTCATTCAATATTAATTCCTAACTAAATTATTTAAATATTTGTATTACTTTAATGTATTACGTTTCCTTAAATAGGAATGGTAATTTCTCATAGCTTTCACAAAGACGACAGATCGCAGTGACAGGTAAAGGATGCCGAATATCCCCGAGCCGAGAGGAAGTCCTGGACAAGTTGTCCACTTCACGTCAGGCGGCAGAAATACCAACCGAGCCGCTAGGCGATATATCAAATATCTACGAACCGAGAACCATCCCTCCGCAGCTCCATCACTGTCAGCGAATGGAGTTGTGCTCCTGGGAACGATCTGTCACTGGAGTCGGGGGAGGGAGGGCTAATCTTTATCAAGGATAAGTTTTTGTTAACTTATCAAATGACGGAGGATTATAAAATAAATATTTTCAATACCTCAATACTATTGATCCAATCTAAGCACAAGTTAAATATTCTGAAATCGGACTGGAATTTTAATTAATTAAATACAACAAAAATTAAAAAAAAAAGGTACAAAAAAATATTTCGACGTTATTCGAAGAGTCCAAATCAATGCCTGAAGTTCCTCAAACAGCAGTAAATTATTAAATACACCAATTCAGGCATAATAACGATTGAAAAACATTAATCATATGGAATGATCTCCTAGAATAACCTATAAAACCTAAAAACAAATAAACAAATAGCTAACACAAACAGCTAACTGATTACTAGAAAAATCTTTGATAGCACTTGGCGTGCCTTCCCAAAATAACTGATATGAGCCGGTGTGAAGTAACTAAACATTTACTGGTCTATACTTTACTGTTCATCGTGTTTACCGTATGTTACTTTGAAGAGCGTATATTTCTTAAAGTATAATAGATATGAAAAAAAATAATAATAGGAACATTCTTGTTGGAAATTTGATGTTTTTCAGTTTTATAGATAAATTTTTTTAACCTAGGACCAACCGTTTTCGAGTTATAAAAGAAAAACCGAAAAATATGACCTCTCCCCCTCCGCTCTTTGCCTCTGCTCCTAGATCGGGGGACTTTTAGTACGTTTACCTCTTAACTAGTCCAAACATAAGCCCTGAAGTCAAATTTGGTCGTCCGATAATTTCAGTCTACACCCCACTTTTGCGCATTCATTGACTGGACTAAAGTAGGAGCTTAAGTGATAAAAAAAGCACTTGAAAGTTTTTAATTACTTTAAATAAACTAACAAACCTATTTGAGAAATAGTTCAGAAAGAAAATGAGTAATAATAAACTTAAAATAAATCTGTAAACCTCAAAACCGCTACTGCGTTACTGGTGAGCGTGAAATAAACAATGGAAATTAGTTAATAAATATAAAATTAGTTTTGGTCCGTTAAGTGACGTGGAACGGTGTAACGTTACCAAGGATGTAGGCAGTTGGGTAAAAAGTGCATAGAGTAAAGAAGGACTTTAATCTTAAAAGTTATTTATAGTGTACTCTTCGAGAAGGTAGGATATTCATTTTTTATTTTTTGTCTAATCCTTTTTTTTTCTTATTTTACGAAATTTATTTCCTCCGGTTTTTGGATTAAATCCCTCCCTCCCAAAAAAACGATTACCGGTAGTGTAAAAAACCCGAACAAAACCGGTTATTCGATTAAAACAAAATGGATATCGGTTACAACCGACCGCTTATTGACATCCCTAGTCTCACATACCTTTATTGTCCAGGTTAATGGACCATTGACTGAGTCCAACAGAAACTACCTGCAACAAATGAATACATTTCTCTGATATTTCTTCACCAGCCTTTAATTAAATAGTGAAAACCGCCAGTGAATGCTCAGACTACTTTTTTTTAGTACATTTGATCTCTCTCCCTCTCTCTCACTCTCTCCCCCCCCCTCTCTCTCTCTCTCTCTCTCTCTCTCTCTCTCTCTCTCTCTCTCTCTCTCCCTCTCTCTCCCTCCCTCCCTCCCTCCCTCCCTTCCTCTCCCTCTCCCTCTCCCTCTTCTCTCCCTCTCCCTCTCCCTCTCTCTCACTCTCTCAGCCTCCCTTCCCTCCCTCTCATTAACAAAAATAAATAAAATGCTAAAATTTAAATAATCCTGAATTTAATTCAATCATCAAGAAACCAGATATTTACAGATGAATAGCATATTACACCTATAAACCATTTATTAATAATTTTGATACATTAAAAAACAATGTTCTTATCTTCTCTGAATTCCAGAAGTTTAAATATCAATTAAAATAAGTTAATAGGTCCTGATACAAAAGGTACAAAAAATAAATTTTACTTTTCAAATAATTTATATTACTTATTTGAAAAAAAAAAAAAAAAATTATTTATTCTTTAAAAAATACTAAAAAAAAGTTATTTCTATACTATAACAAACATATACATTTATTCAATAAATCATAAATTTCATGTTAATTTGAATAGAACAAATCAACTTTTAATGGAAATAAAAGTTAATCCTAGATTATAAGCTGTATAATTCTAGCCCCATTTTTCGATAGAACTACTTTGTTACAATTTGTCTTCTATAATTTCATTTTAAAATAATTATAGAAACAATCGACGAACGCCTAGTCTTGCTGTCCATTAAAATTGCCTCAATTGAACTATTATCTCAATGAGGAAAGGCGAAGGATAGGGAAGAGCACCATCAACTTGACCATCTGCTGGAAGAAGCTGGGGATATAGCGGTCTCCTCCTGGAACCGATCCTCTCCAGATAATGGCAGCTGGAAAGCTGATCCGGAGTAAACACTCCAGACCTAACTCCTACTCTACTCCTCCCTCGCCGATCGCTATTGCGGTCAAGGATTTATCCTCCTTCAGCCCAAGATATAAAAATAAAAATATATGATTGTAGATCAAATTTATCGATTAATCGATATAAACGAGTGCTATTAATTATAAATCGGAATCTAATTTATTATCGTTTCAGAAGAAATTTAAATACTAGGTGTTCCGTAGCAGATTTTCTCTCTGTATATAATAAATGATCTAAAACTGTACCTTATATATGGTACATACAATATTGACTCTAGCGTGTCCAACTATCGAGTATGGAAAAATGCGATTTTCTATGCGTCGCATTAAAACGCTCAAGTTGAGGCACGCATTGCGCAATCCTTGAGGGTTAGGAATTCAAGACTATGTCATGATGCCTCAACTAGAGCGTATCAATGTGACCTATTTGAAAATCGCATTTTTGCATATTCTATAGTTGGCGTGGTAGGGGCGATACAGTCTGCCGTACATATCATACTCGGAAGATATGATCAGAATAATTCAAATACAATAATAAAATCAAATTCAGAGAAATCGGACTTTACTTCCGACAGCAATTACTTCCGACGTATAGATATATGATATGCTTGAAAAAGAATACATAAAAAAAAAAAAAAAAAAATGTTTTATAATATTTTGGATATGCGATTTTTCCATATCCAAAATTGTTGAGTGATTCCTTTAACGGCAACGGACAAAGAAATTTTAAATTACATATTCCATATTCTATTATTCAGTATTATTCAGTTTTTATTATGATTGAATTTCACTAACGTAGTTTCACGTTATGACCAACTTATTAATATGAGGTTATTTTGCACCAATTAGTCTTGCGGTAATTTTAAAAAGTTTACGAAACATTGTTCAAAAAGCCGTAAAAAAATGTACAGCTTATCTGGGGTGGTCTAGCTCAACGTCATTTTGGCTTCCGTCCAAACTATCTCCTACGCAGCCCAAGTATTTAAATCGTGCTCTAGATCCCGGCCAACTTTTAAGATATATTCCATATTCAATATTCCATAATAATTTGAAATAAAAAAAAAATAAAAAAAGCTACTCACAATCAATAACAAATAAAATAAATGAAAGTCAAAAATGACTAAAGCTATGAAAGTTATAGATAACAAAAAAGACCTATAGCATTTCCAAGTCAATTGAAACATTTTCCATCTCAATTGTAACTTTTTTCAGTACCTTTGTAATCTTTCCCATTTCAATTGTAAACCTAAAGCTACCTAGCTTCCATTTCAATTGTAAAGCTATGAAACTTATAGATACAAAAACAAGACCTATAGCATTTCCAAGTCAATAGAAACCTTTTCCATCTGAATTGTAACTTTTTCCTTTACAATTGTAACTTTTTTCAGTTCCTTTGTAATCTTTCCCATTTCAATTGTAACCTATTGTATTTCAATTGTGAACCAACTGGAGTTGAATTAATTCATAAATATTATATTTATTTCTTTTTAATTCTAATAATGACTCAAAATGTCGGTATATTCTTTTTATATTTAAAAAAAAAAAGGATCAGTTATAAGTTTTATAAAAATCTTTATTCTTTTTAAATATTTATTATTTATTTTTTGGAAGGGAGGAGGGTGTGGATTTCATCTATTTAGTGATCATTCATTAGGTTTTCGAAGTTGGTTTAAAAATCTTATTTAAATAAATCTTAAATAATAATAATAATCTTAAATCTTAAATAAATAAATAATAAAAAGCAATAACATTGAATATTGACAGCAGTATTCAGCTTAAACTTGTATTATTTTGAATAACTAAAAATCTTTGGCCACCACTTTCCTTCTGAACTTTAAATTTATTGTAATAATTACAATCTAGTGCTTAACTTTATTGGGATGGAGAATTTTCACAATCTGCAGCAAGATTTGTCAATACCATCAATCGGAATTTTTTAATCTACTTGGGCGAAATTACACAATGGAGTAAGAATCGGAAATATTTTTAAGAAGGTTATTTACATTAAAGGTACAGAACTTTAGAAAAAAAAAAACGTTCTTTTTCTCAAATTCCATTAAATTTTATGAAAAGTGGTGAGTGACTAGCGAACTAAGCATACATTACTGTCTAATGGCATCTGCCTAATTATTAATATATGGGCATACTTAGACTATCTACTCGACTCCTTGTTAAATCTTAAGATGCAGGTCTATTTATGTCTCGAACAAACAGTGGGAATAGCGAATGAAGCATGTAAAAGATGGGTTATCGGAGGTTGGAGAGGCAACAAAAGGTAGAGCAATTACGAAGATATGAGTAAAGCATCTTGTAACAGAAGCCTTGTTAAACTTTATGACTCTAAAAATAGTAAATTGCCATGGAAAACAAAGGTCTCAATTTTATAGTAAATTAAAAAAGAGAGTGGTTTCGTTTCTATTTGATACTTTTCCCGATTATTTAAAACTCGAAGTACCCAAGATATTTAATATTAATTAAAAGCACGTTGTAGATTTTCATGGATATCTCTATGGATAATAAGAATTATCATTCCTTACATTTTTATCACCCGTTTTTTTATTTTTTTTTGCGTTTGCGAAACAATTAGACAGTGTCGATTTGCTAATTTTCTCACCTTTCCAAAAGTGAATTTCTTTACGTTTCTACAATGCAAATGACACAATTACAAACAAAAATTTAGAACAATGTCTAACAGTATTGTACTATTTAAAGGACAATAAACAATGTTTAGAATCAGAATTATTAAGTCGTATTCGTTAAATTTAAATCAATATTTACATTATATGTAAATGCATATTTAAATTTTTTTTTTATTTTTATTGTTATCACATTTTATTAATTAAATTTCATGACTAATTAATATTAATTAAATATAAATTTGTATATGATATTGTATATTTATCTCTCAAACACCCTTAATTTTGTTTATTTATTTGGTTACATTTAATTAGAGGACATTTAAAACTTTAAATCGTTTGATTAAAATATCTTAATTTACAAAAAGTAAATTAATTTAAGTTGAAGCGTTTTGCGTGCAATATATATAACAATTAGAAAAGTAATAAATAGACACATGAAAAATAATAGTTATTGAAAAGAGACCCAAGAGCTAATCTAAATTCTTTAATGTTAATGAACTATTTGTTTAAATATTTAAATTGGTGTATAAGGATAGATTTTCCGGTGAAAATTATATAAATAATATAAGAACATTTCGCTGAGTCCAAGTTGAACGCAGAGTTTTCTTTATTATTACTCAAAATTCATCAATAAACCTGTTGATTGTTGAAAAATACGAGGGAAGAATGGAAAGCCTGAGATTGAAGGAGTGGGGGAAAGCCGTCGATCTGACGTCAGTCTCTCCCTATTAGAAACAGGCTAGTGCTCCTTCTATTGTATTCTATGTTCTGAGGTTGCTGTAGTTTTGTAGACTAAGTGTTTTAGTCTGTAATTTGTTTACGCTAAGCGTTCCTATCCAATATAATACTATTGGCACAATAACGTTATTATTTCTTTGTAATTTAAATTATTACTTAAAGAGGAATTATTTTATACTTTTTTTTAACGATTCCGAAGTTTTTTTTTAACTTTAAAATTGATAGCTACTTAACATAATTTTATAACTAAGTGCATTGTGGCTGTACATTATAACAACCATTTCACTCTTAATATTTTTCCAGACATAACATTGTTTTATTTAACATCAAAATGCTTTTGATTGTGTTTAGAAGACAGCAAGAAACACTTGACTTAATATAGAGTTTCTCCTGCGTGAGTTAGTGACGAGGAGGCCTGAGGAACATCTCTAATTATAGCACACCTGTCCTCTTTAAGACCTGTCACAGGTGTCATAGTTCTGTTAGTAACAGTCCCAGCTCACAGTTTGTCACAGCTGTTATTTCAAGCCTGTCTCTCTAAGAGCTGCGATGTACCAAGTTCTGAAGAGGTTATCTTGTTGTATACTATTATAACTTAGAAGCTATTTAGGTTATCTTGTCGCATGCTATTATAACTTAGAAGCTGAACTTATTAAAGTATATCATGGATTAAGATTCAAATTATTTTTAATAAATATAAAAGAGCAAAAACTCAAAAAGAGACATAAATTACAGTCGAACCTCTGCATATCGGACTATTTTATTTTATTTAATCTTGAATTTTTATTATAAAAAATATTCTATATATCGAATACAATTTCTATAAATCGAAAAAAAAAATTCCCATTTAAAAAAATATAAAATGTGGTTGTCATCAAAAGAGCTTAGCTTACCCAAATTAGAATGGGTGATAATTAAATAAGAAACAAAAATGTTCCACTGTTTTGTAAAGCAATAGAACTTCAGGGACGATCTTGTCTTCTCTGGATCTCTCTTCTAACATGGAGTGATAAATTCAGTTTAAGTTTGCCTTTCTTGTTTTGAATATTGCTCCTAAACATGGACTTCGGTGATGTTACCTTACAAATATACATTAGAAGCTATTTTGCGCTAAAACAAAAAAAATAATTAATTCTTATGTATGTTTGCATATTTTAAATACGTCTTTATTAAATTATTAATGTACATTTGTAAAAAATATGCAATATGTACAATTTTTCAAATAAGTGTTATTGATTGTTTAGTTTTTTTTTTTTTTATAAAAAATTGCCTTTCTTAAAACATTAAACCCAAAAAATTTCCCTTGATACTTCTTTAACCCTAAAGAATATCTATAATTGTTTTTAGCCTGAAAAGGGTAACAAATTGCCATCATTCTATATATCGAATTTTTTCCAAGGAACCTCCATGTTCGATATATACAGGTTCGACTGTAATTGCTTTAAAACAATTGGAAGTTTCCAAACACAAATCCTCAAGTATCTAAACACCGGTAAAAAACTAACCAGTCAACGTATCGCCAATTTTGGCATCATTCGAGTCTACATCAAAAAATCACATCTTTCAAGATCAAAAACTGCTCATCTCACATCAACCAGAGACAGCATATCACTCCAAAGCATCCGATCACATACTGAAGGCAAAGGGAGATATCACTAAAACAGGTGAGAAGGCTACATTCAAATAGCTAATCAGCAGAAAACACGCTTACAAAGCAAATAAAAAAGAAAAAATATATATACACATAAATAATAAATACTAAAGACAAAGTAAAACTAGAAGAAAAACTAATTAAAATGCTTAGCTAGGAAAGATTTTATAAAAAACAGCTGATTAGCAAACAAATAAAACATAAAAGGCAATCTAGTTAGATTAATTAAACCTTTCTAAAATGCTTAAGGTTTCAGAGTAAAATTGATTCAACTTTCTACTGCCATTCCTGCAATTAACAGAAATGTCCATGTGCAATGCACATAGCCTCAAATATGCTATTCATCTCCTTTCGAATCACTCTAATGTTACCCAAATTAAAAACATGTTTAAAAATGTTTGAATGCTGTGCTAATGCAGTTTTAGGCTCTTTCCTCTTAATGTTTTTGCAATGGTATTGATGATGTATCATTATTTTTGTGCAGAGTTTGGGATGTTTCACCAACGAATACTTTAGGACACTGCAAAAAACTAATTGCATACACCACATTAGACTGTTGCGGGGTTAATATTCTATCCTTCAGGAGAGTGTAAAATTTAAACAATTTATTATTGACTAAGTCAACTTGATTAATATATTTATTTAAAAATATCTAAAATAAATGAAATTTAAGAAAAAATAAAAGTGGAATTAAATGCGGGAAATGGAAGCTATTTTTCATTTGTAAAATTATAAACTTGAAAGTAATGGGTTACAATACTTATATACTTCCTGGTGTTTTTTACGGATGTGAAACGTATGAAAAGGGAAGAACAACGCATAACGTTTTTTAAGAATAAAGTATGTATTTTAAGAAGAATGCATGGGTTTTCGAAATGTTTAATGAACGAATCAATCATGGCTATTAGCACTAAATGGCCTGTAAACGAACTACGGGGCGATCAAAACGCAGATGGGATGATTGTGTTAAGTCTAACGTTGAAGATTTAGGTTTTGAGAAAGAGAATTCAATAAAAGATGTAAAATCATACCAGGTTTTGAATCTCAGTATGTCTCCTTCTTTTTCATTTTCCAGGATTCAAATTCTTTCGAAGTTAAACTAGTAGTTATGTTGAAGTATGGCTCTGGGTCACTTAGCATTGTTTCTGAATCCTTACATGCTAGTGTGTCAACTACCTCGACTCCTTGATGTCTAAGTGTACCCTTCAGAATAAGTTTATTAGCCATGGCTAATTGCTTTAGATTTATAGGATAGCATTTATAGCTTTTTATATATATATATATATATATATATATATATATATATATATATATATATATATATAAAGATGTCTGATATTAAAGGCAATATCTTTTCTTTTGGCTCTTGTTTAAATTATTTCGAGCAGCTAGTTTAAATTCAGTTTGGAAGATAGTAGGATATGCCCCATAGCAAGAGTTCAACACTTAGGTCCTAAATTCCCGCCCTTGCTTTTCATTCCTTAACTGATCCATCATTATACCAGGCAAGAGCCAATGTTTCAAATTTGGGTCCTTCTTACCTATATGTAGTACAATTTACCTATATTTCGACAGAAAAATAAAATAGATTTATTTTATGTGTATATGTGCCGAAAATATATATTCCCACTTATTATCAAAGACATCTTTATGTCCTATTGGCTGTTATCTCTTTAAAAAGATATAACCGTTATAAAAGCCATTTATGGGCCTGACGGACAGGTAAAGGATTATTTACGAGCTATAAATTACAATATCGGCCCCATAAAGGAGCACTTTATCTTGAGAGGATTTTTCTGTCAATCGTTTAGAAGGAGATTCAGATTCGTCAATGCATTATTATTTATTTGTTTCATTATATAAATTTTCAACAATTTTAACTTCATTTAAAATAAACAATATATTTTTATAAACAATCTCATAAATTAATATATTAATTCATAATCCTATATAATACATAAATTAATATATAAAATTAAGGAGAGCAAAAAATCATTTAAAAAAGGGTCAAAAATTAATATTGGGTTATTATGATAGAAGATTCCAAAACAAAGCATTAAGTCTCGCTAATTCAAGCATCATCACGAATAGAAAATATAAGATTACAGAAATGCAAACCAGAGAAAATACATCTCACTTCAACAGCCAAACGAAAATTAACAAAATAGGAAAAGTAAAACAGTTACTTTATGGGCTATCTCTGGTTGGCATTATAGTGGTCTTATGTTTAACGGTCCTAATGACGCCTTGGTTTTATAGGTATGTATGTATGTATGTATGTGTATATATATATATATATATATATATATATATATATATATATATATATATATATATATATATATATATATATATATATGTACCACCAAGGTCGACATGCATGCACGCTATGAAATCTTCCGTAAGACTGACGAAAAACCAAGAAACAAACAAAGAAGGTGCTTGAATCGGTCAAAACCAGCTACAATCCTCCGTTTTCGACAATCACCGGAGCCCTAAAACCAGCTACGATCTCTCGCTTCCGACAATCAATCACCGAAGGTCATATATGTTTGTCGGTCTGAAAGTCCGAATGCACAATAAAATGAATAAATGTTCGGTGTCAAAGGCATTTAGAATTTGTCGACATTCCCACTAATTTTAGTATAGACTGAAATCAGTCGGACTTTCACCGACAAACATATATGACCTTTGGTGATTGATTGTCGGAAGCGAGAGGTTGTAGCTGATTTTGGGGCTCCGGTGATTGTCGAAAACGGAGGATTGTAGCTGGTTTTGACCGATTCAAGCACCTTCTTTGTTTGTTTCTTGGTTTTTCGTCAGTCTTACGGAAGATTTGATAGCGTGCATGCATGTCGACCTTGGTGGTACATATCCCCGTAATATGTTAGCCGTTGTTTTTGGAATAGAGGATTCATGCTTTTATAAATTAGCAAACAAAAATGGTACCTTGAAGCAGTTTTTCACCCTAATGAGTTCGTAGTTTGTAAAGAAATGTTACTTTATGAAGAAATGTTAATGTTATGGATGAGGTATTAACTCAAGAAATTTCGCTAAGAGAAGCAACTTCTGCTAATTCGAAAACTGGAGTGCAAGGCTATATACAACTGCAAAAGTAAGTGGCCTACGGCTAAATGCAGCTGAAATAGCAAGGGCCTTTGTGAAAATCGAAGTGTCATGGTAGTTTAGGTTGTTCCAATAAATAAGGCTGTCATACATTCTCTTTCTATATTAATATTATTTTAGCTGTGTTTCGAGATTTGCAATGTCCTACTGCTTGTTTTAAGTTCAACAGTTTTTATACAAATATAATCTACACAGTTTCATTTTAGTTCTCATGTAATAGGAAAATGTGTGTTAGTTAGAAAGAATTAGATCTGACCAATATTTCGGACATAAGCAGAGCAACTTAGAGAATGTCGACATTCACCGGTTCACCTGAAAAATCTATTTCCTAAGTAGTCTTGGAAAATAGTCAGGAGGGAGTGGCAAGGAAAATATGCAACCCAGTGAGTACTAATTGTAGGTAAAAAGATTTTTCAATGGAGAGAGTCAAATTTGCGAAATAGCGACCTTGATATTAAGGCGTTTTCAAACAGTCCGACATCCGATTTATCGAGGGTGTCCCCCCCCCCCTCGCTTGTTATCCAAATATCCAAAATATTTGGATATCCAATTTGATATCCAAAAAGTTGGAAAATTTGAGATTTGAGAAACTGCAAGAACATTTATTCAAACTTTAAATTGGTTAAATCATTTTAAACAAAGAATAAATTTAAAACAAATATCAATACCATTTTAAGGTACGACATTGCGATTTTATCGATTCAATGTTGTGTATGAATAAAAAAAATTATAGTCAAATTCAACACTCGCGACAGGTAAGTGAAATGCTCAAATCTAAAAAGAGTTGGAAACATTAAAATATTTCATAATATGTAATGTACTTGGGGAAAATTAAAATATTTAATACAATTGAGTATTCTGGTCAAAATTGTTAGGAAATTTTTTATAAAGAATTAGTTTATGTGCACGCTATTTCCGCCAGAGGTCCGCTAAGCAGATTTCGTTAAGCGCACAGGTGATCGATTTGGGCTGTGCAGAAAGAAGGCAGTGTAATTCGTTGGGTAAAAAAATAAAATAAACAAAACAGACAAAACGAAAAAAAACAAAAACCATAACATTACAAATAGAAATGATTTAACTTAACTTAATCATCTATTTTGTAAGATTATTTAGGTGAGGAAAATATTAATAATAAAAGGCTTAACTGATAAAAATTAGATTTTACCATCATCGGGCCCACTCCGTTGCTCACTGAGCCGACATGGCTTCGGTAAGGAGTATTGGAGAAAATCAGGACAATTATCGGTGCGCATCGCCCAAGATGATACGCAAATGATCGCCTAACAATAATTCTGATTTTTTACCCGCGAAACTGTTTATACTAGAGGTATGAAACTTTACTAGAATTTTTTAGCAAATACAATCATCTATGCGCAGTTAAATTTACTTGAAATAAATATCAGCTGTTATTGCTACTACCGTAAACTTTTTATATCTCGGTTCCCATCGGCTAGAACGAAATTATTTTTTCTGAATTTGGATTTTTTAATAGAGATTCTAATGCTTTTTACTGCAATCAATTTGATGCAAAAATATTGGAGATATTCGTTTTTGTTTAAGTTTCCAAAATTGTAATTATCCGAAAAATATGTTGAAAATTTAAAAAGTTTCAATTTATTTTTTAATTTTTATTTAATTTTTTCAATATGTTAGTTACTCATGATTTTTTGACCGTAATGAAACTGACTTAGTTTTAAGAAAAGTAATATAATTTTGTAATGAAACTATTCTGATTTTGTTGCACATCAAAAAGGCTATAATTTTTTATAGTTTCATTCCATGTTGTAGCCAATTCCATAGCGAACAATTTGGCGTTCTTTTGAGTTCTCTCCAACCACAAGAAGTGGAGATATATGCGAAAAACTAATTTAAAAAAATAATTATTTATATAAATCGTTCAATAAAAAAAAGATCTGTCAGTTGATCTAGACAAGAATATTTTCCTGGAATCCTGAGGAAATCCTGCGAACATGTTTTCCAGATTTTACCGAATTTGTATGAAAATTAAATATAAATACTATAAAATAATATAATACAAATAATTACAATACAAATAAATTATACAAGTAATATAATATAAAATATATAATACCGGACTATCAAAGGCCATCGCCAGATCTCTAATAATATAGTTGCAAAAGTTCTTGTGGCCACTACCGCTTCAACCAACCTTCGAGGAGGTTATTGGGACGTTTACAAATGGAAAATTTGTAGGCAATAAGGCATAAAACATATGGAATATTGAGGTCATGATTGTTTGTAACATAATATGGAGAATATAAATTATTACAATATTCACATTTAAACATTTTGTACACAAGTTCCTAGACTCATTGAGTGAAAAATAAAAATTCAATATAAAGTAATATGAACCAATAAGTTTTAATTAATAAGTTCTTACGAATCGGGCATGTATTCAGTTAAGCTCCGGCAATAAAAAAATAAAATAAAATAAAAAAAACAGGTAATGCATTTACCTGGCAGAGGTTTTCCTCTGAAAGAAATAAATCTCAGCTAATTTTCCACCCGAAAACAAGTTCAATTTCCCACTTGTTCCCAATCGCCGGTGGGATGCGGTGTTGTGGAGAAGGGGGAGGGGAGAGATTCGCGATGGGCCTAATGGACCGACCAATGGAATCTCTCTGATAGAGACGTTATCTCCCTCTAATTTAACCCTTTTCTTTTTTTTTCTTCCTTCTTTTTCATTTTCTTCCTTTCTTTTTATTTATTAAATTCTCTTTCTGATAGTTCTTCCGTTTTCTATACAATAACAAATCGTTGTGGAGACAATAGGAACTACAGGCTTATCATATACATCGAAAATGGTTTCCATGAAGTACAAGATTATAGTTTGGAATACTAAAAAAAATAAAAATAAAAAAATCTCCAATATCTCAAATACCAGTAAATATATGCAGTTAAAAACATAGTCACCAGTTTTACTACTATCTTTGTTTCGTTTGACTTTTTTTATGGCATTCGATGTGAAATGTGTTGTTTCTGGCCTGCAATCATGTGATTTTTTCCTATATCAGTGAAATTAATGTTTCCAATTACATAAAAAATATTAATCACTCTTTCATTTTACCACTAACATTTCGTGGTTTTCTCCCATCCCAAAGAGGCTCTTCAATAAATGGCAAATATAAACTCAACAAATAAAAATATTCATATAAATAAATTGCAAATAAAAAATCAATGTTTAGTTTGTAAATAATAAAAGAGCATACTGAGTGCGGGGGGAATACCCAGAAACGTTGGTGGAGAAATGAAAGAGTAATAAATAAATGAATATTTGTTATTTAAATGGAAGAATTAATTTCACTGATACAAGGTTAGAAGCTTTCTTCATCCTATTGAACTAGTTTTACATACTTGGATGTGATTATTTTTTTCTATTCAGGTGATTTCTAAATTGGCGAAACGTTGACTGGTTAATTTATTAGTACTTGAGAGACTTAAGGCTTTCTTTAGGAATTTTCGAATAATATCCAAACAAAGTCTTTCTTTTGGAATTTTCGAATAATATCCAAACAATTATTATTGTCTATTTTTTATCATTATTTTTTTTTATTGGATACAATCTAGGAATCGAAATCAATATATAATATGGCTTCAGCTAGACATTCAGAGCATGCGAAAACTGTTTTCCCGATGAAATATTTCACTAAAATAGGTAACTTTCAAAATTGTTAATAATAACTAATTACCAAACATGATTTTATTTCTTCATCTGAATTTCGAACCGGCTAAATATGTAATGAATGTATAAAGAATGATCTGTAGCGAATAGGAAACATTTCCGTATGAAAGATTGCATAGGCAAGCTCTGAAGCTTTGGAAGTATGCACATATGCCTGCTCTATACCGGAATCTTAAGTGGATTTATTCCTGGAGGGCAGCTTGGTGGAATCTTCTTATGGAGGGAAAATAGCACAAGAGCATTCAGTTATTTATTAATTAGCCAATTTTGAGTTCTCCCCTCAGATGGAATGATAAACTATTTGGTACATAAATTCTTTCTGGAAGCTCTAGAATACCCGGACGAAGCCGAAATTGAAGCAGTAGATTCCCGGAGAAGTTAGAAGTGGACCTCGGAGGAAATTGCAACTGAGAGGAGTTTCAGTCTGAAGTAATAATTATTAGGAATGCCCACTCACCGGCAACAGAGGATATAACATCAGGAAGGAGTGGCAAGGTAAATATGTACCCAGTGAGTAGTAATTGTAGGTGCAAACTTTTTTGATCGGAGCAAGTCATATTTGCGAAATAGCAACCTTATTAAGGCGTTTTCATACGGTTCGACATCCGATTTATTGAGGGTGTCCCACCCTCGCCACCTCCATATAATTTTATATCCAAAAAGTTGGAAAATTTGATTGAGATTTGAGGAACTGCTTCAAACTTTAAATTTAATAAATCATTTTAACCAAAGAATAAATAAAATTTAAAACTAATACCAATACCATTTTAAGATATGACATTGCGATTTTATCGATTCAATTCTGTGTTTGAATAAAAAAAATTATAGTCAAATGTCAACACTCGCGACAGGTAAGTGAAATGCTCAAATCTAAAAGATTTGGAAACATTCAAATATTGCATAATATGTAATATGGTTGGGGAAAATTAAAATATTTAATACAATTGGGTATTCTGGTCAAAATTGTTTGGAAATTTTTTATAAAGAATTATTTTATGCGCACGCTATTTCCGCTACATTTAAGCCAGAGGTCCGCTGAGCAGATTTCGTTAAACCCACAGGTGAACGATTTGGACTGTGTAGAAAGAAGGCAGTGTAATTCGTTGGGTAAAAAAAAATAAAATAAATAAAACAAACATAAAACGAAAAAAAAAAAAAAAACCATAACATTAAAAATAGAAATTATTTAACTTAACTTAATCATCTATTTTGTAAGATTATTTATGTGAGGAAAAAATTACCAATAAATAAACTAAAAACTAAACATTTTCACATTTAATAATTATAGAAATTTGTATTGTGAGGAATTGAAGAGTGAGGAACCATTTCAATATTCAACACACAACTTTCTTACAACATTAAATTAATAAAATATTCAATTTCAACATTTTTTAAAAACTATAAATATATAATAATAAAATATATATAATTACAAATAAAACTAATCATCGACCCGACTGTAACTAAACATATTTCAAAATTTAGCTCATTAAGCTTGATCGTTCATCCAAACTCTCAAATCCATTCTGTTCCTAATCCCTTCCATCAAAAACTCTCCTTAAAACCCATCTTACACGGCTAATAGTATTGAGTCAATATCGAATTCCATAAATATATTGACCGTATTAGGGGTATATTGTAGCAATAATATTGACACAGGCTAAATAATATTACTTCAATAGTATTGACCGTACAAGGCGAGCTTTTTTGTTCTAATAATGTACCGATTTCATCACAAATCAACCAAGCAACAATAAAAATTATATTTCTTTATATTGAAGATCTGACCTTAGTAGAAATATTTTTTTAAGATGTAGAAATTGCCTTTTTACAACAAAATTCGAGTATTTTCCGTTTCGAGTACCGCAGTTACTGTCTATTATTTTGCGAGCTTAATTTTAAACACCTGTTTTTATTATCAACTAAACTAACCTCGTTAGTTGTTTACACAACAAAGTTCTAAATTCGAGTAAAATAAATTTCTCTTCACTTGTTACTGATTTTAATACCGAGGATAGTTGTGTTCGTTTTTATATGGATCAGAGTGTCATACCTCATAGAAAAATGTGTCCAAATGGTCATGATATGGAGCCTCTCCAACAAGGGGAATTCTTCTGTAATTTGGAGGTATAGAAAAAAAAACATGTTTTACTACTATACCTCTATGAACTGGAACGTGCTTTCAAGTTACCATTTAAGACGTCACTATGGTCTATATATTCTTGGTGCGAAAAGGATTTACAAATGAAACCTGAAGATTTGGATCTATAAATCTTTTTATATTGCATATTTATTTTATGGTTTGACAATGTAAAAAAATGTTTATATTTGTTGGTCACTGCATACATTATTAATAACCTAAACTTTAGCATCATATGTTAAACTAGTAATCACATAAATCACCGGTTAGTAACTGCGGTGGTACTCGAAATGGAAAAGACCCCAAAATTCCTTCTGATATTAAAGATTCCTAATAAGGTGCCTTCTTAGCACAAGAAATGAAAATGGTTACGTGACCTTTAAACATATGGGAATCAATTAATGGACGATCATAATTCAATGGAATAGACTTATAACCTTTCAAGAATAACAATTTTCATAGCATCTTGGAATTAATGTTTTTGTCAAGAGTTTTGTACTTTGAAAAAATCTTGGGTGAAATATAAGCGAGGGGCTCCGGTATGTTTTGTAATTTAGTGGCAAGCCTGTGCGTGTTTATTATTGAATATTCTGAAAGATTTCTTCCAGTCGCTGCCTAATAAGCAACGAGTGAACAACTAAAACCAGTATAAATTTATTCTCAGTCCCATGCTACTATTATTTTTAGGTTTGGATTTATCCTAAAATATGCTTATTTTTTCACATTTATTGATTTAATGATGTTCAAACTTGTAATGATTTTATTTACAGTTACTTTAAGATATGGCTTCAAAATATAATTTATCAGTTCCATGGATGAATTAAAAATCTAACTAAGCCATGGGAGTGAGAATTCTTGGAATTATTGTAATAAGAACTACTAGAAATTAAACTTTGAATGAATTCTTCTGTAAACACCAGATTTAATGATGTATATATATATATATATATATATATATATATATATATATATATATAATGTAAACGGTTTTAGCAGTCAATTGTTTAACAGTTAGTTTAATTTATTTATTTTTTACCGGGAATGTTTGTCTATTTTTAGAAGAAATTTTTCAACTTAAGCCTGAAATTTGAGTCATATAATATACAAATCTCAGTATTAAGTATCGATCAAAATTTTAAATTCTTATTTTTAGTTGAAAATTTATTCTCGATCTCAAAAAAGTATCCGAATGTATTTTCTAAATATTCAAAAGTATTTTAAAAATTATTACCGATTTTTTTTAAATTTAATTATTTTTGAAAGCAAATGCGTATTTATTTTTTAGAATCATCGAAATTACCAATAATCATTTCGTTTCGATGCATAATCATTCCAATCTCAAGAGAAAAATAGACGAACTATAGCGAGATAGAACAATTATTACTGCAATGAACTAAATGCAAATCGTATAAGTTACAAAATACATTTATAATTATATCAATAATTAGCACTGATAAGAATATGCTTGGGAAGTGCGAAATATTGCCATTAGCGAAACCATCCCAATCACCTGTGCCATATCGACTGCGGTAAAGCCATGGTCAACCAGCAATTGTCAACCTAATAACTTCACCTTTAGAGGCAGGTGTATAATCTAGAGACCAATAATCCAGTATTTACTTCATAGTCACGATTTTCAAGTAATTGAATTGCTTAAATTCTATTATATAAAAAAAAATCACCGCAGATAATTTTTTTAATTTATTTATTAGATTAAATAATACACTTAGATATTACAATTATATTAGGAAAATACTATCAACTTGTTTCCAGTCTATTTTAGCGAGAATACTAAGGTCAAGACATAGTCTCTGTCACTCTCTCTTCCTATCCCTCTCTCGTTCTATCTCCCTCAAAGGCGTGACCATGCGGGTCTTGCTGTTGGCCGGGTCCAAGGTGGAAGCGATTTTTATCTACCGAGGTTAGAAAGACGATAGTTTCTTGTTTAATCTTCCTCATAGTGAGGTGTTGTAACTTTATCTACATTAGGGTTGGAACATCGAAAGTAAAATATCGATATTCGATATTTTGTGATATTGCAAAAGCAAATACCGATATCCACCGATGATCGCTAGAAAAATATCGATAAATCGAAAGGAAATGAATAATAAAAGTGCATCAAATGAGTATAATGTTAAACTTTAAGTTGAAAGTTATGAAATAATATAATTATTATTATTTATAAAACAATATTTTTATTAGCCATGAACGTACAATTATCATTAAACAGTTGAAAATTTTCGCTGTTTTTTATTCCAATCTGTACACATAAAATAAAATTTCGCTTTTGGTACATGCTTTTGTGTTCGCACGATTGGCTATCGTTTACGTTTTTGTTTTTAAAATACCTTGCTTTCGCGGATTTGTCATGAACGAACTTAATTTTTCAGATCAATCCATGTTGGCAGTTAACATGGTTACAGGTGTTTTACAATTTTTTTAAAAAGAGAATTGAATAGAAAAAAAAGGGTATAGCGACCGAAATTCATAGAAACTATTCCTCTCTCCCATTCACCTCACCTCTTGAAAAGATTAAGAGTTAACCAGATTTTGTATTTGTAAATTCGAATTATATGACGTTTGCATTACTTGGAAGACGAAAATAAATACGAAGAATCGAGGAGACTGGATTGCAGTGTTTTTATACGTAATAATGGGGGATTTTCAAGAAATCAGAAAATCCATACGAATTATCTGGATATACGAATTACCAGGACTTCATATAGTATATTAAAGATAATATAGTTTAACATATCGGTGTCATCGATATATCGTTGTAAAATATCGATATATCGGATGTTAAGATATCGAAAGATAATATCGGTTTTTCGAATCCGATATATCGAGTTTCGAGATTCCAACCCTAATCTAAATCACCACATCTGCCTCTGAAAACTACAATATCCAAAAAGTCCTCAAAACAGCTGTCCGATTCATTTCCTGTTCAAAAGGGATGAAACATATTACTCCATTTATTAAAGAGTTAAGCAGGTTGTGAACAAAACAATATCGCAGGATTAAGCTCTTGTGTTTCCTGAGGATCTAAGACAAGGTTTTGTGGATGTAAACAGCGATAGGTTGCAAGACGCATTCCAGTTACCAGCATGCAGGACTGAGTCTTTGAGGAAAGCTTTCGCCAGTGAGCTCAACCAGCTCCAGGTGATTTGTATCCTCCTTCCGCAAGGTTTCCTTCGATGATTTCTGAATGCAGACCTGGCGAGTGCTCATCGAAACTTTTAATATACCTTTAGCTGCCTAACCTCTCTTGGTTTATTTATTTATCCTATGTTTTTTTTCTCGTTTCTTTTTTTTTCATTTTAATCAAAAATTTTCCGTTCTAATAAGAAATATATTTACATTGTAATTTGTTATTATAAGAAGATGTTTATGATACTCTATTTGAATGGCATACGTTAATTTCTAAGAAATTTATATTTTTATCTGTAATAAAAGCCTTAAGACAATAAAGGATCAATCTCTCTATATATCTATATTTCCATGTATCTCCCTTTTACAGAAACAGAACTCTCACAGATTAAAGCTTCAGCTACACCTACGAAGTATGTCATGTTATCAACTTTCTGTAATTTATCATTTTTTAATACCCACATATTCACTTCAGCTCCACTTAAAAACTTCGGAATGACCTTTGACCTTAAAAAAGATCTTATAATAAATCCATTCACAATATCCTTTCTGAAAAAATATTTTTTTTTCATTCTTTTTTACTCTCGTCTGAGAATTAAGAGACTAATTATTTTTATTCATCCATTCCTTGGAGGTTCAGTGTCTATAGTTTCACGAAATAAGCTAGTTTTGCTTTTACTTTCATACTATCTTGAATAGCAGTACTTACTTGAAATATATAAAAACATTTTTGATAGTTACGGATATGTTGTTTATAATAATGCTGAATATTTTTAATAGGCAGCGAAAATAAAAAAAAAAATTAAAGGGCTCAGCAAACTTCGAGGATCGATGTCGATTAAACCAACAGTCGATCCTAACACAATCCTCTCAACTACGTTTCGGTCGATCCCGCTTGGCTTGCATGTAGTATTAGCGCTGATTATTCAAATATTGATTCGTCCGTTATTCATCCTATACTTTGCACGCTAATTTCATTCGCCACGATCCTATCATCATAATTATATACCACTCAAAATTAATTTTCAAATACCTTAAGGCGTTGTTCTTTCATTAATATTAGCGGCCAAGCTTCGTATCCGTAAAAAACAGAAAGAAATATAATAGTATAGTAAATTCTATCTTTTAAGTTTCTGTTGACATCCGCATGATGGCATAGAAGGATCAATCCCTAATTTTAAGTTTCTTGATAGAAGGCGAGAATTAAGTAATTTCCCAACTGTGAAACTACCTTTAACCTCACCCTTTATTTTCTGTTGAATTTCATTTAATTTTTTTTTTTTTAGTTATTGTAGAAGCCAGATACTTAAATTTCTCTAACTATTAAATTTCCATCACTGAAATTATCTCAGTTTTTGCTACTAGCCATGTATTTTGTTATATGATATTACTAATAATATATGTTTGTAAGAGAATCTTGGTTGAGATCGGAGTCAATAAATAAACAAAGAAATAAAAAAAAACTTATTATAATGTGTGCTGACGTTTCGGCCAATGTTTTAGGCCATCATCAGGGCTAAGGTAAAAACAAGGTAACAGTAGATGCAACAACAGTGGCAGTATCAGTAATAGTAAAAAACAAGTTGATAAACAGTAAGATAAGACAGTAAGATGAAAAAATAAATAATAATAATAAATAAAGCATAAAGAAAAATATGCTAATCATAATGTGAAAAATTAGAAATAAAGAAAAATATGTTAATAGATAATGAAAATAAGGATATTTAAAATATTGTAAAAATATAGAAAGAAAGATAATGAATGATATGAAAGATATAGTACAATAAATGAAATAAAAATAATTAATACTAGAATGAAGATTTAGATTGGCCAACCATATTCTCACCATTAATATGTGTTGCATACTGCAGCGTAGAAAAAAAAATAATTAAATGAGGTGTTGAATTCCAAAACCAACTGAGCCCATTTTTCAATTTTGTTTTTGGTAGTTTTTGTACCAGATTATCATTAGTTGGAAGGATTTTTTTTTTAAATGGGATTAGACTGATTTTGGCAAAAATCCTTTCTTCTTATGATAATCTAGTACCTAAAAAAACCGTTAAAGAATTTAAATTCCAACAAGATTGGAAAACGAACTGATTTTGAGATTCTACGCCTCAGATATAAAAATAGGTATTAAAAACAAATTGAAAGGATTTTAAAAATAATTGGAAAGTACATGATTATATTTAGTAATTAAAGATGGGCGCTTTAAATATTGTATAAATATAGAAAAGAATGTGTTCTAGACGATTTATTTTATTTTTAAATTTTGGCTGTTTACTTATTTTGTTATTATTTAATTTATCTATCTATTTATTTTTGTCGGTGATGCACATGTATTATCTTATTTATTTTTTAAATTTACTTTTATAATTTTTATTTATTTTTCTATAGTATGTTTATATGGTGTGAATAGATATTTCATCCCTAATACTCATTTCTCTTGTTAGTGACAGCTAGTATTATTATAAAAATTTATAAAAATTTATAATAAAAAAAGAAAAAAGAGGTGGGCTTGTAGATCAGGAAATATTTCAATTAAAAAAGAATGTTCATTTTTTTTTGGGAAGTTTTATAAAACAGTCTTATGAATAACTAATCCAACTAATGGATATTATAGAATATGAAATTGAAGACAAAGTAAGGGTAGAAAAGAGGTAGAAAACTGTTGAAAAATTATGGAGGAGAAAGGCTTTGTAAATTAAAAATTATTAAAGAAGGGCTAATTTGCATGGTGAGTTAAAGTGGTTTTTGGCGGAGGGTGTGAGGTGGACTAAAGTGCCTCTTGGTCTTATCTTCGACCGGAGCCCGCATCCACTCCCAGATCGCGCGCTGCAGATTTTACGGCCTACGGGGTTTTACGGGAGACGGGGAAGGTGTGGTGAACCTTTTCACGCCTCCAATGGCGAAAATATAAAAAAAAAATCTTCAAATTTGCCAATGAACAGAGCCGCTATTTAATCAATTACATGGGATATCCATATTGCCAATTGATACTAAAAAAAAAATGAAATATCGATAGATCGATTTTAAAAACATCGAAAGCAAAACATGGACGGTATAATAAATACTTGGATTTCTGTCATAACTACTCATGCCTCACATACTACAATTAATTATTAATTTTTTTTCTTATTGTATTCGTTATTTAGAACATTGTACTTTTATCAAATTTGTAAAAAAATTGTAATATGTAATGCCTTAAGGCATGGAAAATGTAAATGCATAAATAAAAAAGTGTTGGTAAGGCTGGATAAGAAAAAGAAAATTATAATTATTTTTTCCAAGATTTCTTTCTATCCTTATCATCTCGAGGAATATAGCTATTAGACAGATATAGACAAATTTATAATGTTATTATAAATCTCGGGCGCTATAATCTTAAAATTCATAGATTTTTAATAATATCGATGTTACCTGTACATCGATCTAAAAATATAGATGACAAAACATCAATATCTGGTTGCCATCACTATATGGTTCATTCTAATACTATTTCACCATTTTGTTTTTCTGGACCTTCCAGGTCAAATAAAAAAAACTCAACTTTTAGAATAAAATGTGATACAGAATATAACACAATTGAGTATCGATTGCAAGTTTTTTCAGTATCAGTATTCAGCCTCGAAAATTTCCATTCACTTTTCGTATTTTACACGTCAAAGAACAAATTTGGTTTCATATAATCTAACGTTATTCCGATTTTCATGAAATATTAAGGACTGCAGCCTAGAGGGTCTAATATCAATTTTATCAAACTCCATCCACTACTTTCGCTTTAGCAGCTGAAACGTAGTTTCTTTGACACACTTATATTTCAAAAAGCCATATATATATATATATATATATATATATATATATATATATATATATATATATATATATATATAATCACTAATGTTCCTTCCGGTGACTTAAAATAAAAAAAAGGAAATAAGGGAACGAAATGACACGCACAGTTGTTGAGAAAAGACTGACTTTATTGCCTTAGCAATCCCCTATATATAGCCTAGAGTGTGTTTACATCTTATGGTTAGGATTGAGGACGTGATGGCCGAGTACGTTGGGGCGAGGATCCCAGAGTGCCCGGTTCGGAACGTTGTGGGTTCGATTCCCACCTGGGTCGGTTAATATTTATTTCGTGGCGATCCCGCGAAATGAATCTTGACACTCCCACTCTGGTTAGTACGCGGCGGTGACGTAAAAGTAGCCGTCAGGGGTTGGCAAAAAGGACCATAAGGCCCACTTGCCGGATTAGTTCTCCCCACCAATACCAGTACCACTACTAGTATGGTTAGGATTAAGTTGTATACAGTTAAACTGTGTATCTTAACTTATGTATATATATATATATATATATATATATATATATATATATATATATATATCGATATGGAGTCGAGATGGTCGTGCGGATTAATGCACTTGCAATAGCGCACCTGCCCACAATCCCAAAGGTTGTGAGTTCGAATCAGGCATTTAATCATCCCTCCTCCGGGCATGTAAGGCCCGTCAGTCAACTGGAGACAACTCACAGGGACCGGGCGTAGAAGTGACGACCATTTAGTTATATATGCACCTAAATTGTGAATAGCGTTTCGGTTCTCCAGGATGTATGAAATAGCGGAAGGTCACGTCCATGGATAGTGTGCTTCGGGGAAAGAAATATAGTTCCTCGTGCACCTGCTGACCCCGAACAGCCATAATCCATGAATCTAGACCTATTTGTGACTATCCTTGAACTCGACTGGGTCGATAGGAAGAACACTGCCAAATTGGGGACCGGTTATGGAAACCATTGTTCATAAAATCGTGAGGTTCATAACATATGTGCTTCCGCAAGCAATAAATGTCTATAAGAAAACCACATAGCGCGACCATTGATCTTCATGGCCTACAGTGCCAAAGGAAAAAAATAAAATAAAATATATATATTTCAATTTTCCGAAAATTTCCCAAAAAACAAGTACAACATTAAATTTGTTTTTCCTGACAGATTTGTGGTCTTAATAAATAAAATGATGAGAGAGCTATATTGACCTGTTTGACAGACGTTTTATTAATTTGTTAATTCTAAATATGGGGTTTGTGTATTAACAAGAACTGAACAACAATTTTCCCTTCCAATTTTATCCTTTCTTTCGCTAATTCCAAAAATTGTAGATTTCAAAGAATGAAATTGGCAATTACTAAAGCTCATTACGCATTTAATTACACTTAACGTGTACGATTCCAGTTCACAAAGACCACAAGCAATAAGCTCTGTTAAAACTAATTATCTTGAATAAATGCGAGATGAGCTTTTCATTTAAAATGTACCCTAGTCAGAAAATGTCTTCCCAAACCTAATATACAGTGGTTAAACAAAGTATTTGAATATAATAATTTTTTCGAATAAATTGATTTACAACATCAACAATTGAAAACTATTGCGATAAAATAATTACAAACCTAATTAGAAAGTTTTTGTAAGTGGCATCTTTTTTAGATAGGTTTAGATATATTATTAAAGAAATTATTGAATTTTGATTTTTCCAATGCCAAACAAGTATTTGAACAGTTTGATATACTACATTTTGTTTACCAGTGTAACAAAACTATGCTACTTTAATCCTTCATAACTAATATATACAAAATCCCAATCAGTATTTTAATAGTCAATCTGTGAAGAAGAGAAAAAAAAGTGAAATTTAGCTAAAAAGTAATAAACTTTCTTCAGAAGTAAAATTAAAATTGTATATTTCCGTGAAAATTTCTATAATTTTAGAGAAATTTCCTGAATATTAAAAAGAATTTTATCTAACAAGTATTGCATAGCAAAATATCACCAAATAAACTGCGCGAGCAAATAGCTAGAAGAACAAGCCATCGGAGAAGAGCAATAAATCTCGGATAAAGTCAGAGAAATAATCCGTTCATTAATGCTCAACTCTTTGCGACTGGTATTGCTACATTAACAACGATGTATGAAAGTGAAATCAATTAGAAATGTACTTCATAAAACTTTATAAGGGCATATCTTCGAGAAAAAGAAACCCTTATAAGTGAAGCCAACAGTAAAAAATCTTTAAATTTGCTAAAACGTAGCTGCATAAACTTTACGAATTTTGGGAGTTGTTTGGAGTTTTGTTTTAGACCTTTAATGAATTCGAAATAAATTTTCTGTCATCAAATATTTATATTTAATATTTGATACCATGGCGCAGATCATGTCACAACTTAATTTCGTTTAATCGAAGCAGACGATACTAGACCCAGGATAGAGCTAAAAAGAATCCTTCACGCCAGAGTTGAGAGAAGGGAATTTAATTCGTTCCTTATAAAATATTCAGTAGGCCCAACTCGATTATCAGGCGAACCGGAAGAAAACTCAATTGACCTGATACGAACATCAGTTTTGAGTTAAGTGGGCCGCCGGTGAATCAAATTGGAATAGATTATAGACAGAGTGTGAGAGACATTGTCAATAGCTCTATCGATAACTCCAAGTGTGTACACGTTTTTGAGACTTGTATACTAGGAGTATTATTAATTTTGGTTTATTATTTTCAATAATCTACCTTTGTAATCGACCAAGAAAAACAAAATTTAATCCTCCTCCCCCCGCAAAATTTGAAGTTTCACGTTTCAAGATAAGTAGAATCCAAATTTCGAATAAAAAAAAATCCGACCATCCACCGTGGCTTTTCCCCGAGACTACTTTCCAGATTTTCTTGAGATTTGGCAATAAAGTCACAGGTAATCCCAGGATGATCATCGCAACTCGGCATTACCATCCGTCATTTCTAGATTTTATAAGCCCATAACTTGGCCATTTACGAAGATAGAGGAAAGGTGTGAGGAAAAAGTTTTAAAAAATCTATATAAAAGTTCTTGGTTTATTATTTTCAATAATGGATCTTTGCAATCGATCTAGAATTTTTTTTATCTCTCTGCCCCCCCAAAAAAACCTTCCGTCCAAACTTTTAACTGTTTTTTTTGTTATGAGCAATTGAAATTTTCTACAAAAAAAATCATCGAAATCGGACTATTATTAGCAGAGATATAGTGCACTGAACTTTGCAGACTAACTAATTCTCCGGCGCTCGTAATCCTTGGCATATTGAGTTGTCCTTTTCCATTTCTTCCTGTCTTGTGCCTCTCTCTCTTCTAATCGCGGATTCCCAGATCTCTCCACATCAACCTTCCTTGGATCCATCCTCCACTTCCACCAGCTTCTTAGTCTTTCGTTTTTTTTCTTTTCCCACTGAAGTGCGTCTCCAATATTTTCGTCTGTACCCTTTCACCCTCTATTCTGGCCACATAACCTGCCCAATTGAGCGCCTACTTGTTTTAAGTATAGTTGTGTGAATGGATATTTTTGAAATATTACTATTTGGAAATAATAAATTGCAAAGTTTTTAAATATATCTTGAATACGTTATTGAAGTCTAATCAGTATCAATGGCATGGTAAAGGGTACAAAAGAATGGTTTGTAAAATGGTCGTTCACTGTAATTTAAGGTCTGGATTTAATGCTTTCTTGTTGAATTACCAGCATTGAGGTCTCACAAACCGTCATTTCAACGGATAAGTCTGTTGTTTTTTTTGTTGTGTATTTTTAGCTGTCTCGAAAATTTGTGATGTATAGGTCAAAAAAGGTTTCAATAAGTAAGTACACATATGCAAATCTTTTTTGAATTTTAAAGTCGATCGGTCATGAAGAATAAAATAGCCTATATATTTTCTGTATAAATATTTAAGTTTGAGAACCGATTTTTCACTTAAACTTTGGGATGAGAATTATTGAAAATTTGATGCGAAATACATTGCAATTTTTATAAATAATAATGCTTTAGTTGGAAAAAAAAAATCATTTTAATATGCGATTAAAATTAATCATCTTCAGAGTTGTTTAGTAGTCGAGGTTTGTGACATGGCTGTTAATATAATAAGTGCGCTTACAGCTACGTGTCATGAAGTTTCATCCGCAAAGATAGACTTATTTTATTTTAGTGGTGGTGGTATTAATTTATAAATATATTTGGACTGCATTATATATTTATATGCTCATATTTATATTATCTATATTTATATACTTATTTATATTATATTGTGTGAATAAAGAAATAAAAGAAATCGAGTGTGGTGCGAGCATCACCCTACTTTAAAATATAAATGAATTAATACTAAAATAGGATTAATGAAATTTTGAAAGGTTTCCATTAATAAATATAAAAGTAAAAACTGTTAACTGCAACAATTACTTAAGTTTATACATTTTTCATCACTCTCCATTACTTTCTACGACTTTATATGTTACACATTAATTTTAGCTTTTTATCGGTATACTATAAATCTATATTACTACACTTATTTCCAGAAATTTATTTTCAACTTGGAAAAATATATCTCTTTTTGTTAATTCTTTCAAAGTTTATATTTATCCATTCTTCTATATCTTAACAATAAGAGACAGTTAACTATTTCAAATGAACAAAATTAAATGTACTTTATAGGAAGCCATTTTGTAAATTCTTTCAAATTATTTCAATGAGGATGAATCCTAGCTGGTATTAAAGGTCATTTAATTGTATATTGATATAACGAGTTAAATTGAAATCCTTTGAGCAGTTTTTGAGAAAATAGTGAAACAAATGTGAATTCGATGATATAATGTGGCACTTCCAGCTGGTCGATTATATGGATAAAATTGTTTTAATATTCCAGCCATATATCTACCTTAAATTTTCGAACTATGATGTTCATATAAACACAGTCCATTTGATTATTTGGACTCAGGAACCTTAAACCACGTATTTCCGTTAAACTGATATTCGAATTTTTCACGACCACAAAGGTTTCCCTTAAGACATATTTCATATATGGGTAAGAGAAAGCAAAAAAGGATAACACGAATCGACGATAATTGTACCGTTTTTAAATTTAAAGATTCGACATCCAAAACCCCACATTTTTCAAGTATAATTTCTGTTTATGTCATAGTTCACAAATTATCCAGCGAGTCTTTTCATACAATATTTATCTCACTCTTATCTTAAATTATTTCTATTTAATAAGACTGGAATAAAATAATTATAAAATTGATTTCTCCATGGGAGGACTTATATTTATGAATTTAATAAAATAAAAAAGGAGAGAAAAAGGAGCAGGTTCTGCTGCTGCCTAGAATTGAGAAATGTAGGAAGGAAGGGCGATATTCCAAATTTTTCTTCATCCCCTGCAATCTTGCTTCCTCCATTTAGGCATATTTATTGTAGTAGCTCCTTTGAAGGGTTGGATGAGATTGGTGAGGAAGGTGGATATATCAAGGTGATAAAAGATCTGTTCCGGGAAAATGAAGCTTTCACATGAACTCACATCCTTTTTCGCGAATTTCTTATAAGGTTCAAAAGATTTTTATCGCTTATAATGCAATTTTAATTATTAAATTTGATGCCTTGTGAAAACCCTTAAAGAACAAGTAATATATAGTAATATTTATTCAAAAACATTTTTAATATTATTCCATTTTAATCATGAAAATATTTACTATTTATTATTTGTATTATGTAGATATTTCTAATATTTTCTTTAATTTCATTAATAAATATAAATATTTTTAATTTAAAATATACATCTTTCGTAAAATAAAATATCTGATAAGGACAACACATGACTTTCTTGTACGCCTTTTAAACTATAAATCGGTGGCTCAAAAAGTGATCCTGAATTTGGTTACTAGTTTTCGAAGTTTGCAGTATCTCAAAAGCAGCAGTATCTGGAGGCCTCATTCCGTTATTATATGTCGTTTTCCTTCAGTAGGTAACAATTAGTTTCCAAGAGGTTTCTTGATGTACCTTGACAAAATTAAAACTGTCAAATATCACTAGATAAAGCATTGGAAATCGGCAGTTTTGACATTTTAAGCGGAAAAATCCACTTAACTAATATCTTATTCTCCTGCTGCAGACTTGTTCATCTCACAAATGGGGAGGAAAACCAGTATTTTATATTCAATTTTAACACTTAAAACAAGTAATAAAAATGTATATATGGATTGGAAACCAAATTGCGTTTGTAACCTTTATTACCGAAACATATGATTTCTGTATTTAATTTAAATATAATTTTGGATGTAAGCTTATTATGACCTTCAAGTAAAGTACCCTTTTCGGCTCACCAATTTTAACCAAAGTCTAGTAAATACTTTCATATCGATATAAAAGTCCTATTTACCAAATTTGAGATGTTTTACATTATATTTTAATATAATTTTTGATGAAAGTTAATATGACCTTGAAGTAAAGTACCGCTTCCGGTTTTCCAATTTAGACCAAAATCTAGTTTAAATTTTTGATTTTTAATTTAGATCAATATATAAGTTATAAATACTAAATTTGAGAAGTTTTGCATAGTAATATAATTTTTTTATGGAAATCAATTATGACCTTCAAGTAAAGTACCACTTCCGGTGATCAAGCTATAACCAAAAAGGGAGGTGCACAACTAGATTTTACAACAATCCTAAATACAAAATTTCAACTTTCTACGGCAAACCGTTTTATGCGAGATACGAACATAAGTACGAACAGACGCCACGACGAAACTAGTCAAAATGGATTCAGGGATGGTCAAAATGGATATTTCCGTCGAAATCTGAAAACCGAAAATTTTCGCGATTACAATACTTCCTTTACTTCGTACAAAGAAGTAAAAAGTAGTTTTATATTGCGAACGTGTTTACTCGAACACCTTGTTAACTCCAAAAAATCATTTTATCTTAAACTACTAAGGGGGGCTGTATAGGACTTCAATGGAAGTCTTAAGCCAAAAAAACACACAAAAAAAACTACTAAGTGTAATACAGATTAGGGGAAAGTGGATATTTTACCTAGTCCAAGCAAAGTAATAATATTTTAACTAAGTGATGTTTTTCAAATGAAAAATTTCTGGAAGCATAATAATAATTAAGAAGCATAATGTGAATAATAAGCAGTCAACATCATACTCGTAATTGAAATAATGGCAAGTTTATTATTAAAAAATATATTAAAAATAAGGAAAATTAAATAATTTGCTTTATGATAAATACTGGCACAAAAAAAAACATAAATGGTCGAAAAATTCATTCAGCTTGGCAATACAGATATAAAAAGTATGAAGTTGCTCGTCTAAGGTTATTAGGCTCCCGGAAGTTTGTAATGTATTAAATATTATCATCATCATATTCTTTCCCTCTCTACCGCTGCGCAGTGTGGGGATGCCCTCTATAGAGCTTGACCCAAGTGTCCCTTTCTTGAACCAATTCTCTCCTCCTGCTCCAGTCCAGCCCTCGCTTCCTGAACGCCTCCTGCACGCCTTCTTCCCAGGTGTTAGACTGTCAGGAAAGATACATCAAGGTAAATTATACAAACAGTTTCAATGTATTCCGACGTTCCGGCCTAAGTTGTAGTCCTTCTTCAGAGAGAATCAACGACAAACGATACATTAAATATCGCTCACCCAACCGTCATCTCATTGATTACATCTACGATTAATATATCTATCATTATATTATATTTTATGCAAGATTAAGGAACTAAGGACTCTTTTGGTACCCGGGTATAACTATAGAAAATTCAAACTCATAGCTGACTCAGTCCTATTCACTGTGAGTCATTCTTGTCTTAGTTACTCAATCCTGACAAAGTGCGTCTCATAAAGAGGACAAAGACCTTCCTAACGACGGTCCCTCAAGGAAGGTCGCATCCATTACAAATGGCTACCGAGGGCTCAAACGGAGCAAAAACATTTTGGTCTTTATGGCAACCAATTGACTCATTGCCGAAAAAACTCAAATTAGCCTGACATATGAACCATTATTTTCACAAAATAATTATAAATATTTAAGTAATTGAGATATAAATATTTTTTATTTTTAATTTGACTGTACTATGACAAAGTGTTTGAAACGTGATATTTTCGTTTGATTACCGCATGTAATTTAAATAATCAATCAACATATGATTAATGCATTAAGAGAAAAAGCAATGTAACAAAATAAATAAATAAACTATTATACTCACTTCTTTCAAGAGGTTCGAAATTGAAAGTTAGACATAAATTGAACACTTACACTTACTTACTAAAGCCCATCTGGACCTACGCTTCACAAATTTACAAAACAGCCAAAAAACTCAAATACAAAAACTTCAAAAGTTTCAGTCAAAATATTTTAGGACTATCACCAAAGCTCCTTGGTATATTAGCCACATTACCTTACATACAGACCTCAATATGCCAACAGTTAACAAACACATACGGGCCCACTACAAAAGGTTTCACGATAACTTACACGGACATCCTAACGCACTCATACAAGACATGGTGATAGCCAACATGCCTGACAACACCGCAGAAGAGGAGCTGGATGAAGGATCTCCAAGTCTAACCTTGCACGATAATCATAACAAGAAGAGGTGCCGCTGGGTACTACTCTTTCTCATGCCTTTCATGCCACGATAACATGTTGTTTGTCAGCACATTCACTGGTTGTCTCATCGAAAGATGTGAATATAAAAAAAAATAAATAAATGAAAGAATAATTAAAAATGATTGAATAGTAAAATTTAGATCGGTTTGATGTCCTAAATAACTTCAACTAAGAACCAGTTGATTATTTTAAGGTTCATTCTTCACAGCAAGAATAAAATCAGTATTTTCTGCCTCAACTATGCCAGAGAGACGTTCAAACAGGTTTTGTCACTGATATTTTAATTTGTATTTATTTTGTTTTATATTTTGAATTATATATTAAGACCTGTTGAGACATACGGACCAGAGCTTTCGGGTTGAGCAAAATACGTACACATGAATACAAACAAAATAATCCCAAATCATTCCGTACACAACGTCAGGAACTTAATAACAGAGAATATCTTGAATATATAAAAAAATATCAAATTTTTTTTTTTCAACTCATAATCACCCCAATCCAATTCTGCAACCCCATTCACCCCAGGGGTCTCTTGCTTCACCAGTATCGCAAAATTTAAATCAAGACGCAGGCCGAGGAAAAACAAAATAACATGCTTGATGCGTAGCAAGGCTTTTGCAAATATATTTTGATACAATAAATAAATAGATTTAAAAAAAATATACAAAAAGGATATATGATAAAAAATATTTTTTTTTAACAAATCAATTTGTATTTTAGAAAAAATAAAGACGGCATTCACAGCAAATATCACAAGAAATATAGGTAATGTTATTCCTGTGAAGTTTATATAGTGATCATGCGTGTGGGATTTCAAAATACTGACACTACCAAGTACCTCATGTCAGTATTACTGATCGTCTGTTGGACTTTTTTTTTTTTTATCTTCGACGGTAGTGCTAATCTTGTATAGCCATAATAAAATTCAAAACCAACAATATTAGTCCAGAAATGATAGTTTATTTTTTGAGGAGGAAAATAGTAGAAACAAATTGTATATGCTTTAGATAAAATCGGTATGTAGCAACATGGTGAAAAAAATTCATAAAGGCGCCGAAAAATGTATTTAAGAAAAATAAAAAATAGTAAGTAATAGCGTTTAAAAATACGGAAAAAATGAGTTTTAAACAATTGAAGTCAGTCAACAACTTTTCGCAAAAAAAATAAAAAAAAAAATATTAAAAACCGCGAAATATGGCCTTTTTTGGACATTTTATTACAGAGCTTTTAATTTCATCAAGTAGTGTTACAAATCTTGAGTATATTGAACGGCTTGGCCAACAGAAATTCCAAAAAATAAAGTCGGTTCTGAGAATGTGTAATATCCGATAGATGTTCAATTATTTATCAACGGCTATTATTGTCTTATATGATTCAGTGTTTACAACACAAACGATTGAATACTTCTTATGTGTGTTTGAAATTCAATGTTTTGCTTGAAGAAACTTTATTGCAAAGGAAGCCTTAAGTTAAAAGGTTTCATTTTTTTTTTTTTTTTTTTTTTTTTTTTTTTTTTTTTTTTTTTTTTTTTTTTTAAAGAAGCAATCTAAAATATTATAAATCAATGGAATATGATATTCATTCTAAGTATTCCTCCTCCTTTGATATTCTCTCTTTTTCCGATATCAGTTAGGAGTAAACGAGCACGCTTCTTCGTACTTTGATGTTGAGTTTCAGGATAAGAATCATACAATGAATAAAAAATAAAAAAGAAGATGAAAGTATGGTACAACGAGGGATGGGGTATTGAGTTTCAACTTCTGTGGGAGTAAAAGCAGAGGCACCCATATCTTGGGATCCACATCTCATCAAAACCATTAGAAATTATGTGCCTGTTTCACCTTTATATTAAAAGAAGAAGAATTTACTCACCAATCAAGATGATTTAAAGATAAGATTATCTTTACTTAAGACAGGTAATAACTAGGCAACGAATTTTTATGTAAAATAAAAAGCTAAATATGTACATATATATATGTAATAATATTTTCACAAATATGTAACAAAATATGAGAAATATTTAAAAACAGAAATCCTAAAAATTAATGAAAAATAAAAAAAAGAAAGAGAAAAATATTTAAGAACAAAACTTACAAAAAAATTAACATTTAAAACTATGCAATAATTTAAGGGACCAGATTTATATTTGAAATAAAACTTCAAATATGTATACAAAAAATAAATATGAATAAAAAACAAATGTAATGAAATGTGAATATCTTTACATATTCTTTTTTTGTTTTTCCTTATTCTCCTTCTATAAGATAGTTGAAATATGTCCTGTTATCCCAAATCTTTTACTTGTTCCCGTTTTTTTTTTTCCACAGATATCACGAAAAAAGCATCCCCGTCTCAACGAAAAGTTTCATTGGAATATGTGCTAAGTATTTCGACACTATGGGTTTAGAGGTTGATTTGATTTTTGACATTTTGAAATCTTAAAGAAAATAAGTTCAATAGGGCACATCTCGACATGGAATGTGATAAATTCTCAATGGTAATAAGAAAATTGGTTGGGAAAAAGTTTGACATTCACGAAAAATCAAATTTAAATTTACGGCTGAGGCATGTGGTGCGGTTTCCTATCAAAAATTTCTTGTATATATCTTAAAATATTTTATATATATATATATATATATATATATATATATATATATATATATATATATACAAAAATAGCATTCCTTTTGTTTTTCTCAATTTCTTTAATTTTCATTATTTACTTTGTTCACTAAATATGGACCAAAATATGTAAAATCACATCCAAATATGTCAAATCCTACAAATATGTGCAAACTTGTGAAATAAAAAAATACTTTATTTGCTTTTAAATTACATTAAACTATAAATTATAATGCCGGATATAATAAATTATAATGCAATATATAATGTCGGAGAAGGGGGTACAACGTTTACCAAAAAATATGTAAATACATATAAATCCGTTCTCTAGAAATAATATTCTATTGTTTTAGCACATCTCGAAGCTAATGGTTTTGATGATGTAGTGTGAGATGACTTATTGTGGTTTATATCACACTATTTTTTTTTTTTATCATAGATTCAGGAGATGTCCAATTATTTTTTTTACAAGGAACTTTTAGGATTTTAAAATAAAAATGTACATACTTCCAACCCATACCTTCTATTCTATTCTAGTCTACCATGCTATTTTATTATATCAGTATGCTCTTGTCCCGTCAATGTTTATCCTCTGAGGCACAGTAAAACAAACGTGATTTTGAAACACTGTCAGTATTAATGAGTATGACTGTCAGTATAATCTGAGGCACTTAAGTTCTTTTGCGGAAACTTTAAAATTATCAGGTACTAGTAGAGATTGGATTATTATGGATTAAAGAACTTAGAACTGTGAACCAAAATGCGTTAAAATAACCTTTAAAATCTTTCAAATATACGATTGAATTTATGTAAGCCTAATGCATTGCGATAAAAAAAATATCTGCAGTGTCACCTCACGATTTTTCTCGCCGCTTTAAGTCCAATACAAATAATTTGAATTGATCTTCTCAAGATTTTTTATATTTTGCTTTGTAGACAATTAAAGTATCTTTCAAATGAGCATCTTGTATGTGTCCAGATGTTTAATTTTCGAATTATCAATAACTAAACAAAAGTGAGCGGGTTTTCATGGGAACATGAGCAGAATACTTTGGAATCACATGTGTACAAAGTTCAATACCCTATATCTTTGCTAATATTGACCCAATGTCATTGTTTTTTATAGAATTCAATTGCCTTTCAAATTATTATGTTTTACTTATTTATAGATAATAAATTACTTCTTATAATTATGATTATAAATAATCATAAATAATTATGTACAAAATTGATCAAAAAGTGCATTTTCGAGTGATGCACAAATAAACCTTTCTTGTCGTCATAACTTTTTTTACTGTTTTTCTCGAGTAGGTATATGCAAAAATATATGAATAGTTAAAGAGCTTTATGTAGAAGACTTTAGGCAAGTTTCATGAAAATAGTTCAAACTATTTTCGCACTACAGTTTATTAAATAATACGTTTTTCGGTTGCTGCGTACAGGAAGTACCGGTGGAGGACACAGGCATCAGGGCCCGAAATCCTAAAAAAAAAAAAAAAAAAAAAAAAAAAAAAAAAAAAAAAAAAAAAAAAAAAAAAAAAAAATTGTTTACAATATATTGAAAATTCGATTAATTATTACGGAATTATGTAGTTATATATTATAATTAATTTAAAATTATACCAAATGAAAACATTTATTTATTAATAACTGTTTCGGGTCTTCAACCACTTAGGTAATTTTTTACCAGTTCTAAGTTATGAAAATTACGAAATTTCAAGCAACAAAGTTCAACCACAATAAAATTATTTATTATTTAGTATAAAACAGCAAACAATTTTGAATTTTGGCATAAATTTCAATTTTTTTAAGAAATGGAATCAGTTTTTCTCTGTTATATCGGTTCCCAGTCATCCCTTTTAGCTTTATACGCCAAGCACTCGGTCAGAATGTGCGACATCGTCAAATGTACCCCGCAGGAAACACATTGAATTGGTGTACCCCTCGTCATAAGATTTTCCTGGGTGACCCTTGTGTGTCTTATTCTTAGGCGGATTAGCAATATCTCGTCCCTTCTTGACAGCTGAAGATCACCTAGACTAGGTTGTACATATGGTTCAACTATTCTAAATTTATTGTCTCTTACTCTAAGCCAAATTTACTGCCGTTTCTCAAGTACATTTTCTTTTACCAATATAACTATTTCGTTTGCTGATGCATCAGCTACTGCGATTCCATTTTTCATTGCTTTTTAGTGTTAGACACAAGGTTTAATTTTTGCTGTCATGAACATTGTGGCATTACATAAAAATTAAAAACCACTTTAACTTTACATCTAACACTCTCCGATGTTTTTAAGTGTATCAAGGTGTTGATGACTAGTGGATTCAATGAAAAAGAATTTTTGATAGCCTTAAGGGCAGATTCCAGGTATGTACAAATTTATACCTGCTTGTTACCGATTTCACAGAGCGATTTATTTAACGCGCCTACTCCATATTCCCTTTTTGACTCATATGTCTAAATATATCTCCAATTCGACTGTTTTTTTTTTTGTTTTGTTTTCGTTCGTGAACGAAATGTGAAGTTCGTGAAGTCCGCTAATCCCAGCTTCGACCTAAAACCCTTGTTGCATTTGACTCTATGAATTTTGAGAATTTGGAAGTAGCCAGGGTTCTAGAGCTTACCATAGAACTTCAGTAAGTTGTATCTTAATTATTCGGAATCTAAAATTATAAAATAAAAATAAAATAGTTGATCAATAATTTCTACGATACGAAATAAAGCTAAATCAATAATTTCAATGCCTGCTATTTCAATTTACATAAATTTCCTGCTATTTCAATTTTACATAAAAGAAGTGTTGGAATAGTAAACTATAAAAACAATGTCTAAGAATTATAAAGTCAGATAAGTAGCCGAATCGGATATTCTTCTAAGCCCCAGAAATGATGGATAGATATGAATGATGGTAAGAGGATATCGTCCGTCATTGATGGAATGGGAGGCCATTTGTTATCTCAGTCGAAGAAGTCATCATTATTCTTAATAAGGGTGTCGATCGGTGACAATTTATGATTTCCCCGTCTCTCTCAAATGGATATAAAATCGTTGGCCCGAAATCCTTTTATAATATTGTCAATCGTTATATATCACTACTTTTTATAATAGTAATTATAAGGAGGTTTATTATAAGTAAAGACCGGATTTCCATGTCAATGCACATTTTATTCGCTTGTGGGTCATCATCGTTTAAAAACGATTATCTATGCGATTCACGATTTTCTTTGTGAAACCAAGTTCAATGTTTTTAGAGGAGGAATAATTTTTCTAGCTCCTTTGTATAGAAAGCAAATTACTCTCAACATAATTCCGAGGCTTTCCCTCAAAATAACAGTAAATAACTAAACTGAAATCGCCATTTCAAGAAAGAACATTATATAAATACTATTGAGTATATGGGACTGCTTTGGAGCGATATACTATAACTACTAGGTTGTTACAAAAATCCTTGTGCATGAACACAACCTTCCATATTTCATAAATTATCCTATAAGAATGTTTTTGTTCCTATTATTTATGTCAATGTTTACTTTGAAAGTTGGCTTCAATTTTTAAAAAGCACGTACAATGTCAGAAGAATAAATCGTGATTCGCGGTCTTTTGAGACATTACTGGAAAAAAGGTTTAAGCGCAAAGGCAGGCGCCGAAGAAATTTGTGCCATAGAAGGAGAGCCAATTACCCATCGAAATACTTCCGCACAACCCACATCAGGTTACCCATCGGTCATTGATGATGATGTTCTTCTTGAATGTGTGAACCAGGAGCTACATGCAACTATACGGATCACGGGATCTATCGGCCGTAGTATGGACTCAAACCTTTACTGTGAACAGCTAGAATGAGTTTATGCAGTTTTGAGTGCAAAGTACACAGCTTTGTTCAACAGGAACCAAGCCATTTTGCAACACGACAATGCCCCTACAGAGCGTTCTCGTTTGACAAAGGAAAAATTATCGGAACTGCAAGGAGTAAACGTTTTGCCTCATCCTGCGTATAGCCCAGATATTGCATCATCAGATTATGGTTTGTTTGGATCAATGGCTCCATTTCTTAAAAGGTCGGATCTTTGATAATTAGGAGGACGTAAAAATTGGATGTGAAGAGTTCTTTGCATCGAAACAAAAGGAGTGGTACCGGCATCAAATTCAATTACAGGCCGAAAGATGGGTGAAAGTAGTTGAAAACAATGGGCTTTACTTTGAAGAGCAGTATTCAATAATATTAAAAAGATGTAATCTGAAATAAAGCTATACTAATGCACAAGGACTTTTGTAACAACCTAGTATTTGTTTAGTCTTTTTTTTTTATTTATTGTTGATGTAAGATCTCTAAGATTTGTGTTTTTCTGTCCAGTTGGAACGTTTACCGGTTAGTTATTAGTACTTGAGGGTTTTGAATTTTCCCAAAATAACCTAAGTTTTTTCAATAATTTAAAACAGTTATATTCACCCAATTTTTCCTTTTATTCTAAATTAAAATTTGAACTTTAGGTGTTATCAGAACTTGAATCTTACTTACTCGTATGGTACTCATTAGCTGTCCTTGTTATACCGCCTTGTTTAACGAAACTGTTAATGGACGAGACGGGGACGTGGAGGATTTGTTTCGCTTCCAGTTTTGAAAGGTATACAAAACTCTGAAGAGGAAATTTCGTTAAAGAACTTCAACATCCTACGGTGCTGAAATTTTGAAGGTTTTATTAGATTGAAGCGAAATCTAAATTGTATGTACATTTCTGTAAGTCTTCTGGAATTTTAGATGATTTCCAATTCGACGATTACCTCATTTAAAAAATAGCTTGTTGTTTATCGATGCGAATACCGAACATATAAATAGATTCAACCGAAAAATGTCATATTTTTTATACTTTTCATAGTATAATTAAATTGCTAAACAGACGAACTTATAGTTTCGTTAAACTAATGAATTTTTCAATAAAAAATTTAAAAAAATTCTAGACAAAATTAATATTTTTTTTTCTAAATTAACCTTAGTTAGCCTAACGAGTCCACAATTGATTCAATCATACGTACAATTATAATATAAAACATTAATAAGTAAAAAATTAAACCATATCTTAATTTTCATTTACTGTATACTTATGTGAAATAATAAACTTTGCATTAATCACATTATGTATTTAATATAAGTTCTAAAGCAATATATTGCTTGCTGGTGGCGGACGATTAATTAAATCTTTATCAACTTAGTTCTCTCATTTTTCAGTGCAAAAATAAATTTTTTGAACGAGAATATAATAATGCGTTCATTATTTTTTTTTGTTTTTGGAGCTCATAAAAGTTATCTCTCAGGCCGCAAGTAGAAAAATACTGGTCTAAACACTTCAAAAGGCTTAGTTAAATAATAAAAAAAGTGTGTCACTTAAAAATGTAGTATCAGATAAATGCAAGAAGCCTTATTATGGAAGGAAATTGTTTATTATTTAACTGATCTGTATTAGTTCATCTTCTGGAGAAGTTCACTTCAGCAGTAAAAAGGTACTACTTTACGCTTTGGGACATCGCCATGAAAAATGAACTGCCAGAAGCCTGCCTTGGGACGAATGAAGAAGAAACTGATTACAAAATCTTATTACTAAGAATAAGGCTCACCTTCCCCTCCCCCCTGCCTCGGTAGAAATTATTCGAGGCACGGAGTTGGTATTCTTTCGCGGATGAAATTTATAAAACTAAATTTCACACGACGACTGTAAATTCAATAAAGCAGTTTTATTCTTTCGAGTTTATAATACTTCAAAAGACCAGAATTTTATGAGCTGCTTAGTTTCAAAGTCCGACCCAACTGTTACAATTTTGTGATAACAAAATATTTTTATATGTTATCAGACAATAATCAATAGAGAAAATCGCAGTAATTTTCTTTAATTTTATAATTCCTCGACTAGGTAATATAGAGGAACTTATGTAATGCTTTAAGAAAAAAAAAATCTCTGTCAGTTAAAACGTTATAGTGATCATTGAGCCCAAAAATGTATTTTTGAAATATCTAAATGACTTATTCGCCTCGTATTTCAAATCACCTCTGATTCGTCTCTGTAAATTATATAACATTTTTCGAAAAAAAATTAGGGATATTTTGTGCATAGTTTATATTTCACGCAATGAATATTGAGAAAAGTCTCTATCCACTAAAAATGTTTATTTCCTTTTGAATATTTATGTTTCTTAAAAAATTAGTATCATTTTTATAGCACAGTCTAAAAACAGTGTAAGAAACTGTTCTGTCCAACATTCCACCCCATCAGTTTTCCACACTGATGTTCGGTTGGAGTTGCGTGATGGAGTTTAGGAACAATGGAATTCCTGCCGTTTCGCATGACTCCAAAAAATACACAGGATTTCACGATCGTGAAGATAGTTTAGAGTGATCGTCACTGACACTCTTAGAGTGTAAAAACGGCACACATATTTAAATATATATATATATATATATATATATATATATATATATATATATATATATATATATATATGTGTGTGTTTGTGTGTGTATTATATATTATATATAAAATATAATATGATACATTAATGAAAACATTATTAGGGCTTGGTTTCTAGAACTTTAGCGCGGGGTTGGTTGCCTAAATAATTTACAAACACCTTTTTCTGAATAACCTCTTCGGTTAATTATCTTATTAATCTATGGTCTTTAATAATCTGTTTCTTAATTGTATTGTATCTATTGCGTAAAAATAGGACGATAAAGAAGTTTTTTTGCGTGACGGATTATTTAGTTATTCACCGAAGGAACATTTTATCATATTTAATAATAGGTAACGGATGTGTCATAGATATAACAAAATATTATCTGTTCGTGTTAGATAATAATAATGGATTATTTGAGCGTCAATAAGACCGACAGCTGTCAAGGGCACAAAAGCTGTCCGATACAGACGTGCAGGCGCAGGCCCAAGCTGATACGATTTCGGGCACAAGTTCACAGTCGAATCATCTTTGTAGTTGGAAAGTTCTTAAGTGCTAAGTCTAATGCGATGGATGTTTGGTTTTGGGGACATGCGAGACGAAGAGAAATTGATCTTCGTCAATTACAATGTTCCAATAAATCAAGGAAACTATCATTTTAGGATTCTAATTGTAAAAATTATCTTACCACAACTAAATATATATTATGAAAGATGACAGTAAAACAACTCACTATCAGGAATCCCTGTACAGAATTTTCATAAGCATCAAATTTAACCATGAAATTTTGTATGGCATATTCATTACATTACACCGTACCATCAAGTATCATTTGCTTTCAGTCCCAATCTGGCACAGCCATCTCGGCCCTACTGCATTTGTCGTTCCTCAGTTCAATTCATCTCGTTGCTGGTAATTCCTGCAGTCCCACCTTGATACAGCTGTCACAGTCTGATGGCCTTGGGCTTCAGACATCGGCTGTTCCTGGCACATACATTGCTCCTTCGTTCTCAGAATGGTAACGCTGGCGCAGTGTTATGACCGTGGGTTAGTCGCATTGTCACATTTACTTATTTAATCCCGAGAACATTACGGGAACTTTTCTCTCATTCAACCTCCTTCCTTCCCTTCTCAACACCCAAGCCACCCACTCCGTGTCCCTAAAATTGTAAGCTTATCTGACGTTAGTTGTATTTATATCACGTTCTTCGAACTCTTCATTAAATCTACATTAAAAATAAACAACTGTATTTTATAAAAATAAAAAAAATCTGGAGAAAACAATTTAGAATATCACATATTCATTAAATCACACATAAGACGATAACATAGTTAAATATTATCAAAAAGCAATATATTTTTTAAACTAGAAAATTATAACACATAAGTAGAGGAGATTTGGGCGAGCTGGCGCACTTCTGTGCGCGCCCACGTGACCAGTCACGTGGCCTATGGCGGGAAATTTGAATTTGAATTTTCATCTCGACCTAACCTTAACTGCCACGTGGCCTTGCCTAGACCTAACCTTAACTACCATATGGTCTCACCTCGTCCTAACCTTATTAGGCTACGCCCCTTTTTAATCACGTGACCGTTAGGTCCCGCCCCTTTTACTCTTATCAATCTCCAACCAGCCAATCATATTGCTTCATCCTGATGACCCCCACCCTAAGCCGCCATTTTATTTACAATGACGTGGTCAGCATTCACGCTTAACCACCAGGTTTATCCCCTGCACCAATTGAAGGGTCCGGTATCCACTTTATAGTCTGTAACCTCCCCTATGGTTATATAATCATAACCTATACGATGAAGGGTCAGGTATCCACTTTATTGTCTGTAACCTCCCCTACGGTTATATAATCATAACCTATACGACGAAGGGTCAGGTATCCACTTTATTGTCTGTAACCTCCCCTACGGTTATATAATCATAACCTATACGACGAAGGGCCAGGTATCCACTTTATAGTATGTAACCTCCCCTACGGTTATTTAATCATAACCTATACGACGAAGGGTCAGGTATCCACTTTATAGTATGTAACCTCCCCTACGGTTATATAATCATAACCTATACGATGAAGGGTCAGGTATCCACTTTATAGTATGTAACCTCCCCTACGGTTATATAATCATAATCTATACGACGAAGGGTGAGGTATCCACTTTATAGTATGTAACCTCCCCTACGGTTATTTAATCATAACCTATATGATGAAGGGTTAGGTACCCTCTTCATACTCTGTAACCTTCCCAAAGGTTACATAACCTTTACATTGTTTTCGTGTTTGCGCAACCTTCTCAATGTTTACGTAATCTTTGCAATATTTAACTTTAGCAACATTTAAACAGGTTGGATCATGTATAGACAAGTTGGATGATGTCTAGGTGAAATACAAATATGGACTTTGAACTGTTTATCTCTAAAACAAAAATAAATAGTAGGGCTTCTTAATCCTATAACAACTGTTGGACTTTGAACTGTTTATCTCTAACATATAAATAAATAGTAGAGTTCCTAAATCCTATAACTGCTTTTGGACTTTGCACTCTTAATCTCCAACCATTCTTATCTCGCTGAAACATAAACAAAACAACTTTTCAATGTACTACGTATTTTTAATAGTTGATAGTATAAATAATAGTCTTAAAAGGATTAACTTGTCAATGTTCTACGTATTTTTATTCTCTCATAGTTAAATAATGGTCTTAAAAGGATTAACTTTTAATCCATTAAGTTCCTATCGAACTTTTAATCTTTAAAATATATTAACAAATCGAAACGATGGTATCACGTTGGCCAAAGAGGTTGCACCTTTTCATAGCTTTGAAATATTTTCAAAGTACACGAGTCGGTATTAATAACTGCGAACATGTCGCAGTAAATTTTAATTAATGAATATTAATTAATACTATTTCTTAATCCCTTAAGGGCTTTTGGACTTTGAGCTGTTAATACCAAAACATAAAGAATGATTTAGGACTTCCGCTAAAAAGTAAACAAATTTAGCTTTCGCAATAGTGCTCTATCTCTTAATCCTTCCTTTAAAAGTAAACAATGGACTTTGAACTGTTAATCCTCTATCATTACTCATCTCGCTGAAACATAAACAAAACAACTTTTTAATCTTATGTGTATTTTTCTTTTCTCATAGTATAAACTATTAAAACGCCGTAAAAGAATAAAATATTAAATCCTTAAAGTTTTTTTATCATTTACAAACAATGATAAAGAGCCTTTTAATCATTTCATAATATCTGGATAGATGACGTCATTATTATTAGCTTAAGTTTTGTTCCTTTTTCAGTTCTCAATGTTTACATTTTATGCAATTTTTCCAAATCTTTACCTTTACCTATCTATTTCTTTTTTAAATGTTCTATAATCTCCTCAATGTTTATACATTTTCTGTCCGCTAGGGCGCAGCACCTTACTCCAGTAGGGGATTTTCCTGGCTAGTTTACATAATGTTCTCAATGTCTATTATGCAACCTTCCCAATGTTTACATTTACCTATCTATTTGTTTACGTTTTCTATAACCTTCCCAATATTTAAATTTTATGTAAATATAGTCTTCTCAACTGATTTTTTTGCCTTTCCTAAATTGTTTTTCCCCTTTTCTGAACTTGATTTAATTATAATTAACTACCCTGGTTCCTAATTGCACTCGTATCAGACCTTGCGATATCATCGGCTCCTTTCGGCTACTCTCGGATACCCTCGGAGCAGAGCGGCCGGGCCTCGATCATTGTCCTCGGTGACGCTCGTTCGTCCTCGTTTTTCCTCGGGCCCCCACCTCGATCTCCCTAATCTGCCTTAGGATGCTCCCGATTCGAGAATAACCGAACTCCTCCGGCCTCATATGATCATCCAGAATTACTAGGAAAATTTTGAAAAAATCTCCTCTCCTCACCTGGACTTCTTTTCCTACGGTTCCAACCATTCATTTTACTCAGCACGTAGAGGTCTCTCGTCTGCGTACCCCTTGATCAACTATAAATATTTACATTTTTCATAACTTGAAGTCCCATAATTTTAGTGGTTTTTTAATAATTTTAGCGGTTTTTATTGATTTTAGTCATTTCTTATCAGCTTCTAATGGCAAAATACACTCCGGCAATAATATTATGCTTAGTGTTTAACCGAATCCATCATTTTCTTTCAATTCATTGATAATATTTTTTGAGTAGGTCTTTTACTGCTTTACTGGTCTTTTACTTCTAATTTTTAACATAGCTTTATATTTTTTAGTATATTTTAACCAATTTTCGATATTATTTTTTGTTTTTATAATTGATTTTACATGTTACTTTATTGATTTTAGTCAATTTTAATGATTTTAGAAATAAAATAAAACGTTTTATTAGCAAATATTTGTATATAAATCTGTTTTGAGATGATTTATTATCTAGAGTTGATATTATTTGAGAATGTTGATGTAAGATGTGCTATATTTGGTCCCCATTTGTATGATATTATATTGTTGTTTTTATTTTCAATCCTAATGATGCCCGAATTAGCGAAACGTTGATTGATCAGATATTTACTGCTGTTTAAGAGACTCAAAACTTTATTCAGGATTCTTCCAGAAATATACTGATAATTTAGAATTATAATTTAAGATAATTTTGAATATTAGAATGTTTGCCATCATCGGATGATAGATAATATTAACAGTAACTAATATGAGCATAATCGTGGCAGTTGGAGCACAATTCTGATCACACTTTCCCCCTTTAAAATTCCAAATATTTACATTATTCATAACTTGAAGTCCCATAATTTTAGTGGTTTTTAGTAATTTTAGCGGTTTTAATTGATTTTTAGTTATTTCTCATCAACTTCTAGCGGTAAAATACAATTCGACAATAATACCATGCTTAATGTTTGACCGAATCCATCATTTTCTTTTACATTATTGATAATATCCTTTGAGTAGGTCTTTTACTGCATAGACTTCGATCTCTAATTTTTAACATAGCTTTATATTTTTAGTATATTTCAACCAATTTTAGATATTATTTTTTTGTTTTTATAATTGATTTTGCCCGTTACTTTATTGATTTTAGTCAATTTTTAATGATTTTAGAAATAAAAAATTTTTTATTAGCAAATATTTGTATATAATACTGTTTTGAGATGATGTATTATCTGTAGTTGATATTATTTGAGAATGCTGATGTAAGATGTGCTATATTTGGTCCCCATTTGTATGATATTATGTTGTTTTTTTTGTTTTTTCACTTCTAATAATGACCGAATTGGCGAAACGTTGACTGATCAAATATTTTCTGCTGTTTAAGAGATTCAAATCTTTATTCAGGATTCTTCCAGAAATATACTGATAATTTAGAAATATTCATATTAACCCTTCTCCATACTCGCTTCATAATTCAAATTATTTGATTTCTTTCATGAAATAATAACTATTTATTAGATATTTCTATATCGTCTCCGGGTCAAAATGTCTTGTTTTCTACAGGTGACTGTCAATATTAGAATGTTTAGCATGATCGGATCATAGATAATACTAAAATTAACTCATATGAGCACAATCGTGGTAGTTATAGCACAATTATGACCACACTTTTTCCCAAAAATACCAAAAGTTCGCCTATGAGGCACCACTATCAGTACTTGTTTCCTCATCGAAGTTTGTTTATCGATTAATCAACAATCAGTTCAATCAATTTTGACGAGTCCATCTTGCTTTTGCACACTAACTTTCTGTTGGGCAGAACATTTATGGACTTCACCAGGATGAGAACCATTGTTAAGAGGTGTTTCATAGCACCCTAGGATTTTAAAATGAGTAGCCGATAGAGGGAAAATGAGGTAGTTCGAGCACAATGCTGATCACACTTTCTACGAAGAATAGCATCAGGTCTCGTCTATGAGACATTTTTTCCCAGTTAATTTCTTTCGCCTTGCCGAGGTGTGTTTATTGGTAAACACAGCAATCACATACTAGATTTTATTTGTTTTTTATTAGATTGATATTTATTTTTTTATTGAGGCGGAAGCTCATTAAGACCTCATTAAGACTCCAATATCTTTTGGTAATCAACTCCAATCAATCCAAAATGTTAAATATTTCCTCGAAAAAACATAAATTTAACGGAAGGCATTAGATCCGTCCTCATTTCATAATTCAAATTGTTTGATATCTTTCATGAAATGATAACTATTTATTAGATATTTCTATATCGTCTCCGGATCAAAATGTCTTGTTTTGTGCGGGTGACTGTAAATATTAGAATGTTTACCATCATCAAATGACAGATAATATTAACAGTGACTAATATGAACAAAATCGTGGTAATTAGATTCTGATCACAGTTTCCTCCAAAAATACCATAAGTTCGTCTGTGAGGCACCTCTACTAGTACCTGTTCCCTCATCGAAGTTTGTTTATCAATAAATCAACAATCAGTTTAATCAATTTTAACCACTCCATCTTGCTTTAAGACTCCAATATCTTTTGCTAATCGACTCGAATAAACTCATAATATTAAATATTACCCCGAAAAGACAGAAATTTAACAGAAGGCATTAGTCACTTTCTGAAAAGTTATACGAGTTGCGGACATTACATGTGACTATAATCCAAGAGTCATGCCCTGGATAAATTCTACTGTCATAATATTAATCATGGATGGATGACCTTAGTAGTTGAGCTCCTCTAAATACTACACTCTTAATACGAATATAAAATTTTTAATCCAATTTATCACTTTTGCAGGGGAAGTACTGCAGTATATCGATGATTATTAAAACTATCAACACAACTGCATGCGAATCTGCTGACCTCTATTGTCTGTTTTATGAGTTATTATTCAGCTTTCATGGGATCAGTTAGCGATGGTATGGGATGGTCAGAGATGGTAGCGATGGTATGGGATGGTCAGAGATGGTTTGAGATGGTTAAGAGTGGTTTGGGGTGGTCAGACATGGTTGGAGATGGTTTAAAATAATCTCCAACCATGTCTGACCACCCCAAACCACTCTTAACCATCTCAAACCATCTCTGACCATCCCATACCATCGCTAACCATCTCAAACCATGTCTGAACATCCCTAAATCATCCTATACCACATTCCTGATCATCCGTTACCCTCCATCACTACCTCAAGCCATACCTTGAACACACCGATCTACACCCCCTCGTGTGACATGAAAGCTGAATAATAACTCATAAAACAGACAATAGAGGTCAGCAGATTCGCATGCAGTTGTGTTGATAGTTTTAATAATCATCGATATACTGCAGTACTTCCCCTGCAAAAGTGATAAATTGGATTAAAAATTTTATATTCGTATTAAGAGTGTAGTATTTAGAGGAGCTCAACTACTAAGGTCATCCATCCATGATTAATATTATGACAGTAGAATTTATCCAGGGCATGACTCTTGGATTATAGTCACATGTAATGTCCGCAACTCGTATAACTTTTCAGAAAGTGACTAATGCCTTCTGTTAAATTTCTGTCTTTTCGGGGTAATATTTAATATTATGAGTTTATTCGAGTCGATTAGCAAAAGATATTGGAGTCTTAAAGCAAGATGGAGTGGTTAAAATTGATTAAACTGATTGTTGATTTATTGATAAACAAACTTCGATGAGGGAACAGGTACTAGTAGAGGTGCCTCACAGACGAACTTATGGTATTTTTGGAGGAAACTGTGATCAGAATCTAATTACCACGATTTTGTTCATATTAGTCACTGTTAATATTATCTGTCATTTGATGATGGTAAACATTCTAATATTTACAGTCACCCGCACAAAACAAGACATTTTGATCCGGAGACGATATAGAAATATCTAATAAATAGTTATCATTTCATGAAAGATATCAAACAATTTGAATTATGAAATGAGGACGGATCTAATGCCTTCCGTTAAATTTATGTTTTTTCGTGGAAATATTTAACATTTTGGATTGATTGGAGTTGATTACCAAAAGATATTGGAGTCTTAATGAGGTCTTAATGAGCTTCCGCCTCAATAAAAAAATAAATATCAATCTAATAAAAAACAAATAAAATCTAGTATGTGATTGCTGTGTTTACCAATAAACACACCTCGGCAAGGCGAAAGAAATTAACTGGGAAAAAATGTCTCATAGACGAGACCTGATGCTATTCTTCGTAGAAAGTGTGATCAGCATTGTGCTCGAACTACCTCATTTTCCCTCTATCGGCTACTCATTTTAAAATCCTAGGGTGCTATGAAACACCTCTTAACAATGGTTCTCATCCTGGTGAAGTCCATAAATGTTCTGCCCAACAGAAAGTTAGTGTGCAAAAGCAAGATGGACTCGTCAAAATTGATTGAACTGATTGTTGATTAATCGATAAACAAACTTCGATGAGGAAACAAGTACTGATAGTGGTGCCTCATAGGCGAACTTTTGGTATTTTTGGGAAAAAGTGTGGTCATAATTGTGCTATAACTACCACGATTGTGCTCATATGAGTTAATTTTAGTATTATCTATGATCCGATCATGCTAAACATTCTAATATTGACAGTCACCTGTAGAAAACAAGACATTTTGACCCGGAGACGATATAGAAATATCTAATAAATAGTTATTATTTCATGAAAGAAATCAAATAATTTGAATTATGAAGCGAGTATGGAGAAGGGTTAATATGAATATTTCTAAATTATCAGTATATTTCTGGAAGAATCCTGAATAAAGATTTGAATCTCTTAAACAGCAGAAAATATTTGATCAGTCAACGTTTCGCCAATTCGGTCATTATTAGAAGTGAAAAAACAAAAAAAACAACATAATATCATACAAATGGGGACCAAATATAGCACATCTTACATCAGCATTCTCAAATAATATCAACTACAGATAATACATCATCTCAAAACAGTATTATATACAAATATTTGCTAATAAAAAATTTTTTATTTCTAAAATCATTAAAAATTGACTAAAATCAATAAAGTAACGGGCAAAATCAATTATAAAAACAAAAAAATAATATCTAAAATTGGTTGAAATATACTAAAAATATAAAGCTATGTTAAAAATTAGAGATCGAAGTCTATGCAGTAAAAGACCTACTCAAAGGATATTATCAATAATGTAAAAGAAAATGATGGATTCGGTCAAACATTAAGCATGGTATTATTGTCGAATTGTATTTTACCGCTAGAAGTTGATGAGAAATAACTAAAAATCAATTAAAACCGCTAAAATTACTAAAAACCACTAAAATTATGGGACTTCAAGTTATGAATAATGTAAATATTTGGAATTTTAAAGGGGAAAAGTGTGATCAGAATTGTGCTCCAACTGCCACGATTATGCTCATATTAGTTACTGTTAATATTATCTATCATCCGATGATGGCAAACATTCTAATATTCAAAATTATCTTAAATTATAATTCTAAATTATCAGTATATTTCTGGAAGAATCCTGAATAAAGTTTTGAGTCTCTTAAACAGCAGTAAATATCTGATCAATCAACGTTTCGCTAATTCGGGCATCATTAGGATTGAAAATAAAAACAACAATATAATATCATACAAATGGGGACCAAATATAGCACATCTTACATCAACATTCTCAAATAATATCAACTCTAGATAATAAATCATCTCAAAACAGATTTATATACAAATATTTGCTAATAAAACGTTTTATTTTATTTCTAAAATCATTAAAATTGACTAAAATCAATAAAGTAACATGTAAAATCAATTATAAAAACAAAAAATAATATCGAAAATTGGTTAAAATATACTAAAAAATATAAAGCTATGTTAAAAATTAGAAGTAAAAGACCAGTAAAGCAGTAAAAGACCTACTCAAAAAATATTATCAATGAATTGAAAGAAAATGATGGATTCGGTTAAACACTAAGCATAATATTATTGCCGGAGTGTATTTTGCCATTAGAAGCTGATAAGAAATGACTAAAATCAATAAAAACCGCTAAAATTATTAAAAAACCACTAAAATTATGGGACTTCAAGTTATGAAAAATGTAAATATTTATAGTTGATCAAGGGGTACGCAGACGAGAGACCTCTACGTGCTGAGTAAAATGAATGGTTGGAACCGTAGGAAAAGAAGTCCAGGTGAGGAGAGGAGATTTTTTCAAAATTTTCCTAGTAATTCTGGATGATCATATGAGGCCGGAGGAGTTCGGTTATTCTCGAATCGGGAGCATCCTAAGGCAGATTAGGGAGATCGAGGTGGGGGCCCGAGGAAAAACGAGGACGAACGAGCGTCACCGAGGACAATGATCGAGGCCCGGCCGCTCTGCTCCGAGGGTATCCGAGAGTAGCCGAAAGGAGCCGATGATATCGCAAGGTCTGATACGAGTGCAATTAGGAACCAGGGTAGTTAATTATAATTAAATCAAGTTCAGAAAAGGGGAAAAACAATTTAGGAAAGGCAAAAAAATCAGTTGAGAAGACTATATTTACATAAAATTTAAATATTGGGAAGGTTATAGAAAACGTAAACAAATAGATAGGTAAATGTAAACATTGGGAAGGTTGCATAATAGACATTGAGAACATTATGTAAACTAGCCAGGAAAATCCCCTACTGGAGTAAGGTGCTGCGCCCTAGCGGACAGAAAATGTATAAACATTGAGGAGATTATAGAACATTTAAAAAAGAAATAGATAGGTAAAGGTAAAGATTTGGAAAAATTGCATAAAATGTAAACATTGAGAACTGAAAAAGGAACAAAACTTAAGCTAATAATAATGACGTCATCTATCCAGATATTATGAAATGATTAAAAGGCTCTTTATCATTGTTTGTAAATGATAAAAAAACTTTAAGGATTTAATATTTTATTCTTTTACGGCGTTTTAATAGTTTATACTATGAGAAAAGAAAAATACACATAAGATTAAAAAGTTGTTTTGTTTATGTTTCAGCGAGATGAGTAATGATAGAGGATTAACAGTTCAAAGTCCATTGTTTACTTTTAAAGGAAGGATTAAGAGATAGAGCATTATTGCGAAAGCTAAATTTGTTTACTTTTTAGCGGAAGTCCTAAATCATTCTTTATGTTTTGGTATTAACAGCTCAAAGTCCAAAAGCCCTTAAGGGATTAAGAAATAGTATTAATTAATATTCATTAATTAAAATTTACTGCGACATGTTCGCAGTTATTAATACCGACTCGTGTACTTTGAAAATATTTCAAAGCTATGAAAAGGTGCAACCTCTTTGGCCAACGTGATACCATCGTTTCGATTTGTTAATATATTTTAAAGATTAAAAGTTCGATAGGAACTTAATGGATTAAAAGTTAATCCTTTTAAGACCATTATTTAACTATGAGAGAATAAAAATACGTAGAACATTGACAAGTTAATCCTTTTAAGACTATTATTTATACTATCAACTATTAAAAATACGTAGTACATTGAAAAGTTGTTTTGTTTATGTTTCAGCGAGATAAGAATGGTTGGAGATTAAGAGTGCAAAGTCCAAAAGCAGTTATAGGATTTAGGAACTCTACTATTTATTTATATGTTAGAGATAAACAGTTCAAAGTCCAACAGTTGTTATAGGATTAAGAAGCCCTACTATTTATTTTTGTTTTAGAGATAAACAGTTCAAAGTCCATATTTGTATTTCACCTAGACATCATCCAACTTGTCTATACATGATCCAACCTGTTTAAATGTTGCTAAAGTTAAATATTGCAAAGATTACGTAAACATTGAGAAGGTTGCGCAAACACGAAAACAATGTAAAGGTTATGTAACCTTTGGGAAGGTTACAGAGTATGAAGAGGGTACCTAACCCTTCATCATATAGGTTATGATTAAATAACCGTAGGGGAGGTTACATACTATAAAGTGGATACCTCACCCTTCGTCGTATAGATTATGATTATATAACCGTAGGGGAGGTTACATACTATAAAGTGGATACCTGACCCTTCATCGTATAGGTTATGATTATATAACCGTAGGGGAGGTTACATACTATAAAGTGGATACCTGACCCTTCGTCGTATAGGTTATGATTAAATAACCGTAGGGGAGGTTACATACTATAAAGTGGATACCTGGCCCTTCGTCGTATAGGTTATGATTATATAACCGTAGGGGAGGTTACAGACAATAAAGTGGATACCTGACCCTTCGTCGTATAGGTTATGATTATATAACCGTAGGGGAGGTTACAGACAATAAAGTGGATACCTGACCCTTCATCGTATAGGTTATGATTATATAACCATATGGGGAGGTTACAGACTATAAAGTGGATACCGGACCCTTCAATTGGTGCAGGGGATAAACCTGGTGGTTAAGCGTGAATGCTGACCACGTCATTGTAAATAAAATGGCGGCTTAGGGTGGGGGGTCATCAGGATGAAGCAATATGATTGGCTGGTTGGAGATTGATAAGAGTAAAAGGGGCGGGACCTAACGGTCACGTGATTAAAAAGGGGCGTGGCCTAATAAGGTTAGGACGAGGTGAGACCATATGGTAGTTAAGGTTAGGTCTAGGCAAGGCCACGTGGCAGTTAAGGTTAGGTCGAGATGAAAATTCAAATTCAAATTTCCCGCCATAGGCCACGTGACTGGTCACGTGGGCGCGCACAGAAGTGCGCCAGCTCGCCCAAATCTCCTCTACTCACATATAATTAAAAATACAAATATATACCTTTATGTATTAATTTTCATTATAAAAAAGACAAGGAAAAATAATTGGAAACAATGCTGAAGAAAATCCACATATATTCAATCCTATACAGGTACGTATATTAAAATTTATTGGTTGGTAAATCTAACTAGTTTGTACAGCCCCAGTATTATAGGAAGCTGATTATATTACTATTTTATATTTAATAATTATAAGTTATCATTTTCCAATATTACATTAAATTCTTATTATTTTCTCCTAAATATTTAATTATATGTCTGTAATAGTTATTATTAGTTGTTTCATAATCAGTTGACATCCGTATGATGGTATAGAAGGATCAATTCAATTAGGGATTGATAAATTATTTGCCACTTCTATAAATTTGTTTTATTGAAAACTAGTTTCGAATGTTGTACATTCATCCTCAGTTCTAAAAACACACAAAAAATTCAAAAATAAGCAATTAAAAATATAGTTTGGTATTATTAAACATATTAAATTAGTTCCCATTGAACTAAGATTAAAAGAAAGGTAGGTAGGGGAGTAGTAGGAATTACTCACCGGCATTACTGGAAAAACCCCGACCCTTAAACCATTTACCTATAAACATCCTACCTACCTTTCTTTCAGTGTTAGTTCAATGCGAGAAGAAACCAGTACAAATTTTTCTGTTTGACATAATCCATTTAAACCTTGGAGAGTACCAACATGTATTTGATTTCTTGTCTTAATTAAATTCAAAATTCATAAATGTTTTATAATAATGATTTATATTACATCTAATTTAATATACATAATAATACCAAACTATATTTTGAATTGCTTATTTTTGAATTTTTTGTGTGTTTTTAGAACTGCAGATGAATGTATAACATTCGAAACTAGTTTTTAATGAAACAAATTTAAAGAAGTGGCAAACAATTTATCAATCCCAAATTATTAGTTGTGATTTTTATTTATTTCCCTTCATACACTTATCTTTTGGCTATAAATCATAATTTGTATATTGATATCCTATTAACCGTTGCAGCGAACACAACGCCGACTGCAAATAATTTGATATGTTATATTTTTGTAATTTTTATGTTATGGAAATCAGGTTTAACACACGGCCAATTGTATGCCACACAAGCAGGGTTCTTTCATTTAATGAGTTTTGATTTTAAACTCTTGAACGAAGGGACAAGGACGTTTCGCTACTCACGATAGAGAATATCACAAAAATAAATCCTCAGAAACGTTTTTATAACGATTCGACAGATTTGTTGGCCGTTATGGATGATTAAATGTTGTTTAAAGTTATTTCTATTTTGTACTTAAATTGATTAAATTTTAACTTTCACTTGTCTATAAACCAAAGTATTGCGATCGTGAAAAATTGCCAAACCGAATTTTCAACGGAAATAGACGTCTAAAGACCCCCTGAAACCAAATATCCAGGTCTCGTAAAATAGTCTGCATGTATGTGGTAAGTCCTACTCAAAAACGAAAAGTTGTACGAAAAGGTAGGTTTATGCCTTTGATGTTACAGAAACTTTATTTCCAAAATCGACTTACCCGAAATGCCACTTTATATCATCGATTTTACATAATTTAACAATTTTCTCGAAAGACGCTCTAACGATTTAGATTAAATTGTTACATCAAACGTATAATTAAATGTTCTTTAATTTCAGCTAGGTCTTATCCTCATTGAAATAGTCTGACAGGAGTTAAGTGACGATTTTTCAAAATTTCTACCTCTGATGCATAAATATAAACTTTGAAAGAACCCTGAAGGAGAAAAAATTTGTCTGACGTCTAAAACAAATTTTCAGAAATAAGAGTAGTAATATCTTCTTCTTCGTCTTCCTCCTTTGTGCCTCTCAGCGTGGAGGTGCCTCAGTGCAAGTCAGCCAGGCATCACGATCCCGAGCCAGCGCTCTCATGGAGTTCAGACTCTTTCCCTTTCTCTGTCCTATCCAGGAGATGTTATCGGTCCACAACAGTCTGTTTCTTCCTCGAGGGCGACGTACAGTGGGCCTGGCTTCAAAAAACTTTCGTGGATTTCGGTCTTTATTCATTCGGCATAGATGACCGAACCACTTTAGCTGCCTCTTTTCGACAGTGTCCCTCAAGGCGGGTACTCCAAGGTCTCCACGTATTCGCTCATTTCTGACCTGATCTCTCCTTGTTCGGCCTGCCACTCTCCGGAGGTACTTCATTTCAGCGGATGTAGCTCTACTCCAGTGCCTGTCCAGCGGGACCCAGCTTTCACTGCCATAAAGAAGGGTAGGTAGATAGCTTTGAATGTGTGTAGTTTTACACTGTTTTCTATCTCCCTTTTCCCACTACTGAGCTGCAAAGCTAATAATATATATTATTTGCTTTTTTGATCCTGTTGGAAAGGTCTTGGTCAATTTTTCCATTTCTGCTGAGCACAATCCCAAGATAAGTGTAGTCCTCTATTATTTCCGATACCTCCTCCTTGCAGCGAATTATAACTTTTTCTTTCTCGCGACTTATGATCTTCGCCTTACTTTTTATGTCCCGTCTTTCCAACTCGGCTTTCCACTCAATGACAGCTTGCTGTAGGTTTTCATGGGAATCAGCAATGAGAACAATATCGTCTGCAAAAACTAGGACTTGGGCCAGTATTGTCCTCATGTTCCACTTTCCAACGACTGTCCGTATCGTCCTCCTAAAATTTCATCCATGAATATGGTGAAAAGGAGAGGACTAAGGCTGTCACCTTTTTTAACTCCTTTAATCATGTTAAAAGTCCTGGATTCTGTTCCGTTTATTCTAACTATGCCTTTAGAGTCGTGGTAGGTAGATTTTATTGCACCAATCAATTCCTTGGGCACACTTTTAGCGGCTAAAGTTGCCCGTATTTCTTTTCTCGGAACCCAATCAAAGACTGCCTTTATATCGAGAAATGCGAGGTAAATGCTCTTCCCTCCGTCCCATGGCATCTCAATATATAGATAGAGTAGTAATATATCTAGATGTATAATATAACGTTGGAAAGATAATGATTTAAAAACAAATTATTATCAAACCTTTAAAGTGGTAGAAGGTAATACAAAGTGACGAAAACCCAATTGACGTTAGTGATATCAATTTCTATTGTTACATTATTTAATGGAAACTAAATGTTTCCATAGAAAATAAATGGGATTTCCATGGAAACAAAATATAAACTTTTAAATTTTATTTCAAATAAAGAGGTAAGTGAAAGGTGTGTGATGCGCCACCAGAATTTTTAATTTAAATTTAAACTCAAACAACAAAACAAATTTATGCTTTCAGATCATTTTAATTTTATAAACAAATCACAAAACTGAAATAATATTGTTTTTTGGTACACCACTATGAT